>CM053594.1:103141779-103172377 GCA_028646575.1 Pseudocheirus occidentalis
TATTATTCTGTGAGAAATGAGGTAGTGGATGATTTAAAAAAGATGTGGATTCACATATGGATCAATACACCATGAAGTAAGCAGAACCTGAAGAACAATCTATACTTAATTTATAAAATCAATGTTATAAAAGTGAATATTTTGGAGAACTTTTATAAACTGATGAAGGATGATACTAGCAGAACCAAGAAAAAATTTACACAGTAACAACAGGATAAAAATAATCAACTTTCAATACAGTGACCATTCATGATTCTCAAGGACCAGTGATGAAACATGGCATCTATTTCAGAAAGGTGACTGATTTAGGTTGCAGAATGCACACACACAAGTGTGTGTGTGTGTGTGTGTGTGTCTGTGCTTGCATGTGTGTTGCACAGCCATTGAAAGAATTTATTTTGCTTGATGATGCATGTTTGTTATTAAAAAGTTTTATTCTTTTCTTTTTCCAGTGGTGTAGGAGTGGGAAGGAGAGAAAATACATTTATTTTTTTTTAATAAAGAGTAGTTGCTACACACACACACACACACAAACACACAACCAAAAAGTACCTTTATTTGCAATAGAGATAAACCATTATAATTTCTAATAAAAACAGGACTAAAATTAAAAATCAATTCATTTTCATCACTTCTACTTGGCATAATAGTGCAAGTGCTGACTATAGCAATACTAGAAGAAAAATAAATTGAGGGAATAATCACAAATAAAGAAAAACAAAATTATTCCTTTTTTGAAGATTATATACACTTAGATCAAGTCATTGAGTTATTAAGTTTACTCATCTTATTTTCTTATGAGACCTCTCATGAGGAAATAATTTGTAAATGTAATGAAAAAACAAAACACCAATATTTTTTTTAAAAGATCTGCTTCTCAGAAGTTTAAGATACATATCACTCACTCAAAATAACTTATCATATCTTAGTTATGGTCCAGGAACTGTGGTAGGTACTGAGGATACAAAAACAAACATGAAAAATCTCTGACTTCAAGGAGTGTATAGTCTAGTCAGGGAAGAAAATAGGTATATATGAAAGTTGCAACAAAATGGGTACTAGGTGATTTTAATGATAAAGCATAGCAGCATGTCAGATTATACTTGACTTTTATTGCTAAGAGTGTTGTGGTTACTTTCTGCATTTTAAACCCAGGAACTACTTTTTCTTAAGGCCTATGCTACTTACCATTTTAATTTTTAAGACATAGATAATGTGCTTATCAGATTTGTAGATGCTGGAGAAATGGCAGTGATGGATAATGGGTTGGATAAAAATAAGGACCTCAAAATAAGTAACTAGTTGGCACAATGGAGAAATAGTTTGGGGAATTCGTTGATTAGAGAATGGATTAAACAAATTGTGATACAGGAATATAATAAAATATTACTGTACTATGTGAAATGACAAATAAGAACATGTTCTGTAAAAAGTTTATGAAGACACATAAGATGGCCCATAGCCAGAAAAACAAAATTGAAATTAACTAATGTAAATAGTAAGAACATAAAACCGGAAACTGAATGCTATGAAATTACAGTGAACAAACTGGGATCTAGAAAACATGCAAGTTGAGAAAAAGTGCCTCCTCTTCTTTGCTGAGATGGAGAATTCTGGGTAGGGAACATTGTAAATACTTCCAGACATTAGATTAGTTTAAATTGCCTTTTCCTAAACTGTTTCCCCTACACCTTTCTTCTTAAATTCTATTACATAGGATGACTTGCTGAGTATGGGAGAGTGGAGAAATGTCTTCAGAAATTATGGTGATATAAAAATGAGAGATAAAACAAGATAAAAAAGATAGATGGTATATAATTTCAAAATTCTATGATGGTAGAATATAAATTCACAGTGTGTAAATTGTTTGAATTTTTGTCTATACATCATGGCATCTTTGAAAATATGACATGAAATTCTAAGAAAAAGTATCATGGATCAAGAAGTAATTCTCTATGTTATCCCTTTTCCCTTTATCTATAACTGGCTATTATGCTCTTAAACCAAGGAAGTTCAAAAACCTTGGCAGAAATGTAAGTAAAAGCAATTTGCCAGTATTCTTTGGTGAAATTATCAATGAAATTTAATATTTATAACAGGTCTAATTTACCACTGAATCAAAATAATCTTAAAAGAATGTTCTATATAGGAAAATGACTTTCTTCCTTTTTACGTAAATAACATATATCTTTATGTCATCACCTTGGCGGAAAGTAAACTAATTCAGATGGTTATACACATTTTGATGGATCCAAGATCATATCCTTATCAGTAGTTGCCCCACCAATGCAGATCCCAAACCCTCTTTCCCTTTGCTCTTAATATAAGATGTTTAAAAAAAATCAATTTGAAAAATATTTACTAAGCATCTGTTTTATGAAAAGCAGAGTGAAGCCTGGCATTGTGGATGGAGGGCTTGCCTTGGAATCAGGAAGAACTAGGCTTAGACCTTTATATTGACACATACAAGCTATATTAATGTGCTTAAGTCACTGACCCAGTTAGCGATGCAAGCACTAGTCTCTAAGACTACAAATTACAGAGAGTAGCTGATCCCCACTGGTAGAAGTAGTTTTTACATGGTGGGAATTTGTTATGCAGATAAAATTACAGGCTCATACTCAAATATTCTGCCCTCTTAAGCTTTGTGGACCTTATTATTGATTGCAAATATCTCATCTTGCAAAAATTGTAATGTCTTTTATCCCCTTTCATTTCTTCCTCTCTTCCTCAACATCTTCAATAACTCCAACTCCCAATTTCCTGACAGAGTCAGTCAAAGCTAAGATTATGGTCCTTTAGGCTGCAGGTAGGGATGTTTATAAGAACACAACAAGAAATCACGCTAAGAGCTATATTCATTCTAAGTGCCTCCTTCATGCGGAACACCTGGCAGAAATGACTTGAGTTCACAGAATGCCTTTATGTCATAATATTTTCTTCTAGATATCAGAGACAAGGCTTGGACCAATTTCTTCCCTATTCTAAGGTAGATCTTCTTTCTATGATGCCTTGTTTTCTTGATGCCCACCACATAGGTGCTAATAAATATTTGTTGAATTATGAGAATCAAAAAAGAAAAGAAAGTGTAGAGGAGAGGGTCTAGGATCTGAAATAGTGGAGGGAATAGAATAAAATAATGTATTCATCAAAAAATCCATAACCATCTGAACTTATTCATTATCAGATAAGGTAGTGAAAGATACACATAAATTTATTCTTTCAAGGTAGAAAAATATTTTTTCTGGGTAGATAGTTCATTATTTATTTAATGTTTGTTGTGAAGATCAAATGAGCTAACATGTGCAAAACACTTTGCAAATAAATGCTAACATTAAATAAATGTCAACTATTATTATTGCAACTTTATATTTCCTCACGTTGAGCTGTTCTTCCCAATTTCATCTTATGAAGTGACAGTGAGAGTTCAATTAAATTTAGTTTGAAAATCATTTATTAAGTGCCTACAATTTGCTAAGTCCTGAGCATACAAACACAAACTAGTCCCTGTCCTTTTTTTCAATTAAGAAAGCAAACTTTATTAGAAGTTAAAAATTAAGAATAACATAGGAGGAAATATACAAGAATTGCTCCTAAACCTTAGGGAGAATCATAAATGAAACTAGTAGGATGGACATACTTGTGATAAGTGAACATGTCAAAACAGGTGTCATTCTGAGAACTTGCTTACCAGGACACTTAAGCCAGTGAAGTAGTAGAGCCAGGGAAACTAGGGGTTTCAGTAGGGTAAAGGTCAGTCAGGTGTTCACACAAAGTCCAACATCAATATGGTGAGCCTGAGAGAGTGGAGTGCCACCAGGTTACCTAAGGAGGGTACAAACTAACCTGGGTCAGAAATGGAGCAGGGCAAAGCTTCCATTGTAATAAATAGGGAGATCAGGTCTATGAACTGCTGTGGAATTTCCAGCCAGGGTGAGGTGAGGAAACAGTCTTCTCATGCTTCTCTTGCCTCTTGTATTTGAAAGTCAAATTTTCTGTTCAGCTCAGGTTTTTTTTTTTATCAAGAATTCTTGAAAGCCCTCTATTTCATTGAATGACCACATTTTCCCCTTTAGAATTATACTTAGTTTTTCTGGGTAAGTGATTTTTGGTTTTGTCCCTGTCTTAAAGAACTTTCATTCAAGAGGAGAAAAGCAACATTTATACAGATAAATATTATCTCTATATCAATCTCTATCTCTCATTTCTATCTGGATCCATCCATCCATCCATCCATCCATCCATCCATCCATCCATCCATCCGTCTATCCATCTGTCTATCCATCTATCTATCTATCTATCTATCTATCTATCTATCTATCTATCTATCTATCCATCTATCTATCTATCTACCTACTACCTACTTATATCTCTGTGATTGCTTTGGTGTTGGAAACTTTCAGTCATGAAACTCCTTCCAATGCAGATTGGTATCTGCTCTTCAATTTAAAGCTTGGGATATGTATCAGAGTAGGGAACTGAATCTAGGTCTTCTTTAGCAAGGTTTTCCTTGCTCTTTATCCAGTCTGCACATTCTGCTGGTATATTAGGCATCTAGATGGTATAGTAGATGGAATGTTGGTCTTTGAGTGAGGAAACCTGAGTTCAGATCCTAACTATGACACTTAGGTACTGTGTGACCGTTGGAAAGTCACTTAACTTCTCTCAGACTTGGGTTCTCTGACTATTAGACTATAAATAGATAGTAACAGCACCTTTGTCACAAGATTGTGTGGACAAAATGTATATATATGTGTGTATACACCACCCACATATATACACACACATAGATATGACAAAACTTACACACACACATACATTCATATATTTAGGAGGTATGGAAAAATAGGTACATTAATATACTGTTGGTGGAACTATATATTTGTCTATTCTGGAAAACAATTTGGAACTATGCCTCAAAACTGCTACTACTCTTTGATCCAGCAATGCCACTACCAGTTTTCTATTTGTATAAAAATATTTATAGCAGTTTTGGTTTTGTGTGTGTGTGTGTGTGTGTGTGTGTGTGGTGCAAAGAACTGGAAACTGAGGGGATGCCCATCAATTGGACAAGGTTTGAACAAGTTGTGCCATATAATTATGATGGAATACTATGGTGTTATAAGAAATAATGAGGGGCATGGGTTCAGAAAAACCTGGAAAGACTTATATGAATTAATGCAAAATGAAGTTAGCAGAGCCAGAGCATTGTTCACAGGAACAGGAACAGCAATATTGTAACAGTGATCAACTGAGAACAACTTATTGACTCTGATGAATATGATAATCCAAGACAATTCCAAAGGACCTATAATGAAAAATACTATCTACATTCAGAGAGGGAACTGATGAACTCTGAGTACAGATTGAAGCATATCTTTCTTACCTTATTTCTGGTGTGTGTGTGTGTGTGTGTGTGTGTGTATGTGTGTGTGCAAGATGGCTAATATGGAAATTAGCATGACTTCATATGTGTAATATTGATATCACATTTTTTTCTTGAAGGGTGAGGGAGGGACTGAAAGGAGGGACAGACTTCAAAACTAAAAATAAAAAAGTTAAGCATAAAAACAAAAACAAGCACAGAGTTGGCTGAAATGGAACTGCAGAAATCTGAAAAAGTGTTATTTTCTAACGTATCTCTGAGGAAAAACTGATTTCATTGGAAGCTGGTGAAAAAGGTCTTGGCCAAATATCCTTTCTTTTGTAGTAGCAGGCACCCTAACACACCCAGGATAGCCTGCTAGCACAGGTTCTTTGATCTGCTTTTCTTAAAGTAAAGGAACTTTTAAGGGGGTCAACAATCTTCTTTTAATTAATTTCACTGGTCCAGGGGAAAGGCCAGCACCTTGAACATGGATAAAATACAAGAAGAGAAATTAGCACAAATAAAGCAATATTGCTATACACTTTACATACACCAGTGGATGGAGAGAGCCTTTATATCTGAGCAGCTGGGGAGTCTGAACACACAGCTACTCAGAGTTTTGACCAGGAAATCAAACGGTCCTTCTCATAAGCTTCATTATAGCTCATAAACTTCTCATAGTTTTCATAAATACCCGCTCAGAGTATATATACACTTCTCAGAGCCAGAAGGCATCACAACCTTTGTGACTCAGTGCCTAATTAGGTTAGTACCAAAAGGTGTGAAAGGCTTCCCACATATAAGCCTTCTCTAAGCAAGCTTCTCTTTAAGCAAGTTCTTCCCCCAATGTATTCTATGTGATTCAAGATGTATCACAGCTGGGCAAATAGGCCTATTAATGAGTGGGGAAGATCTTATATCCCATTAACCTTACATCCTCCCAACCCCTTCTAGTTTGAGAATGACTTTTCTGCTTCTGAGTTTCATGAAAATGTTAGATTTCCTATTTTCCAATCAGTGAACTAATTGGCATTCTTAAATCAGTTAGCAACATGTCTACATACAGTCAAGTACTAACAATGCAAATTCACCATGCTTAAGTGGAATATCCTCAAATCACCATGAATGGGTGAAAAGAACTAGTAGAAACCAGGAGTTGTGAGGTACCCTTTTGTCATAGCTACTCTTTAAGCTTGAGCCTGTTTTCCCATGGATTTCATATATTTTAGAGGGAGGGAGTATCATGGATTTTTTTTTGGTGGGAGGAATATTTTTACAGCCACTGTCCTTACTGTACCACTGTACTGTACCATTTACTGTGCCTTTAGAAAAAAGTACAGAGGTCAGATGACCAGTCAATGAAAAGTCAAAGGTACTTCCTAGCATATTTGATTCCAAAGTAGTACTTGATCAGGATTAGGTAAATCTAGAAACAAACAAACGAAGGTTATTTTAAGCAGAAATCTATTCACATGTCATCAAAACTGAAGGCTGCTGTCATTGCCATAAGATACATTGGACCTATCTTTGTTTGGTGATTTATTTCTAATTAGATTATGTTTGACACAACTACTTAATACAAAAATGGTTTTGAAAACAATGAGAAACACCAAAAATGTCAAGGAAAATCTTAATTCCTTCTGGCAAGTTACACTGGCCTCCAGGCACATGGGCAATTTTCCTAGTAAGTATCTAATAATTTATGGTCAAAGGAAGACCACAAGCAGATAATTTTATTTGGTAAATTTGCATACTTTCAGTTTATAATCCTAATTGATTTCCCAACTAATAATCCCTAGGCATTATGTAGTTGGTTCTCTTTCTATTGATATCCTCAACATACAATCACAAGTTTGAAGTGTTGCTCATTCCAATTCTTATTCATTTATATACACTTATCATGTTGGATAATTCTAGATTAACTTTAACCCTAGTTATCTAATAAATAAATATCTTATGTAAAAGTAAAATAAAGCTTCTTAAGGCTGTTTAAATTGATTCTTAAGGCTGACTGTTTAAATTGATTTTCAGCTAATAATCTTGAGGAGAAGCACACCTGTGGGGTTCAAACTAACATCAGTAGAGAAGCACTCCCAAGTCCTTGGGATAACCTTCAAACCTTCACAGGGGTATGTAGTCAGACACCCTCTGGGGATCCAGGTCATCAGGGGGAGTTGGAGCTAAGATAAGGATCTTCAGAGCATATACAGGCTACATATAAGTAGCTCTCTCTGTCTCTCTCTCTCTCTCTGTCTCTGTCTCTCTTTCTGTCTCACACATACATATACATATACAAATACACAATGAATATAGTATGTATACATAACATACAACATAGATGATGCTACTATATGGTTTTCTAAATCAATATGGGGATCCTTATGTATGGTTTAGTGACCCTCATTTCTATATGTTTCACACTATTACTTTAGAACTCTAAATATTTAAATTGCAGAGAAAGGTACAACCCTGCATAGGTAGAAGGAGTTTCCTCATTAGGGAGTTCTTTGTAGCCATGAAACATCACACACACACACACACAGCACCTATAGAAAGGGGGACCACTAGACCATATATAAGGACCATATATTAACACTATCTATATTGTATTTTATTTATTTTGTTCATTTATTTATTTTCTTAAATATTCCTTAAGTACATTTTAACCTTTCAACCTACACTGAAGAGTGTTGACACCTCTGATCTTGTAGCACCACTCAATTCACATAACCAGGATGTATTTGAGGCAAGATTGGAGCCCAAGTATTCCTGGCTTTATGATAGTTCTCTGCTATCTTATATTATTTCTACACACACATGCATACAAATGTGTATATATTTGTATATGTGGTTGGAGAATGAAGATCCTTAACAAAGGAAACTGAGAGTAGTAAACCCAGTAGTAGGAGAACCAAGAAAGTAACCAGAAAGAAGAGATTATCCAGGAGAGGGAGATGGTCAATGGTGCCAAAAGCTGAAGAGAGGTCAAGGAGACTGATGACTGAAGGAGGGTTAAGCAATTAAGAGATCTTAACTGTATCAGAGAGAACAGTTTCACTTTAGTGGTATGGACTGAATCAAGCTTCATTGCAAGGAATCAAGAAGTGAGTGGGAGGGGAGAGAATTGAGTAGATGATCACAGACAATATGTTTTAGTTATTTGGCTGTGAAATGGAGAAAGAGTAGAAAAATACACCTTGAGGAGACAGTAGAATCATCTATGACTTAAGGATAGAGAAGATCTTAAAATACTTGTAGAATACAGGGGACTAAGCCAATAGATGAGAATAGATCGAAGTTGAAAGAGAGAAATAATTGAGGAGCTTGTCTCCTAGAAGAGATGGGTGGAGATAAGATCAAAAGCAGCAGAAGAATTAGCTTTGGCAAAAATAAGGCCTATCTCTTTATCAAAGACCTGAGCAAAGGAAGATATAATGAGCTATGAGAAAAAAGAGTTTTGGAGTTAAGGAGAGGAGATAACTGATAACATTTGGCTTCTATGTTGAGATTCTATGTTTTGAGGTCCTCTGCTGAGCTGGTGAAAAAAGGTATGTAAGAGGTCTGAAGAGAAAGGGCAAAGGTATGGAATATCTGTTGTGGAGTTGATGAAAGTCAGGGGAGAATAAAAGAATAAATTTATAATGAACCCAGTTGTCACAGATGCACGATTTTCTACTCCATCATTCCTCATTCTCTGTTGGATGCAAGATATTAGTTGCTGAGGTCAGGAGCAACTAACATACTAGAACAGAAGGCTCCAAGAAAAGCTTTGTTATTTGGGATTTTTCCCTCCATTTCAACAAAGCGCGAAACTGTGCTGGGCCCTTTACTTCAAAGCTGTCTGTAAACCTCAAAGAGAATAAAAAGGAATTTGGAAACCCTTCATTTAATAGAGAAAAGAGAAAATCTCTCTTTGCCAAATATTAGCAGGAGTAATGCTTTTTTTCCCCTTGATCAAATGAAAACACTTTATATAATGTAACATGCTAGCAAAGTGAAGCTGTTTTCATGCTTCTTGCGGAAAAGGCCATAAGTTTTGTTTAATGCAAAAAGTAAATTGTCCTTTGGGAGTTCAGGTTTCTTTTCCTTTCTATTATCGTTTTGATTACTTTCTCTTCGTCTCTGGACTATTGGAAAGATAAATTACTTGACTTCGCCAGTTGCACCGCTTTAATACCTAAAGTATTAGAGTTTCATAGGGTGGAAAAAGAATATGAAGTCTGTAATCACAAATACACATAACATCATCTATCTCCTTACCATTCTATAGCCATTTTCTAGAGGGAAAAAAAAGTATCCAAAGACCTACAAAAAAATTTTAGAGGTGACATCATTTTAAAGACACTTGGGAAAATGATTTTCCAGACAGTCAAGAGGAGAAAATTTAAAAGAAATGAAAAAGATCATAGAAAATACTATAGTTTTTAAAAGGCAACAGTAACTACTGACTCATAGGCCTATTTTCTCATCCCTAAAATCTGTATGAGAATGGTCTTTGAATATATGAAGACTATTCTTTTTAAAAATATAATTAATTAATTTGGTTTTAGTTTACAACATTCAGTTCCACAAGCTTTTGAGTTTTAAATTTTCTCCCCCTCCCTCTCTTCTCCCTCTCCCCTTCCCACCTATGGCAGCATATAATCTGATACAGATTCTGCAAATGCCTTCACATTAAACATTAGCCAAGTTGTAAAGAAGGATTATAATCAATGGAATGAACAATGAGAAAGAAGGAACAAAACAAAACAAAAAAGTAGTCTGTTTCAATCTGCATTCAGACTCTATAAATCTCTGGATGTGGACAGCCCTTTCCATCATGAATCTCTTAAAGTTTTCTTTTAAA
Source organism: Pseudocheirus occidentalis (assembly GCA_028646575.1). NCBI lineage: Eukaryota > Metazoa > Chordata > Mammalia > Diprotodontia > Pseudocheiridae > Pseudocheirus > Pseudocheirus occidentalis. The sequence goes on from CM053594.1 coordinate 103,151,994, forward strand.
CCTTGCATTACTGAAAGAAACCCAGTCTATCAAAGTTAGTCATCACAGATAGGATGTGTCTGTAATTGTGTACAATGTTCTCCTGGTTCTGTTCTTCTCACTCAGTATCAGTTTATATAAATCTCTCCAGGTTATTATGAAATCCGTCTGCTCCTCATTTCTTATAGCACAATAGTATTTCCATACATTCATAAACCACAACTTGTTTAGCCATTCCCCAATTGATGGGTAATCCCTTGATTTCCAGTTCTTTACCACCACAGAAAGAGCTGCTATAAATATTTTTGTACATATGGGTCCTCCTCCCACTTGTTTGATCTCTTTGGGATATAGCCCTAGAAGTGGTATTGCTGGATTAAACGGTAAGCACATTTTTATAGCCCTTTGGGCAGAGTTCCAAATTGCTCTCCAGAATGGTTGGATCAGTTCACAGCTTCACCAACAATGCGTTAGTGTTCCAATTTTCCCACATCTTCTCCAGCATTTATCATTTTCTGTTTTGTCATGTTAGTCAATCTGACCAGTGAGATGTGATACCTCATAGTTGTTTTGATTTGCGTTTCTCTAATCAATAGTGATTTAGAACATTTTTTCATATGATTATAGATATCTTTAATTTCTTCCTCTGAAAACTACCTGTTCATATTCTTTGACTATTTATCAACTGGGGAATGACTTGTATTCTTACATATTTGACTCAGTTCTCTATATATTTTAGAAATTAGGCCTTTATCAGAGACACTGTAAAAATTCTTTCCCAATTTTCTGCCTCCTTCCTAATCTTAGTTACATTCCCTTTGTTTGCACAAAGCCTTTTCAATTTAATGTAATCAAAATGATCCATTTTACATTTGTAATGCTCTCTATCTCTTGTTTGGTTATAGAGGCTATTCTTGATGAAAAAGAAAGGCAACCAATAATTTCTGGCAGATGAGTTTTTGCAACAGAGCATATAATCCCAGTAACCCCATGGAAGGAGAGATAGAGAAGTTATGAGCTCTCTCTCTCTCTCTGTATCTCTTTCTTTCTATATATATCTACACACACACACACAAACACACATATATACACACATATCTATCTATCAGTAGAATAGGTTAAAAAGCTGTCTTCAATTAAGCATCCAATATCTAATAATGCCCTTACCCCATTAGATTTCACATGGAAGGTACTTTAAAACACAAATTTCTATGAGAAATGAAATGATAGAGCTAACTTGGTTCATTGAGCGACTGAGTATTAATGATAATGTCACATTTATACAAAGAACTTTACAAATATTATTCCATTTTCTCCTCTTGGTAACCCTGGAAGGTAGTTGCCATTATTATCACCATTTAACAGATAAGGAACCTGATATAAAAAGAAATTAAGTGACTTGCCCTGCGGCACACAGTCAGTTAAGTGTCCAAGGTTGAATTTGAATTCAGGTCTTCCTGATCCAAGTCTAGCCCTCTATCTACCATGCCAACTAATTCTTTGGGTGGCAGCTAGAGGAGGTTTCTCCCTGTTTGTTGTTGTTAATAAAAGTATTTGACTCCATGAAACAGGCTAAAGATTCTCTTTAATTAAGATATATTTCACAAGTAAAGCCCTTAAAATCATAGAAATATGGGTCAAACTATAGAGTTAATTTCATTTAGCCTGCAGCTGAGTACTGTTATCAAGCCAAGCATATAGCAGGGAGATACGTATTTGCCTGAAGTATGATCCAAGTTGTCCCTGGAAAGAGACTCCCTAGGGTCATGAAGGAGGTCTGAGGCAAGGTCCAGCACAGGGCCTTGGTGGAGGGTCATCCCTAAGAGAGTTGTGTATGCTTCTTTAGAGGCTTTATGGAAGAACACAGACAAGAATCATACCAGAAGAGATGTCTTGGCTAAAATGTGTCTTTCACAAATAGGGTTACTGCCTACGCCAGTGAGATCTATCTGTTGAAATAATAAATCCCTCCTAGGTCAGGAAACTCCCACCAAAACACATGTTTTTCACCATGCATGTCTTACCACCATTGTAATGTGTTGTACTCTGTGCGCTTTTCCCCTCTGTGGCCTCTGGCGCTTGTGGCACAGAGGCCGCTAGGTGGCGCCATAGTGCACAAAGTGCTGGGTCTGGAGTCAGGAGTTTAAATGAGACCTTAGATATAAAAAAATCTGTGTGATCCTAGGCCAGTCATTTAACTGCATCATGACTGTTTCCTCAACTATAAAATTGTACAATAATAGCATCTACCTCCCAGCATTGTTGTGAGGATCAAAAGAGATGATATTTGTAAAGCACTTTAGCACAGAGTCTGGCACAGAGTAGGTACTTAATAATGCTCATTTCCTTCCCTCCTTCCTCTTTGTGGGGAGAATGAACTCTAGAATGGGGGAAGGGCACTTGCTTTGTAACTAATGTTTTTTTACTATGCCTTTGCATTAATGCTTTGAGAAAGAATTGAGTCTCTTTTGACTGATTATCAAGGGGAAGAACATCAGAGTGGCTGTGAGCTTCAGGGAGGTTAGTTATCCACATATGTACCCATAGAACCCTCAGAGTAATAGTAATAACTACCCCTCTGAACACCCACCCTTCTAGTTCTGTGCTGGTCGGGGGACTGAGCCTCAAAAAAGGTGCTAATAATGCCCTTACCCCATTAGATTTTAGCTGGGTGATTCTTTAGTGTCTTATAAGGATGTGATTTTTAAATATAGTTTTGTGACTATCCATATTAAATTAATTGAAATTCAATGCAGTATAATGTAAAACAACAAATATTTATTGAGAATCTGTAATATAGAAAGCATTGTGTTAGACGCTGAGGAGGAAAAGACAAAAAATATGAAATATTACCTGCCCTCAGGGATGTTATATTCTATTAGGCTTATACATTAGGGTTGCACAGGATGTACAGAGAAATAAATGCAAAATTATATAAAGTGTTTTTAAGAGTGAGGTAGCATTAAGAATTATAGCCTGGCTTTTCAGAGCTCTCTTTCAAGAAATCATAAAAGAAATAACATGGGACAAAAGAGTTAATTTCCCTGATGAGATTCAGGCTCTGGGAACCCCCTTGAGCTCTGAATGAATCTTCCCACTTGATGAGGCATTTTCCTGAGGCCATAAGCCTTTCATTATAGCTAGGCCCAAATCTCTTACTCTTACTAGCCTAGTCATCCATTGTCCTTCTACTTCCTACCCTTGAGCCTATCAAAATATATATATATACCCAAATCAACCCTTACCTGACCTCATTAATGCCTCCTCTAGACCACTTCTAGATTCCTCTTACGACCTTTCTGTATATAAGACCCCATCTTGCTCCATGTGGTGTGAGAGCGACATAGAATGACCTAGCACAGACTTGCTCTGGCTTCCCTGTCCAATGCAAGCATCACAGATACCAAGGCTCCTTAAGAGTCTACCCAACATGACGTACTTTTAAACTTTGCTTTTCTTGGGCTGAGAGAAGACTTAAGTTGAATTTATTCGGCAGGACCCAGCGTGTTGGTACTTTGGGGTCTTGAGCACCCTAACCCTAACCCTCTACATTTTGTGGGTGACAACTTCAGCCTCAGTTTTAAAAAATAGAATAAATAAGTAGGGAAGAGGGAAAATTCTAGCCCCCAAACTCCAAGATATTTTGTAATCTTGATCTTCCATGATCAAAATTTATATTCCTTTGGGCAGAATATATCCACATGTAATGGTATGATTCCCCATGTGGAAAGTGGGAAAGGAAGGAGAGAAGGAAGGAAGAAAGAATGAAGAAAGAAGAAGAAAGGAAGGAAGGAAGGCAGGAAATATTGTTCACATGGAACTGGCTAGTTGGGTCCCCAATGAGGCAGCTACTAACTACTACTCACAGATTGCTGTCTCCTTTTTCCTCAAAGAGAACTGATGACATCAGGAGGGCGATGTCTTGACTTGCAAGTCAGTTGGATTTGCAGTTGGATTTAAATGAGTCAGGGCTATGAAAAGTCATGAAGACTGGTGGAAAGTAGAAGCTGACTTGGGTTACAGTTTGACTACTTCTGCGATAGTCTAGTGAATAGAATGTTTTCATTTCATTTTATATCTGAGAAGGGAAACAGCTATAAAATGCCTTTGATATTATTTCTCCCACCTCAAAACCACTCTTCTTTGTTCCTTTCCTTGCTCTTCTTCCTTTTATTTCTCCTTTTTTGTTTTCATCTTCGCCTCAGTCCTAAAGCATTGTAATGCCTTTGGATCAGGAGTGGGGATCAATCTTGCTAGCCCAAAATTTGAAGGCATGTGTTCATGTAAAAACATTAAATTCTGCCTTGGGCCCAGGGCCCATCTCTTCATAATACAGACACCTATAATTCAACCTTATATTGTTTAACATTTTCCCTCATTTCCATTTTGGTTTGTTACAAGATCTATATGAAGAGGGTTAGGGGTGCATGAGATCCCAAAATACCAACACACCGGGTTCTGCCGATTGAATTCTACTCGTTTTCCCTCAGCCAAAGAAAAGCAAAATTTGTTAAAAATTGGCCTATATCAGACACAGAGCAAGTCTGTGGTAAGTCATTCTACTATGGTACTCTCACACACATGGGGGCAAGATGAGGTCTTATATACAGAAAAGTTGTGGATGGGATCTAGGGGTGGTCTAGGGGAGGAGTTAATGAAGTCAGGTAACAGTTGATTTGGGTATAGACATTTTGACAGGCTCAAGGATAGGAAGTAGATAGACAATGGAGGGGCAAGGTAGTAACAAAGGTTTGGGCAGAGCCATAATGAAAGGCTTATGGCCTTATGTAAATGCTAATCAAATGGAAAGATTCAACCAGAGTTCAAGGGGGTTCCCAGAGCCATAAACTAGCTTTACAAAATGTAAGAAAGTGTTTGAGGTCATGAAATACCCTGTTTGAAAGCAGGAGAGATATTCCTTTTTGTTGTCTTGGTTTTAGAGCAATGCCTGAAGAATTGGCAAGGGGGCAATCAACTCTGGGAGAAGAAAATATCTTTTAAACCAGGAGCCTATTATGGAGAATCCCACTAAGTCTGGTTCTCCTCATGGAGACTGAGGGTCTTAAAATGCTGCATCTTCTTGGAGATTGTGGGGCCATAACTTTAGAGCAGGAAAGGACGTTGGAGGTTATCTAATTGACCTCCTCATATTATATATAATGCAACTAACTCCTAATGTTATTAAGTGAGTTGTCACTTTTTTTTTTAACATTTTCAATAGAGTCTTGGCTCTACTGAAGGAAAATGAAGCTGAAAAAATGTAGAACAGAATTTCAAATGCTGTGTTCTTCCTTCTCATCCAGTTGTATGAAGGCAATGGGAACTGATGGCATGGTCACCCCAGCTTAGAACCACAATGAAGGGAGATGTTCTACCCATTTTCTGTCTGAGAAACAGAGAAGGCTAGGCCTTCTTGTGGAACTCTACAAAAATCATCTGTGTCTCCTGTAGGGAGAGCATAGAGCTCACTATCAGTACTATCTAATTACATTTATCCCTTATACATCCCTACTTTCCACATTGTAGCATAAGAAATTAAATGGGAACTTTTGTGAGTTTTGCAGAAGCTGCAGATTATGTGCAAAGGCCAACAAATGACACAGAAAAAGTTTAAAAACTAAAATATAAGCATAATATTGTATAACATCAGCATATTTCATTTTTAATACCATAATTACTCAGACTTGAATTTTCCAGATTGTGCCCACTGTACCCCTAACCCTCATGAAGTAGAAGGGATAACTATAATAAACATTTATTAAGCACCAGAAAGCAAATCCAGGCATTCTTCTAAGCACTGGGAATACAAAGACACAAATGAAACAACCTTTTCCCTTAAAGAGCTTATGGTCTATTGGAGGAAACATAATATAAAATGCAAGCATATGAGAAATATATTTTAACATTCACAGTTAATTTCTGGGGAGGAGAAGCAGTATTTAATTTAATCTCTTCATTTTAAAGTTGAGGAAACTGAGGCACAGAAAAGTAAAGTGACTTTCCCAGGGCCACAAATATAGTAAGTCAAAGCAGGGGATCAGGAATTTAAAGAAAAGAGGCATTGATGGCATAGGGATAGAGAGCTGGCCTTGGAGCCGGATCTTGCCTCAGAAACATACAGGCTATGTGAGCTGGTCAAGTAGGTGCTCTAAGCAACTGTCTAAGACTATAAATTGAAGAGAAATTTCCTTACTAGAGAATTTCCTATATCAGTGAAATCATGGAAGCAGTCTCTATCTCAATCTCTTTGAAGAAAATCCAGAGTTCTAAGAGGTAGGAAGGAGAAAGGAGTACATTTCAGCATGGTGGACAGTCTGTACAAAGACACAGAAAGAGAAGATAGAAAGCTCTATGTCAGTGGTTCTCAACCTGTGGGGGTCAAATGACTCTTTCACAGGGGTCACCTAAGACCATCAGAAAACATATTTCCAATGATCTTAGGAACCTAGACATCGCTCCTCTATCTGTCTCCAGGCAGGCCTGCCCACATGTAGATAGGTATTAAAGGGTTGTGGCATTAGGAAGGTTGAGAACCACTGCTCTATGTGAAGAATGAGAAAAGAGAGATCTGTAGTAAGGTCAGAAAGTTGGGTCGAGTTCAGGTTGTAAAGGACTTTCAATGCCAAAAAGAGGAATTTGTATTTGATCTTAAAGGTAATAGGGAGACGATGGAGTTTATAGAGCAGAAGCATTCTTATTCTGTTCTTCAGGAAGTGTGATGACTTATAGGTTTATAGATTTAGAGGTTGAAAAAACCTGGAGGGTATCAACTTAAATCCTCTTATTTAAAAGAAAAGGAAACTGAAATAAAGAAGTGTTCAGTGACTTGTTCAGGCCGTACAGATAATAAGTGTGAGGCAATATTTGTACTGAGATCTTCCTGATCCAAGTCCAGGATACTAATCTCTTTACCACAGGTGTCCAATGTACAGCTTGTGGGATGTTACAGGCAAGCAGCCTGTAACACTCCTAAGTGAGACCTGAACCACATAAAATATAATTAGGAAATATTTAACAAAATAAATACTAACACAATAACACCTAGAGAATGTTGATATGTATTTTTCTAAGTTAATATGTGTCCACAGGTGTCCTTATATACAGTTTAATGGTTCCCATTTCTCTTTGAATTTGCCAACACTATGCTACACCTCACTGCTTCTGAGTTATTAAAACCTTCCATTTTATGGTGTTAGTTTGGTACGCCTAGTATAATACTGTATACTTGTATTATCATTATAACTAGAATCTACCATGGAAACATCAATAAATTAACACCTAGGAAAAAATAAACATAAAGACTATAAGTCCTTTTCTCTAAAGTAGAAATCTGGTGGCAGCTAGGTGTCACAGTGAATAGAGCACCAGCTCTGGAGTCAGAAGGACCTGAGTTCAAATGTGATCTCAGACACTTGACACTAACTAGCTCTGTGACCTTGGGCCAGTCACTTAACCCCCAAATGCCTCACCTTTCCCTTCAACAAAAAAGAAGAAATTCAGTTATGAAAGCTTAGCCCTGGCAGACAAAAATGTGGCAGACTAGGTAATTGCTTAAGTCTTATGATCTCAGGTGTTGAGAAGCAGACATAAAGCTCTGACTGCTCCCCTCTTCAATTATTTACCCCACCATTTAAAACATTTCTTTTAGGTATCATCAAGTGACTCTTAAAATTCACTTACTTATTATACTTATAATAATAACATATTATAATTAAATTAGCAAATAATAATAGTATATAATTATATACTCTCTCCCTCCCTCCCCTAGTAAAATGTAAATGGCAGGGACTGTTTTATTTTTGTCTTTTATCTCTGGGGCAAAGCTCTATGTAGTAGTCGCTTAATAAATGTTTGATGAATTTAATTCAATTAAATGGAACTAGCAAATGGTAGAATAAGCCCCAGAACACAAATTTCTTGATTCTGAACTCAATGGTCTTTCTGGCACTAGAAGGGACCTTGGAGTTCATCTAGTCTAAACTATTCACTTTACCAATAAGAAAACTAAGTTACAGAGACGGTAAGTGACTTACCCAAGATCACAAGCCTTAAAAGCTCAAGATTTGAATCCCATTCTTGTTAAATACAAATCTAACACTCTTTTTGCTATCCTAATGACTATAAAAGCATTCTGTAAAATAGAAAGAGCTAGAACAACAAAATCTGTTGTTGTTATGGAAGTTTGGTTCAGTTTTGATGAAAGCTAGTGAAGGGGCTTATGTATGTTTTTTTTTTTAACTTTTCTTGAAGAGCATCTCTTCCAATAGTCTAGACAAGCAAGACAAGCTGAATAGATATATTTCACCAAAATACTTTGTGTAGCTGGAAAGTGTGTAGACACCAAAAGGAGCTGTTGGTAGTGCTGAAAAGAGAGAGAGAGGATGTGAGATAAAGAGAAATAAAAGATGTGCTGAACCTTTACTTCTTTCATGGGAGAGGTGAGGGGCTATGGATGTGCAATATTGCATATGTTGTCAGATGACATGATCATATCAGTTGGTTTCATTTAAATGTTCATTTTTACCAGAGGGAAGCTCCATGTATGTGTGTGTGTGTGTGTGTGTGTGAATACATTTAAAATTGATTGTGATGTAAACACAGAAGATATTACTAGCTCCTATGTACAAAAGTACATTTTGTTGTTTTTATTGATTGTGCTATGTATTATTGCCAGATTTTCATATACTGATCTTATATATTGTTATCATTGACTATTTGTTGATGCAAATCTATGCATCTATGTAATCAGTGGGGAGAAAAGTCAATTACTTCACACTCTGACCAAAGGCCATCCCTGAATATTTCTGTTCTCCCCAGGTAGCCCCAAATAAACTCAGATGGAATTCAATCATGCATATTTAGAGAGCTTTCTGGTATGTCATGATTATTCCTTTATTCTTTTTGTTTACATTAAATTCTGTTTTAAGTGAACAAATATTTATCTCCCTTGTACTTCCATCATTTAGAAAAAAGGAAAACAAAACACTTTTAATATGCTCCTTATTCAAAGACAATCCTGCCAATGAAGCTATGTGGTACCTGAGTACACAATCTCTGTTTTGGCCAGACATTGCAGGCATGATTAGCAAAGCTTGTTGCTGCTTGCAACTCTAGTTTTAGATTCATTTTCTTCCCAGTCTTTGTCTGTCAGCCACAGAGGCTTCCCAGCAGGCAACACGCAGTTGGGTTTATTTAAAATTGTGCTGCAGTGAGTCCTGAAAGGAATACCTTTAATATCCTAGCAATGACTATGGGATAGAAAATAGAAAGCAGTCAGTCAATAAATATTTATTAAGCACCTACTATGTGACAGGAGATAAAAAGAATGGCAATTACTGGGGATAAAAAGAAAGGCAAAATACATTCTCTGCCCTTAGGGAGTTTACAATCCAGTGTGGTAGACAACATTCAAACAACTATGTACAAATAAACTATACACAACATAAATTGTAAATAATCAATAGAGAGATATCCTTAAAATTAAGGAGAGCAATATAATTAATTGAGAAATAGTGTAGTGGGGGAGGTGAGATTGATTGTCTTGCATTTATAGTTAGGAAACTTGGGTTTGAATCCTGTCTCCATTATTTATTAGTTATGTGACTTTGAGCAAGCTAAGTTACCTCTCTGGGCCTCAGTGTCCTCATCTGTAAATAGCTGTAGTAATCTCTAAGGCCTTTGCTTTCTCACTGTTTGACCTTAAGTGCTCTACCAAAATGTTTACCTGCTAAGTTCCTTTCAGGCAGGGATTAGTTTATCGATCTATGCATTTCCCTATGGAACTATGCCCTGGACATGGTAGGGGGTCAATGGATATTTGCTGAATGAGTGAACAATTCCTACCAAGTGCTCAGATGGTTTGTTTTTGTATCACTAGTTGAAAAGCTATAACTTTTTTATTTCTGTAATTTTTTTTTACTTTCTTGACAAACTTGCTTAATAAATTAGATTTATAATGAATAATATTTATAATAAATAATAAATACAATATAGTTCCTAGAACCTTGTCCATTTCCTTGAAATTTGTTCTTGTAATCCAAGTTGTAGCATAAATAAGGATGCTATGCATGATATGCCAATAGAGGAGTTTCTTTCCTTTTCTCTTTGACAAAGATGAATTATGGTAATTTTTCATGTGAATTTACTGTTTAGATGCTCAGATTTCTAGAGAGGTAATTTAAAGTACTGTATTATAGCAAATATTCTTATTCTGTGCTGACATTAAATGATCTAAAACACACAATGACAAATGTAACACACGTATTTGTTCACTGCAAAAAAACCCCAAACCTATCTCAATAAAATTATGGAATGTTCAGAGTCTGAATCCACACTCTGGCTTTGTGAGTTACAAGAATGAGGCAGAGAACCCAGGTCATGGAAAATGGGATATGTGAAGCAGCAAAGGGACAAAATGGTGATGAGTAACTTCACCATTTGAAGTGCTATTGATAAATGGATAGGTAATGTGGTACAATTACAAGAACTTTGGATGTGGTCCAGAGAAACTGTTTGAATTTGGGGTCTCCTCCTTACTACCTGGATGTTGCTAGTGCTATCACTTTTAAGGATAACTTCCATATGGTCTATATCAAATTTGTGTGTTTCTATTTTATGTCAGTCAATAAGAATTGATTAAATGCCTACTATTGGTCAGGCTCTGTGCTATAGGTTAGCAAAATAGAGAAAAAACAACAATAATAGGCCCTCCTTAGAAAATATGTAAATAACCATGGACAGGCAAAATAGAAACAAGACAAATTGGAGATCATCTCAGAGGGAAGCCACTAAAATAAAGCAGTAGAAAAGACTTCTTGCAGAATATGGGATTTTAGTTGAGATTTGAAGAATGCTTGGGAAAGACAGGAGGCAGAGGTGAGGAGGGAGAGAGTTCTAGACATAGATAACATCAAAGGAAAATATTCAGAGTTGGGAAAAGTGTAGTGTTCAAGGCACAGCAAGAAGGACAGTGCCAGTGATCAAAGAGTATGTGGTGGTGAGTGAGGTGGAAGAAAACTGCAAAGGTCAAAAGAGGTCAGGTTTTTGAAGGACTTTAGAAGTCAAACAGAAAATCATATATGTGATCGCAGCGGCAATGACCACTCTATTGAACTAGGAGCCACCAGTTTACTGAATAAGGGGGCTGACAGAATAAACCTTGTGCTTAAGAAAGATTAGTTTGATGGTTAAGTGGAGTATGAACTAGATTGGGGAGAGATTTGAAGTTGGGAAGACCAACCAGCAGATATTGCAGTATGTGAGGAGATGAGGGCCTACGCCAGCATGGTAGCAGTGTCAGAGGAGAGGAGGAAGCATATACATGAGATGCTACATACCCCAGTAGAACGTAAGCATCTTCAGTGCAGGACTTGTTTTTGCTTTTTCTTTGTGTCCTCAGCAGTTAGCACAGTACATAGTAAAGGCTTATTAAATTCTCACTGATCGATTGATTATGATCTTGATCAATTTCTTGAATCTCTTTGGATCTTAGTTTCTTCAATGTAAAATATGGAGGTTGGATTATCTAGACACCTTCCAGCTCTGTCTTCTGAAATAAAGACAACCATATTAGTTGTTCTGTCACTAATGAATTAAGATATGTATGGGATCAGGTAAAGTTCAGCTCTCCAAAGTTCACATGGCCTCAGTCAGGTGTCATAAGTGACCCAATAGACTGTAGGACAGCAGTTCTCAACCTGTGCGTTATGTTTAATTTGTAACAATGAAAATATATCCTGCATATCAGATATTTACATTATAATTCATAACAGTAGCAAAATTACAGTTATGAAGTAGCAATGAAAGTAATTTTATGGTTGGGGGGGGTCACTACAACATGAGGAACTGCATCAAAGGGTCACAGCATTAGGAAGTTTGAGAACCACTGCTGTAGGAGGTGATAGTTAAGGTTGTGGTACAAGAGAGTTTGCCACAGGGAGAGAAATGAATAAAACCTTGTTACTTCTCACAAGGAGGAGGACGGACACTAACAGGAGGCAGCTCAAGTTGTGGTGTCTGTCTCTGGCCCTTAACTGAGGGCAGCACACAGCTGTGGTGGCTTCCAGATATGGAAACATGCAATGACTTTTACAGTTTGGTTAAAGGCCTAGAACCCCTCAGGGTTGGAGTTTACATAGAGTTTTAAATAAAGAGCTGGCTAGTGCCAAAAGATGACTGCCCCATCATCTAGATGGGGAGATAGTCCTATGATAGGGATCAATGAAATGAGGGCACTTTCTGAATTGCCTAATAAGTAGTGAAGAATGAGGGTCAGGGACATAAGAAACAACTCTAATTATCCTAGTCTAGCAAGAGGGCTGGGGAGGGCTGGGGGTAATGCTCAGTCTCTTGGTTTATTAACCTTAACAAGTATGTATCCTGACTGGTGGGAGCCCCAGCAGTCAAACTGGTTTTCATCAGTTCACAATAGTAAATGGGGACTGATTCAAAGTTGGTAGTATATAGCCTCTCAGATAGCTTTCATGTAAAAATAGGGACTTATTGGTTAGTTAAATATTAATGACTGATTTATTTTATTATTACTAACATGATTATTAATATTCAGACAATGGACTTATATTTCTGAATACACATTTCATTCTTCTAGTTATTTCAAAGGGTTTACTCTATAGGATATGGATGGGAAACCAATTTTTAAATTCGACAAATGATAAACATTTATTAACTTCCCAATAAATGCAATGTGCTGAATCTTAATTTACAAAATTATATTCTCTCCCTAATCTCAAAGAATTTAGAATTCCAAATCAAGGAGGAGTGAGAGATTAGGCAAAAAATATGACACAAATTAAACTGTGGTAAGTATTCTCTTCAGTATTTGGGAAAGACCCTGTGCATGTTCTGGGACCTTTAACTGATAGGGCCCATTAATTTTTGGCACAGGCATAACTGGGAGGAAAAGGACATATTTAGAAGGTGTTGCCAAGGATTCAGATATCACTAGTCTGGTAATGCAGTGTTGTTATGGGAATCTGAAGATCTTTCCTGCCCCTAGGTCCTTTGATAGGCTTAAGTGGCTCTGAGAACCATTCCTGATTTGAAAGTATACTCTGCCCCCAAAAGGCTGAATGTGGTCACATGGAGCCTGTGGTGGGAGGCTTGTTCTTCAGGAATGCCCAGACCTTGTTGCTTTGTTATTAGGCAGTAGGTCAAGAGGGCTGTGCTATTCTCTGATTTAGGAGAAGACTATATATGCCCTGATATGAGATTTTACTTTGGGGCTCACTTTGGAAAGAGTTGTATGATTTGGCCAGATGAGACTCTGGGAAGCCATTGAGCCCCCCAGCTTTGAAAAACACAGATGATGGTGCTTTCCTTTCTGGTAAATGACTAGGTTTGGAGGTAATGGTCAGACAGCTGGAAGCCCATCTGCTGATCTGTCTCTTTGTCTGCTTGTAACTTCTGTTTGTATTCTGTTTGCATTCTCTGAAGTTCAGGGTGCTGACTTTTACCCCTGAACTAGGTAAATGATATATGTTTGATTGATTAAAGTAAGATTGTTAACCCATTTTGAGTTGCTGTCTTTTAGAAAGGCAGATCTAAGAACCTGTGCTAGCAGCCACCCTGGGTATGCTAAGGTGCTTGCTGATACAAGTGGTTTTATTTTCCAACTCTTTTGTGTGTACCTCAAACAATTTAAATATGTCTTACTGGAAGAAACTTTCATCAGGAAAGATGTATACTAGCAAACACAGACATAGATGTATGAGGAAAGTCACTTATGTAACCAGGTTCACTAAAATTACTAACTTTCTTGCTCTTCCACTTGTCAATATTGTCTGGTCTGCAATATAATCAAGAGACAGAGTGATATCTATCACTCTTCTGTTTTCTCTCTTCTCACTCACTTCTTAATCTGCTGCAATCTAGCTTTTTATCTCATCATTAAATTGAAATTGTTCTCTCTAAAGTTGCCACTAGTCTCTTAGATGCCAGGTCTAGTGAAAAAAGTTGAACTTACAGTCAAGTGACCTTAGTTTGAAGCATTTATTAGCTTTGTGACACTAAGTAAGTAATTTAATCTCTTAAATATCAATTTCCTGAACTCCAAAATGGGAATAATCCATCTTGTACTACCTGCCTCCCAGGGCAATTATGATTTACTTTGTAAACTTTAAATTATTATAGAAATTCCAGCTGTTGTTATAAGGATTAGTTTATAAACACTGGCCTAGGAACTTATGTTACCTTTGCTTTTATAATCTTACTTCAGACATTCTCTAAAAGGAAAATAAACTTGTGATTTTCTCTGGGATATTGGCAGCAATACTTGACTATTTATTTCCTTCCCTTAAATCAGTTGCCCTACTTTGATGGTTATAATATTAGGTGCAAATCTATTTTATAAGAGTTTAAAAAAAAAGAGATCTCTTTCAGCTAGGTATATAATGGATAGTTTATAAAGTGGTACTTGAGCTAGACTTTAGAAAAAAAAAGATTTCAGTAGGCAGAAATCATGAGAAAAAGCCTACTAAGCACGAAGGAGGGCATACACATACATATAAAACTCTGAAAGGATAAAGACTGTGTAAAAGCAAAAAAGTCCTGTGTAATAAAAATATAGAATTCATGAACAGTTAAAAGTAAACTAAAAAATTAGTTTGGTATCAGCTTCTGGAGGTCATTGAATACCAGACTAAGATTGTATTTCAGTTAGAAAGTAATGGGAAGGATGGAAGGTTTTTGAGCAGTAGAGTTAGGTAATCAGGTGTAGATACTAGCAATATTACTTTTTCAGTATTACAAGGGATAGATTGGAGAAAACGAGATGGGAATGACTGAAGCCATTTACAAGGCTATAATAGTAACACAGTTCTAAGGTGATGAAGGCGTAAACCAGTGTTATTGAGAGTCCCACAACAGTGTGAGTACAAAGGAGTGGACACATTCTTGTTCTATTTTCATTGTAGAATCTACAGAACTTCAAAATTGATTGGAAAAGAGAGTCATCAGAGATGATGCCAAGGTTTTGAACTTGGCTGACTGAGAGAATGGCAGTACCATCAACAGAAATAAAGAAATTAGGAGTAGCAAGATAATTTGGGAAGGGGGAAAGTGATAACTTTCTATTTCTGTCTCTATTTCAGTCTTTCTCTTTCACACACACACACACACACACATACACACAATTAAACCCATCATCTCTAAGGAAATTGCCAAGTAAGGGGGAAGAAGAGAAGAGAGCCTAGACCTGAATCTTGGGGCATATTTACAGGTCAGTGGTGTGATACTGATATTGGAGCAACAAAGGAGACTGAGAAGAGAAGCAGTGGATAGAGGCAGAGTGGACAAATGTGGTAAATTCAGTAGAAAGATCAAGAATAATGAAGATTTTCAATAGACAATCAGGCCTGGCATCTAAGAGACCAGTGGCAACTTTAGAGAGAACAATTTCAATTTAATGATGGGATAAGAAGCTAGATTGCAGCAGATTAAGAAGTGAGTGAGAAGAGAGAAAACAGAAGCAGTGAGTATAGACAGACTTTTATAAGAGTCTGGTTAAGAAGGGGAGGAGAGAAACAGGATAATACCTTGAAGGGATCATAGTGTCTAGTAAATGTTCTTTTTAAAATTTTTTAAAATTTATTTGTTTGTTTACTTTTAGTTTACAAGATTCAGTTCCACAATCCCTTGAGTTTCATATTTTCTCTCCTCCCTCCTTCCCTTCCCCCCTCCCCCATGGTGGCATGCAGTCAAGTATAGGATCTGCAAATACTTTCACATTAGACATTAGTCTGGTTGTATAGAAAGGATGTAACCATTGGAATGAACAATGGGAAAGAGGAAACAAAACCAAACATAGAAAAGAAAGAAAGCATGTAGTTTGCTTCAGTCAAATGTTCTTTAAAGAAGTAGAGAGGGGCAGCTAGGTGGCTCAGTGAGTAGAAAATATCAGCCCTGGAGTCAGGAGGAGCTGAGTTCAAATCCTGTCTCAGACACTTGACACTTAATACTATGTGACTGTGGGCAAGTCATTTAACCCCAATTTCCCTGCTTTTCCCCCCTTTCCCCCACTCCAGAAAAGCAAAAAAAAAAAGAAACAGAGAGTCTTGGACAAGTTTGTAGGCAGTTGAGAAGGAAACAGTAGGCAGGGAGAGAATGTGCAGAGCTACAAAAAGTGGTTGACTTGGGTGGCAATCAATTGAAAGCAGGACACGGTTTGAAGGACAGATGTAGAAGTGTTGGCATCAGCTAGCAGAGGGTTCACCTCATTATTTGATACTACAGGAAAAAAAGAAGAGAGTGGAAGTTGATGACAAAGAATTTTTAAATGAGAGCTCAGAGTGAATTACTTCTTTTTCTCAGTAAAGAACTTGTAGGATGTCCTTAGCTAAGAGGGTGAGGGGAGGGCAAAGTGAGGGAGGTTTGAGGAGATGAAAAAAGCTTTGAAATTGCCTCTGTGGAAAGTAGGATGAATAACCAATTAGGCAGGAATAAAATGATTGCCATGATGCAGTTGAGGTTAGATAATGTAAATTTGCTAAGTTGGTGACCTTTTCTTTAGAAAAAGAAGGGAAGGGGAGGAAGATTCATTCCAAAAGGGCACTTACATGTCTGCTAGTTAGTGGGAAAAGCTCTTTGAAGGGGTGAGGTTGCATGAGTGGCTTAAATGTTGGAAAGAAGAAGTAATTAGTCTGGGAAGAAAAAAGTGGACTTCCTAACTATTAGAATTGTTGTAGTCAATTTCCCTTCGTAGAAGGTCATCAGGCAAAGGCTGGAAACATCACTTTTTAACATGTTGTCCTGAAGAATTCTTTTCCAGTTTTTTGTATTGGATTAGATGGCTACTGAATTCCTTTCCAACTCTGAAATTTAATGATTCTGTCATGGTTTTGCAAGGTTTACTAGGATCAGTTCAACCTTTTCTATGGGAAAGATATAAGCCCATTTATATTCACCAAATCCCAGAACAGACCAAGGATTGGTGACACTATTATGATTGGTATAGGTGATATGCTTAGGAGTTAGAAGACACAATGAAGTGGTAAGTACAAAGTGGCCTACTGTTTGTGTGTGTGTGTGTGTGTGTGTGTGTGTGTGTGTGTGTGTATGTGTGTGCTAAAGATTATGGCAATTTAAAAATGAAAGAAATACATTAAATGCAATTGAATTAGCATTTGATGACAAATTGAATACTCTCATTCCAAAGTGCATGCTAATAGAGACCATGAATGTTCTAGAACTGGAGGGCAAAATTGAAATTTAGAAAACTCACTGAACACCTCTTGAAAAAGATCTATATAGCTAAATTCCAGACTCCCAGGTCAAAGAGAAAATATTATAAGTAGTCATGAAGAAACAATTTGATTATTGTAGGAACACAATCAGGATAACAAAAGATCTAGTAGCTTCTACATTAAGGGATCGAAGGGCTTGGAATATGGTATTCCAGAGGTCAAAGGAGCTAGGATTAAAACCAAGAATCACCTACCCAGCAAAACAATATAATGCTTCAGGGAAAAATATGGACATTCAATGAAATAGAGGACTTTCAAGCATTTTTGATGAAAAGAACAGAGCTGAACAGAAAATTTAACTTTCAAATACAAGAAGCAAGAGAAGCATGAGAAGGTAAACAGGAAAAAGAAATCATGAGGGACTTATTGAAATTGAACTATTTACATTCCTACATGGAAAAATGATAATAGAGAACATGATTGCTAAGCTGGTGAAATAAGATAAGCCTGAAAAATTTACTCTCAGATCACTGTAAACAGAATCTCTAATCCCACCTCATACTCTAGTTTATTCTGTGGTTAATAGGAAACTCTTGAAACAAGAGCATAAAACATTTGCAAGAAATATAGGATCTTAGATCTAAAGCAATTAAGTCTCAGAGGCCATCTGGTCCAAGCATCTCATTTTACAGATGAGAAATTTGAGACCCAAGGGAGTTAGGTGATAAGGCCAAGTTCTCACAGGTAATGTCAGAGATGGGATATGAACCCAGGTGCTCTGAATGCAGAGCCGATGTTCTTTCTACCATACCACATCAATCTTTTGGGGCTAAACTCCTTGAGAAGGCTATCTACCATAGATGCAAAAGATGCCTCCCTTTCTCTCCTCTCACTCTTTTCTTAATCTTCTGTAAGATGACTTCCAACCTCATTATTGCACTGTAACTACTCTCTCTAATTACCTATAATTTCCCACTTGCCAAATCCAGTGACCTTTTCTTACTGCTCATTCTTCTTGCTCTTTCTGTAGCCTTTGAAACTATTGATCACTCTCTTGTCCTTCATAGTCTCTTCTCTCTAACCTTTCAGGATATATTTTCTCCTGTTTCTCCTCCTACCTTTGAAAAAAATTATGTACAATTTGTTTTTCCTTTTAAATATATAATACAATTATCATGCAGCTTTCTTTTTTCCCATCCCACCCCCACATTGAGATGGCTACTATGAGTTAAATATGAGTGAATGTAAATCCATACTGTACCTCACTTTATTAGTTTTTTCTCTGGCTGCAGATAGAATCTTCCTTCATGGGTACTTTGTAGTTAATATGGGTATTTATAATAGTCAAAATGACTTGACTGCTCAAAGTTTTTCTTAAAACAACATTGTTAATGGCTGGATATAATGTTCTTCTGTTTCTTCTCCTTCCACTCTTCATTATTTCATGCACATCTTTCCACATTTTTTTCTAAAATCATTTTGCTCATCACCTCTTATAGCACAATAGTATTCCATAACAATCATATGCCACAACTTGTTTAGCTATTCTCCAATTGATGGGTATCACCTCAATTTCCAGTTCTTTGCCACTACAAAGAGAGCTGCTAGAAATAATTTAGAACATATAGGTTCTTTTTCCTCTCTCCTAATCATCTTGGGAAACAGACCTAATAATAATATCTCTGAGTCAAAGGGTATAGGTAGTTTTATAATTCTTTGGGCATAATTCCAAATTGTTCTCCAAAATTGTTCTATTGGTTCCCAATTCCACCAACAGTGAATTAATGTCCCAATTTTTCCACATCCCCTCCAACATTTGTCACTTTCTCCTTCTATTATTTTAGCCCATCTGATAGGCATAAAATAATATCTCAAGGTTGTTTTAATTTGCATTTCTCTAATCAATAATAATTTAGAGCATTTTTAAATACTTATAAATTATTTTAATTTCCTTATTGGAAAACTACCCGTTCATATCTTTTGATCATTTACCAATGAAGGAATGACTCATATTCTTGTAGATTTGACAAAATTCTTTATATATTTGAGACATGAGACTTTATCTGAAAAACTGCCTATAAATTTTTTCACCAATTTTCTGCTTCTGATCTTGGCTACATTAATTTTATTTGTACAAAACCTTTTAAATTTATTGTAATTGAAATTATCCATTTTACACCTCTCAATGCCCTCTATCACTTATTCACAACTAGTTCACCTATCCATAAATCTGATAAGTAATATGTTCCATGTTTTTAAAAATTTCCTATAATAACTTTTCATATCTGGGTCATTTATCTATTTTGCCCTTATCTTGGTAAATGGTGTAACATACTGGTCTATGCTTAATTTCTGCCAGACTGCTTTCCAGATTTTCCAACAGTGTTTTACCAAATAGTGAATTCTTTCCCCCCAAACTTAAGTCTTTATGCTTATCAAACATAAGGTTACTATAGTCATCTGCTGCTGAAGATCGTGTGTCTACTTTGTTCCACTGATCTACTTTGATATTTTTTTAAATTACTACCTTACAATATAGTTTAAGATCGGGTACTGCTAAACCTCCTTCCTTCATATTTTTTTTTCTTTAGTTCATTTGATATTCTTGATCTTTTGTTCTTCAGAATGAATTTTGTTATTATTTTTTCTAACTTAATTTTTTTTGGTTCTCCTCTTTTTTACTTTTTGAGTGCTTTTTGAGTACTCTTTAGTCTCTTTGGCTGGATCCACAACCAGGTCACACTCACAAACTGCAGATTTCCCAGAGGGCTCTGTCCTGGGTCCTCTTCTCTTCTTTTATGCTATTCCACTTGGTGATATTAATGGTTCCCATGGAATTAATGATTATTTCTATACTGATTCTTAACCAAGCTATGCCTCCTTAATATCTCTTTGACCTCCTTTCCCACATCTCAAAATGTCTTTCAGACATCTGAAAGTGAATGTCCAAAAGACATCTTAAATCAGATATGTTCAAAATTGAACTCATTGTCTTTATCCCTCAACCCTCTTTCCCTCTAAACTTTCCTATTACTGTCAAGGACACCATCATCCTTCCAGTCCCCCAAGTTTGCAATCTTGGTATTATTTTCTTTTTTTTAAATTATTTTTTATTGACCTGTTTATTTACTTTTAGTTTACAAGATTCAGTTCCACAATCCCTTGAGTTTCAAATTTTCTCCCCTCCCTCTCTGCCTCCCCCCCCCC
>CM053594.1:103172877-103203134 GCA_028646575.1 Pseudocheirus occidentalis
AAAGAGGACAGAAGGACTTTTGGGAGAGTAGTATCCAGTATCATGGAGCCTGAGTTGCTGAGAGAAAGACTGCTGAGAGCCCATTGGAGCTGCCCAGGACTTTTGAGAATTGCCACGCTGAGCTGCTAAGAACTGAGGAGGCATGGCTGTGATGCCAGTATTCTGTCTGTCTGTTTTGATGTTGTTTTGCCAGATTCACCTGATGATGAAGGACAGTGCTGCTGTTGTAGAGATCCTGGAACCTGACTGTTGGTTCAGAAGCTCTGAAGGAGGATTTTCTTGTGGTACCTTCACAGAAATCCTGGAAGAGGGCCTTGCTGATGTTTTCACGGGTTCTGGGACTGTTCTACAGGCAGAGAGTGACTTGATGAGGACATTGGGTATGAATTTGTTGAACCTTGTCTCCCCAGGAACTGAGATCGCTGAGGGCTTGCCTCCAGTGAGGATGAAAGAAGGGCTTTTCCTTGGATTTTCAATGCTGAGATGATATCTTTACCTTGTTATGGCTTAAGGGTGCATGGCCTTTTGTGCTCTCCTGCTCCCTTTTGAGAAAATGCTTGATGTTAATGGATGGTATTGTAATTGCTTTGAGTCCAGGGGTGGGAAACCTTTGGCCTTTTTTTGTTCCATGATTGACCAAAGGACTGTACTTTGTTTATAAATAGAAACTGATCTCCATTTGAGAAGAGACTTTGACTGACTAAATGAATGTACTGTCTAGGGATGGAGTAATACCTGGATTGAATTGAGAACTTACTTGCTAAATGAATGAGTTATACTGTATTTTGATTTTCTCTGTTCTGTGAATGTTTGCTGAATAAGTGGGGTTTGCTATGCTGGTAATCCAAACCTTGGAAGTTGCCTTTGCTTGGCTTTATAATAATACAGGCCAATTGCTATAATTCTCTTTGCTGTAGAGGAATGTCAAGAAGGATTCTTACATTTCTACTCTTTTACAATTCTTATAATAATTAATTGTGTGATTCTGGTAAAAGAAATTAGATCTATTTTGACTTCATCTTCCTCATCTGTAAAAATGAGGCTAATAATACTTTTGCTACTTAACTCACTGCAATGTTTTTTTTTCTCCTCTTCTTTTTTGGAGGGGTGAAGGTAGGGCAACTGGGGTTAAGTGACTTGCCCAAAGTCCCATGGCTTGTTTTGTGTTAAGTGTCTGAGGCCAGATTTGAACTGAGGTCCTCCTGAATCCAGGGCCAGTGCTCTATTCACTGCACCACCTAGCTGCCCCCACTGCAATGTTTTAAAAGTAGTAGAGGGAGATTTATCAGAGGACTTGTCCCGATCAATTTAATTCCCACTTACACTTCATGAGTCTGATAAATGTAAAGAGGGGGCAAGAGATTCTGATACACTAAGATAGGAACATTTACAGTCTTATAAAAAACTCGAGATCTTGTGTAGCTCACACTGAGTGAACTATTAGAAGATAATAAAAGGTGAAAAACTAAGATTCACCCATTCACCCATTTTTGAAGGAAATGTAAAGAAGCAGCTGTACTTCTTAGCTTCTTTTAGAGGCATGAAAAATTTTCTCAATCAAATTTAATGGAAATGTTGAGTAGGAAAGGGGAAGGGAATAAGCATTTATTAAGTAACTGCAATGTGCTAGGCATTATGCTAAGTACTTTACAAATTATTTTTAATTTGATCCTCACAATTTTATCCTAGGATGTAGGTGCTATTACTACCCCAATTTGACAACTGAGGAAACTGAGGCAAACAGATGTTGAGTGATTTGCTTAGAATCCTATAGCCAGTAAATGTCTGAGGCTGAATTTGAAGTCAGATCTTTCTGACTCTAGACCCAATGCTCTATCCATTTTGCCACCTAGTTGTTTAAGAAGATAGCCACTGGCTATGACCATGAAGGATCAGCCATGTCCCTGGTAGACTTTAAAAATTAATCTTGCTAATTATGCAGTTAGTTAAGCTAGGAGTAGGCTTGTCAGTTGAGGGAATCATCTCTGGCAGTTGACAAGAAAGCTAGCCTTGGAAGAAGAACTCAGCTCATAAGAGGGAATCATTCCTTGCTTCTCCTTTACAATTCTTCCAGACTACAGTGGGGACTATGGTATTTAGCTCTCCTACATCCATCCCATTATCAATGATACCTTATGGAAGAACCGCTTGCTTGGTAGGAGATGCCATGTCCAGAAAAGAGAAAATTCAGCGTTTAGCTGTTCAGTTAAGAGTTAGCTGTGACAAAAAAAGAGTTAGCATGACAATCATGAATAGAGCTGCAGGAAGGAGTAAGCCCAAGACATTTGTCAAAGCAACTTAGGAAGTTGAAACATTGCATCCAGGAAGAAGCAGTATGAGGATACCATGAGATTAAGAACAGATGGGTCTTGTATCAATAAAGACATGACTGATCTTGACTGCCTATGTTCTCTAATGTGTGCCTCTCTGTGAGTAAACTTATATAAGTTCACACTTTTCTAACTGATGCCTGATTTTTTTCCTTTGGCAGAAGAGGAACCTATGATGGAGGCTAGAGGATGATTTGTTACTCCTGCTCATCTATACCATTTCAGCCAAATGCCTTTGCTTTGAGTTTATTTTGTTAACTTGCACACAAATTGAAGGTAAACCCATTGGTGATGGCTCATGAGCTATAGTTTTAGGAGTGTCAATCCATATGAGTGCCTTGAACCTGGAGGAACCTAGCCCATAAGTACAAGGTGAAGTTATCAATTTGGAAATGAAAATGAATCCACACAATCTATCTGGCACAAAATCTATCTCACAAAAATTTGTTTGGTAGCATTTGATTTTATAATACTTTTTATCCCCCTTAATACACATCTCCCTGGTGAGTTGAGTCATAAGTTATAAGTTCAGTTAGATTAAATCTCTCATAGTGGAGATAAGCCTTTAGAAGGAGTGAGGTTTCATGGGTTCTTTAAACATTAGAAGGACATTTAAACTACTTTGTGAGACTTAGTGCCTATTTCTTTCCCACAACTCTATCATCAGTATTGTAGAACTGGAAGGCAACTTGGTGCCAAGTCTCTTCACACTTATTCTAGGTTTTTCCTCAAGGAGCAGACACAGTTTGTTGTCAATACCATATCAGAAAATCACAGATTTTCAGAGTATGAACCATAGTATCCACCTAGTCCAACCCATACATGAAAGGAATTTCCACTATAAGGTACCTGACAAGGGGTTTAGCCTTTGGTTGAAGACCTCTGGTGACAGGATAACCTACCATTTCTTAAGGAAGTGCCTTTCACTTTTGGACAGTTCCAATTTAAATGCCAATAGGCCCATACAACCAGCCTTTACAGATTATTAGAGCCTACTAGAACTTACCCTGGGTAGACGTGATCAAAATGCAAGGCACCTTCCTTCCATTCTGAGGCGTCATGAGAAGGGGAATTTTGTAAAATAATCCCTGCTCAATGAAGTATACATTGACAAAAGGTTTGTTGAAACTGTGAGGCAGTTTGGTTCAGTAGAAAGAATACTGGCTTGGGTCAAATCCTGCCACTAATCCTGCCAACAACCTATGTGACCTTGAGCAAGTTGCTATACATCCCTTGGATCTCAATTTCCTCATCTACAAAAAACCAAGAATTGATTTTGATAGCCTCTGAGGTCCCTTCCATATCTAAATCTATGATATTAAGTTCAAACAAATAATCATTAACTAACAGACACTAACGATTACCGTTAAATTTAACAGCTAAAATTATAATGTAGCTCAGTGAAGAAACTTACTAATTGGTCTTCTGAGACAGAAAAATCAGTCAGGATGGATTTTTTAAACAGTAATATAGGATGTCCAGAAGTCTTAGTGTAATTTTAAGCTTTAATAGTTTTATATTTTTATGCACATTTGATTGCTCGATAACATCTTTCTAAAAACCATGCTATCTTCCTCAATGCCATAGGATTTGGCTACGTTAGAAATAAAATGCTTCTGTCATCTCTATAAATGTGAAGAAACACTGAGTTTTTCCTTTGAATTAGCTATAACAAAACTGTAATGAACACTTTATTTTGGCCTGATTAATAATTTTTTTTGAAGCACTCATTCTCAAACTAGCAGAGGAAGACTTTGAAAAAGGAAGAAGGAAATGATAGCCAAGAAAGTTAAAGTTTGTGCACACTTAGAATCTAAAAACAGCCTTTCATCTTGTCTTTGAAAGAATTTTATTATCCTATCCATTAATAAAGGCTTCCCTTCTCACTGACTCATTCCAGTGGTATACATTACTCTCACGTAGGGCTTTCATGATGCTTATTTCTAGAAACTGCCTAGGTGTGGTGTGCAAGGTATATGCGCCTTGAAAGCAAATACATTCTTTTGAACAGGAAAGAAGAAAACAACAATGGGCCAAGTCATGTTTATTTATCAGATACTTTTCAATGAATCCTTGGCTGTGGCTAGAGGTGGTTTAGTGCCTAACACCTGAAGGAAACATTTATGAAACCTCATCAGTCCTCTATGGGAATAAATACATGGAGCCATTGAACCAAGCAGTTAGTCAATAAAATGCTTTAGAGAGCACATTTTTGGAGTCAATAAATATAAAATTAAACTTAAATGCATTCATGAGGCAAGGAACAGTTTTGTGAAAGGATGTATTTATTAGTAAAAATGGCTGCTTTAGTATTAGGTTCATAGTTCTAAGCACTTGGTGAATTATAGAGCAGGTAGGACTGCAGGTAGGAAGTTGAGGCAGGACTTTGCTGCTGTAATCCCGACAAGAAAAGAGAAAAATTTGATTTAGATAATGACTATAGAAATGGACAGAAAGAGGTGAATTCAAGAGAAAATATTCATAAAAGTTGTAAAAACTTGGAGGACCAAAATGTGAAAGGTTTAAGATGCCAATTAGATTTTGGAAATAATAGAAGCTACTGGAATTTATTGAGGAAACAGGTGGCATGTTTAGATATCAACTTTAGAAGATCCCTGGAAGCTGATAAGAGGATATATTAGAGTGGAGACTTGAGGCAAGGAGACCAGTTAGAGAGTACTGGGAATATCAGAACCAGTGACAAGCACCACATTGTAAAAGGGAAATTGCAAACCAAAGTCATGAGGAGTATGACTAGGAGAGTGGAACACTGATTGAAGGAATTAGAAATGGTGAGCATGCATTTACAAATGATTTAGAAAGTAACACAGTCATTGTCTTCAAATATGGGAAGGTATTGATGTGAAAGAGGCATGAGAACATAACATTTTTATTTCAGCAAATCACTTAGCAAATTCTGTCTTGCTATTCTTGTGTAGAAAATGTAAAGGCATAGGTTCAAAACAACTCAAATGGATTAAAAACTGCTTAAATGATTTATCCCAAACAATGACCTATTACCTTACACATGCTTCATATATACGAAGTGACTGACTGATGTTGAAGTGAAGGGACATTGTCACTGGATAGCTTTGAGGCTCTTTCATTGGCCCTGATGTTTTCTCAGGAACTTGGATGAAGAACTTATCAAATTTGCAGAAGAAAGAAAAACTAGACATTCCTCACTGGAGCACAGAGTCAGGATATCTTTTTTTGTTTTTGTTTTTCCTGTTTCCTAGTGCCTGATGTTTGTAGATAGCCCTGGGCTCACACACATATTGATTATTACTAGAAGGAGGTCAGAGGTCTTCAGAGCTATGGATCTTGACCTAATTGAGGAATGCTAAGATATGTTCATTATAGGAATACAGAACCAGGAAAAAGTGGTTTTGGAAACAAACTGTATCATCCATTTTTCTTGAGCAAACATGCTTTGAATGGAATTGTAAGCTGAATTACAAACCACATTTTAATTTCTCTTCTATTTCAAATTTGTCTTCAAAATAGGACAGCTAATTTAGGAACACCTGCTACTGTTCTTCATCTACATTATTAAAAAGCTGTGATCTAATTAAAGTTTAAGAATAATTTGTTAAGCTTCAATTTATTTCTCTCTCTTTTTAAATAGTACCATCAATAGATGTATATCTCCATTTAACTTAGTTGTTCTGTGGAGTTTTGGTTTTGTTTTGTTTATTTTGAAATATCAATTTGGCAAAGAGACTATGAAAATAGACAAATAAAAATTGCATTTTCAAAAGATAATCTCTGATGTTCAGGGGGGATTAGTATTTCACAGAAATTTTCCATAGAAAATTTTCCATAGAAATAATTTTCCATAGAAAAATTTCATAGAAAAATTGGAAAATAAATGTAAGAATTTAAAATAAGAAGATAATTTAAACTGTCTTCAAGTGATAATTAAATTTATTAGAGAATTAGACTAACTTATGAGAATAACAAAAACAAAGTTCTAGCTTTCTCAGTTGAGAAGAGCCTAAGATTATGATAAGCCATATGCATAGGATTTTATGGTCCCATTTCAGTTTTGGAGAAGCATAAGGGAACTATTATGGAAAGAGCTCTAGCCTTAGAATATGAAAACCTGAATTTCATATCTTTTCTTGGATATTAATTGTGTGACTCTGGGGCCCCTGGATATTTTTCCCTTTAGTTTCTACATATATGTTGATAATTGTGGGCATGTGAATGTGCTGTCAGTTCTCTACGAAATTGGGCCACGACAATAGTGGTATCTTTCTTCCATGGGAGGATCTATATATCCCTGCCTTTACTGTTATATTGATTCAGGGTTCAGACATCAATCTCACATTGGATTTAGATGATGCTGACTTGTGCCTCAGGTTCAAGATAAAGCTGCATATCAGACTTTACAAGCTCTAAACACTGCTATATCCTTAAAGAAGTGGATTCTGGGTTTGGGCTGGAGATAAGTGTGTAAATGTAAAAATATTTGACTAGGTACCTGAATTCACACAGAGCAGGCAGTAGTTATTGGAAGAAGTACAATATTTAGATGTTTGGATTCCTTCCTCACCATGGAGTTCCTACTCTAGTAGGGGAATGCCAGGAGCTCTGATGTCAAGGCAACAGGGATGCACACAGATCTCAAGAGGGTCCATTTTATCACTCCTTCCTCCCCCTTAGGGGAGGAGTGTTCTAAGGATTTGGTACCAGTCATTGGCTATTATAATGAAGAGGAGGAAGTATGAGGCCCATCCTTACTGAGCGATTAGTTCAATAATGACCTGTGTGTATCAGGCACCAGGCATGGAACCATGATGATAAGTAGCAAATTCATGAACTTTGCATTTATGGATACTAGAAAGATTGATACAGCAAGAAACTACATGTGTAAGGGATCATTTAAAACTGATTCTGTAGCTGGCATTGTGACTTATGTGATTTGAATGGGTCCCATGAGAAGCTGGAATCCCCCAGGCCCCCAGAAAGGAGCTGTTTGCTGCCCTCAGCAAGAGGAAGGAGAATTTTCCTGAAGATTAAAGAGCTTGGCTACCAATCTATCAATTAACCAACAAGCATTTCTTAAGGGTCTACTATATTTCAGCCACTGTATTAAGTGCTGAAGAAACAGAAAAGTTTAAAAAACAGTTCATGTCCTCAAGAAGCTTATATTCCACTGGGGAAGACTTTAGATGACAGATGATAGATAGATGATAGATAGACAGATAGATAGATAGATAGATAGATAGGTAGATATAGATATAGAAATCTATCTATATCTATCCACATACACATAATTTGTTACATATAAAATAAATATAGATTATATGGAAGATAAGCTTACAGGAGAGGGCACTAACATCTGGGGGGTGGTACTGTGAAAGGTACACAAAGTGCAAAAAGTACACAAAGATATCACAAAGTCCTATCACTAAAGGGTGTCAAAGATTCTACCAGGTAGAAAAGAACATTCATAGCATGGAGCAGAGCAAGTAAAAAAAACATGGAGATAAGGGATAGAATATCACCTATGAGGAACAGCAAGTAGGCCTGTATGTCTAGGCCATAGAGTTCATGAAAAGGAGGAATATATAAGAAGAATGGGAAGATATAAAGGGACCAGGTTGGGAAGAGCTTTAATATCACAGTTTATATTTGACTCTGGAAATAATAGGGAGCCACTGAATGTTACTGAGTAAGGTGGTATAAGTAAGGTGGGTTTTAGTGTAAGTAAGGTGAATTATAGTGCGTGTAAAGTGAATTTTTGTTATTGTTTCTTAGAGTTCAGATCCATAGCTATAACCATCTCTTGTTCCCAGGTATTTGATATGAGTTTCCACCATCACACTTGTGCAGCATTATATAATAATGAATAATATATAAACATCAACTGTGGCTGTTCAGGGAGATACAGGGATGGGATGATGTAAACTTGTGAGGTTATTGCTGGCAATATGCCTTCTTTGTCGTTCCCCATAAAACAGGTAGTCATTGGTCAGTGAATGGGGAACCTTACGGAAATGTTAGGGTTGAATGCATGAATGCTGTATGTGCCTTAACTGACCCCCATTGAGGCTTGAGGGGACTTAGGGGATGTACAAGTTTTCCCTGTATCAATTGACCCCATCAAGATGTAGGGGTAGTTGTTCCACCCTACCCTTCCCATTCTTGCCAGTACCTGCAAGAAGGGTAATTAGGGAATGCTGTAGGAGTTATGCTCCCATTATCAGCAACCTCTTTTGAGAAAAAATGGATTAGAATAAAGTAAAAAGTATCAACCCCTTTTTAGTGTCTTTTCTGTCTGACCAGATCAAGAGAAAACCTGTGCTAGCAGCTCCCCTGTGTACTGTGTTTATTTGTCTTACAGGTGGTAATGTAGCCAGACCCGAGCTTTAGTAAAGTCACTTTGGTAGCTTTGTGGATGGTAAAATGGATTGGAGAGAGGCCTGAGGCAGGGAGACAAATTACAAAGTTAATATAATAGTCCCGATGTGAAGTTATTAGGGATAGCTATATGGATAAATAGTTCTGGGAGATTTCTGAATTGTGGTGATAACTGAACCCATGGGAGCTGATGAGTTTACCAAGTGAGAGAACACAAAGAAGAGAAAGCTAGGATAGATCCATGAGGTAGTGGACATGATGCAGATGAATATCCACCAAGGGAGATTGAGAAGTAATAGGCAGAAGGAGAAACAAGAGAGGGCAGAGTCAAGGGAGGAAAAGGTATCAACAGTATCAAAAACTGCAGAGAGGTCAAGAAGGATTACAAGGGAGCAAAGGCCATTTTCCATTTTTTCTTTTATCAGGTTAAATAAAACCTGCCCTATAGCTAAATAGTCAAAGTCTTGTTAGCCAATATGCTTGCTAGTGAAGAAAGGGGCCCTTTTGGAAGAGCAAAACAAGCCAGATGCTGTTTTTCCAGGGTTTCTGGGTAGTATGGTGGGTATGGAAAAGATCATCTGTGAGGCCTTCTAAAACTGAAGCAAGGGTTCTCATGTCAGAAGTGTCAGATTGACAACAGAGCTACAAAGAGCTAATGAATGATAAGTTGACCTAACAAACACTTTAGAGATTGATATTTTAAAAAATTTATTTCACAGCTGAATAAGTCTTCATATATGATTGTGACAGAATGCTACTGTGCTATAAGAAATGATGAGCTCAATGTTTTTAGAAAAACATGGAAAGATACACAAAATGATGAAGATACAAATGAGCATCATGAACAGCAATATTGTTTTAAGAACAACTTGTAGTGAATAAGTTATTTTGTCTATTATAAATACCCAAATTGACTATATAGGACATATGAAGAAAGATACTATTGGAATCCAGAGAAAGAATTGATAAATACAAGTATGTATAGAAAAATTTCATACACATAAAGACACATACACATACCTGTTTGTATCTAATGGTAGCCATCTCTAGGGTGGGAGGGAAGAAAAAATTTACATGATGATTTTGTTGTATATATGAAAGGAATAACACTATGCACACATAGTAAATTTGTAGTTTCATGTACGATCATCTTTTTTATTGAACTGTATAATGAAAATGCTTGTTTTATTCCATAAATTAAAAATAAAATTAAAAAAAAGAAAAATGCTTTTACTTAAAGCCAACAACAAATGTGGTACCTACTGTGTAGAAGGCATCATGCTCTACATTATCAAGAATGCAAAGATGATGAACATTTGCCCTGGAAAAGTACATAACATGTTCAAGGAAGTTAATGATTATACAAAAATAATTGTCCCAAACATCGGAGAGAAAAAAATAAAGTGGATGAAAAATGAACAAGATTATGCCCATTCATTTGGACAGGCAAGTCGTTTATTTAGTCAACTGATGCAAATGAATAATAAACTGTGCTTAAAGAAGGGACAATCAGATTGTATTACATTTGGCAAATTGAAAACAAAACTCTTACCTGCTTCAAAGAGCTCATCCTTTTATTATTAAAATTATGGATAACCTTAATTTTTTTTAACAAATATTTCCTTAATATATTCCTTCTTTTCCTCTCCAGAAAGCCATCTTCAGTGACAAGTAGCTAAACAAATTATGGTACATATATAAAAAAGAATCTTTATGGCAAGAAATGAGGAATATGATTAATATATCTGTGGAGGCCTTCCTGTTTTCCTTTCAAATTTTCATCAATAACCGACAAAGAATTTTAAAAAAGGAAAATTATCCCAGAAAATCTAAACAAAACATCAAGCAAGTTGGATATCATATGCATTGTTTTAGGTCCATAGTCTCAAATATCTGCACCAAAGAGGAAGAGTGGTAAATTCTCATACAGTATAACTGGAGTCTAACTCATTCATCATTTCGTAACATTTAAAAAATTTCTTTTAGCTTTTTTTCCCATTTGTATTGTAACAATTACACATATTGATTTACTGCTTCCTTTTATTGCACTTCAGAACAGGAGTCATAGGGAGCAAAATTTCCAACCAAAATATTCTTTTTTGGTCTGACCTATAAAGACCAAAAAGGAATATTTTCAGCTATAGCCTGCTTGTTCAAATTTTCCTAATTATGCCCATTTTTAAACTAAATTGTAGCATATTTTGTTTTCTAATGGGACAATATTGACGCACTGGAAGTATTTCTCTGGAGCTAAAACTTTACTAAAAAGTTATAATGAAAATTAATTATTTTTTAAAACTCCAGTATATGATTTTACATTTATCCTTAGAAGAAACCTTAAGGGAGAGAGCTACAATATGCTTCAGTTCTTGGCTCTTGTTCCTGTGTTATCCAGGAATTCGTTTCCTTCCCATGATTCCAGCGATTACATAAATTCCTTGGAGGGATTTTGTGACTTTATATGCTTTCTTCTAGGGAGCTAAATTCCCATGATTACCTTTCTCTCTAACATCACATCTCTTTCTTTCTGTGCCCCTATATTTCTCTTCTCCTTTTAAAAGTCTAAGTAAGAAAGTAGAGATCAGGTAAATGGGCAAGTTATGAATTAACAGTAATTGTCAATGTGGTATCAATATTCAAATTTGGAAAAATACAGAATTGATTTTTTTATGAGAGAGAAATCACAAACACCAGAACAAAGTCCTCATCAGAGAACTTTTATGCTTCATAGACACAGCAACACTAAAACAAAGGACAATGCTTCAATATACCCACATCAGAGACATGTTGTCAGCATTAATTCTGAAGTCCATGGGCATGAAGACAGGTGATGAGGTAAAGAATGAAACCATTAGACTGCATTTAAAGTAACTGATTAATTTAGAAAAGTGACCTAGGGTCCAGAAGGTGAAAATAAACTGAACTGTGAGAGGGCAATAATAATCAGAAAACATGCATTTAGTAAGAGGAAAGAAAACTGTGATCAGAACTAAAAAAATGACCCAGAAGTAGGAGAGGGAAGAAAGTAAGGGGCATAATGTCCAGATCTATAAGTTAGAGAAAGAAGACAGAGTAGCTTACAATAAAGTGGTTTGTGAGGAACGTGAGGTATTCGAGGAAAAACAAATTTTAGTTATATTGAAGAAGCAGAAGTAACATGTTGGGCAAACCTTGAAAATGGTTGGGAGTTTGATACAAATAAATCATAGTCCCCAAGGTATAGTAGAATGACTAGAAAAGGGATGAACTTGATTGAGCAAGGCTGATCTGAGAAGAGATGAATATTTTGAAGTGGACAGTAGCTTGCATCTATGGAAGTAAAACTGAATGATCAAGATCAAGGACCTAACATGAAAGGTAGTTTGGAGCTATATGTTGGAAGTGGGGGAGAAGAATGTCTCAGTAGGTAATAATTATATAATTGGAGAAATGTGAGTCATTAACAGGGCTAGACGTTCTAAATGGAATGTGGAGTATGGGTATTTCACTGTGCCTAGAGAGGGTCTTAGTCCCAGATATTTAGCTATCCATGTTAATTATGGATATAGAAACTGAAGATTTCAACAATAAAAAATGGTGGTTAGTATTTTCAATTGTCTTGTAGAACAAATCGAACTAACTTCACATTCAATCTGATTGATGGTATCTAACTTGGTCACATAAATGATTAAAAAGTCAAATCATTTAGTTAATTCTGTAGCTCTATGAACAAATGCCCAAATTAAATTATTTTGAATCTTACTACATTTCAAAATATTAACATTTCATTTATTTGGTCATAACTAATGAAACAATAAAGTAATTAAAATAGAAATAATTATAAGCCATGTTTAAAAGGAAAAATAACATACAGGAGTGAATGCTTATCTTTAAATTCATTAAAAGCAAAGAACCACAAAGTCATGGAGCTTTGAAGGGATTTGACTGGAAAAAAATTTTTTTTGTGTGACAAATGGTGTGAGAATATTGCAGAATGTTTGAAGGCACATTTTCCCGGAACATTCATTGAGAGGCTGCTGAAGCTTGGAAACAAGGATACTGTTATGGAACCAAAGTGAAATGGGAAATGCATTTTTGTAATTAGGTGTGAATGGAACTGGTCAATTAAAACCCTTACAAAACATTTAGAATAAATTCTGCCTGCCAGATCAAGGAAGAAGAGAGGCAGGAAATGGTATATGTATTTAGGCCAAATAGCTAAAAATTAGGGAAAAAAATTACCTTTTAAAAGTCATTGCCAGGAAGCATCATACCTGCTTGTCCCAGAATGGGTCTTCCAAAGATTAACCTTGTAAAGGGAGAGAAGGATATATAAATAAAATTGTTATAAATAGTAGGGATGTTTGACTTACCTTTATTTTTCTCTTCCTACTGCTATCCAATATAGATTCTCTATACTCAGGAACATTGCCCTCAATTACTTTTCTCAACTTTCTCTATGTTCAAACAGCTTGATGAAGATTAGTTGAAATATGGATTTCTTTTTGGTCACTATTTCCCTGGGATAAACGTCCAGTGATTTTGTACTTCTGTCTCACCCAGAGAAAACTTCAGACATATAGAGTTTTGTGTAGTCAGTAACGGAAGGGAAAATTCTTAAATAATAGTTACAATTGATTATAGTCTTAGTACTATAGATTTAAGGGAAACTAGATGGTGCAGTGGATAGAGTGAAGGGCCTGGAATCAGGAAGATCTAAGTTCACTTACTAGTTGTGTAACCCTGGGTTTAACCCTATTTGTCATTTAACCCTATTTTCCTCAGCTTCCTCCTCTTTAAAGTGACCTGGAGAAGGAAAAGACAAACCCTCCAGTATTTTTGCCAAGAAAACCCTAAATAAGGCCATTTACAAGACTTGCTCAAGGTCATACAGAACCAAGTAGTAGAGCGAAGACTTGCAATTTTTTTTTAACTTCACCTACAATGTTTTTATTTTGAAATTCAATTTTATTTTATTTTCAGCCTGGAATTCTTTCTCCCACTTCTCTCTACTTCTCCCCATCAAGAAAGCAAGAAAATAAATCCATTACAAACATGTATCCATGTCAAAAAAAAGGTTCATATCTGTACTTTGAGTTTTTCACTTCTGTATTTGGAGGTATGTACTATGTTTCGTCATGAGTCTTTGAGAACTTCTATATTAAGTGTTGTTTTTGTCTTTTTTAATGACAGTACACTACACTGTCTCTTTCTGAAAAGTCTCTTGGTCATTTCTCATCATAAAATACAGACACATAGACTTTTCCTTAAGAACTTTTCTTAAATTTGGTGCTTAAATCCAAGTAGATCTGTGAGATTTCAATTAGAATGGCGCAACATATATTAAAGCTCACAATGTTTTTCTTGGTCTCTTCTGTTCAGCTTTATATATGCATTCATGTGATTTGAATTAAGTATCTTCTTATGTAGGTTTTTTTTTTCTGAGAACACAGCAGAGTCCTATTTTCTCAGCATTCTTAATCAATATTTACTGAATATCATTTATTTGAAGAAACCTCTTTGTCTGATAGTTTATTTCCATCATTCTGAGGGTCAAGAAAAAAGAAAATGTGATACTTTACTCTGGCATGAAATTCCATGACATTCTTGAATAATTTCTGGAAAGGCCAAAAGTTCTTTATTGAGATTATAATGAGCAATGAGTCTCACTATTAAATTTAATTTAGCAAAACACTTTTAAAATCTATATTCAAAGTCTGCTTGCTTAAGCTCTCAGAAAGAGTGTGTTTGCATATCTCAAGCAAATTTATTTTATTCAAAGGGGGTAAAAAACATATTAAGAAGCAAGATTCGCTACAGATTCTAAGACAAGGTGGAAAGTCTGCCATTATAGTTACCATTTTGACTTGGTGGAATGAGACTCACAACTGGAATATGGCTCTACAAGGGTATAACTAATTATTTTTAAATGATTGTTATGATCAATAGATAAACCAACCAACAAACACTTTTCAATGGGGGCAGTCCTGGGGAAGCAAATTTGGAAAATATGACAATTTTTACTCTGAAGGAACTTCCATTATATTGGGGGAGAAGCCAGGGTTTGTGGAGGTAGAGTAGCACTGTACATTAGGATGAAATATTTATGTGAGAAATCATGTAATCAGAGTAAGGAAAGATTTTGGAGAACATTTGAATAAATATAAAGAGAGGCACAAACAAAAGCAATATGGCCATGAGAATATATGACAGACCTTTTGGCCAGAAAGAAGAGACAGATGAGTGAATGGGAAACATCACAAACCTGTCATGGGAAAATTCAGTTATCATAACATTAGTTACAACTTTCATTTTGCCCAAAATAGAAAAGCTAATCTTTTATTCACTCTCCTTCATTATGGAGAAAGCAACAAGGGTTAATTCTATTTTGTATGTTACTCTTATCAATAAGAGAGAAAGTTACTGGGATAGAAATGATAAGAACCTTAGGAATAAGTGAATGGGAATGTCCACCACCTTGAAGAGTCTGTGATAGAAAAAGAGTCAAAAATAGTCTGATATCTGTCCTTGATTTTGTGAAAGCAGATTTTAAAGGGCTCAGAAGAACAACAGATAGGATCCCATGGGCTCAAATTCCAAAGGAGAAATCTTCAGTGTCTGTGTATATTATTCCCATGAAAATTGTAGAGATTGAAAAATGGGTCACTAACTGATGTTCTCTTAATTATTTTTTTACTAGGATTTTCTACTTCTTTTGTATATTTCCTTTCTCCAAATACCTTGTACATTGATTGTTTAAAGTTCTCATGATTGTGTTGCCTTTGGTATGAACATCTTTTATGTATACTTGGTTTAATTGATATTCCACAATAGAAAATATCTTTACTATCACAAAATTGACTGACAAAGGTAGAGAATATAAGATACTACTATGCCTATTGTGTATTGACTATTATTTGATTCATCAAAGCAAAATGCAACCATAAAACTTCCCTCCAATATATCTCCAATATGAAGTTTGTCAAAATGATGCAAGACTCACATGAAGATTTAGTGACACATGTAAGTATGTTTAATTACTCTCTGGTCACGAATATCAGACAAAGTTTAAAATGGGAGGGGGCAGCTAGGTGGCACAGTGAATAGAGCAATGGCCCTGGAGTCAGGAGGATCTGAGTTCAAATCCAGCCTCAGACATTTAACACACTTACTAGCCATGTGACTTTGGGCAAGTCACTTAACCCCAATTGCCCTGCCTTCCCCCCTCCAAAAAAAAACAACATTTAAAATAGGGGGCACATGTAGTTAACAAAGTTATTTGCCATTGCCATGGAGATCTAAAGAAGATTAGAAGATGAAAAATAATTCCCCATGAATCATGAGATCTTCATGTTCTAGTTGCATCAATACTCATTGTTCAATGTTCATTGTTTTAATTGTATCATCTCAGAAAATTGCAAAGCTTCCCCAAAGAGATTTATAATTACTCAGAAGACCTAATAAACCACAAAAGAAGGAAAAAGTTCATGGAGAATGCCTGCCTATTGTTCATATATGATATGCAATCAAGTGGAGAGCCCATAGCTGTTGTCCATCAATAGAAAGATGATAGAAAGATAGACGTCTTAGTGACTTCAAATCAATAATGAGATTACTCAAGGGGCAATGGAGAGACATATGGTGAGTGTAAGCATACTGTAGTCCTAATAAATGAGGAACTTTACCAAAATAAAAGATGTCATCAAAGAAATAGGCAATATACATATACATATCATATACCACACACACATATACATACACATATAAGCACATATATATGGTAAAAAAAAAACCAAATAAACATAAGTCTTGGTTACGGAGCAAAAGATAAGCAATGGTAAGTCCATGAGCTCCACTGGTATACTAGTGACTTTAAGAGAATGCAAGGTTTATTCTCAGGATAAACCCTCTGGGATAAATTTGTGGAAGGATGTGGGCAGTTATCTAAAACGACCAGATAAGCACAGGCTATGATCTGCATTATTGGAGGGAAAATTCACATTGATGTAAGCATGTTTCCATTTGATCATTTGAATAGTTCAATTAGGTTGATTCAGAAGTGGCTAAATGACTTGTTCCTTTAACGATTTGACGCCAACATGGAAGAACATTTCCAGAGGAGTATCCATGGATCTGTGGTTGGCCCTGTATCACTTAACAATTTTATCAGTGATTTAAATAAATACATAGATGCCACACATATCACATTTGCAGATGACACAAAGCTAGGGATCACTAATGCACTGAGTCATGTGAAGATTTAGAATATTGACAGGCTGCAACATTGGACCAAATCAAATACAGTTTCATAGTGAAAAAAGTAATGTTTTGCAGTGGGATTCATAAAACCAGCTTCACAAATACAAGATGGAGTAGGCATGGTTAAACAGAAGCTTATTTGAAAACAGTTTGTATGTTTAGAGGAAGGAAACCTTAATATGAATCAGCAGCGTACCTTGGCAACCAGGAAAGCGATTGAAATTCTGAGTTGTGCTAAGGGAATGATCCTTTCTGGGAGTAAGAAAGTGATGCTTCCAATGTACTGTATTCTGGCCAGACCTCATCTGCAGCATTTCCAAGTGACATTTTTTTTGTGAAGGATATTGATCAGTCTAGAGGAGAACAATCAAAGTGGTGAAGTACATTTATATGGCATTATTTTTCATGTCATATAAAAATTAGTTGGAGGAAATAGACATTTAACCTGATGAAGAGAAGTGTTAGGGTAGACCTGATGTTATCTCCAAAGATTTGAACCCCTGTCAGGTGCAAGAGGGATTTGCTTTTTTTCTGCTTGGCTCCTAAAGGTAGAACTGGGAGCAACAGGTGGTAGCTCTGGAATTGCATTGAGGCACATTTAAGCTTTACGTCAGGAAAAGCTTTTTGACAATTAGCTCTGTCCAGAGGAGTTTGGGGGTGCCTCAGAAGTCTGCTCTCACCCCCCCCCCCTTTGCAGGTCTTCAAGTAAAGGCAAAATGACAGTTTTTAGATATGTTTTAGATGAAATTTTTTTCATATATGGTTTGGCCTGTATGGACACAGTTCTATTTGACCTTTGAAATTATGTGTCTACAAAATGATGCTGCTCCTCTGGGAGTGTGTGTGGTGGGAAGCAGGGAAAAGAAGGTTATGCTGTTGTATTGCAAACTTTCTTACCTGCTTTAGTTTAGAAAGTTTCTTAGAAGCAGATTCTTTTAGAATATTTTTGGTGTATTTTTGTAAACATGCAAGTAGCCACATATTAGCCATTCTAGTAGCTGATATGTGAGAGACATGACTTTTTGAAGATAAAATATTCATGAGTTGATGGACTAAATGACTAAATGTTGGCACTAACTAATCTCAATTAGAAATCCTTCTGGAACTGTTCTGAGCAAGGTAACTTAAGTGCAAATGAAACTTGTTACCAGTAGCAGGAAAATCTTCCTCAATAGCTATGTTAACTCTGGCAAATCATTTAATCACTATTGTCTTGTTTCTCATTTGTACAATGAGGAGTTTGGATTGAATAACTCTAAGGTTCCTTTTAGGGTCTGTGGGATACTCAGAAGGACTAGTGCCTTTGGTGCATGGGCTTGCTGAGCCCTTTTCTGAACAGGGCAGCTCGTTCACTTTGTGTGTCTCCCTTCACCCAACTCTCTTGTTCGGCTCCAAGAAGCTGTAGTATGTGCAGCAGTCATACCCCAGTAAAACCATCTTCACAGACAAGTTAAGCAGGTTGAGGGCAATTAACAGGCCTCAAATCCATCAGTTAGTTAGGGACACATCTATCCTAAGCCTGTGAAGAGTTCCCAAAGCAGAAAATAGGCAGATGAGAATAATTTATTCCAACAGCCAAAGGGGGGTTGAAGCAGGTTCTGTGGAGTGCTTAGAGCTTGGTCAGACATCAAAGACATAAAAAATTATCCACTGTATCCTAGGCCATTGTCAGTTGTCTTTACTTTTGCCTTTCAACTGGACTTTGACGACTCTGGAAGAGAGAGTTAGGCTGATGACTTTGTGTGAACCTGCCTCACTTAAATCCAGTTCATATCACCCTGTGATGTCATTGGTCCTCTTCAAAAATGAACAAAAATCAAGGTTCATTCCAAAGATGCTCTTCTTTTTCTCCTAAATTATGGAGAATGACTATCATTGCCCATTAAGAACTCAGAAGGAATGATTGCATGGGGCTTAATTGCTTTGGTTTTCTGCCCTCTTTTTATATCAGCTAGAAAATTCTAAATACTTATCAATTAATATCAATTATAGAACTGAAATTCTCTTCTTTGTTGAATGTTTGAATCCTGAGGACAATTACAAGAAGCTGAATGATGCTTACCCTCCAGAACCCCTCATTTAGTGATCCTGTCACTTCTGCTTTTGTTCCTGTCCTTTCACACTATCATTAGATATTTTATTATAATTATACTTTTCTAGTTGAAATGAATCTGAGATGCTATTGTTGTAAGGATAAGAAATAAAATAGTCACTTTCTGACTAAAATATATTATTTTGACATTTTAGAATTTTATGCACTGATACATCATGAACTTTAGTACATACTAACAAAAACAACTTGTTCTACATATTTTAAGTCATACTTATGTTTTTACATGAAAGTAAAGTGAGAGAAAATTAGTCCTGTGATGTCTCTGCTCAAACAGAATTCTATGTACTACTTGCCACAGTATAGGTAAGTCTTATGCTTTATTTTTAAGGAGAAAAGGGAAAGGCAGGAAGAACAGGGCCAAAAGTCTCTCATCTTTTGTAGAAGAGACAGGGGAAATGGAGGTGACATCATAAAATCGAGTTATAATCAAATTAGTTCAGATGTACAATCTAGGTGTCTTCAGGTCAAATCTCTGGAGAACTGAAGGCAACATCATGTTTTCTGCATTTCAACTTCTGCCAGATCTGAATATTAGTGGGTATGTTTCTCTTTTTCCATAAGACAATCCATCTTTAAATAAAAGGGGTGTTATCCTGATAATCTGCAGAATCCTTTATCAACTCAAGTTGACTATTTGGGGATTATATTGTTTTGATCTTTGGCAGTACACAAAATGGGAAGGGGATCATTATTCTGTTCCCCTCCAATACAACATTCCAAATAGTTAGATGGTAATTGATTGATCATGCATAACTTATTTTCAAGAATGTCTGAGCAGGCAGACTCTTCACTATGGCCATTTCCACACCCCAATGAGGTATCAAAGTAAGACATTGGTAGAAGTGTGTTTACTCTACAAGAATACAATACATTTGTCATATCATTTGTTGCATGTCCATAGTATTGGGCTAGATTTTAAGGAAAAATAAAAATAGAATTCAAATAGGTAGCAGCCTTGATCCTCATTCAGCATGTTTTTCATAAAGAGATATGGGATATACACAAATTACTATAATAAAATTATATATGACAAATGAATTCTAGAAGCATAGAAAAAAATCATGCGAGCTCCTAGACTTTTGGTTGGAATGGAGGGAAGCTCTCTGCACATAGCATAACCATGAGGTTATTGGTTGGTTGATTAGAGAAAGAAACATTATATAGGCAATAATCTTGACCATTAAATTGATCAACAATCAACACATATTTATTAAATGCGTACTATAAGTTAA
Organism: Pseudocheirus occidentalis; assembly: GCA_028646575.1. Lineage (NCBI taxonomy): Eukaryota > Metazoa > Chordata > Mammalia > Diprotodontia > Pseudocheiridae > Pseudocheirus > Pseudocheirus occidentalis. The sequence goes on from CM053594.1 coordinate 103,193,160, forward strand.
GCATTGTGCAAAGCACTGGGGAAAGGCAAAAGACAGTACCTGCCCTCACAGAACTGGTAGTCTAACAAGGGAGACAACATTCAAACAATTAGGCACAAACAAGATACAGACAAGATATATTTGAGAAATTAACAGAGGAAAGCGCTTAACACAATGCCTGGCAATTAGTAGATGTTTAACAAATTCACATTTTCCTAAGTCCTTGGTGCAGGGCTTACAATGTACATTTTAAATAACCCCAAAGGCAACATAAAGAGACAATGTTATACAATAGAAAGAGTGTTGGCCCTGGATTGAGAGTTCAGATCATGGCATTAGTATCTACAGATGAAACATAGTCATTCTGATTAGATCAATGTTGCATCAACATAAATTTTATTATGTCATTCATATGGAATGAAATGAAGAACATAATTTGAATCTTTGCTTATATCTATAGATGCGAATATAACTGGGGGAAAAGTGAAAAATCCAGTTTATTCATTGGATCATTGGGTATTAGGTGACTTACTCAAGGATCCACAGTACAAGCAACCAAGCCAGGATCTGGGCCCCAAGGAATAGGTATAAAAATATTCAAGGAATGGGTCCTACCGATCATCATACCTATCAGCATGCAAAGACATTTAAATAACTGGTTTATTATATGCTCAGAGCATAGTCCCATGAGACACAAAAACCAACGGTCCCAAATAACATTTTCAGCAATCTTATATAGACTTCATTTATATCATTTACTTTTAAATTTGTTATTTTGCCTAATGTAGTTCTTCCCCTTCTTTGGTACTTTGATGAAAAGGATGAATGATTTTTGGAATTTGGAATTTTTCAGAGTGCACAGGGAAAGATACATATCTACACATGAAAGGATGAATAGCAGAAGGAGAAGATCTGTACCAGAAAAAAATAATAAACTTATATGCAAATGCTAGGGAATTTAATTTAAAATTTCAGACAGAGTACAAACTAACCAGATAGCACCAAGGCTATAGTTGATGTCTCTTATTAATTAATTAAGGGTTATGAAGCTGAGTCAGAAATTCTAGTATGGCTAACCAATTTATTATCTGAGCTGTAAGCTCTAGCTAGTGGTGTGACATGCTGTCTCAATCAAATGGTAGCAATACTCAAATTCTTTTAAGACAGTCTCAATCATTTTCTTTAAGTAATATTAATAACTTGAGTTTTTATAGTACTTTAAGGTTGGGGAAGTACTTTTCTCATCAAAGTCCTGGGGATAAATGTAGGGTAAGTATAATGATCCCTATTTTATGGATAAGCAAACTGAGGCTGTGAAAACTTGTGATGTTCACACCACTAGGATTCAAGATTCAAGTGGAAGTCTCCTGCTTCTGAATTCAGTAGCAGTCTTTCCACTATTCCTCATTTTTTATATGACTAAACAATTAGAATCAACACAGTTTAGATGAATTCAACAATTGTTTATTGTATCTTCTAATTACAAAAGAGGGTTCTAGGTGAGGATACAAAAAAAAGTAGTGCCTACCGTCAAGGAGTTCACAGTCTCTTGGGAGAGATAGCATCTGCACAGATAAGCAAATACAATATATTTTGAGGAGAGAGCTAATTGACATAATCTAAGATTGACCAATTCTTTCCTGAATGGACTAACTTGATCTACTGTTTTTAATATTATGTAGCAAGAATTTTAAGGTATTTTTTGTCTTATATTTAAACATTTTACATCTATCCTAGGATCTTTGTTATTTCTTTAGAAGAAATTAAGAAGTATGGAGGAACTATCTGCCCACCTCACACCCAATATATCCATCAGCTTTTATGCCCTTCCTGATTTTAGCTAAATGAGAAACTGAGTGACAAGCTATGGAGAATCATTATCAACAGTGCCTCTGCTATCCCTATGGCCAACATCTATGGATTCAAAAAATGTAGTAGCTGAGAACAAAAATAATCTTTAATGCTACTGTACTCTTGGTCATCACTATTGTATCTTTGGACTTCATATGTTTTGGACCATACTGAGATGGGCAATCAGACCAAAGTACCTTTGCTTGAATAGTAGAGACCAGAACTAAGGCACCAGATCCAGCAAGAGGGAGCAGAGTAGGCAGAGTTCTGGGCCTGGAATTAGGAAGACCTGAGTTCAAAATATGGCCTCAGACATTTAGTAGTTACATGACCCTGGTTCACTCACTTCTGTTTACCTCAGTTTCCCCAACACTACAATGGAAATCATAATGGAGTAATAGTAATGGTAATTTGAAAATCTTCCCTGTCCCTAATAGGCCAAATTTAATCACGTGGAGCCTGTGGTGGGAGGAGTTTGCTGAATGGGTGGAACAGGAGGGATAAAGCAAAGCTGAGAGGATGCTGAGAGTCAGAGCAGCTAGAGCTGGAGGAAAGAGACACAGGTAAGTAGACAGCTAAAGTTGTGAGTGTTTGTTTATGGGAGGCATTGGTATGGTATGGTTTCCATCAGTGATAAGGTGTATAAACTTCTTGGTTGCTATGATGGATTTGGTTTTCTGGTATCTGAATAAATGTTTGGCTTCTGTCTTCTATATGGAGAGTCTGTTATATTTTGTGATTCAGAACTATGCTGGCATATTCATAGTTGCCATTGGTCCTGTGAATATTGCCTTCTCAATACAAATACTACCTACCTCCCAGGATTATTGTGAGGTTTAAATGAGGTATTTGTTAAAGCACTTAGCACAGTGACTTGTACATTGAAGGTATTTAATAAATGCTTGTCTCCTCCTTACAGAAGTAAAGGCTTTCAGTGGATTAAAGTATTTATTATATTCTTCTTTTGTGCTCAGTGCTATGGTAGGATACACAGAATGCAAAAATATCTCACCTTCTATAGCAGTTTTTACAAGCACTTTGCTGTATATTATTCAATCAGATCCTCACAAAATCTCTGCAGAGCATATAGGACAGATAATACTATCCTTAATTTCCAGATGTCTAAGAGAAGGTGGAAGAGGCAGAGGGAGAGAAGAAATTCAGTGAAAGTTCAAGTCCTTTCTAAATGACAGAACTAATTACTGAATAGGGCAGCTAGGTGGCATAGTACATAGAGGACTGGGCCTGGAGTCAGGAAGATTCATCTTCATGAGTTTAAATCTGGTCTCATACACTTACTAGCTGTGTGACCCTGGGAAAGTCACTTAACCTTCTTTACCTCAGTTTCCTCATCTGTAAAATGAGCTGGAAAAAGAAATGGCAGACTACTCCAGTATCTTTGCCAAGAAAAACCCAAATGGGGTCAAAAAAATTGAACACAACTGAAAAATGAGTGAACAAAAAGAAAAGTTACTAAATGCAATTCTTCATCCTCCTAGTTTAGTGCATTGTTTCACAGTGTGCTGGTCTCTGCTCTCTAGGAGTTTACTTTCTAATTGAGGAGATATAACTAATACACATGAAACAATTAGAGAATAATTGGGCAATTGATTGCTTTGCTGTGTGATGCTGGCAATGTGTGAGATGGGAATTCAAAGGAGGAATTGATCATTTGTATTAATAACTTTTAACTTACACATACAGATTTATGTTTTATATGTAGTATCTGCACTTGACCCTCACAATAACTCTGTGAGGTAGGAAGTCTAACGAAAGGTTTTCATGTACTGTGTATGGCCATGGAAAGAATTCTCCCTTGGTAATTAGAGAGCCTGGGTTCAAATCCAAACTCTGCCATTTATTCCCTGTTTGAGCATGCACAAGTCAACTAACTGGCCTAGATTCTAGTTTCTTCCTCTGAAAGAAATAAAGACATCCAACAAGATTACAGAGGAAAGGCTCAGTCAAAGTCTCTTCTCACTGTCTCAAAAACAGAAAAAAGTGCCAAATTTAATGAAAGAGCAACAAAAAGAGGATTTTTATGAAGGATTTCAAAGTGATCCTTCAGGAGAACCCAAAAGAGCAAAATTCTACTCCTCCCTGAATTTGTGAACTATGTGTGGACTACGTGTTTTTCAAAATTGCGGGCTCCAGAGGCTATTAAATCAAACAGTATTTCAACCTAATTGTGTGAAGAGTGGACAAATAGCAAGGATAAATTACCTATTACCACAGTTTCCATCACAAGTATTGGCTTCTAATTTCTCAAACCCTACCTAACCTCATAACCCAGGCGGAGGGCTCTTCATTGCAGTGGTGATTAACATAGGTATTGAGGCAAAGAAAGCTTGAAACCAACAGCAAGTGGGATAGATAATCACAAAGTTGTCCTTAGAGTTTACCTTCAGCAGCGATTCTGCCAGATTTCTCCATTTCTAGTAGGAGGGAAGTTCAACAGTTAAGCATTCCTGAGGGGAAGGAAAGGAATAGCATAGAGGCTGAAGAATTAATCAAGAAAGGAAAACGTTCTAATATATTAAAGAAATAATATGTAGTAAGAAAAACTTGGGAAACTAATCCACAAAAAGTGAGTAATACTTCAATAACATCATAAAAATATTGAATAGACAAAAGAATGAATAGTTAGAATGAGTAAAATAGGAGTTCTTAACTTTTCTGTGTTGTAAACCTCTCAAGAATCTGGTAAAACATTTGGATCCCTTCTCAGAAACTTTTTAAATGCATAAAATGAAATACAAAGGTTTATAGCATGCAATGTTCCATGACAATTCCAAAGGTCTCATGATAAAAAATGTTCTCCACTTCCAGAGAGAGAACTAATGAACTCTAAATGCTTGCTGAAGCATACTTTTCCAACTTTCTTTATCTTTCTTGCTTTTTTATTTTTGCAACATGGCTAACATGGAAATATATTTTGTGTGACTTCATATGTATAATGAGTATCATATTGCTTGCCTTCTCAGTGGCTCAATTGTGAGAGCCTAGAGGGAGAGAGAGAATTTGGAACTGAAAATTTAAAAATAAATATGAAACAAAAATATAAATGTAATTATTAATTTTTAAAAGTTTATGAACCCCTAAATTAAGATTCCCTTTAAGCCAGGTGTAATTGTGCATTCCTGTATACAATTCCTAATTACAGTGGCTGAAGCTGAGAATTCCAAGCTTCAGGACACTATATCACTCCTAATGGATGTCCACATTAAGTTCAGCATTAATATATCTATGCTATATATTATATTTTATATAGATATATGTATCTAGAGATATGATAGATATAAATATAATATAACTATGTCTGGCCACTGGACCCAGATGGCTCTGGAGGAAAAAGCAAGGCTGGTGTCCTTTGCACAACCCTCTTGCACTAAAATCCAATTCACTTGCAAGTCATGGCATCATCTTCTTGATGTCATGGTTCTGTTCCAACCCCTCTTGTTCCCCTTGTCACAACCCCTCTGTTCCCCTCTCCTCCCCTATACTCTCCTCTCCCCTCCTATTCCCTCTGCCCCTCACTTCCCATCCCTTTTCCCAACCCTCTCCTTCCCTCACCTCTCTGAATCCTCTCCTCTCCTTTCCTTTCCTCTCCTCTATGAAGTTATCATGCCCTTACTTGAGGGTGCTATGCCCAAAGGAAGGTAAATTTTGATAGCTAAAACCTACATTGAGATCTTGGGGTTTACTGGATACATTTCTTTCTTAAAGACCATGCATAAATCCAGTTCACTCTGGCTCTCACTGATTGAACAATAGGCTCCTGCCCAAGGACCACTTAATAATTATTTTGCAGCCCCCTTTCGTCACCTCTCCCCAAGGCTCAGAGTAAATATAACTAGTAATTGTTTCTCATAAAACAAAATGCTGGAAACCTTAAGACAGTAATAGGAAATATGACAAAAATACAGTTGCCTAGAGCCATCATAATCTAGAGATCAAAGTACAGATTGATAGGATTTGTGAGTCACCACCATAGAAAAATCTTAGATACAACAAACCAAGAAATATTATTGTTAAAATCCAGAATACCAACATCAAAGAAAAACATATTGCAAGTGTACCTTGGAACTCCTTTGACTAAGAACTAAGTACATGAAAGGAAACAAAGTTGTGGAGTTATCATTTATCAAAAGGCAAAGGAAGATAACTTGCAACTCAGAATAACTTATTTTGCAAATTGGGCCATAAAATTCTTAGAGGGAGGTAGAGAACAGAACTTTTAAGAGAAGTGGTGAATTGTAAGCTTTCTTGTTGAGAAAACCAAAGTTAGATAAAATTCTTGAAGGACGAACATAAAGGACAAAAGAAATTTAAGAACTGTGTAAGTGTCTTGAAAAAGATAAGTAGTAATATATTGCTTATATCCAGGAAAAGTGAGAAGAGTATCATTCCTTACAAATCCCACAGTATCTCATAATCATTATGAGGACAAAATTAGCTAATGCATCATGTTAATAAAAAAACCACAAAGGCAGAAAAGAAGAAATATTATAGGAAAGAAATGGGAGCAGGAAGGAGGAAGTTACTAATTCTTTTAATTGCACTATCCATCTAATTTGTTTTCTTGTCTCAAGTCAAGCAATTCTACAACACAACCTGTGTATAGTCATCAAAATAATAGATCTGGTCAAGTTGCTCTCCTGTTCAATAAATTCCAATGACCCCCTATTATTTTGGGTGGTCAAATTAAAATATCTCCTTTTTTGGGGGGGTGCAGATTTAAAGTTTTGCACAGTCTCTAACCTACTGTTCTAAGCTTATTATGCCTCATTGCCCTCCATTCTTTATGGGACAATCTGTTGTTCCTGTTGTTCTGTGAATAAAATATTACATTTTCTTTCTTCAATTCTTGCAGTTTTCCCTATGCCTGCTTGATATGTTCTCTCTATGCCTATGCCTCTTTGAGTCCCTGATTTCCTTTAAAGCTTAATACAAATACCTCCCATGTGAGTCCTTTCTAAATGTCCCCAAGGGTTAGGGTCTGTCCCTGAAATTATATTTTAGCTATTTTGTGAATTTTTTATATGCTCATATGTATACATGTTGCTTCCCTTATAGAATGTAAGCTCTTTGAAGAAAGGTCTCGTTTTATTTATACCTCAAATGCTTAACATGATTCTTGACACATAGTTCTCACTTAATAAATTTCTATAGTTTATTTGATTATCTAAATCAGACAATAGAAGTTTTTTTTAAATGAACAGGTGAAAGTATATTATGGTAGAAATACCATGAAGCAAAAGACTGGGTTGGGACAAGGAAGGGGAGGATATGGGTTTCAGAGAATATGATCAGAAGGAGTTAACTTGAAACAATGGAAGTGGGGAGAAGAAATTTTTAAAACAGGAACTGATGGAGAGAAAAACAAACTTTAAAATAATAGCAAACTTTGAGTTGTGATGTGTGTACCAATAAATGAAGAAGGGTGACAGAATGGATTAAAAATACAAATTCAACTATACTTTTGCTTATAAGATACACAAAATATGAATATTCAGAGAATTAAAATGACAAATTGGATTAGAATCAATTATGCTTAGGAGAGCATAAACAAGCAAAAAATAGCAATCTTAATTTCAGACAAGTAATAGTAAAAATATACTTGGTAAGCAGAGCAAAGAAGAAAGAGTACATTGTGCTTGATATAATAGATAATGAAATACCAATTTAAATGTATATTTGTGAAATTATGTAGAATGTAGGTATGTGGAAGAAAAGCTAAATGATTATAAAAGCTAGATATCAATAATTTCTGAGGAAGTCAACTTGTTTATTTCTTGCAAATATAAGAGAAAGATAAATGAATTTAAAGTCACAAACAGATATTGGACAAAATAAATATGTTAGAAAATTGTCAAATTATTGGATGGGAATTTTAGGAAATAGACACATTTTTTCAGGATTATAGCACTTAAAAATTTATCTGTGAATTTAGACAAAGAGAAATTACAAAGAAGAAAGACATTGAATTCATTCCAGGAACATTGTTTTCACCTCTACTTCTTGTAATCTCTAGAGATCTTTTAAATACTCAATTTAAGTGATATCTCCACTATGAAGCATTTCCTAATGCTTTCACTTGTTAGTGTTTTTACATACTCCAAACTTGCATACATATATACATGCAGACACATGCATACATATGTATGTTGGTTGATTGTTGTTCATGGTTCTCAAAGAGGACCAAAATGACATTACTACGCTAAAGTCAAGTTTCAATGTGTCTGACTGTGGCTGATCAGACCAATACAAACTTGTAATGCTCTACCACAGGTCAGGCAAAAATAATCTGTGTGAACATTTGGGGTAGATTCTCCAAATTTGTGCATCCTGCATTTCCTTTGAGGAATTTCAATTCTACCTTGCTCATAAAGCATGGCACTTTCTCTGATGTGGGCATGACATGCTGAGAGGTCATGTGCCAGTCTCTCTCATGTCACAAATCTATTCCAAAGTTCTTGAGAGAGATCTTGAGAGTGTCCTTGTATCACTTCTTCTAACCACCATGTGAACACTTGCCCTGTGTGGGTTCTCCATAAAACAGTCTTTTTGACAAGTGTACATTTTGCATTTAAACAATGTGGCCAGCCCATCGGGGTTGCCCTCTCTGAAGCAGAGTTTGAATGGTTAGCAGTTTAGTTCAAGTGAAGACATCAGTGTCTGGTACCTTATTCTGCCAGGTGATATTCAGAATCTTCCAAAGACAATTCAAATGGAAGTGATTCATTTTCCTGGGATGGTGCTTGTAGATTGTCCAGGTTTCACAGACAAACAACAATGAGGTCAGTACAACAGCTCTGTAGACATTTTAATTTAGTTTAATTAATTCAATTCCATCAAAAGTAAAGTAGAAGAGAAGTTTAGATAAATGCAGGATTCCTGGCTCAGTAAGAAGGCAGATGAAATACAATTTTATGATGATAGTAACAATCCAAAGCACTTTCATGATGCCCTGAAAGCTATTATGGTGCATTGCAACTGCTCAGTGCTGATGGAGCCATAGTGATTAATGATAAGGAAATGATCCTAGAGAGATGAACTGGCCACTTTGATAGTGTTCTCAACAGACCGTCATCAATCAATGTGGAGGTCATTGACCTTTTACCTCAGGTTGAAGTCAGTCCTTCCATAGCTAAAGCTCCAAATGAAGAAGAGGTTTTGAATTCCATTAGGCTCCTTTCATGTGGCAAAGCACCTGGTGCCGATTGTAATTCAGCTGAGATGTACAAGATGGGGTATCCATTGCTCATACAAAAGCTGACTGAAATTTTCCAGGTTATATGGCAAGAGGGGATTATCCCCTAGAAGTTCAGGGATGCCTCTACTGTCCATTTCTATAAAGGTAAAGGAAACAGAAGATCCTGTGACAATCACAGGGGGGTCTCTGTCTCAGTAATTGCTGGCAAGATTCTTGACAGAGTTCTTAATAGGATGATCCTTTACCTGGAAAATGATCATCTAGCTGACAGTCAGTGTGGCTTTAGAAAGGGCTGAGGAACGGTAAATATGGTGTTTGCTGCCTGACAACTCCAGGAGAAATGTCAGGATGTATTGTCAATCACAGCAGCATACAGGAGGACTGCTCCTGTGAATAATTTTAAGGGTCTAATTGCATAGTATATTGAACTCATTTTTTGTTCAGCAATAAGCTAAATATCACTCAATAAAGCATAACGTTCACAGCAATATCCTTAAGCAAAACCTATCATTCATACACAAATATACATATATATACACATACATATATATGTATATATGTGTGTATATATATGTATATGTATATGTATATGTATATATATATAATCACTCAGTATATCATATGGCATATAGACATATCATTTCAATAACATTCCCAAAATACTTGTTTACACAACTAGGGGGTTGTAGGCTAAAGTCTTCCCTAGCACAACACATTACATGGCATATATCATTGCATCCCCGACATCAGGGGTTCACAGGCTAGGGTCTCACCTAACAGTACATCTTTAAGGGGTAGCAGAAAATACAAACACTGTTCAGCCCTAGATCACAGTAAGTCACAATCTCTTAAATCAATACACAGTGTCCACATAAAGTCCTCTTTCATTTTGACATGAGGCTGACTTCTAAACCCCATGGCTCTTTGTC
>CM053594.1:103203634-103223923 GCA_028646575.1 Pseudocheirus occidentalis
CACTTGTCATTTTCCTGTTTTGTCATCTTAGCCCATCTGACTGGTGAGATGTGGTACCTCAACATTGTTTTGATTTGCATTTCATGAATCAATAGTGATTTGGAGCATTTTTCCATGTGCTTAAATATATCTTTAATGTGGAAGTTGATCTTGATGCTGTTTTCATGCTTCTAGAAGGAGTTTCACAAAAACATCAGACTGATGAATGTAGGAACAAGCATATAACTCTCCTCTTCTCCACTGGTGACTGGGAAAGCATGAAAGAATCATTCTTCATCCAGAACCTATATGTGTGTCACCATGAAACTGGTGAACAATACTGATTTACTTCTTTAGACAACCAAATTTCTCCATAATCTTCCACAGGCCTTTATGACTGACATCAAAGATATTGGTCATGTCAACAAATGTTATATACAGGTCTCTGTTCTCTTTCTGGCATTTCTTCTTGAGTCATCGGGCAGCAATGACCATATCAACCATTCTGTAGCCTTTTTTGAAACCATGCTGACTCTTGAACAAGTGACCATCTTCTAGAAGAGGATCAACTGATTAAGGAGAATTTCCTTGAGTTCTATTGACACAGCACAACTATCTCAATGGGCCACATGTACTATCCATCAGTTATCCCTCACTTTTGCTAAATGACTATCTCATATTTGGGGTGCATAAACTTGGGAACATGGGATCATAGATCTAGAGTTAGAAGGTACTTCAAAGATCATCAAGTTTTTCAAGCCCTTCTTTTTATAGAGGATGAAACTGAGGCCAAGGGAGGTTAAGTGGTTAGCCCGAGATCATACAAACAGTGTCCATGATGAGATTTGAACTCCTGTCCTCTGTCTCCAGATTCAGTGCTCTTCCCACAGCATCATTCTTTGATAATATCCTTTATACTACTTCCCTTGTATAATTCTTTGTTTGTAATATGATATAGCTTACTCATGCCTATCATTTACTTTTCTCCATTGCCCTTTGGGTGACTGTCAACTTCAATTCTTCAGAGACTACAGTGTTCCCTTTCTCATGACCTCATCCATCAGTATATATATGCTGCATAGACAGTGAAAATGGTAGCGATCAAGGCACACAATTGAGCAAGAGGAAAAAAAGGGGGCTAGATTGCCTTTGGAAAATTGGAAAGTCATTTTAGCCACCCCAAATCTCTCTTTGCAAAAATGACCCATCTTTTAACAATGATATTCTTTGAGTGATAGTGATTTATTATATAATGTTTTCTGTATGTTTTTTTTTCCTAAATAGAATGATTTACAGGTCTATACTAAATCATTTTGTATCTAGGTGAAAAACACCAAAGGATAAGAGATATAAGAGTACATAGATAGACTGGCAAAAAAGAGAAAGTTTCTTAACACAGACATAAATGCTTCTTTTCTGGTTGGCGGTGAGCCACATGAAAGAAGAGAGGTTCTCTTTACAAGAGAGCTATTTATTGTTCACTAAGTAAAGAATATAGAAACCAGGAGTGGCTAGGTGGCACAGTGAATAGAGCACCATCCCTAGAGTCAGGAGGACTTGAGTTCAAATCCAGCCTCAGACACTTAACACAAAATTAGCCACGTGACCTTGAGCAAGTCACTTAACCCTACCTTTTCCCCCTCCAAAAAGCAAAAAAAAAATTAAATTAAATTAAAAAAAGAATATAGAAACCCTTTTTGAAATTTTTGCTTGAGGTCTCAAAATTTAAGTATATTAATCTGCAAATGAGAAGATAGAATGTTCTGGTATCAGCATAACAGCAACTGTGGTTCATGGAATGGATTCAGGAGGGACAATCATGTGGAAGGATATTAATAACAATAGCTGATATTTATATAGCACTTTAAGCTTTACAAAGCACATCACACACAAATCACATCAAATATCATTTGAACCTTACAATATCAGTATGAAGCAATTGAAATGGGTATAACTATACCAGTTTTGTGGATGAGCAACCAGGGCCTTAGGGAGCCAGTGGCTCACCCATAGTCACAGAACCAGTGAGTTCTGAAGGGGGATTGAAAATACCATGAAAATACTATGCCATAGTATCTTTTGTGTTATCATAAGTAGAGTCATTTCATGGTATTAAGAACAATTTTATTCATATAATACAATTACTCAAATTACAAAGATGAAGGAATAAGATAAAAGCATCCTTAACTTTCGGGCTTTTGTGTATTATTGTTCCCCATAATAATTCTCAGTTAATATCTAAACAATTCAAGCTTTAAAAATGACCACTATTAGTCTAGGTTTTTATTTCAGACATTGTTAAGAGAGATCTAATTTTTTTTTCTCATTCTTCCTCCAGATGTGAACTCTTTCCATTTGGTTGTAATAGGTTATTTCTCACCCAGTGCCACAAGGCAGGATAGAAATGAAACATCTTTTTCTTCCTTCCTTTCTTTATTTTCTTCCTTCCTTCCTTATTTGTTTCCTTTCTTCCTTCCTCCTTCTTCCTCTCTTTTTCTTCCTCTCTTTTTCTTTCTCTCATTTTCTCTCTTCCTCTCTTTCCCTCCTCTTTCTTTCTTCCCTCCCTGACCTCTGTGTGTGTGTGTGTGTGTGTGTTAAACATTTCTACTGAGCTTTGAAAGCAGAAAGGACACAGCAAATGTCAAAGCACCATAGTATCCTATGATCACCAACTTAGAACTAGAAGAGATATCAGAGGATGTCTAGTTCAACCCTCTTATTTTATAGATAAAGAACTGAGGCCCTAAGAGATCAAGTGCTTTTTCCAAGGTCATATGGATCTAAATGTATAGAAATGGGATTTGAAATCAAGTCCTGTGATTCCAAGTTCAGCATGCTTTCCAATACACCAACCTTCTTTATTAAGCTATATGCAATTACAGGGAGCAGTCTTGCCACCACTCCCCACTCAAAACAAAAAACAGCAAGGTACAGAAATGTACCTTTCTCCTTTCCTTGGAGAGGTGGAGAGTTATGGGTATTAGCTGTTGCATAGGGCATTGTATATGATTGCTTTGTTGTTCAATTTTACTTAATTGACTTTCTTTTTTATATCTTTAGTGGTCTTAGTATTTGGGGTTGGGGAGATTGACATTTAAAAAAAATTCTCACTTTGATATCTTTTTCTACTTTCAACCTTTTACATGTGAATATAGTTTTGGGTTTTTGTTTTTCTTTAAGACTAAGTGGCCCTTTAATGGCAATATTGACTCTTTGATTCACTTAATGAATTTTGTAGCTTAGAAATGAACTCATTTTCTTCTTCCCCTTCAAAAATTTCATTAATAGAACAACGTACTGGCTATCATAATTGTCACATGCGTTCATCTTGTTCTGTGAGTTTGTTGGTGCAGTGAGCATCATGGTGAGAAAATTATATCTACCACAGCAGATCAAAACCTACTCTTTAATTTATTGTCTGGTGGTATTTCAAGGTCAAGTAACTTGCACTGGGTCATACAGCAAGTATGTATCAGAGGTAGGATCTAAATGCATGTGAATTAGACTCAAAGGTGAATTTTCTAGCCAATACGCCATGCTGGACCTAAGAAAATGAACTTTTGAAATAGTTTTCTACTGCATCATCCTGTAACAGACACTATGGGAAGCTCTGACTCCAGATAATATTTGTAACAAATATAGTGCCTGGCATCATAGTTTCCATCATATAAGGGCTTGTTCCTTTCCACACCCCATACTCCAAGAAATCAATTGGGAAAAATGGGCATATTTAGGTTGCAGAAGAGAAGATGGTAAAGAGGGCCATGACAGCTGTCTTCAAATATTTGAAAGGCTATCTTATGGAAGACATCAGAAAAGTTCCTAAACACTCAGTCTTAAAGAATTATGGCCTGCCTTTGGGGTAGTGGGTTCCCAGGGTGACAGCTGGATCTTGAAATTCAAATCAATTCAATTCAATAAACATTTATCAAGGACCTAAAGTGTGCAAAGTATAATGATAATGAAAACATCTAATAGTGGAAATTTACAAAGTAGAGGGAAAAATCAGTTCAACTATGTAGCTTATACATTCTTCATAGTATTGGTCAATATAGAATTGGAAATGAGTGCATTGAAAGTAAACAGATCTGGGACCACTTTATCCTGTCTTTTGCTTTGTTATACATTTTTAAAAGAGTATTTATATGTTTAATTTTTAAAAATCAATTATCCCTATAAGGAAGATGTTCCAATTATTATTACCTTCATTTTACAGATGAGGAAACTGAATGAGGGACATTAAGTGACTTGTTCAAACACATGTGAGAAGTGTCAAAGGATCTTCCTGACTCCAAGTCCCACACACCATCTGCTAAGCCATGCTGTCTTCTTTGCAATGCATTTCTGAAAGCAATCCTTCTATGCTTTGCTTTGATACCATTTTTCTTCTCTTTATTATGGACATCTCAGAGTTCACCGTGGGAGAAAAAGAAGGAATATAACTATGGGATTCTATTTCAGAGCACCTGAAAATAGGAAACAAATGAGGTAGCCAAGAGGTGGCTAAGAGACACAGTGAATAGAGTGCTTGGCCTGGAGTCAGGTAAATTTGAGTTCACATCCAAACTCAGACATTAGCTAGCTATATGACTCCAGGCAAATTAGTTAATCACTGTTTGCCTCAACTGTAAAATGGGTGTAATAATAGCATCTACCTCACAGGTTTATTTTGCGGTTCAAATGAGATAATATTAGTAAAGTACATAGCACGGTGCCTAGCATGTAGTTTGCACCATGTGAAGGTTTGTTACTTTCCACACCCTATACTCCAAGAAATAGTTAGGAAGTAGGATATATATCATGATCAATTGTGGGAAAATGGGTATATTTAGATTACAGAGGAGAAGATGGTGAGGAGGGCCATGACAGCTGTCTTCAAATATTTGAAAGTCTGTCTTATGGAAGACATCAGAAAAATTTCTGAGCAGTCAGTCTTAAAGAATTATAGCCTGCCTTTGGAGTAGTGGGTCTCCTCTCACTGCAGGTTTCCAAATGAGGCCAAAATGACCTCTCTGTTAGAAATGTTACAGAGAAAAATCATGAAAAGGTATGACCTTAGATTAAATGACTGCTGAGACCACTTCGAACCCTGTGATTCTAGGAATGTGTTAATAGAGAAGTTCCTTTTCAAGTAGGGACCAGACAAAGCTAATGGCAGTAACCAGAATATGGATAATGAAGATGAAGGGATAAGGGCAGAAAGAGGTGACTGGAATAGAAGTGCAAGGAAAACTAAAATGAACACAGCCTGAGCATCTAGGAAGAACAGGAATGAGGACTACAAGGATCTGCCTCAAGGGGTTGGATGCAGAATTAGACAATAGGGAGTTGAGTGGTAGCAAAGACTACTAACAATTGACTGTACTTAGACTTCTACTCATACTTGCTTGTTTTTTTTTCTGGCCATTATGAGCCAGGCTTGCCCTTTAGTTTCCTCTGAATTCACCTTAAATGAATAACTATTGTAGTCACTGGCCTCATTGCTCTCCATAGCAACAGCTGTCTCTAAAGCAGCGAACAATAACAAAGAACCTTGGTGTTTATGTTAATCTTTCAAAATCTTTTTCAGACAAGCAACAGTAGGTACAATATCTTCATTTTATACCAAGGTAGTTAAACTATAAGCATTAAGTAACTGTTTTGTTTTATGCTTCTTCATATTGTTTCTACTAAATAGACTGTAAACTCTTTGAAAATGAATCTTCTACATGCCTTTCCTCCACAAAGAGGGAGCTCAGCACAACTCTCCTCCTTATCCCCCTCCCCAAGTGGGATAGATAGCTGTAGGACACCTCTGATACTTACACAGAGGGAAATAACTCTTAATTGACTAACAACATACTTTTTAGAGAGACTTTGGAGGAGGATTCAATAAAGAGTTAAAAAAAATCTAAAGATGTATCATGAAACTGGAATCTAAACACTTGATTTAATTCATTATATCTGCATCCCCAGAGACTTCTGGGAGTCAACTTCACCATGGATTGAGTAGCAATGCTATTTAATCTTGTGTATTCTATTGTCTACTGCAATCTGTATAACTTTTTTTATTTGTTTGTTATTTGCTTGTATGGATGTTTGTTCAGTATCTAAGATGGTTTTGTATGTAACCAGCATTCAACAGGAAGATTGAGCTTATCTGCTCACCTGCTCTTTAGAGGCTACCAGGGAAAGGGATTTTCATTCTAATTGACTAAAAGAGCATTTAAGGGGCACTATCCATAGACTAAAAATATTTAAAGTAGGATAGATAGATATAATTTTATCCTAATATCCCTCTTGGGGGCAGGAGATAGGAATGATTGTTCAACTATAAATGTTCTGGACCCAGCCTGCCCCTCTCTGATTAGACTATTGGTGCAGTCAGTTCAATCTTCTTTCTACTCATGACAATGATATAAATCATTGTCTCCTCAGAGATGGGATGGGCCAGATCCTACATTAGGCATCTATTTATTTATGCCTCATGTAGACCAGTCAATTGATTGGATGGACCTAAGCCTCTCACTTTCTGAGTGATAGAATGTTTCCAAATATTCATAAGACTAAGGAAAACTGATGGAGTGAAACATATATTATAATTAAGTATAGCAATTCAGCCTGCTGGCAGGAAATTTTGGGATAACCAGAATCCTCTATGGATGACTTTGTAATTAGAGACAATCACAGGAAGCATCATATTAACAGAGTCAAAGGAACATAGTTTGGGCAATGATTATATACTCTAATGGACAAAACAAGACAGTATGTACAGGTTGGTTGGAGAAGACAGCTCTCTAACAGTTCTCTGCTAATTGAAAAACAAAAATCCTTAATTGTTTGCAAAAATGTAACTCAGAATCATAAAATATAAGAGCTGTAAGGGTTCTGATAAATAATTGAGCTCCAGCACCCTAATTTTATGAATGAGGAAACTGAGATCTTTAGAAGTAGGGATAAGTCATTTCAGGCAAAAGTAAGAATGATCACAGTAAAACACTTGGAGTTTCAAAATGAAAGCAAATGGTTTCTTTACTAATGCAAAGGATAAGATACAGCCATCAAGCAGGAGCCCAAGTCTTCCTGTTAATGTAAGAAGATGCACTTGGTGACCCCAGGCAGAGGCAACCCATACAGATCCAGGAGTTCTATGAGTACTAAAAAGCAAATAAGAAATATGTAGGGTAGCTTTTAAACATTCTTTGGAAGACCCTTCCCTATCAAATGAAGAAACAAGGCACCTGAACCTTTGGTTAATTCTCTGAGGGAAGCATATTTTCTTGTACTGGCTGTAGTGTGTGGCTAATCATGTCTTAGCCTAACTCACCTCCTGACCTTTCACAATCCATCCTCTGATTCCCTGGTCTAAGTGCCCAAGATGACTAAATCCACTCACATTTTAATGCTGTTCTAGGAGCTGTTGCCATTGAGTGGCATGGAAACATTATACCTGAATGAGTAGACAACCATGCCATTGCAACTAATTTTGTCTTTATAGTCTCCAATCAGTTAAGGCAGATATCTCCTGCCAGGAACAGTTTCAAATCACTTCCCTAATAATGTCTTTCCCAAGTCCAAGTGGTTATGTTGATGTTATTGCTAGTTGGAAGTTCCACTCATTAAAAAGAATTCTTGATTCATGATGGAAGATAACAACATACCCAAAAGTTAATGTAGCTTATCTATGAGTTAGTTGAAGGTATTACCTGGTAGATAGTTTTAGCTTAGAAATGAATAAATGTAGATTTCACCAGGTTGGTTTTAACCAACAGGAATGCCAACCACAGGGCTATGTTGCCTGAAGATATTGATATTTGAGCCAATTGATATTTTGAGTGACCTCTCACTGTCACCCTCTCAGCATTTCTAGGCTTCTTGCCACTGCTCTTCTAGGTTCTGTTGCTTGACTATCCCACACTCAAGCTTGCTCTCTATGTCTCTCCCTCTTTCCTTACTTAAATTGGAGTTATCTTTTTAGAGGCAGTTTCTGGGAAGGATTAGCAGCTTGATTTTGCCTTCCCTGTTTTCTTTGCCATCAAGGTTGTAAATTGATAATATCATATTCTTAGTGAAGACAGATCCAGGACTCTCGCTACTGTCTCCATTCCATTGCCAGGGCAAACTAGGTCAAGATGAAATCTTCCCCCTCCATAAGGGGAGAAGGGTGGAGAAGGTGAGTAAAAGGAAAGTTTTGGTGACAAATTTAAGACTACAATGGTTTAGGAATAAAAATGGTGTGAGTTGAGTTGTACTAATAATGTTATAAGCTAGCATTTATGTAGTACTTTAGTGTTCACAAAACAGCTTAAGTACACTAATTCCAGGTACTCACAATAACCCTGTAAGATAGGTGTTTTTATTAGGCCTATTTTTTAAAGAAGAGGAAACTGAGGAACAGCTAGATTAAGTGACTTGCCCAAAGTAACACATCTATTATTATATTTGTGAGGCAGGATTTGAACTCAAACTTTCCTGACACCAAGGCCCACTCTACTGTGCCACCCAGCTGCCTTTAGAAAAACACACAAAAAAATAGTGAACATTTATATAGTACCTTAAAGTTTGCAAAATGCTTCATAAATATCATCTAACTTATCTTCAAAATAATGTCTGTTAAGAAGCCACCTTTCTCCCCATTAAGTAATTGCTATTGCCTTAAGAGAAGGGGTTGCACAGTGATAGGGCCAGAACCAACCTGCCATGTCCATGCTTCCCACATCTCTCACTCATGGAGTCCCTGGTGAAGTTCAGGTTGCCTGCCTCTCATTGTCCACCTATCTGTTCACCACATACTGGCTAACCACTCACATACTGGTTAGCCTCATCATCCAGTTCTGGTGGTTCCCCATTTTTGTCTTTAATAGACCTAACTTCATGAGGAGTCCAAGGTAGATCTTGCTATGAGAGTCTGGGGCATGCCCTTTTTACTTTTTCTTCTTTTATTTTCTGGTTAAATTGGACTATTTATTTTACTTAGTTCTCTATTACTGAAAGGATTAGGGAGAAAATGGTCCATGATCACTGTCCCCTCTCCTGTGGTTTCTTTTCTTATAAATTCATGCAGCTATGTCTTCAATGGGACAGCTTTCCTGGTTCCTTTGATGGTGATCATCTGACAGTGTCCATAGTTTTTTTTATTTTAATTTTTATTATTATAAATTTGATAAATATCAACAAATATGAAAATTTTACCTTACAAAGATGAGAGATAGAAGACTAGGCTATGAGGTCATAAAGCTAGAAGAAACATGTCAAGTCATCTAATCTAACTTCCTCATTTTATAGATAAAGAAACTGAAGCCCTGAAAAGCTAAATAATAATAATATCAGTAATAATAATAATAGCTAGCATTTATATAATGTTTATTGTGTTTGAGGAACTATGCTAAAGACTTTATAGCATTATTTTATTTGACCCTCACAGCAACCTTGCAAGATATATGCTATTATTATCCCCACTTTATAGTTGAGGAAACTGAGACAGAGGCTTAGTGTGATCAGGATCATACAACCAGCAAATGTCTGAGGCTAGGTCTGTCTGATTCTAGGTCCAGCATTCTATCCACTATGCTACTTACCTTCCCAAAGTCATAGAGACTGAGTAACAGAGTTAGTAGGATTGAAATGCAAATCCTCTGACTCAAAAGCCAGCACATTTTCAACTGTAGCATATGCAAATATGGATTTCTCCCATATACAACTTCTAAGGCCCATATTTCCTACATGACTTTATACTAGGTATTTGATCCAGGCGTAGGGGATCAAGCTCTTATCTCTTTTTAAAAATAAGATCATTGCACCAACTACTGCCCAACTATGACTTTTATTTCAGGCCAGGATCAGATTTGTCACAGTGAAGCACTCAAAATGTAGGTATGTAAGCAAGCAGTTGCTTTGCAGAGATATAAAAGATTTGCTACAGTCTTCTTGCTCCTGTGCTCATAGGACAGGAGCTGGCAGCATTCCAACAGATCTGAGAAGTCACTGAGGAATGCGTACTATAGCCTTTATTTAATTCATGTGTGCTTTGGAGCCAGTATGAATGGGCTAGATTGAGCTAATTGTAAAATTTTCAATGTGAACGTTTAAACTTTTGAAACTAGAAATTATTGTAGATGAAGACTTTAAAAAATGGTAGAGAAAATGTTAATAATGCAAATTAAATTTAATTATGTGTCATTCATACATTTTTTGGCTAGATAGCTGTTAAATATTTACCAGTATTATTGTTGTGTTTGTCCTTCATTTTTGAAGAGGACCGTGACGTCAGGGAGATGATAACATGACTTGCAGTTGACTTTGGTTTGAGTGAGGGAGGCCTGTCCAAGGTCACCAGCCTCATTTTCTCATCCAGAACCATCTGGGTCCAGCGGGCCCTTCTGATCAGATGATTATTACATGAAGGCCTATACCTGCCATTAGTCCTTATCTCGGAGGGAAGTTCCTTGTTGGTTCATGTTAGCTATACAGTGTTTGTTGCCTAATCATTTCATAGCCTAACTCAACTGTTGGTCTAATACACATGCTCAATATTACATAACTATTAATGCATATCACTGACACCCAATTTGAGGTCTTCAAATTAAGTGTTCTTCCCATTATATGATGCTGCCTTTAAAGCTACTATCTTAAGGAAAAGTAAAGGCAGAGTCAATCTTACATGAGATTATGATACAGGCAAAAATCTATCCTCTAGAGTCCTCCCATTTTTTCTTTTAGGAACTACATACTCTGTATCCCCAGTTCCCTACTTCACCTGACTGATTCACTAGAGATGGCAGCTCCATGCCAACACAGAGAGGGTGGTCCCCGTCTATAAAGGAAATATTGACTTCGTATCCTGATGCTGGTAATCAGCAGAGCGTATAAGGAATTTGGTCTATAAGCGTGTGTCAAAAAGTTCAGAATAAATTTTGCACAGCACATAAAGAATTAGTGTTTAGTTTGAATGATGTATAGAAACAGTATAAATTCATGGATTTGTGGAATAAAATATAATTGATATTATATTATGGCCTACTTACACTCAAAATGAACTACTCTTTTGCCTTTTGGGTGACTTGTACCTTTAATTCCATGGAATTAACTTGACCTTCAGCCATGCATAATCATTTGAAGATTATTGATACTAAAAAGATGACCCTTTGCCTCACTGATTGATTGGGGTTAAACAAAATAACAAACAAAAATCCTATAATTTCTCAAAATTCATTCCTTTCCTCTTGCTCAGTTCTGGGCCCAGCTCTTCCTCTATTTGTAGTTTCTGTTAAATATGTATGAAATGATGGAATAAATAGCACTATGGTTGATCCTTCTAACTGTTTACCATATGCTATACAATAGCTATTCTATGACTACTTGATTTTCTTGTGTGGATATGTAGATCAAATTCTATTTAATGATTATGGATCTCATCTAGGGCTTGATGCAATTAGCAGGATGTCATAAGTAAAGGAACATCTAGAAGAAATTGTCACATTCTTTGATTTGCATTCTATAGTGGAACTGCTCTATGATGGTAGAAGACGTCTTCTGTGAGAATAAGCCCCTCTGATTTAGACCTCATTTGATATGAATAATTAGAAGATCACAGGAGAAAATTACCTCTGTTGATCTATTTTTCAAGGAATTGTTTGTGATTTTGACATATGAATGGGAGCTGCCTTATTGGTGGGGGGCATTTAAGATGATGTTCTTCTTTATTGCAATAAGCATTTTTATGTAACCAAAAAGGTAAGAATAATGTGTTCTCTACATCTTCAGTTACCTTTGTGGCTTTGAAGATTGAGATATGCTGTAGAATATTACATATGGGGGTGACTAGGTGGCACAATGAATAGAGCATCAGCCCTGGAGTCAGGAAGACCTGAATTCAAATCTGGCCTCAGACACTTAACACAAATCCAGCAGTATGACCTTGGGCAAGTCACTTAACCCCTCCAAAAAACAAAACAAAACAAAGCATTATATATGAAAACCTTCCTGATCCCTTCTCATACTCTCACAAGGGTGCCATCAATGAGCATGTTGCCTATTCTCATGAAAATTTTATAAAGTTCATAAAGCAGATGCAGATGCATGAATGAGTAATTATTGGTGTTTTATTTTTCCTTTCTTTGTTTCCTTTTTAAAAATGTAATCGACATATTTTGTTTTTAAATAACAAACATTTCAGATTACTCCCATTCTGTGAGAACTCTCTTGTAGTGAAAGTAAAATAATTAGCAAAATAATAATAGACTAACCTCATCTGAAAGTGCATGCAATGTTCCATATCTGTAGCAACCCTTTCCCCCAGCATTTCTATTTTTAAAGTATCTATTAGTAGAAATCTACTCTCTCTCCCTCCCATCTCCATCTCATGGGAAAAGAAAAATAAAATTCTTATAACAAACATGAACAGTAAAGCAAAAACAAATTACTTCATTGGATGTATACAAATATGTTGATTTCTGTTTATATATCCTCACTCTGTGACCAAAATATATCATTTCATTGTCAGGAGATGAATAATACTTTTTATCATTGGTCCTCTGGATTAATAGATGATCATTAATAGATGGATCATGGTTCTTAACAGCTTTCAAAGTTGTTTGTTTTTATAGTATGACTATTATTATACAAATTATTCTTTTGGAGACAACAAAACCAGTTCTTATGGGGAATATTTCAGAATGAAAATAGAATAAGGACAGTCAAAAATTGGAAAAGAATGGAAAAAAATTCTATGTAAGCTCTTTTTCCATCATTGACAGTGGAACCAACACATCTGAATTTCAATATCACAGTCTTAGGTATGCTTCTCAAGAAAACTGTTGAGTTTGTACTTTGTTCTCAAAGAGAACCAGGGAGGGCTGTGCAAGGTCACCAGCCTTACTTTCTCTTCCAGAGCTATCTGGGTCCAGTGGCCTGATATTCATCAGGACAACTGGAGATAACTCTAATCTCAAGAAAATAGTAATGGTGCTAAAGAAAACAAAATGAGAAGACTAGCTACATTACACCGAGTATAAGACCAAACAGAGTTTCACAGTGTTGAGGCATTGAATGATAAATTTATACAGTAATGGAAAGAGAAGATACAAAACACTCAGAAAAATCTTGGCTCTTATTATGTAAAAAAAATGAAATAACCTGTATATTGAAACCTTGATAGCTACTTTATTCAACAAGCAGGTATTACATGCTACTATGTGCTGGACAGTGCACTAGGTGCAGGAGGTACATAGACAAAATTGAAAAGTAGCACCTGCCCTCAAGGATCTTACATTTTACTGGGGAACACAACATGTAAATAAGTAAATATAACACTGTAAATAGAGAATGAATACTGTCAACAAAAAGAATCAACTAGGCTTCAAGTAGGAAGTGGAGCATGAACTTCAACTAAAAAAACTTAGGGTTCCATGAGGCAGAGATGAATAAGTTCAGGTTCTGGGGACAGACTGAGTAGGCATAGAGGTAAGATATGCAATCCTGATCTCAATAAACAACAAGCAGGCCACCCTACAATTTCCATCTAGTCAAATCCCATGATATAGTGACTCTAATTCTGCTCAGTTCCTCCTCATTGAAGACTGGAAATAACATCATAATTCTTTTATTCCAAGCACTGAGGACAAGTTATGAAGGTCAAATGGTACCCTTTTATAAGGGAAATGTCTGTTGTCTATCAAGAGTGTCTTGCTCACAAGACACATAAAACATCTCTCCTCAATCTGGTTATATTAATCATTTTGCCGCTCATTTCCTGAGACTTAATGTGGTTGCAGGACTCCAGTGGAGAAGGATAAAGTATTCTGATCTCCTATTTCAAACAGCTAGAAGGTAACAATGTCAGTTGATAACTTATGAAGTTGACAAGAATGACTGAGCAGGCAAATTCCTAAGGTTTTGCCCCAGAATATTGGCTATACCTTATTAGAGGGTATTATAAGAGTCTCTGGGACTAGCCAAGGATATCATTCTTGGTAAAAATAAGTACGTTCTCAGCAAAACTAGAAATCTACTAGAAAAACATATGAAAATAATGCTGAGCAATAAAGATCTCCTTTATAGGTCTCTCTCATTTCCTAGGTTAGTAAATCTGAATTAATTCTTTTTTGTTTGTTTTTGTTTTTTCTAACTTAGTAAAACTGAATTAATTCTGAAGCCAAAATTAGAGTTATAAAGAAGCAGAAGGTGAAAGGATTTCCACAGAAAATTCAAAGAGCATAGACAACTACTCAAAGTAATTAAGTACAAAAATGATTCCTTTGGTATCAATGTCACCCACATTCATTTTCTTAGATTTCCTCATCTCTGCATTTGAATCATATCTCCTTGTCTTCCTAATCAAAATATTGCACTGATTAATTGGTTGAAAGGTCCTTTGATCACTTAAGAGAAAAGAACCAGGCAAAGAAAACATTCCTTCAGAAGTATTCAGGGAAATGGAGGGATTAGGAAGGCGAAATTTGCTAAGAGATTTTATAGAAAGGTAATATAAGAGATATATTGCTTTTGTTTAGTCATGTTCAACTCTTCCTGACTTTATTTGGGGTTTTCTTAGCAAAGATACTAGAGAAGTTTGCCATTTCCATCTCTGGGCTCATTTTACAGATGAGGAAACTGGGTCAAATGGAGATAAGTGACTTGCCCAGGGTCACAGAGCTAGTAAGTGTTTGATGTTGGATTTGAATTCAGAAAGATAAGTCTTTCTGACTCCAGGCCCAGAAATCTATCCACTATTCCACCTAAGTGTCCCAAGTAATACACAGATAATAATTAGTTCAAATGCTTTCTCTTTAATAGCTCAAAAAATGTGATTTTATCTCTGTGGCTCCTTCCCTTACCAGCACTAATTGCAACTCTCCTTTGACCAATCATAGTTCTCAGATCCCAATTCTGAAAGTGGAGGCAGAAGAGAGCAGCTAGACTAACACAGTACTAGTCACTATTCTATACAGAATATCCCTCAACATATTTGTTTTGATGCATAACTTTTGCCCATGGGCTTTCTTTTCCTTTCCATAGAATAAATACTGATTGACTACAGAATTATTCATCTGGAGACATTCAATACCAAACTTCATATAATCTAACTATCCCCATTAGCCATCCTCCTATGTATTTTCTCCCTTTCATGGCTAAATTCCTTTAAAAAGCCACTTACATTTTGTGCATCCATTTCCTCTCCTTCTATTCTCTTCTTTTTTTTTTCAAGAGGGGAAGGCAGGGCAATCGGGGTTAAGTGACTTACCCAAGGTCACATGGTTAGTTAGTGTTAAGTGTCTGAGGTTGGATTTGAACTCAGGTCCTCCTGACCCCAGGGTCTGTGCTCTATTCACTGCATCACCTAGCCACCCCTCCCATTCTCTTCTAAACCCTCTGCAGTATTAGCTCTCTACTTTATCATCCAACCAAAACTACTCCCTCCAAAGTAACCAACGAACATATGATTGCAAAATCTAATGGGCATTTCTTAATCCACATCCTTCTTTACTTTTCTGTAAACTTTGACACTGTCAACACCCTTTTCTCCTGGCTACTCTCCTCTGTAGGTTTTCATGACACTGCTTTCGCCTGGCTCTCCTCCTACCTACCTAGCCACTTTTCAGTCTCCTTTAATCTGTCTTCATCCAGATCACACTCATTAACCTTGGGTATTCCTCAAGAGTCTGTCTTGGACCCTCTTTTCTTCCCCTATGCATTTTTTATGATCTCTTCAGCTTCCATGGATTTAATTATTATGTCTATGCAGATGTTTCTTACATCCAACTATAACTTATACCCTGCTCTAACATCACTTTTTCATATGGATTACTATTAAAATAGGTACAGAAATCCCATGTCTAATCCTAATTCATAGTGATCACTTCTTTCTTGACTCCTTAACCTCTTTCCTATATTAATGCCTTGGTAAACCAATTCAACTTTACACTATCCTCTTCTCTTGAATTACTTGCTCTTTCATTCTATCAAAAATCTTGCCTTGTCAAGTTTCAGATCAGGATTCAGTCTTAGAATGATTAAAACAAACTTATTTTGGATTTTATCTATTTAAAATTTTATTTTATTATATGCAACCTATTACTTTAGTTTCCTGAGAAATCTTTATATTCTGATTCTGTCATTTAGCATATCCCTCTGAGTTTCAAGTCATACACAAATCTGAAAGCATGGCAAATATGTGTTCATCTAATTCACTGGATGATTGATTGAACAGGGCTCAAAGAGAGAACTCAAGGGCATTACATTCAAGACCTCCCTCTAGGTTGATATTGATCCCATAAATCAATACACTTTGGGTTAATTAATTCCATTGATTCTGAATCCACTTAACTACATTATCAGCTGGCTAGCATTTCTTGTTCATGACAATGTTATGAATGACTGTGTCAAATGATTTGCTGGTATCCAGGTAGATGACATCCATAAATACATTTTCTTCTTCTATGACTTGAATACTTACTGAAAAAAACTTTATGACCTGTGATTTTGTGAGCGCATGTAAACTCTACATTATGGTATATCCCAATTCCCTCCTCACTACAGTGGATAATTTTCATTTCTATGTCTAACAAAATGCATCATGTCTTTCACTTGGCAATTTCATTCACTTCTATGGTTCCAACTATTATATCCATTTTAGACTTTAAAATCTAAAATTCCAGTGCTGATTTATCATCTTAGTAGTATAACCAAATCCCCAGCTACCTGCAAGACACTTTCACCTAGATGTCTAGACAACAACTCAAACTCACCATATTTAAAACAAAGCTCATCACCTTTCATCCTAATCCTACTGCTGAAACTTTACTCTTTCTGTCTCTAGTACCATTACCCAACCAGTCTCAAATATTAGTGATATTGTATGTGTATGAACTCTTCACTGACAGAGACTGCAACTCATCTATACTTGAATTTATTATCTTATAGAGTTGCCAAAAACTAAAAAAGTTTATTACTTGTTTATGGTTTATGCAGCTAAGAAGTGTCAGATTTTTATAAAGTTCATTAAGAATTTGACGTAGAGCCTTTCCTGAGTACAAGTTCATACTATTTACAATACCATACTATTTCTGTAGACATGCACACAAATACATATATACATACATTCATATATGCATACATACATACATAACTGGCTTTTATTGAACCCATGCTAGTTCCTAGAGGTCATTTCTTCCTCAACCACATGCTTCTTCTCTATCTTGGCCCCTTGGTGAACCAGTTCAATAATTTATGGTGATCTTTTCTTGAATTCCTTGCTCTTTTATCCTAACAAAGACCTTGCCTGTCAAGGTTTAGTCCTGGATTATTCCCATCACCCACTGCCTTCATTCCTACTTACATGCTACTAAGAGAAACTAGAGAAAATCATAAAGCTATGCTGACTAGATCCACTGCAAGTTTACATTATATATACATTCTCAACTGAGGGTGTTGGGGAGCTTACTGAAGCAAGGAAATCCTTTTACATTCCCCTAATTTACATTCCCTCCTTCTCAAACCCACCATAGCTCCTACTCCCTCAATTCTTTTAGCTAAGAACCTTGTTTCATAGTTTACTTAGTGCTCTCTTGTCTCTTCCTCCTCCTAATCAAATATCATTCAGATTTCTTCAACTTCTATCTCAATCTTCACCCTCATGTATCTCATGAAGAAGTGGCCCTTCACTTTGCCAAACAAAACTCTACATGCACAAGTCACCTAATTTCATCCTGTCTCCTTGAAAAGATTGCTTCATCTGTCATCCTTTGTTACTCATCTTCAATCTTTACCTATCTATTGGGTGCTTCACTACATTTTTCACTACATATATTTACAAACATAGCCATGTCTCTGCCATCCTCAAAAAAACCCCCAAACCCTCACTTATCCATCCATTTCCACTAGATCCCTCCTCTCGGCTAAACTCCTTGTGAAGGCTACTTCCTTTCCTTTCTTTCTCTTCTTAACTCTTTATAGTCTAGCTTCTAATCTTATCACTCAGTTGAGATTCCTCTCTAAGGTTACTAATGATCTTTTAACTGCCAAATCTTCAATCTTCATCTTTCTTGACTCTTTACAGTATTTCATGCTGTCAACCATGCTTTTATTTCCTTGATTTTCTTTTCTTTCTAAAGTTTCATGACTACTTTACTATCTCTTGATTCTCCTCCTACCTTCTGGACCACTCCTTCTCAATTTTCATTGCTGATATTTTCCCAGGTAATACTTGCTAAGCTTAGAGGACTTCCAAGACTCTGTCCTGGTTTATCTTTTCTTCTCTATTTTGTTCCAATTGGTAATCTCATCAGCTCCCATGGATTCAGTTATTATCTCTATGTTTACAATTCTCAAATCTTATCCAAACTTTCTGCTACCTTCCAGGCTCATATCTCCAAATTTCTATTATACATCTTGAACTGGAAGTCTTTTTTTTCTTTTTTGTCTTTTTGGATGGAGGAAGGCAGGGCAATTGGGGTTAAGTGACTGTGGCCCAAGGCCACACAGCTAGTAAGTGTTGTGTCTGAGGCCAAATTTGAACTCATGTCCTCCTGACTCCTGAGCCAGTGCTCTATTTACTGTGCCACCTAGCTGCTCCTAGCACTTTCCTTTTGTTGATTATTTCAAATTTGTTTTATCCATAACTTATTTGTACATAGTTGTTTTCATAAAACTTAAAATCCATCATGTCCAACATGGAACTCTTTCCCTATCTTTCCCCTTAAACTCTCCCCTCTTCTTAAATTCTCTCTTACCTGTTACCTGTTACCTACCCTCTGCTCTGAGAGTAGCACCATCCTCATCACTCAGGTTCATATATAGGGTGTCTTCTATCATCCTTGACTCCCCACTCTCTTTAATCTCCACCTCCTCAAATTTGATGCCAAAGTTTCTGGATTTTACTTCTCTTGTTATATACCCACTTTTCTCCTCTGACAGTTACTACTCTAATGTAGGGCCTTACTCTTCACAAGTGGTCTATTTCAATAGAACATTGGTTGTTATCCCTTAGCATAAGTCTCTCCTCGCTCCAGTTTATCCTCTCTTAGTTGTCAAACTGAGATTTTTATAAAGTTCAGATCTGTCCATGTCACTCTTTCCCTACTCAATGAACTCCAGTAGCTTCCTATTTCCTTAATAAATAAATACAAAATCCCATTTGGTGTTCAAATCCCTTTATAACTGGATGCTTTCTTACCTTTCCAGATGTCTTATACCTTATTTCTCCCTCTCACCCCAACTTATTCAGTGATCCAGTGATACTGGCCTCATTACTGTTCCTCTCACAAAAATTCAATGTCTCAACATGGGTCATTTTCTCTGGCTTTCCCCCTGCCTTAAATTCTCTCTCTCCCCATCTCTACCTCTGAACTTTCCTGGCTTCTATAAAATCCCAGATAAAATTCTATGCAGTATAAAAAGTTTTTTCTGACCTCTCTTAATGCTAGTACCTTCCTTTTTTCTTTTTTGTCTTTTTGGAGGGGAGAAGGCAGGGAAATTGGGGTTAAGTGACTTCCCCAAGGCCACACAACTAGTAAGTGCTGTGTCTGAGGTCAAATTTGAACTCATGTTCTCCTGACTCTAGGGCCAATGCTCTATTCACTACACCACCTAGCTGCCCCTAGTACTTTCCTTTTGTTGATTATTTCAAATTTTTAAACTTATTTGCACATGGTTGCTTTCATGTTTTCATAAAACTGTGAGGTCCTTGAGAGCAGGGAATACCTTTCACCTTTCTTTATATCCTCAGCACTTGGCACAATGTCTAGCACATAGTAGGCATGCAACAAATGCTTATTTATTGACGGACAATGTGACTTTCATATGCATCTATCGGGTTATTATTCACTTCTATTCATGTCCACCATTTTTTTCCATTCCTGGAATTTATCATGTTCTTGAGAAACTCATCATCCTAAAATCAACTCTGAAACTCACACCTCCTCAGTACCCTCTGACCTTGAAGAGTCTCCTGGTAATTTTCAGATTATAGCTGTGTAGAAACAACAACTTCTGTTGAAATAGTTGGGTATGTAGACTAAGAATGAATTTCACAACATCTTGGTTCCCTCAAACTGTCTTTTACAAAACCTAATTTCTCTATAGGCTTAGTCAAGATACATATATATATATTTAGACTATCTACCTTTCTTGGAATAAAAATGGCTTAAAAGGAGAAGTAAAGAAAGTGCATCAGGAGAGTTTTAATCAAATCAAGGAGTTCTCCAATCAATCTAAAATTATGTCTTTTGGGTTATTGTGAATCCCTGATCCAATTGAAGACATTTCTCAATTAAACCTATGTGATTTCTGAGGGTAACCCATGATTTGAAACCAAATGATGGTCCATGGGGACCT
>CM053594.1:103233779-103251754 GCA_028646575.1 Pseudocheirus occidentalis
ATAGTATCTTGATTTCTCATAAAGTCAATTGCTTCCATTTGCTCCACTCTAATTCTGAAGGAATTATTCTCTTCAGAAAGCTTTTGAGATTCTTTTTCCATTGGGCAAATTCAACTTTTTAAGGCATTCTTCTCCTCATTGGCTTTTTGGGCCTCTTTTGTCATTTGAGTTCATCTATTTTTTAAGGTGTTATTCTCTTCAGTCAGTTTGTTAACTCTCTTTTCATGATTTTCTTGCATCATTCTCATTTCTCTTCCAAATTTTCCTCCATTTCTCTTATTTGGTTTTCAAAATCCTCCTTAAGCTGCTCTATGACTTGTAACCAGTCTACATTTTTCTTGGAAGCTTTTGGTGCCAGAGTTCTGACTGTGTTGTCTTCCTCCAGTTCCAAGCTTTGATCCTTTTTGTTCCGAAAAAAGCAATCTAAAGTTGCATTGCTGGGTTTGCTTTGCTTCCTTTCCTACTCATGTTGCCAGTCAATTACTTGACTTTTAGGTTCAGTAGAACTCTGCTTACAGAGGGGATAGCTCTGTCCCAAATCACTGTGGTTTTCACAGCTACTAGAGCTATTAGGAGGGCACCATTACTGGCCCCCCCACCAGCTTTGGCTCACTAAAAATGCACCCCAGGACCACCACCCAAGACTGCAATCCAATCCAGGAAGCTCAAGGAAAGAGCACTTAGCCTCTGACTGATCACTTGCAATGACCCCTGCAATCTACAGGCTGCAAGCTTCTGAAGCAGCCACATGGAAGTGACTGCAGGCCACTGCTTCAGCCACTTCTAGCTCTCAAGCAGTCAGCTGGACCTTCTCCCTCAAATTTATCTGAGTTCCACTGACCTTTCACTTAGTCCATTTTTCTTATGGGTTGGTAATTCTGGAAAGTGCCACAGCTGCTCATGATTCACACTCCAGCCATGACTTGTTCTCGCAGTCCTAGGGCTCCAGCCATGGGTACATGCAGTGCTGGTCTGGCCTCCCAGCACACTGTGGTGAACCCTTTCTTATCTGCCTGCCAGGCTGCCTTCAGTGAGAGTTTTGATACTCTGTCATTTTTTGAGTTCTGGAACTTTACAATTTCTTTAGAATCATATTTTATAGGTGTTTGAGGTGGTTAAGGGGAGAACTGCAGAGTTTTGCTTCTTCTATGCTGCCATCTTTGTTTTTGGATAGATTTAAGGGTTTATATATACTTGAATGGGAAAAAGTATGTATCTTTATTGTCAAAAATGTTGAACTGAAATTTGACATTTCCTTCAATTATTTAAATACGTTAATCTAAGAAAATGTCTGTAGACTTCACCAGATTGTCAATGGGGTCCATGACACAAAGATCAAGAAACTTTCGTATATTGGCAATGAAATGGTGGAAATAATAGAAATTGCTGATCAAATAGTTAAGATGGTCTCCTTTTCCCACTTTGTTATGGATAGCAATATATGTATGTAAAGCAACAAACTTGTTAAAAATAAAGTGAACTGAAAAAAAAGATAACGTGAACACTAAAAGAGAGAAGCAAAGGACTTTATACAACCTATCATCTCAATTCAGAGATGATTCACAACTTCATGGCTCTAGATATGTTTATGAAAGTGTACACAATATGAATAATATGTAATTTTTACTAGATCTTAACTCAAGGAATCAAATTTGTCCCCACAGATATTACTGAGATTTGAAGGCAGATTCTTTAATTTGGATAATAATAGCTCCCATGAAAGAGCGTTTTGAAGTTTGCCGAGTACTTTACAAATTCCTTCATTTTATCCTTAAAACATCCTGGGAGATATATGTTATGATTATCCCCATTTTACAGATGCAGAAATTAAGTTAGATTATAAATTACTTGCCCAGGGTCACATCACTACTGTTTCTTCCCAGATTTGAACTTGTATCTTCCTGGCTTCAGATTTAGTCCTCTATCTGATGCACCATTATTATTCATATGAAAAAAATAGAGCTTTATAAAGTCTGTAAACTGAAAAATTAGCAATAAAAAGAAGTGAAAAAATCATAGATATTGCCCACTAATTTGGGGATATGATTAACATTAACTACACATGACTCACTGGGCAATTATCTGAATTCATTTCTATTACAGCAATTCCAAAAGGCAAAGTGACATCTTCCACCACAGGACTTTAATCCAGTGACTTTTATCTCTTTTCAATAGACTCATTTCTTTTTGATGCCATGTTGAACTACTTTTTCCTGTTGGGGATCCTTGAAGCTGTAGTCAGCAGGTAATATTAGCCTGAGCAATGCCCACACTTAATTTCCATCTCTGTTCTTCAGAGAACAATGCACACTTATCACAAGGGTAATCACAAGGAACTGGAAGAATATGAAATGGGCTCTCTGTGCAGTGCAGGGCTCTGCCTCAAATATAAATATTCAATGCTTTTGCTCATTTACTTTTTACCTTCCTTATCAGAAATGATGAATTTATCAAGCTCTCTTCCACCACAAAGAAAATATCTCCCTCTTAATAGAAAAAACTATAATGAGTCTCGTCAAGCAAAAAATAAATTGAACAAAAAAAATCAAGCAAGATGTTTTCTTCTTCCTGTATGAATGAATATTTGTTTTCTTGCTATCTTTCCTGTTAAAAGAGCCAGCAAATGAAGTGTAGATCTTAATTTGAAGTAGGTTGTTTCTCCAACAGAAGACTGTAGCTCTTCAGTGTTAACCCTGTGCTAAGTATTAATTAATTAGTCTTGAGTAATTGTGCTGCTCTGTACTGTTCTAAGGACTGTCTATCAACTTCTTATGGCAGAAATTATAAGGAATAGATAAGAATAACTGATTGGAAAGAAATTAAAGAAACTGTTTTTTAAACTTCTTTCATCCCACAATTATCTAAAAAAACTCCATCTTTCTTAGTTTTTCTCTTTTTTTTGGTAGAGATTATGTCAAAATGCATGATACTGATATAGAAATAAAGTAAATGTGCCCATCTATCTGGAAAGTCTGGAAACCATGGGAATAGATTTTTACTCAAATAACTCAACTTATCCTCATTGTCAAAAGTATGCCCTCTCAAGTTGCCAACTGGAACATCTATTCCTTTTTATCATATCTGAGGTGAGAATGATTACTTGATCTATTCCCACATGGCACAGAGGGACATAGTTTTCAAGAGTAAAAGCAGGACCCAGTTGACAATGGAAAGGGGAGAAAGAAGAAGAAGAAGAAGAAGAAGAAGAAGAAGAAAAAGACAAAGAAGAAGAAGAAGAAGAAGGAAGAGGAGGAGTAGGAAGAGGAGGAGGAGGAGGAAGAAGAGGAGGAGAAACAGTGGACTTTTGTAGCAGTGAAAAATTTGGGCTAACTGAAAATACTGTACAATTTCTGAAATGTAATCCAACTAAATCTTCTGCTCAACTTGGGGACCAGCTCATATGCATCTGAAGATAGTCACAGTCAATGGGCTGCCCATGGAACTTCAGGGCATAGCATGCATAATATATTTGCATGCACTTTGTTTCCAAGAATATGTGGTTTAATTTCCCTCTTTTGACCTCTCTATCCTTTGAAGATGACACATTGACGATGTTTATATTATATTTTTGAAAATAATTGATTATATTAATATGAAACTTCTGAGAAGTCAGATAAATGACTTGTAATGTATTTAACCAGATTAAAAACTTTCTACAAGGATTACAGAGTGTATATGAGGAAACAGACTCTAGGTAGGGTTAATATACTCTAGCAATGAATACAAAGGTTGTATGGCAATGGACTTAAAGTTGACCAAGGGTTTTGGAAAGAACAGGATGGTAGTGCAGGAAATGGAGGGAGCTGAGCCCATTGAAGAAGTCAGAGAAGTGATGTGAATACCAGCAGTCTTCAAGCTACATGGTGGTGAGAGAAAGGAAAATGTGGAGAAAAGACTGGTTGCTTAGTTTGTGTGTGTGTGTGTGTGTGTGTGTGTGTGTGTGTTATGGATATGTCTGTTTAGTTACTCTTGACAATATTTTAATTAGCAACCCTTGTTGCCTTCTTTCTTTCTATTTTCTTTTCAGCCCCTTGAAATACGGTTTCTGGTTATATCAGAAACTGTTGCTTTAGTAAAAAAATAAAAACAGAAACAAAAAAAACTGGTGGGAAGAATATAAGGATGCATAGGCATTCTTCTACCTAGATTCTGAGTCATTGAATTCTTGCATTCTCTCTTTTTTTTCATTCTTTTTCTCATTTTGTCAGGCAGAGGAACAAGTAAATTGGAGAATCTCTCTCTCTCTCTCTCTCTCTCTCTCTCTCTCTCTCTCTCTCTCTCTCTCTCTCTCTCTCTCTCTCTCCTTTCTCATCTCCTCTCTTGTCCATCTGTCTCTATCCCCTCTCTGACTCTGATCCTGTCTCCCTTTTCTATTTGGAATTAGAAATCCTGAGTTCATGTCAAAGTATGCAAACAAGACCTAGGAGTTGCATTCTGATTGGATCTTATTTTCAAGAATGCATGTATGTTTTGTATATTTAAGATCTCTGTGAAGAACTTAACAACTAAAGTTCTTAAGAACTTTAGAACTAGAAGGGACCTTAGAAGTCATTAAGTCCCACCACCTCATACCAGAAATGAGAAAAATAAGTGAGCTGTCCAGGGTCATGTAGTAAGTGGAGGCTGTATTTAAACTCAGGTCTTCTTAACTCCAAGTTCAGAGTTCTATTGAACCACCAACCTATCTAGTAATATCCTTATTAATATCCTAGTCCTCTCCTTATTAAACATAGTCAGTTGTGCTATAAAACATGTTTTGAAAACACGAATTTGTTCCAATGCAATTAATATATTAAGGAATATTTTGAGCATAACATGAATTTCAAGTTTTCTACTCTATTTCTTCTTCAAGAAACAGAAAAAATACAAACAACTGCACCACTTCACAATCACTCACAAGATGCAACTCTTCTACTTTCATAAGTCAACTTTAGATCTTTGTTAAGGTAAAGTATCATATTTACTGTGTTATCTTCTGGTGTAGTAAGAACTGTGAATGGAGAAGAGCTAGTTTGAATCACTTATACCTCCTTCTTTTGTGGCCTTCGGTTGCCCAGGTCCCAATGCTGGGATTTGCTGTTTCCTAACTTTGCTATGACAAGTGGAGCAACAGCCCCAAATGGCAGACTGACCAATATTTATCGTAGCATGTATATATTTCTTAAATATTTAGCAGGTATAAAACTATGCTACCATTTGAAAACTTTTTTAATTTAAAAAACTTGACACTTTTTTCTGAAAAAAATGTCTCAATGATATTTTGAGCATTGGTCCCCTAAATCTGTTTTCTACATAAGTTATGTGGCTTTGGGGGGAAACAGATATGTTGAGCTATAGCAGAAATGATTGTCTATGTCTCTCCCTCCTAAGGAATACTGCCTGAGTAGTCAGTAAATTTCAACTATTCTAGGATCTTAATGCCCACAGCTTAAAAATTCTGAAATTTTTAGGGGTGAGATGTGTACATCCCTTATGCCTCAAATGCCTTCCCAGAACAGTGTTATTAACAAACCTGGCAAAGAATACAAGCATGCAATTTTTTAAGATAATGGTATCTATGGCAATACAAACAAAGAGGAAAGGTCAAGTGAGTTCTGGTTGTCACTGACAATTAGTAAAATGTAAAGCATATGTGTGAGTTGGCAGGAAAACTTATTAGTAATTAGAAAAGTTTCATGGTACTTGAGTAGAGCTGATTACAAACTAAAAGCAGAGCATGACTACACAAATTAAATACATTTGTGCCCCATCACCTTGCAATATGTTCCTGTCTGTAGGATAATGTGTAGAAGTTTGAGGAAGGTTGCTGGAGGTTGCTGGAAGACAATGATCACATAAATGAACCAGCTCAATAAGTTGTATTACTCCATACGTTAAAATTTCCCTATAGAATCTGTTCAGCATCTAAAAGAGACTTTTAGAGAAGAAAAGTAAATTTCATTAGTTATGATGGGCTGGGGCTAGTTGTCACTACGAAGGAGATTCATCTAGGGTTATTTGTAAGTTCTCTGCCTCAGGACATCAAGACTTACAGAATCCAACAACATCAGAGGTGGAGGGGAACTCAGCATCCCTCTAATCCAAACAATGTCAGAAAAAGGTAATCTAACCTTTACTTGAAGCCCTCAACTGAGAGGGAATTCATAACTTCCCATCTTGTCCCATCCAAGTGGTTCAGTTCATTGTGGGGTGCACTAATTGTTAGGAATTTGATTGATTTCCTAATAGTCTTTTTCCTGACATCAAAATAAAATTCACCTCTTTGTAGTTTGTATTCATTTCTCCTAGTCTGCCCTTTGGGCCAAGCAGGATAAGTCTAATCCTAAAGATAGTCCTTCAGAATACCTTAGGACAGTTATCTTAACATGTCTTCTCTTCTCTCTTGTTCTTTCCTCCCTCCTCCATGACTTTTTTGTGCAGGCTAAACATGTCCAAATTCCTTTAAATACCACTACTATAGTATAGATTCAAGTCCTTACATCATTACAGTTGACCTTCTTTGGACACTCACCCATTTATCAATGTCCTTTATAAAATGTGCCCAGCTCTTTACTAAATACTTTGGATGTTTTCTGAGCAGGCCAGAGTTCAACCCTATTCTGACTTCCATATTTCTTGAAGATTCACTTTTGTTATTGCAGACCATGGCTGCATTAACATGTTTTAGCTGCAGTATAGTACTGTGGATTCCCATTGAGTTAGTAGACAGGGAGGTTGTGAAGCTTAAATATGATAATGGATGCAAAGCATCTTACAAACCTTAAAGTAATTCATAAATGCCAGTTATTACAATAGTAATAACTATTAGGCTCCAATCACCAGACCCCCAGTCTGAGGATGACTTCATTCCCTATGCCTTCTACTGCATTCCTGCTGAGTTTAAGCCATGTTTATAGGGCAATACAAGGATGTGTTGGGAAATGTTTAAGACTTAAAAATATGAATTCACAGACACTTTTAAGTTTAATCTGCATTATTAGTACTTTCTTAAGTCTACGCAATCAAAGCAACAATAAATCGATCTCTGATTTGTAGAGACAGAGGATTTCTGAGGTGGAAATTCTCACATTAAAAATTTAACAGTTGACAAGTGGGCTAAAACTGGTTCCAGGACACCCCTGACTGCAGACCACTTGAACCCTCCACTCTGAACTCCATCTTGTTCTTGTGAAGTATTTTTCTTTACCTAAGCATAACACTACATGTAGGCTTATTAAGTGTCCTCATCAGATTTAGACAAATCTCAAAATCTTTTTTACTCTTGATGCTATCTTTTATATCTGTACTTATCTGTACTTTTGTCCAAATTGTTGATAAAAATACAGGGCACAAGTCCTGGCTACATTTGATTGGAAATATTTTTCTTGCTTATATAATGGACTACTTTTACTATATAATGGACAACTTTTTAAGTCTGAATTCATCTAATTGGTTGTCATCAATCCTATACCTTTCCATCTTCTACACAAACATGATATGTGACATTTTGTCAAGCATTTTTCTGAAGTCTAGGTCAACTGTACCTCCAGCATTCCATGGTAGTTTAGTGACTCTCTTAAAAGAAGACATGAAATTACTCTGGCATGACTTGTTTTTTTATGAAGTCACACTTGCTTTTTATAATCATTTATCCTTTTCTGCAGTAGATGTTCACTAACCAATTAATAATATGCTCTAGAATATTTGAGGAATTGAAGCCAAACTCACCAACCTTAGTTTTTAGATTCCAATCTCTTCCCTTAAAAAAAGTTAGAACATTTGCCCTTCTTCCATCCTTCCATCTTCCATGACAGTAACCGAGCAACCCAGTAAATTAATTATTTCTTTCAGTCCCCACAACATAGCATATCTGAGTGAAGTGCCATAGTGGTTAAGAACTCTTACTATGCACTTGTTTATTATATAATGATTATCTGTTATTGATTATCTATTAGCCACATCATCCTATCCTTTCCTGCCCAAACCATTTATATTCCCAGGCAAAAAAAATTTTTTTTTTAAAGAGTTAAGCATTTCTGCTGTCTCCTTTGTTAATGCTTATTATCCTACTCATCTCGAGCAGCAGTACCAATACTTTTTTTAAAATAGGATTGCTATCTGTTGGTAGTTGGTTGTTGTCCTTCATTCTCCAAGAGGACCAAAATGCCATTACTATATTAGAGTCAAGGCACAGTGTGTCTGCTTCTGGCTGATCTGACCAATAGGAGCTTGGGATGCTTTCCCACAGGATGGGCACAAACATTCCACACGAACATTTGGAGTAGAGAGGTCTCTACATTTGTGCATCTCACACTTTTCTTGAGCTGCTACAATTCTTCTTTGCTTATAGAGCATGTATCTTCTTTAATGGGAGCATGCCACGCTGGGCTGTCCTTTGCCAGCAACAGCCCATCCCCCCATGGATTCCAAAGCTCTTCGAAGAGACCTGGAGAATGTCCTTGCATTGCTTCTTCTCACCATCAAGTTAGCACCTTCCTGGAGGGAGTTCTGCACAGAAACAGTCCTTCAGGCAAATGTACAGTTGGCATCCGAACAACGCGGCCAGCCTGTTGGAGCTGTGCTATTTGAAGTAGAGTGTGAATGCTCAGCCGTTTAGCTTGAGAAAGGACTGCAGAACCTTATCTCACCAGGTGTTCTTCATAATCTTCCTAAGACACTTCAAATACAACCATCATTTTGGAGACAGGATTGCTGTCTAATCACTGGGGAAAATTGTAGTTGGTGTCTGAATATTGATCTGGCAATGATATTGGCTCTATGGGAAATACCGAAAGCCTAGCAAAGAGAGCAGACTATCAAGAAACCCAACTATTTGGAAATGGCTTCATCCACTCCAGTATCCAAGTAAAGGCTACAACTCTTTTTCTCAACCCTGTAGCTTACAAAGGAAGACACAGAAGCCATTTTAAAAAGAAACTTCTATCTTGGTCAGCTAGGTGGCACAGAGAAGAGAGTACTGGCCCTGGAGTCAGGAGGACCTGAGTTCAAAGGTCTCGGACACTTAACACTTACTAGCTATGTGACCTTGGGCAAGTCACTTAACCCAAATTGCCTGCCTTCCCCCCTCCAAATAAAAAAGGCCAAAAATACCCCCCTGATATCTAGTTTCATACTTAGGTGGTGTATATATATACGACTGGGCAAGATAGATCATGAAGGACAAAACAGGAAGCTGTTAGATTCATGGAAAACTAACAGAACTAATGTAGCTAAAATAAATTTCCTTAATACAGAAAATAAGTTCTTACAACATTTTTTTAAAGTTAAATACAAATTTTTGAGACTGGTCTCACTATCTTGTCTACGTTGTAATTGTAGTGCTCACTTGCTGGCTTGCGATCAGTACAAAAGCTTTGAACTGTTCCATTTCTGACATGGGTCCATTTGTCCCACCTCACTTATACTAGAGGAGCATCTCTTCCTAGGTAGTTAACATATTAGTGACCTTAGCGTGACTGGTCTCCTCAGGGAATGGGTCATCCTCTCCCCTCTCCACTGTCCTGTTGTTCCTCACTGATGCCACTGCATCTCTCCCCAACTACTTTTACTTCATGTGAAATAACTATTTCATCTTGTCATAAACATATGTAATCCTATATGTGAACTAAATTGTAACATGCTGCTTTTATATTTCTACTTGGGCTCAAGACATGATGCGATTGTGAACAATATTTCTCTATGGGATGAGAAGCATTTCATTTAAGTGTAATCTAGCCTGCTATTAAGATGATCCTGATTTTTGTGGTGACAAGAGGTCCTTTAGAATACATCTTTATAAGAGCTATTACAAATTATTTTTTACTTTTTTATTGAAAGATGACAAAAAGAGAAAATGTACTCTGGTTTAATGGGGTTTATTCATTAGGATGACATTAACCCCTAATCTCAGGATTTATGGTTAGAAGTTATTCTTATGTAGTCCAACTTCACAGATGAGGAAGCTGAGATGGAGAGAGGCAAAGTGACTTGCTCAGTGTCATAATGGGGGGTTAGTATCTAAGTAAGAATTAGAACCCAGTTCTCCTGACTCTAGGCCCTATATTATTTTTTCTGACTGCATATTAGCTGGAAGAATATTGGTATTTTAAAAATGGGTCTTTGTTTCAGAGCAAAGTTTGAGGACATTAAAAGCTTTGTAATTTTCCTAAGGTGATCTAACCTACTATATTATTCCTGCTTAATTAATCTGGGCCAGCTTATTCATTCGTAATGTCTGTAAAAGACATGGGAAAGTGGGTAGATAGATGATAGATAGATGATAGATAGATGATAGATAGATAGATAGATATAGATACACAGATAGACAGATGGATAGACAGAGAGATAGATAGATGGATAGATGGATAGATAGATAGATGATAGATACTGTTGAGCAGATTTTATCAGTTATTCATCTAACTGCATTATAATGTGAACATTAGACAGTTCTCAATTTGATTTTTCCTATGTAGTTAGGCCCAGGAGTGTTCTGGAGATACTAATGCTTGATTATTAAGCTTTCAGTGTGCACATTGGCAAATGCTACCAATTAGGAAAGAATTAGAACCTAGTTCTCCTGACTCCAGGTCCAGTGTTATTTCTTCTAACTGTATATTGTCTTTCTACAATATTCCTCATGATATTTTCATTTGTAATTAAAAAAATCTTTAATTTTTTTCATCCCTTTTATTTTCTCAGACATTTATTAGTTGAGTGACTTTGGGAAAGTCACTTAACCTCTTTTAGCTTCAGTTAACTCATCTGTAAAATCAAGATGGTAATAGAACCTCTTTTATAAAGCTATATGAGGATCAAATGACTTATTGTATTGTTGGTTGTCTAGACTTAAGAAAGTGATGGAGAAAATGTTAATAATGCAGTGTGTATACTACTACTCTCCTTTAGAGAGCTGACTATTAAACATTTACCTGGACTTCCTTGATTAGGTTAAACTCCTTTAAGTTCTCTCTCTGTCTTTGTCTCTCTCTCTCTCTGTCTCTCTCTCTGTCTCTCTGTCTCTCTCTGTCTCTCTGTCTCTCTCTGTCTCTGTCTCTCTCTGTCTCTGTCTCTGTCTCTGTCTCTGTCTCTGTCTCTCTCTCTCTCTCTCTCTTCATCTATTCAATCTGTTAGAAGAAGCTAAACATGTCAGTGCATAGCCACAGGAAGTAAACCTGATTAAGCTCTGCAAGTGGCCATTTAGTTAGGTTTAGGGGGGCCCTTGGTTATCTATAAATAGAATTATAGATTTAGGATTGCTAGGTTTGGTCTACTAAAGGTTAGTGAAATCAGAAAGAAGTTGGACATGGATGGTAAAGCAGAATAAATTGGGAAATTTCAGCAAGATCCACTAGCTATAATATTCCCTAGGAAGAAGAAATATGACAAACACAGGGTCATGGTTAAAGAAGTTAAATGTTATGCTCATAGAATTGGGGTGAAGGAGAAAATAGAGAAGGAAAAGGGAAAAAGAATAAAATGTTTTAGGGGGACACATCACAAGGGACTAGAAGTTCAAAAGTAGAAAAATCTTTATGTCACTTAGACATCCAACCTTTTTCTGAAAATATAATGTTTTTGCAAAGTTTGAACACCTTAAAAAAGGTTAGTTTAGACTTTTGGCCTGTGATTTTTATGGTGTGATTAAAAATCAAAGCAGCAAATGCCTCCTTAGAGTCTGTTACAAAGAAGAGCTAAAGATTTGTCTATTTTAATTCGTTTAACACAGTCAGTTGAGTTGGCATGGTGTAATGAATAAAGTGATAGCTTTGGAGTCAGGTAGATTTGGATTCAAATCTAGTTTCTGACCATAGTTAGCTGTTTAGTATCATGAGTCACTATGCTTTATCAGCTTTTTAAATCTTATGTCCTAGGCTATAGTGATCTGCCTTTTTGGAGGGAATTTCCAATCAGGAAGGGCACCACAATGAGAAAAAAAATTCATATTTGTATAATGCAAGCAGTGTTAAGAGGTTTCTGTAAGGAAGATGGAGTCTCAAATAAGAAAATATCTGGGTCTATGTATGATCAGGGGCATCATCCTGCCATATCTGCCACATCTCAGAGTTAGCAGGACCATGTTCACTACTGACTACTCCTTTCTTCTGCTCCTCAATGCAAATGATCTTTAAGTACCTCAGAAATATAGGACTCTTCAACCCATGTTTTAATATCAAAAGACTCTACAGCTTCTATCTAGCTTCAGTTCTAGCCTGAGGCAGGCTAGGGACATGTAAAGCTTTCTTGGCAGATTAGGATCATAGGTTTAATATTAGAAGGAAACTCTGAGGTAATCTAGTCAAACCTCATTTCTTCAGATGAGGAAATCGAGGCCCAGAGAATTGGCGCAATTGGCTTAAGATTAAACAATTAGCAGTCCACCCACTTCAAATTCATCATGCTTTCCATGGCACCAATCAATCAAGAAGCAATTGTTAAATGCCTACTACATGCCAGAAACATGATAGATATTTGGGAGATTTCATGTATTTATCTCAGATTTTCATAAATGTATATTCCTAACATTCAAATACAGTTTTATGCCTTTTCTTTTCCTATCTCTTTTCCTTTAGCATCTATATTCCAACACCATGCCTTATTTTGTTTGATTTTTAAAAATTCATTTATGACAGTCTGTACACAGAGAAAAGTAGGAAGCATGTCAACCAGTGCTTCTCCTTTCAGACCCAAACATCCAGAATATAGCGAAAATAGCATTTTTTGGCTTTTATCTGCCCCTTTTGAAATTATCTCACATTATTTTATGCTATGGTTATACGTATATGTTTGTCATCTCTCCCTACTTGACTATAAACTCCATGAGGGCAAGGCCTGCCTATTACTTACATTTTAGTCTCCTAATACCTAGCAAAGTGATCTGTAGTAGTTATATACTTCAAATAATTTTGTTGATTTGAACTGAACAAAAAAAATGATAGCTAAAAAGGAAAGGTGGTCTATTCAATAAGATTATCTACTAAACAAAAGCAGAGAAAAACTTCCCATGGCCAATGGGACAAAATTAC
Organism: Pseudocheirus occidentalis; assembly: GCA_028646575.1. NCBI lineage: Eukaryota > Metazoa > Chordata > Mammalia > Diprotodontia > Pseudocheiridae > Pseudocheirus > Pseudocheirus occidentalis. The sequence continues at coordinate 103,246,781 of CM053594.1, forward strand.
CCAAAAAAGGAAGTCAGAGAATAGATTCATGCTAGTGCCAACATGGTAGATATGGTCTGGAAAGAAAAAGTCACCCAACTTGCGGACTATTTTTGTATAAAACTTGAGCACTATGGTATTAAATCCCATCCTCTACCTTAGGTATCTTGAATTTCTTCCAGGATCAGAAAGAAAAACATACTAGTATTCTGCAGCCCTCTGTGATCAGAAAGGGGTTTTGGAGACTTTCCTTTGTCTGAATCATAGTATAAAGCACCAAGCAAAGTACATAGTTTTCTTTTGCAAAGTAAAAATTAGTGCATAGTTTCACATCCACTCATAGCTTTTCTTTTTATTGTTTTTTTCCCCCACATGGTTTAACATAGAAAATGATTAATAATCCTTGGTCATAGAAGAAAGGGTAAATGAAGATAATTGCTTCTCTCATTTTCCCTCCTACTCAAACTCACAAAGATTTCAATTGACCAATTTTCACTTTTATATCTTTTCCTCTATCCTTTGGTCACTGACCATGTTTAATAATAGGTGACATGGACAAAAGAATATTAACAGGAAGCAAACTGAATGTGGTACAATGGATCTAAATAATCCATATACTAGATAACTGTAAGATCCTTGAGTTCTGAGACAAATTTCATTTTTTTCTTTGTTTCCCAACACCTAATGCTATGCCTGCACATAGGAGTGGACTTAAGAAATGTTTGTTGAATTAATATGTGAGAATTACCATGAATTCACATGATTACACCACATGATTGCCATGATTTTAGAGGAGGTTTTTTTTCTGAACATTATATCAGTTAAGTAATAACAGTATAGTGTAGTGGAAAGACCAATGGAGTAGACCAATATGGAAGAGCAGAGAAGCACTCAGCCAAGCTCTCCTGACATTCTCTTCCAAATAACTTTAAAGTAATGGCTAGAATTAAATTCTGGAGTGGCAGAGCCAACAAAAGGTCACAGTGAGGCATGCTTCCAGCCCAAAACAGCATAGAATGTTGGAAAGAGATATCTGTGAACCAAGGGAGGAGGCTGGCCTGGAGCCTATGTGGATGAAACACCAGTGGTGGGGCTAAGTAGTGATGACAGAAGCAGTAGCAGGTTCAGGAGCTCTCGAGCTGGAGATAATAAGAGGCCCTAGAAACAGATCCAACAGAGATAATAGCTACATTTGTGCTAGTAGAAGCTGTATGATAGCTAACTATATTGCATACACCCATGACTGGATCCTATTTCCAGGGCAGACAGGAGAAATTTCAGTCAAGGTGGAGTCAGAACACTCTCAGGCCACTGTTTGTCAACTCCATTGCCTGTATCTACTTCTAAATCACAGTTCTAGGGCAGAGAGAAGAACTTTCAGTTAAGAAGGAATAGAAACTCTGAAAAGCAGTATCACTTCTCATCCCCAGGGATCAGAGATCCTGAATACAGTATCACTTCCAGTCTCAGGGGAGCAGAGGTCCTAAGGACCCATACTCATTCCAAGGCCAAGGGATTAGGGACTCTTCCTGGTTGAGGACAAGAGTGAAGATTAAGAAAACAGTAACCACAAATTTCTCTAGATCACAGTACCTTGGAAGCACCAAAAATTTGCAAATGACCAGAATTATCTCTGAAAATAGTAGTATGAAGAAGCCTAAAGCTTTAAACAGATCCCCTGCCAGGAACAGAGCTTAATATTAGCATAAAGTTCCAAATCAAGAAATATGGTGGGAAATTGAGTAAAAAAAACAGCAACAAACTTCTTAATATAAAAAGCTACTATGGTGACAGGGAAGATAAAGACACCAACTCAGAAGAAGACAGCAAATTAGAAACATTTATAAGCAAAGCCTAAAAGAAAAATGTAAATTAGACACAAGCTTAGGAAGAATTTCTGGAAGAATTAAACATTATTTTCAAAATTAAAATGTTACAGGGAAAAAATGGGAAGAGAAATGAAAACAAAGGATGAAACTTATGAGAGGACACAATTAACAGCTTGGTAAAAGAAGCGCTAAAATACTTAAGAAAATAGCACCTAAAATATGTTTGGTCAAATGAAAAATTAATTACAAAAGCCTACTGAAGAAAACAATTCCTTAAAAATTAAAATTGGGCAAGTAGAAGCTAATGACTCCATGAAAAATCAAGAAACAAAATAAAGTGAAAAGAAGAAAATGTGAAATATCTTATTGGAAAATACAACTGACCTAGAAAGTAGTTTGAGGAGATTTAATTTAAGAATTGTTAAATTCTCTGAAATGCATGATCAAAGAAAGAGTCCAGATAACATATTTTAAGAAGTTATCAAGGAAAATTTCCTTGCTATCCTAGAAGCAGAAAAAAATAGAAAATTAAAAGTCATCCTGAAATAAAAAATAAAAAATACCAGTAGTATTATAGCCAAATTCCAGAGCTCCTGTGGCAAAGAGAAAATACTTCAAGCAGCCAGAAAGAAACCATTTACATACTATAGAGCCACAGTCAGGATCACACTTGATTTAGCAGCTTCCATGAGAGTGGAGGGCTTATAATATGAAATTCTAGAATGTGAAAAACCTGGAATTATCATGTAAAATAACCTATCCAGAAAAACTAAGTATAATCATTTCAAGGGGAAAATGGATATTTAGTGAAATAGAGATCTTACAAGCTTTCCTAAGAGATCAGAATGGAATAGAAAATCTGACTTCTAAATACAAGTTTCAAGAGAAGCATATAAAGATAAACATGGAAGAGTATCTATAAAGGATGCAGTAAGCTTATAAGTTTTCATATTTCTATATAGGAAGATGGTGCATGTATCTCCTAAGAACACTGTCATCATTAGGGCAGTTAGAAGATTCAACATAGAAAGAGGGTACAGGAGTAAGTCAATTATGTTTTAGATATGTAAAAAAGAAGGATGACCTGAGAGGAGGGGAAAAGGAATGAAAGAATGGGGAAATTTATCTCACATAAAAAGCATACAAGAAAGAACTTTTTATAGTGGATGGAGGGGTTGAGCATCACCTAAACCTCAATCACATCTTAATTGGTTCAAATGTGGAATACACATGTGTGTATGTATGTATGCATGCATGTATATATGTGTGTATATGTGTATATATGTGTGTGTTTGTGTATATAGATAGATAGATAGATAGATAGATACATATATGTCTGTGTATATATATTCTCATTTGGTAATACAAATCTATCTTATACAACAGGGAAGCAGGAAGGGAAGGGTATAAGAGAAAGGGAAGGATGATTAAGGGGAGGGCAGTTTGTGTAACTAGTACTCAGAAGCTAAAAAGACATTTGAGGAGGGACAAGATAAAAAATAAGGGAGAAGGATAAACAGTACAAAACAGAATGGAGAGAAATGGTCATAACTATGAATGTGAAAGGAATGAACTCACCCACAAAAAAGAAGCAGATAGCATAATGGTTTACAAACTAGAATACAACAATATGTTGGTTACAGGAAACACACTTGAAAAGAGAGAAACAGAATTAAAATAAGGGGTTTGGGCAGAATTGAATATGCTTCAGGTGTAAAAAAAAAAGGAAATGGTAGCAATAATGATCTCAGACAAAACAAAAGCCAAAATGTATACAATTCACAGGGTATAAACATGTAAAGTATATCTTGCTGAAAGGAATCATAAATAATTAAGTAATATCAGTACCAACATATGTGCACCAAATGGCGTAGTATCCAAATTTTTAAAGGAAAATTTAAATGAATTACAGGAAGAAATAGACAGTAAAACTATGTTAGTGGGGGATACCTAAACTTTCCTCTCTCAGACCTAGATAAATTTGACCATAAAATAAATAAGAAATAAGTCAAGGGCTTTAAAAGAATCTTAGAAAGTATGCTATATATGCTACACCTCTGGAGAAAACTTAATAGGAATAGAAATGAATATGCTTCAACTGTACATGACATCTTCAGAAAAATTAACCATGTATAAGTGTATAAAAACTTTGCAACCAAATAAGGCAAAGCATAAATAATAAATGCACCTTTTCCAGACCATAATCCTATTAAAATACATCTAATGAATGACTGTGGAAGTGTAGATTAAAACCCAATGGGAAAGTAAATCTAATCTTTTTTTAAATATAAATGTTTTTATTTGCTTTCTTGTTTACATCATTCATTTCCACGAGATTTTTGAGTTACAAATTTTCTTCCTGTCTTTCCCCTACCCCAACCCCAAAACAGCAATCCCACTGTAAAAACCTTCCCCTGATCTGCTCTCTAACTTTCTGGTAGGGCAGGGAGGGTCTCCCTACCCCAGCTCCTGCACATGTTAATTCCCAGCTGCATGTATTGCAGAGCTTTAGATTCTATATTCTCTCGGTTGGTCCCCTGTCACCCATCTCCACTGGAAGGACAAGCAATTCAATACAGACAGTGCATGTGTAATTACACAGGACATCTTCACAGTGGACATATTGTGACAGTCTGATCAAATGTCCCTCCTTCCTATCCTGCCCCTCATTGTTATGTTCTCTACCCTGTCCCTGTCCCTTTACTGAAGTGTGTGCTTCCACCAACACTGCCCCAGCCTCTGTCCTCCCCTCCGTTGTCCCGCCTCTCATCCACATGCCCCCCACTCTCCTGTGTGGCATGATACCCAGTTTAGAGTTTATGTCATTCCCCCGAGCCAGACTCAATGAGAGTTAATGAGAGTAAAGTTGTAACAATTATCCCTTGCCTCTTCTATATGGGATGATTAAACCCAATTTGTCTCTCCCTGCCTCCTCTCATTCTAGCCCTCTCCACCTCAGAATTTCACCTTTTAAAATATCATCTCTTTGCATTCAATTGATCTTATACCCTCTATAAACACATATACACACATGCTCAGATATGTATTCATACGCATATATAGCCTCTGGTATAGACATATGTGTAGGTATACATCTATATACATTTGTATTCCCTTCACCTATCCTCATACTAAGAAAAGTTTCATAAGTTACTATTATCATTTT
>CM053594.1:103252254-103285854 GCA_028646575.1 Pseudocheirus occidentalis
TTCATTTCAATTCAACAAGAAAAACTTCATTAAGTTCAAGGGATGTTGCAACTCTTTAAAGGTTATTTTCTGAATGTATATATATATATATATATATATATTCATTTTTCCAGTCTTTTAGTCTATTAGTGATCCTAATAACAGTCAGAATCTAAGTTTTAAGCCTAAAGTCCATGTAACTAGAGACTCTTTGGGTCTCCATATCAGAGGATAGCTTATTTTTGTTCAAATCCATTGGCAAAAACTCACAGGAGCTTGCTACAAAGTCTGATGAGAAGAAGAGACCTAGAAATTATTTTCACCACATCAACCATTATAATTCAATCTTTGCTGTATGTAAAGAAATAATAATAAGCATGCCTTAACTCAAGGGAGAAACAAACTAGAACCTCCCTTCAGTGAATCTTTGGGGGAAACTATTTAGAGATTTATGAATAAAAAATAAACTGAGATACATTTAAGTAGAAGATTTTGAAATTCCCACTAGAAGATGCTTAGGGATCCTCACAAACAAAGCAAAGATAAACAACAATTGATTGCTTTTCTTTTGCTACAATATGCTTCACTTTTTAGAGTGTACTGATGAATCCATACTTACTGTTAAATAATTTTTCAAACTTGGACAGATTTGCCTCTTGAAATCTTAAGAAGAAGACTAAAGTAAAAGCATGATGCCTGCTTGCTGTGGACCTGTAGGGAAAAACACTTACCATTTATCATTATTATGAAGAGACAGAATACTGTCATCCCAAAATCATTCTCATTAATCATCAAAGGTGATTCAAATACATTTTAAATAAACTTCACTACTCTGATGACACTGTCTTAAAGGAGATAATAAGCTAATACAATGTGAATGAATGTCTGTGGTTAGTTAGCCCAGTAGTAGAGCACTGAGCTAAAGAGGTCCATAAGATGAATTTGATTACCTTCTTTGTCACTTGACACCAACTTTTTAAAAAGAACTGGAATGTTCTGTAAAATTGAACTTTCTGATGCAAGATCATTTGACCTTTCCTGGAATACTCACTCATTTTTCTGAGCTGTTGCTCCCCACTCCTTTCCATTAAGAAGACATTTATTTTTTCTCTGTTTATTGTTCATTGTGCTATGGAGAATACTTAGAGGTAAATAGCATGAGACTTTAAGGATATTACAACCTACCAAATTCAATAAGCAATATACGAAAATAATTATACTGGCAGGTAGTTTGATAGTAGATATAAGGTACAAGCAAACTCTAGGCCTACCATAGACATCAGAGGTACTATGATACAATTTCATGTGCTTAGAAAAATTGCCATGCCACTCATAAAATTTATATATTGGGGCACAAACTTCAAATCAAATGTTAGCAGCTAATAAGAAATTGATAATGTAGTCCTCCTTTTGGTCTTTCAATACTAATCAGTCTACTCTTACCTTCAGGGTAGAGAAGCATCACTTATAGTTAGGAAGATAAGAGAAGGGGGGTAGATCCAGGATTGCAGAGTAAAGTCAGGGACTCACCAGAGATATCCCCCAAGCTCCTACAAATACTACTTTAAAATAAGTCTAAACAAATTCCAGAGCAGAAGAATCGACAAAAAGATGGAGTGAAACAAATTTCAAGTCCAAGACAACTTGAAAGGTTGACAGGAAAGTTCTGTTGCACAGGAGTGAGAGAGGACAGCAGTCCAGTGCAGGCTGCATTGGCACAGACCAACTCCCAGAAAACCAGGAACAGGCTATGGGAGCAACTGAATCAGTAGCAGTAGCAGGGCTTGCTTCCAGAGCTCTCAGCCCACAGACAATAAAGATTTCATTGCTAGCACTGAGGAAGGACTCTGTTCTTTGCCCATACTTGTCTCTGGGTCTCAGTTCCAGGGCAAGGGAGAGCATTAGCATAACAAAACTTGTGGCTACAGCTGTATCTGTTTGGAGTGTGTGTGTGGGGGGGAGAGGTGTGGAGCACTCTCCTCACAGTTCCAGGACAGGAAAGAATGCTTGTGGTCACTCACAAACCAGTGCACAGTACAAGACAGTAGCAAACACCTCTTCTTAGATCATACCACCTTGGAAGAACTGAAGACCTACAAGTCCCTAAAATTATCTCTGAAAACAGCTGAACAAAATGCCTGAAGCTTAAGAAAGTGCACTCTCCACCTTGGAAGCAGAGCCCTACTTTAGCAAAAAGTTAAAAGTTGAGTAATGGGCTGTGAAAATGAGCAAATGATGGAAAAAACCTCTGACTACAGAAAGTGACTATGATGACAAGGAAAATCAAAATGCACACTCAGAAGAAGATCCAGTGTTAAATCTCTTACAGCCAAAGCTCTTAAGAAAAATACAAATTGGTCTCAGGCCATGGAAGAGCTCAAAAATGATTTTGTAAATCATGTAAGAGAAGTAGAAGAAAAATTAGGAAGAGAAATGAAGGAGTCACAAGAAAATCATGACAAACTAGTCAACAACTTGGCAAGGGGAAAGTTGTCCCCTTTTCCCACCAAAAAAGAAACTTTGAAGAAAATAACACCTTAAAGAACAGACTAGGCCAAATGGTAAAAAAAAAAGGTCCAAAGAGCCAATGAGGAAAAGAATGCCTTAAAAAGCAGAACTGGTCAAATGAAAAAGAAGATACAAAAGTTCACTGAAGAAAATAATTCCTTCAAAATTAGAATGGAGCAAATGGAAGTTAATAACTTTGTGAGAAATCAAGAAACAATCAAACAAAATAAAAAAATATGTAAAAATAGAAGAAAATGCAAAATATCTTATGTGAAAAACAATTCACCTGGAAAATAGATCCAGAAGAGATAATTTTAAAAGTATTGGACTACTTGAAAAGCCATGATCAAAAAAGAGCCTAGATAGTATCTTTCAAGAAATTGTCAAGGGATACCCATTAATTTGTATATGAATGTAATGGAATACTACTGTGCTATAAGAAATGAGGAGCAGATGGACTTCATAATAACCTGGAGAGACTTATATAAATTGATGCTGAGCAAGAAGAGCAGAACCAGAGAAATCTATACACAATCACAGACACAACATATATGTGATGACTAACTTCAATACACTGGGGTCCTCTCAGCAATGTAACATTATAAGACAGCTCCAAAAGACTCATGATTGAAAGAGATATCCACATCCAGAAAGAGAAGTACAGAGTCTGAATGCAGATTGAAACAAACTTCTTGCTCTGTTTCTTTTCCTTGTTTTATTTTGTTTTCTCTTTCCCCCAGGTATAATCCTTCTTTACAACCTGACTAATGATTAATATTTAGATGTTTGTAGATCCTATATTTGAGTGCATGCTACCATGATGGGATGGGGTGGGGGGACAGGAGAGGAAGGGAGAGACAATTTGAAACTCAGGGAACTGTGGAACTAAATGTTGTAAACTAAAAGTAAATAGACAAATCAATTAAAAAAATAAATTGTCAAGGAAAACTACTTTGATATTCTAGAACCAGAGGGTAAAATAGACATTGAAAGAATCCACTGATCACCTCCTGAAAGACATCCTAAAATTAAAACTCCCAAGAATATTGTAGCCAAATTCCAGTTTTCCCAGATCAAGGAGAAAAATATTGAAAGCAGCCAAAAAGAAATAATTAAGATATTATAGAGTTGCAGTCAGACAAACACAAGATTTGACTTGGAATATTATATTCCAGAGGACAAAGGAGCTAGGATTATAACCAAGAATCACTTACCCAGCAAAACTGAGTATAATCCTTCAGAGGGAAAATGGATATTCAGTGACATAGAGGACTTTTAAGTATTTTTGATGAAAAGACCAGAACTGAATAGAAAAATTTGACTTTCAAATACAGGACTCAAGAGCAGCATAAAAAAGTAAACAGTAAAGAGAAATTGTAAGGGACATAATAATGTTAAACTATTTACATTCCTACATGGGAAGATGCTATTGTTAACCCATAAGATCTTTTTCATTATTAGGGTAGCTAGAAGAAGTATATATACACAGATGACACAGGTGTGAGTTGAATATGCAGGGGTGATATCTAAAAATAAAATCAAGGGAGTAGGAGAGGAATGTATTGGAAGAAGGAGAAGGAAGAGGTAGAATGGAATAAAGTGTCTCACATAAAAGGGTCAAGAAAAAGCTTTTACAATGGAGAGGTAGAGGGGGTAGATGAGGGTGATGGAGTGAAGCTTACTCTCATGAAAATTGCTTCAAAGAGGGGATAAAATACACACTCAATAGGGTATAGAGATCTTTCATACCCTACATTAAAGTAGGAGGAGAAGTGGGGAATGTAACAGCAACCAGTTTAGCAGATGCTTAGCACTTAGTAACTTAGGGCTAAGTACAGAAAGTGTGAGCCCTGTCCCACTGTTGAAAGGGCATGAACTCCCCTGTTGATGTGGAAGAAGGGTATTGGCTGAGACAGGAGGCCAGTGTGTGTTTATAAGCAAGAATTCCAGAGACACAGAGACAGAATTGGAATTTTCCTGTTGGAGGCAGCAGAATTGTCTCAGCATCTGGGAGCTGGGCTGCTAGACTGAAGAAGTGAGTTGGAGTTTTAGAGAGAGAGAGAGAGAAAAAAAACAGAGAGACAGACAGACAGAGAGACAGACAGACAAAGACAGAGAGAGACAGAGAGAGACAGAGGGAGAGACGGAGAGAGAGAGAGAGAGAGAGAGAGAGAGAGAGAGAGAGAGAGAGAGAGAGAGAGAGAGAGAGAGAGAGAGAGAGAGAGAGAGAGAGTTTCTCTCCAAGTATCTGGAAGCTGACTGAAAATTGAGACGGAGTTTTCCTGAGACCAGAATCTGGAGAAGGCCTCCCAGAAGGCCAATATTCCTTCTGGGTCCTAGGGCCAGCTGAATGGCTGGAGGACTGAAGAAGCATGACCAGGATTAGACTTTGTTCATGGCCTGGCTGATCCTTGAGTTCCAGGCAAGAAAAGTGGTGAAGGGTTTGAGATGTGTTGGACCCTGTGAGCTTTGGTGCATGCCAGGGACTGCCCTGAGGACTGGACAAGGACCTGGCAGCTGTCTGCTTCTGAATTCAGGTGACTGTTTGGGAGATTCAGGAGGGAGCTAGGACCATGAAAGGGGTCCAAGGAATCAGAGAGACCACCCAGAGTCAAGATGAAGAAAGGCCTCCCCTTGGAGGAAATTGAGGTTTTCTGGACACCAAGCAGGGGAGGGTTTGTGTGGTTTTCTAATGACTGTACTAGTGATTATGATATTTAGTAATAGTGAATGTAGATTAGTGACTGTTTAAGCTAATGGTTGCCCCATGAGTGGAAATTTGATTATATTGTGAATTGATTGATTAAGTGAGGAGTGTTTCCCCCTTAGGGAAACCAGATGATTATTCTTTTGTTCCTTGTTCTAAATATTGTGCCTACTGTAGTGAAAACTGTGTGACAATTCTAATGTTAAGCTGTTATGAACACTATATTGTGATTTTCTGTGATAAGATGTAATGTTGTGAATATTGTTTTGTGAATGTTTGCCTTAATTTGTAATGGAATAAACAGTGTTCACTATTACTGTGTAATCTGAACCTTAAAAGCTGTTCACAGTAGCATTCTTTTGGGAAACTGTTGGTGCATGGTGTCACAGAGGATAACAGAAGGGAGGGCAGATTGGGGGAGGGGAGAGTCAGAAGCAAAATACTTTTGAGGAAGGAAAAAGTGAAAGGAGAGAGAGAATACAATAAACAAATGGGGTGGGGAATAGGGTAGTGGAAATATAGTTAGTAACAATAACTCAGAAAAACAATTGAAGCAAATTTATCTGATAAAGGGTTCATTTGTCAAACATATAGTGAACTGAGTAAAATTTATAAAAATAAGAGCCATTCTCTAATTGAGAATTGATCAAAAGATATGATCAGTTTTCAGATGAAGTAGTTAAAGCTATCTATAGCCACATTTTAAAAAAAGGTGTAACTCACTATTGATTAGAGAAATGCAAATTAAAACAGTTCTGGGTTACTACCCCATACTTATTTAATTGGCTAATAAGACAGAAAAGGTAAATGAGAAGTGCTAGAGGGGATGTGAAAAAATGAGACATTAATGCACTGTTGATAGAGTTGTGAACTGATTCAACCGTTCTGAAGAGCAATTCAGAACTATGCCCATAAAACCTTGAATACTCTTTGACCTAGCAGTACTACTACTAGGTCTGTATCCCAAAAGAGATAAAAAAGCAAAAGAAGCTATATTTTCAAAAACATAGCAGCTCTTTTCTGGTGACAAAGAATTAGAAATCGAGAGGATGTCCATCAATTGGGGAATGGCTGAACAAATTGGGATATATGAATGTGGTGAAATGCTATCAAAGTATAAAAATGATGAGCAGGATGCCCTCAGAAAAACCTAGAAAGATTTGCTGATGGAAAGTAAAATGTACCATGTACAAAGTAATATAAGTATTGTAAGATGGTCATCCACTAATTAACTATTTTCAGCAATACAACAATCCAAGACAATTCTGAAGAACTTACAATGAAAAATGCTATCCATTCCCAGAGAAAGAACTAATGGTGTCTGAATACAGATTGAAGCATACTTTTTAAACTTTATTTTTCTTTGAGGTTTTTGTCTATTTTCTTCATAATATGACTATCATGGATATGTTTTTCATGGCTACACATGTATAACCTATATAAAATTGCTTGCTGTCTCAATAAAAGGGGATAGGGAAGGAGGAATGGAGGTAATTTAAAACTCAAAGTTTTAAAAACATATGTCAAAATTGTTTTACATGTAACTCAGGGAAAATAAATTACTAAATTTAATTTTTTTTAAAATATCAGAGAAAGCATATGGAAGAAGTGGTATTTGAGCTAGTAATTGCATCCCACAGTTAAATAATAAGGGGAGAAGAACTCACATAAAAAATGAATACACAGAACTGTGAGGCACATAAGTCTGCAGAGAGGGAAAGATGAGAGGACCAATGACTTCTAGATTTCTAATGTGAGTGATTTATGGAATCATAGGACTGTTAACAAAAATGAAGAAGTTAGGAGAAAGTTCTGAAGTGAAGATGATTATCTCAGTTTTTTTTGACACATAGAATTATTAGTGCCACATCCAGATAGAGATGTCTAGTAGACAGTGGGAGTGGAAGTAAAGAGTCCAAGATGAAGATATCAGCTCTTGTCCTATATATTTAGGAATTGATTTTCACAGATAATATGTGAAAATGGTGAAATTGTCACTGAAAAAATATAGATAAATAAGGAGGATGAGGACAAAACATTTGAGAAAATGCCTGTATTTAGGTGGGAACACAATAAAAATTGTGTTTTAGAAATGTTTCAAATCACAACAGTCCTTTAAGGTATGCATTTTATGGAAGGAGAAAGAGGAGATATAAAAGAATACAGAAAAGAAGCAAGAAGATCTGAAGGGAAATCTAGAAAGTGCAATGTATCAATAAGTGGAAGTTGAGGGTTGAGTGTGGTGAACAGTGTTAAATTCTATGTTTATACAAGGTTTTGTTAAGAGTGAGAGATGGCTATTGAATTTCTCAAATAATAAATATGGTATGACCCTGTCTAATTATTAAATGGGAGAGGGCTGCTCTTTAATATCATGTACTATAAATAGAGAAAAAATGTGTGTCATTATTGTGAACCCCCAAATTATAAAGCCATTATGTTTTGGACAGTGGAGTAAGATGTGACTCAATATATTGATATAAGACAAGAGAACCATAGTGTGGGGCTGTACAGTTTCCGTGGACCCTAGAGTGTATCTGACCACACATTTTGGCCAATGAGTGAACAACTGAGTGATATAGAATCAGAAGTAAAACAGTGTGGATAAGCTATGATGAAAAGCATGAAAGGTGACTAAAATAAGAAAAGAGATCTTAGTATACCATTGTAGTCATGAGGTGAAAGAATTCAGCAATTGTCTACAGAAGGATGCACAGCTAATTTCAGCACCACGGACAGAGACAGCTTCTCAATTCTCTAGGGAAATTCTCCTCAAGAAAACCAGACAATAATTGACATAGAAGAACACTTCCAAGCTTTAGCAGAACATCATATCTTCAAAAGGATAAAAAAGCATGTGTTCTGAATGGAAATATTGTAATTAGTTTATTATCAGTGAAACAGAGGCATGGGATAGGGGAAGTTCCTACATCTACTGCCATCAGGCTTAGAAGGAGGACGAGTTTTGTAGGTGTGAAGTCTATAACAACAAGAAAAAAATAGAGATGAGGTGAGGAGAAAACACAAAATTGGGAGAACCACCTATCCTAGGCCCTAGGTTTCTCACACATTTACCTGAAAGTAGAGAAAGCAAATTATAGAGAGATAAGACTTGGACTTGCCAACCAAATACAATAGCCAAAAATAAAGTTCTGAGCTAACATTAAAGAAAAGAGCAATGAAAAGATGATCAATCAGCAGATAAGGAAGAACTATGTAAGTGCTAGGTCTAGTACAGTCTAATTTCCTGTAGTTTGCATATTACATTTGAAATAACCTACAAGAACATCTCTAGCTCATAAAGTATTTTTTCTATATAATGTATTCTCCTCCCTTGTCTCCACTATGTTCTTGCAGTCCTTTGTAGTAAATTCATCTTAAAATATCTATAAAGGCTATGCCTTTTTTATTTTAATAATATTTTATTTTTCTAGTTACATGTAAAGACAATTTTTAGCATTCATTTATACAAGATTTTGAGTTCCAAGTTTTTCTCCCTCCCTCTCTTCCTTCCTTCCCCTCTTCCTAAAATGGTAAACAATTTGATATAGGTTATATATGTGCAATCATGTAAACATATTTCCATATTAGTCAAATTTGTGAAATAAGTAACAGACCAAAAGGAAACACACACACACACACACAAATAAAGTGAAAACAGTATGTTTACATATGCATTAATAGTCCAATGGTTCTTTATTTGATAATGGATTGCATTTTCCATGAATCCTTTGTAATTGTCTAGGATCCTTGTATTGCTGAGAAGTGGTAAATCACTCATAGCTGGTCATCACACAATATTGTTGTTACTGTGTACAATGTTCTCTTGGTTCTGTTCATTTTACTTTGCATCATTCATACAAGTTTTTCCTGATTTTTAAAAACTCTACCTGATCATTTTTTTCTTATTGGACAATAGTATTTCGTTATATTTACATACCATAACTTGTTCAGCCTTTCCCCAATTTATGAACATCCCCTCAATTTCCAATTTTTGTCACCCCAGAAAGGACGTCTATAAATACTTTTTCACATGTAGTTCCTTTTACTTTTTTTATGATTTCTTTATCCAGTATAGATTACTCTTTTCTTAGCAACTGGATGAATAAATAAAATAGGGAAGTGGGTTTTTGCTTAAGGGAGTAGAAAAGGATTTTGAAAAGAAAAAAATTTATTTTCTTTTGGAATTAGGAAAATTTGACAAGGATTACTCCCTCTCTCCCTCTCCTCCATCCCCCTCAATAAACTCTAGAAGCTCTCTGTTACCTGCAGGACCAGATATACATTTTTAAAATTTTATTTTATTTTTAATTTATGTAATAAAACAAGCACTTCTGTGACATAGTATAATAAAAATAATTGCACATGAAACTAAATCCACAATATACACCTTGCTCTTCCCAACAAATATATAATAAATTTATTATGTAAGTTTCTTTATTCCTTTTTTCTTCCCTCCACCTAGTCCACTCTGGAAATAGATTTCATTACACACACACACACACACACACACACACACACACACACCTGTATAAACATATATTTGTAAGTAGAAGTATATAAGTAGAAGTATATAAAATTTAACATATGTGCATATACACACATATGTTAAATTTTATATACTTCTACTTATCAGTTCTTTCTCTGGCAGCAGATAGCATCTTTCTTCATATGTTCCTTATTTTTAATTTGTATATTTATAATAGCCAAAATTACTTAGTTGCTGAAAGTGATTCTTAAGCAATTTTAGTATTACTATATACAATGTGTATCAAATATAGAATTCTTGAATTGGCATTTAAGACCCTTTACAACATCATACTTTCTTACCTTTACAATCTTCTGACACAACTCCTCTCTATTAATTCAATTATCCAGTTATATTGACCTTCATTGCACAGGATACTTTCTCACTAATATGCTTTTGCATGGTCTGTCCCTCATGTGTCAAACATTCTCTTTCCTCACCTCTGCCTTCTGGCTTCTTTTAAGACTTAGCTCAAATCCCATCTTTTGTAAATGACTTTTCTGGTTCCCCTTCCACAATTATTACCATTCATCTCCTTTCTTTGTATCATTATATATGTAGTGTTATTTAGTTGTTTGCATGTTGTCTCATTTGAACTTAAGTTCCTTGAGGATGGGAACCATGTTTAAATCCATTTCCCCCTTTTTGCATTCTCAGCATTCAGTATAGTCTGACTAACAGTAAGCATGTAATAAATGCTTTGGGCTGATTGATGATTAGTGGCTGATTTGAGCATTTAATCTTATGCTAATAATTTAAATGCGATGATCTCTTTTCCTAACCTAGATTGCATGTTCCTTTCTCTAGGGCAGGGATCTGACCTTTAATTACAATTTTGTATTCTTCTAGCACTCAACGGTGTTAAATACATAGAGGATAACTGTGTAACAAAATAGAGATGAAAATCATAAATCTGTAACTAGTCAGATAAAAAATCCAAAATTCATGCCTTATTTATTAATAGTGGATCAGTAACATTATTTATGTATTTGAAAAATAACACAACATTTTATAATACAGAAGTCAAAGTGACAGAGAAAATGTCTAAATATACATAAATAAAGAAATGATGTGGGCATTCCCAAATCTGTTTTAGTAATTAAACATATTATTTTTGCATCTAAGATGTTCAGATGGAATGGATTTTGCCAAGTGTTCACTATTCCTTCTGTTTTGCAGACAAAATCTGTATCTATAGGAAAATAAAAATGAAACCCCCTGACCACAACCAATTATCCTTTCATTATTATTTTTTAAAATATTCTTGGACCTTTGATTTATTGTTTCTTGTTAATTGAATATACAATAACTCTTAATACCTAAATTAAAGTTTCTATAATTAGGGTGTTGTTATCAAAAGCATATAACTTTGTCTATAACTTTGAGCAAGTCACTTAACCAATCACTCTGGGTTTGTCCATGAACAAAATGAGGGTTGGACAAAAATGATCTTTAAGTTCTTTGCCAATTACAACCTTATATGACTCTAAAATCAATCCATTTAACTCTCTTCCCAGAAGTGAATAGTCTTTGTTGATCCTCACTTTTTCTCTTTTTCATTCTTGAATTCTCAACTCTCCAGGTCCAATCTTCTTTTTTCTCTGTAACTGTCCTTGAATTCAACTTCAAACCTCTCTGTCACTTTGGCTAATTGATGCTTCATTTTCTAATTTTAATAGATAGAAGTATCTGACTTCTTTTTATTTGATGTTCTCAGCTCCTTATCCCTGGTAACCTGACCTGTCTTTTGAGGTGATATTCAAACTTTCATTCTGATTATTAGAAGGGTATATAAGAGAAGGAGAATAGGTAGATGAGCAAACAATATGTTTTCATATATAAATGAGGCACTAATGACTTCTTGTCAACAGTTGAAATGCTTTGAATTATTTTTCTGCTAGTGGGGATAGGATCATACTAATCAATTCAAATAATTTCATTTGACCCCATGATCACTTAGTACAGTGTTTTGAACATAGTGGATATTTAATAAATGTTTTCTGATTAAATTGTGACCAAAATATGTGTTTTCAAGATAACTGATTGCATTTTCTTGTCCCATTTCTGCCTGTTAAGTGTCTTCCTATTCCTCAAGATCTCTCTCAATTGTTACTTATTCCATAGCATATTCCATGATGTCCTCTACTTGAATTAATACTTCTTCATGACAATCTGACATAATTATTTATCATTCTCCTTTACACTTGTCACATCCAAATTATATTATAGTTGTTGGTATGCATGTCCTTATTAATTGTCCCACTAGATTTTAAGCTCCTTGAAGAAAGGGGCTTTGCCATAGTCTTTTCTGTACCACACCTTTGACACTGCTACATTCAGTAGGTACTTAATAAATGTTACATGTGAAATTAAAAAGTATATGATGTCTGTATCACAGGAATAAAATCAATGACTTTAACTTAGAGAAAATAATAAGATTTAAAGTTGGAAGGATTGTTCAAGATCATTTAGAGAGAGAAGGCAATATGTTCCAGAAAAGTAAAACTTGTCATATCTCCCGTCACACTTGAAAATATTCACAATCCAGAAACTTGAACCCAATAGCTATAGGAATAGCAGTTCCCTTCCACACCACCCACCATGCTCCCAGTCAATGTAGTAATTATTCAGGGAATGATCCCATTGGAGAAAGGGTCAGCAGTTCCCACCAACTACTGACCAACTCACAGGGCAAGCAAATCAATCAGCTGAAGCTGCAAGGCACCCTGAGGAATGAACAGGAGGTAGTATGCTGCCAGGAAAGTCAAACCACTGCCACAAGATCCCCCAGATTCAGATGGTGATAGTCTAGGACCTTGAAGCCCTGAGCTCCAGGAATAGCCTCTACTCCTACTGCTAGTAGACTTGCCTCCAACCCATTTTCCACAGCCATAGAGAATCAATCATTGAGGAGGAACAACCTGGCAACTGCTTCTGCAGGAGTTGTAGCTCCTGCCTCCCAAGCAACCACAGTTCTAGAAGACTGCAAAAAGAAATTTCTTACCATCATTGTTGAATGCTTCAACTTCAGAATAGTCAGGGCTTTTCTCAGTGACAATAAGATGCATTACCACCTGCTTTGCAGCTATACCCTAAGGACCATCATCTGCCTTATAGTTGGAAACTTCTGTATTGCATTGTCTCTCCCTATAAAAATGTAAACTCCTTTAGAGCTGGGGCTGATTTGAATTTCTGTGTGTATTCTCAGTGCTTTACAGTTAGTAAGTGTTTTATACTTTTATATTCATTCATGCCCATGTGCACCTAATCTGTCACTCATTTTACAGTTGAGGAAGATTTCAAAGTCAAATATTTGGTCAGTGGCAGAGTCAATTTTCACTATACTGAATTGCTGATATAAGCATATTTTCACATACTCAGCTCCAGATAGCTCAGAATAGTAGTGGTATATTCTGGAAAACTGGAAAAGTTATGAAGCAGCTCAACTGGAAAGTTGTAAAAGTAGTTTAATTAACTAGCTCAGTGCTTGTATTCATTATACTAGGGGGTCTCAACATGTGGTTTAGGGTTCATCAAGGAATCCATGAATAGATTTCATGCAGTCTGTGAATATTAATTGGAAAATACATCTTTGTTTTTTGCTAGAATCTAACTGAAATTTAACATTTCCTTTAATTATGGTTTAAAATACATTATTTTGAGAAGGGGGAACATAAGCTTCTCATCAGGCTGTCAAAAAGGTTCATGACACACAAAAAATTAAGAAGCACCTGCCTTAGACAATTTGCTCGATTTCAAATTCATGGATCCAGCAGGCAGCACATTGTTTTACTTCGGTTGTGTGGAACTGGCTGATAATTATGTAGCTGTAACCAGAGTCACATAAATCAGATTTAGGAATATGGTAAGGAGAGGGAAGCATTCTGTACTGGCAATCTTTTTTGTACGGTTAAACCCTAACTCTATCATTTGTCATCCATGTGCTCTTAGACAAGTCATTCAGGCTTTGATTTTTCCCTTTTATAGAATGAGATTGATAGATCTCATGATTTCTAAAATCCCTTCTACTTTCAATATTTTATGATATTATTAAATTATGATATTATTAAATTATGATATTAAATATGATACATATTTAAAAGCAAGCTTCTCAACATTTTCCAATTATTCAGTTGAGTATTTGGAATATGGCACTGATTTTTTTCAAGTCCTAGGGCAAGCACAGGTAGTAACAAACCATCAACCTTTCCATTCTTTGTTTTGTTTTTTGCTGGTGACTGACTACTTGGGCAAAGGTTGTGTTTCAGTTGTTGGAGTGACATCTGCTGGTAGATCAAGGAGACTACAATTCAGGAAATCACTTAGAAGGGAAAGAATTAAGCTCTCCTCAAATAAACAAGGACTGCTGAATAGAAAAGGAAATAGGAAAGGGAATCTTTTGTGTGGTAATAGCAGAAGACTGCAGGAGAGAAAGGCAAAAAAGAAATGTTCTATTGTTGAAAAGGGTTGAACTTGAAAGAGGAAACAGGCACTTTTAAAAACCAATGGGAATGGCCTGATAGCTCTAGAATTGATTTTTATATTGTGGAAGGAGAGAAGGCAATAAATAAATACAAAAAATATTGATCAAGTAAGCAGTAGGAAATAAAGTGATGACCAATATTGTCAGTGAGTATCTTGGGCTCTTGGTGTCTTGTCAGGAATTCTGGGTAAAACAGAAATAAGGTTCTTTGCTTTGTGGAAAACAAGCTATTCTTTGTGGGTCAGTGGCAGGGTTTGGATTTCCATGCCAAGTAAAAAAAACACCGTCTCCCACACTCTCCCTTCAACCACTCTCCTTGCTTCCAGCCAGTCCCTATCTTTCAGGGAGTAACTCATGTGGAAAATGGGGTTGGATGGGAGATGTTCCATCTGCTCCATCTCCCTATTCATAATTAGCCCTCCTCCTCTCCTCCCCAGTTAAGCGGATATTATTGAAATGATTGCTCACTCCACGATTAGCAATTTACTGTTGTATTTCCTTTAGAGCTTCTACTTGACGCTCCAGAAATTAACTTAACTACCACATAACTCATTCTCCTATGAGTCAAGGAAGATTCCCCTGCACAGAGTTTCAAGGGTAGATGAGTGCAGGCATAGATTGGTAGAATGGAAAAATCCCTGGATTTCGACTCAGATGACCTGGGTTTGGATATTTGCTCTGCTGCTAGTGTGATTATGGACAAGTCATTTCACCTCAAGGATGTCAGTTTCTTCATCTTTAAAAGGATTAAGTTCGACTAATGAAGTTAGATACAGGTTTCAAGTGGTAGAGCTAAAAATCTAACCCAGATGTGTTGAATTTGTCCTTGATCCTACTTTGTCTTCTGATTGTCCTAACTTCAAAAATCTCTAACCTAAGATTTCTCACGGCTCCAAATCTTAGCAGATTCAAGCAAAACAAATATTCATATTGTCCATTTAAAATGTATATCTCATTTTAACTTTTGAATCTACCAGCATCCATCCATCCATCAGGAGGCAGGTAGCACATTGTCATTTAGTCATTCACTTTGACTCTTCGTCACCTCATCTTAAGTTTTCTTGTCAAGGTACTAGAGGGACTTGCCATTTTGTCTTTCAGTGCATTAAGGCAAACAGATATTAAATGACTAGTTAGGTCTCTCTGAATCCAGGCCCCACACTCTATCCAGTGAGCCCCCTAAGCTAGGTAGTATAGTTGCCTCCAAGCTAGGCAGTATAGTTCATCATTAATCATCTTCATTCATTCATGCTCATTGGATCTCCTCCCCCCTCCTTGGAGAGGAGTTGGGAGGGAAAAATACTTATTAATAGAAAAATGGATCTAAACTAAACATGTAAAAATAAATACTATTATACTGTTGTTGCTTGAACTCAGCCATCTACTCTTTGATAATACTCTGTCATCAGATTTCCAAAGCCTGAAACTATTTGGCCATTTCCTCTTTGGTTGATTCCTGTGTCACATGGAGGGTAGGAAGAAAAGAAAAACTCAATTTATTCAAATAGTTATTATAAAACTCCACTTAAGGTGTACAGTTGAAAGTTGGAGCTGAAATGAGTGGCTAAAATAAAGTTTGGAGGGTTATTTATAGACTTGAATTATGTGTTTTCCAATGTCCCATGACATTGGCTAATTGAAAGTTTTGTTGTATTTTTATATGGTGCATCCTAAAATTTGTATCTAGAAATACCATAGTATAGTGTATATTCCTGTCTATGAAACTGAACTACTTTTGAAATCAGTTAGAATAGTTGTATAGAACATGGTGGTATAGAAGACAAAGCTGCATATTTGATCCCTATGTAGATCAGTTACCAGGGGTCCTATTTAAAAGAAAGATTACTTTGACACAAATCGATGATTTGTGTCCTTGTCACATGGTGATGATTTACAAGGTACTGTGCTAAGTGCTGGGGATAAAATGATGAAAAATGCTATAGTTTTTATTGTGTGAGGAATTCATATTCTGCTAGGTAATGCATCATGTAGACATATAAAGATAATACTTAGGAAGAAATGTGTGAATGGGATAAAGAATAGACTCAGTTAAAAATGTATTAAAATCTATTAAAAAGAGATTGATCAGTGGAACTGATGAGGTGTATAACATTGAAACAAATGAACACTATAGCACAGATTCCAACTATTAGTATAAGGACTCAGTATTTGACAAAAAAAATTCCTAGGAAAATTGGAAAGCACTTTGGCAGAAATTATGTATAGATTAACAGGATAAACTCTAAATGATTATATGACAGACATAAAAGATGGAATCATAAACAAACTAGAAGAGTAAAGAAGAAATTACTTTTAAGAACTTTGATTGGGGCAGACTAAAAGAGGAGATAGAGAGGATCAGGGGAAATAAAATGGGCAATTTTGATTGTATGAGATTACAAAGGTTTTGCATAGACAATTTTAATGCAGGTAAAATGAAAAAGGAAACACATCTGGGGGTAAAAATCTTTGTAGTGAGTTATTCTGATAAAGTTCTCATGTCCAAGATTTATAGATACCATGATTCAGCTTTATAAGATTAAGAGCTATTTTCCAATAGTATATGAACAGACATTTATCAAAAGAAGACATTTAAGTTATCAATAATCACATAAAAAAGGACTCCAAATAACTAATAATTAGAGAAATGCAAATTTAAGCAATTCTAAGGACTTGTCTCACATCCATCCTATCTCATATCCAGACTGGTTCTGACAGAAAAGAAGAATGACAAATGATGGAGGGGCTGAGGGAAAACAGGCACAATGTCAAAACTCACTGTTGGCAAAACTGAAATGGTCCAACCACTCTGGAAAGCAATTTAGAACTTTTAACCAAAATGTTACTGAACTATTTATACTCTTTGACCCAGCTATACCACTACTAGGACTTTATCTTAAAGAGATAAAAGAAGGGGGGAAAGGTCATTAATATATAAATATCTTTATAGTAGCTTTTTTCTTAGTAGCTAAAAATGGGAACCTCAGAGAACTACCACTTATTTGGGGAATGGTGAAATATTTGTGGTATAGGAATGTAACATTGTTATCATACCCTACGATATGATAAAATGAATTCTTTTGGAGGAAATTGAGACTCTGTTAATTGATTCAGAGTGAGATGAGCAAAACTAGGAGAATAATTTATATGATGATAATATTTTAAAGAAAAACAACTAAAAAGTTAGAATTCCCATAAATGTAAATCATAAACTATGAATCTAGAGGACTGAAGGTGAAATATGAGACCCCTCTCCTGCCACAGAGATGATGGACTCAATATTTTCTTTATTAAGGAGGTTTTCTTTTTTATGTTTTAATTGGTTTGTCAATGGAAAGGAAGAGAAAAAATAAATGCTTGTAAAATAAATGAATAAATGAGACGATTTGAGGAAGAAGAAATTAGTAATAACTGTTGGATGAGGGGAATCAGGATGTACTTCTCATAGAAGGATTTAGCTGAGGTTTGAATATAGCTAGAAAGAGAGGCAGAGAAGAAAGGATTTCATTATGAGAATTGAGAACTACATGGACAAAGATATGGGTAGAGGAGATGAAATTTAGGAATACAGACAAATTGCTCTAAGGGAATTTAAATAAGGAGAAAATATTTTGAAAAAATTACAAGTTCTGCTGATAAAGAATTCATTTCTTAAATATATAGGGAACTAAGTCAAATCAATAAAAATACAAGTCATTCCCCAATTGATAAATGGTCAAAGGATATGAACTAGTTGTTTTCAGGATAAATTGGAAAACAAGGGAATACCCAACAATTGAGGAATGGCTGAAGAAATTGTGGCATATAATTGTGATGGAATATTCTTGTGCTATGAAAAATGATGAGCATGATGCTCTCAAAAAAAATCTGGAAAGACTAATGTGAATTGAAGCAGAGTGAAGTGAGCACAGCCAGAGAACCTTGTACCTAGTAACAGCAACATTGTACAATGACCAATTGTGAATGAGTACTATTCTGAGCAATACAATGATCCAAGACAAATCTGAAGGATTTATGAGGAAAAATGCCATTGATACCCAGAGAAAGAACTGTTGGACTATAAATATACATCAAAGAATGATTTGTAAAGTTCTGTTTTTCTTGGAGTTTTTTGATAGGATTTTGTGTTTTCTTTCCTAAAATGACTTACATAGAAAATTGTTTTGCATGACTACACATAAAACCTGTATCATATTACTTTCTTTACCTAATAAGGGGTAAGAGGAGAGAGGAAAAGAATTTGGAACTCAATATTTAAAAAACCAAATGTCATCAATTATTTTTACACAAAATTGGAATAAAATAAAAGAATATTTACAAAAAAAAGAAAATGAGAAGGGAGATAAAAGGTTTATTCACTCAATTATAGCCTCAGACAAAGATAGTCCAGACACCAGCAACAAGAAAAAGAATATAATACTTGATTATATAACCACAAGAAACTGTAAATATGAGAAGTGACTGGATGTGCTTTCAAATTACGTTTTTACAGGGAAAAATTTTCTAATGTGTTGTGAACACAATTTTGGAAAGGACTTCCTGAGAAAGAATCAGAGACTAACTTCATGTAAAAAGTGATTGACTTGGAAGCAGGGAGATCTTGATTCAAATCCCATCTCAGAGCCTTATTGGGTGACCTTGTTTAAGTCTCTTAATTTCTCTAAGCCTCAGAGTCTAAACTATAAACCAGAAATAATAATTGCACCTATCTGACAGGGTTGCTGTGAAGATCAAATCAGATAATTATAATCGTAATGGTATTTGAAGATCTTCCATGCTCCTTGTATTGGCAAGCAAACAAGTACTTAGCACCTTGTTTCAAGTTCATGATTGAGTCAAATACTAAGATCCAGAACTTGTGAATCCCACAGTAGGATGAACTTGCTGATGTAACAGGAAGGGGTGGATCAGGGAGGAGCTAATACCAATATAAGGAAAAGCCCAAACTAGAGAGCCAGAACTTCTGAGAACTGCGAGAACTTCTGAGAGCCAGCCAGAAATGCTGGGAATGAGAACTGCTGAGAGCTGGAACTGATGGGAGCAAACAGCATGGAGGCTGGGGAGCTACTATGAGTGAGGAAAGAAGGATCCTTGGTTGAGGGATCCAATTTTGTTTTGAAGGCTTGGGAATGTGGGTGTCTGCTGCATTGATTATGTGTACCAACTGGAATGAGAACTGCTGAGAGCTGGAACTGGTGGGAGCAAACAGCATGGAGGCTGAGGAGCTACTGTGAGTGAGGAAAGAAGGATCCTTGGTTGAGGGAGCCAATTTTGTTTTGAAGGCTTGGGAATGTGGGTGTTTACTGCATTGATTATGTGTACCAACTTCCTTGTTACTGTAATGACTTTGACTTTCTGGTTTGGGGACTTGGTTTTCTGGTATTTGAATAAATGCTTTGGTTCTGTCCTCCTTGTGGAGATCCCATTATATTTTGTGCTTCACAACTACACCAGCATATTCATAGCCACTGCGGGAACTGTGAATATTTGCTGGTACAATAACGTAAGCCTTAAGGAGCTATATAAATACAAGTTATTATTATTGAGACCAACAAACTTTACATCCATGTTATGTGAAAACTGCTATACTGGGAAAGATATAAAATTTAGCTAATGCATGTTTCCTGTCCTCATGGAATTTAGTTGGGAGATATAATGTATAAACTTCAATTCTTCACAATTCTTCAAAAATAAACCAGTTATTTAATTTCTAAACAAGATGAGTATGTGAAAATTTTCAGTCAAGCCTGTATTCTTCTACAATTGCTTCAGAAATAATGAAGATTCTCACCAAATGAAGTAATAAAACACCTCCTTCTAAAGACATAGAAACAAGTTTCTACTATATCATATGTCATAACCCAGCAGTTCTCAAACTGTGGGTCGTGACCCCTTTGGGGGTCGAACAGAGTTGCCTAAGACCATTGTAAAACACATATTTCCGATAGTCTTAGGGACCAAGATTCTGCTCCTCTATCTGTCTCCAGGAAGGTCCACCCACATGCAGATATGCTCACATATGAATATTAAAGGGTTGAAGCATTAGGAAGGTTGAGAACCACTGTTGAGAACCACTCTGGATTTTGGCCAATATAAAGGACACCCATTTCCTCTCCTCCTCAGCTTTATTAGAACTATGGGAGTGAGCAGTTTCCAGAGAGCAATATCTTCAGTGCTTGGACCACCATTCCAGTAGAGATTAATCCCCATTCTTCCCCAACCAGTCTAGAGCTGTGAGAAGGATAAAGATATCAATACTAGGATCCTAGACTTAGATGACCCCATGAAAATTAATGAAAACCTATATGTCCTTGACCAAAACTATCTGAGATGACAGTCATATAGTTTAATAACTTTAGCCAGACTTACTTGCTGCCATACTCTATGTTAAAGATTGTGAGCTTAGTGTGTCTGCTTATCGTACTTCACTTCCATCTCAGGTCCACCCTGAGGTGACCAACAGGCAATATCTCCAACAATTAAAGAAGCTAGATGGCAGTCTCTGTGGGAGACAATACCTAACACAAAGAGTAGTATAATGATGGAAGAAAATAAGCATTTATTAAATGCTTCCTAAGTACTTTACAAATATTATCACATTTGCTCCTTACAGTAACCCTATGAGTTGAATGTTATTATTATCCTCATTTTAGAGTTAAGGAAACCTAGACAGGCAGTGGTGAAGTGAATAACTTATATAGTTAGTAAATGTCTGAGGACAGATTTGAACTTGGGTCTTCCTGATTCTAGGATCAGTGCTCTATCTACTGGTTATGGGTTGAGAAAAACCTCAAGAAAAATTCCAAAAGGAGAAAATAATTCCACAATTATTACAAACAGAACTTCAGGTAAAGAAAAAGAATAGATCTCCAAGAGTGAATAGAAATCCTGTTAAAAGAAATGTGAAAAATGAGGAAAGAATTTTTAAAATGAAATTATAGCTTATTAAGGAAAACATGGGTAGAGAATAAACACCTCATGAGCTAGAAAACCTTATTCAAATAGTGTATAGAGTAACAAACAGCATAAAGGAAATAGAACTAAAATGTAAATGACAAAGCAAAATACGTTAGCTGGAATTCAAAGGACCCCCACCCCAAAATGAGGCAAGTTATCTATAATAAAAATGGTTAAATAATAATAAAAAATCACCAGGGAAACAGGATGAGGAAAGAGAATTTAAGGTTCACTGGTTCCCTGAAAGACAAAAGGTAAGAAAAAACTGAAAAAAATTTCAAGAAATTTATTTTAAAAGAGCTACTCAGAACTACTGGTACTGAAGGGCAAAGCAAAAACTGACAACATCCATATTTACTACTTGAAAGAAGTCACATATTTGCAGTGACCATAGACCATATTTATAAACTTTAGGACTTCCAGGTAAAAGGACAAAAAGGATGACAGTAGCAGAGAGATAGAAATAATGCACCAAAAAAAAATAGTCCAGAAACTAAAAGATTATTCAGCAAATAACATGAAGAGGAAGTCTGGAATACATTTTACTAAGAGGCAAAATTAAATGTTTACAAAAGAGAAAATATCCAAGAAAACAGTATAAGATGACTGGGGAGAATTTATTTTTAAGTGTTTTTTAAAATAAATTTAGTACAATTGTTTCAAGTGTTCTAATTAAAGAAATCCTAATTTGATCTATGCAGGATCTTTGAAATGAGAACATAAAAGTTTTTTTTAAATGGTAAAATGTAAAAATGAAAAGTTAAAAAAAGTTTGAACAAACTGAAAATGTGTACCCCTCAACTCTCATGCTGATCTTACCATAAACCTTAACCCTAACTCAAACCATAACCATAACTAACTCTAACCCTAACCCTAACCCTAGTCCAAACCCTATCCCTAACCTGAGTCAAACCTTAACCCTAACCCTAACCTTAACCATAATCCTAATCATAACCCTAAATGCCTCCCAATTCTAACTCTAACCTAACCTCACTCTAAATGCCCCCAACTCTATCACAAACCATAATGCTAACCCTCCCAACTCTAACCTTAACCCTAACCCAAACTCTAACACTAACCCTAACTGCCTCCCAATTCTTTTTTTTTCTTTTTTCTTTCTGGAGGGCAGTTGGGGTTAAGTGACTTGCCCAAGGTTACACGGCTAGTTTTTGTGTTAAGTGTCTGAGGCTGGATTTGAACTCAGGTACTCCTAACTCCAGGGCTGGTGCTCTATTCACTGTGCCACCTAGCTGCCCCTGCGCCACTTAGCCGCCCCATTGCCTCCCAATTCTAACCCTAACTCTAATCCTAACTCTAAATGCCTCCCAACTCTAACACTAACCCTAATGCTAATGCTCCCAACTCTAACCCTAACTCAAACAGAAACCCTAACCCTAAATGCCTCCCAACACTAAACCTAACTGTAATGTAAATCTAAATCTAAATCCTAATCTAAAGCCTAAACCTCCTGACTCTAACCCAAATCCTAATTCTAAACTCTAATCCTAAACCTAATGCATTTAGGGTTAGGTTAGGGTTAGGGTTAGAGTTACAGGTTAGTGTTAGGGTTAGGGTTAGCATTAGGGCCATTAAGGTTAGGTTTAGGGCTAGGGTTAGGGTTTGGGTTTGGGTTAAAATTTGGGTTAGGGTTAGTTTTGGGGTTAGGTTTAGTGTTAGAGTTGGGAGAGTTAGGGTTATGGTTAGTGTTTGGGAGGCATTTAGGGTTAGGTTTAAAGTTAGAGTTAGGGTTAGCATTATTGTTAGGGTTGGAGTTAAGGGTCTGGGTTAAAGTTAAGGTTAGAATCTGGTTGGCGTTAGTGTTAGGGTTAGAGTGCAATTAGGGCTAGAGTTAGGGTTAGGGTTACAGTCCTGAGGATTAGGGTTACGGTTAGAGTTTTCATTGGAGTCAAATGTTAAGGTTAGGTTTAAGGTTAGGTTTAAGATTACAGGTGGTTTTGGATTATGGTTAGGTTTAGGTTTACAGTCAGGAGAGTTAGGGTTAGGGTTAGGAGGGTTAGGGTTAGGGTTAGAGTTAGAGTTGGGAAGGTTAGGGAGTCAGGTTTAGAACTGAGAGGCATTTTTGGTTAGATTTAGTTTCAGGAGGCATTTATGGCTAGAGGTGGGGGACATTTAGGGTTAGGGTCAAGATTAGGTGTAAAGTCTTGAGGTGGGAGGCCAGAATTGGGAGGCAGGATTCAGGAGGCAGTTAGGGTTATGTTTAGAGTCAGGAGGGTTAGGGTTAGTCCTAGAATTGGGTGATATTTAGTATTAGGTTTAGGCTTAGGATTAGAGTTAGTGTTGATAGACTTTTAAAATTAAGGTTAGAGTGAGTTTATATAACCTTGTATTTGCTTTTCATAGCAATCTTTCTCCAGTTGCCAAAAGTCAGCTTTTGGTCGACTAAATTGTGTTCTAGGCTTTCTCAGTTTTCTGGTGTTGGCAATTAATTTACTTTGGCTAAACTTCTAGATGAAGTTATTATTATCAGTGTCAATATTTTTATTTTGTCTTTTTCCATTTTTTTATTTTCAACTTTTTAAATTTAGGAATGAATCATTTTAATTGTAGGTTATACTTTTCTCACTTTTCATTCATCTCTTTGTTTTTCAAATTCTGATTTTAGCTCTGATAAGTTTATGGACAAAATCATCTGACTCAGGGATAATGCCCATATTAATTACAAATATTGTCCTGTCTGTTAAAAATACAATCTATTTCATTTTCATGCTATTACTTGGTTCTCCCTATGTTTAATGACTATCAATTCTTTTTAAAAAACATTTTAGTTCATAATATTGTGGCATGTGTCTTCCATGTAAACTACAAGTCATTGGCATCCCTCATTTATTTTTCCTGAAACACACACACTATATGTGTATATATACACATAAATATTTCTCCATATATATTTCCATATTCATATCTTTTTCTTACTTTTGCACTGTAGTCATCAAGTATTAGAACACATGATGATTTGATTTGGAGGGTCTTGTCAAGTTCTTTGCAGAGGTTCACTACCACTCCATCTCTAACCAGTGATGTTGCTATATAAGGTGCATTTTTTCATGGAAATTTTGAAAATATTCGTCATCATTAGTACTGCAATACATGATGATTAAATGTCTCATGAAATGAGTTTTCTTGTAGCATTTGAGTGTATAATAAAACCTATTCTGCCAACCCCTTTCTTTGCCTTCCCAAGGAGTACCTGTAAGTCATCTGATATCAAGTAACAGTTATAAAAGTATTAATATTTTAAAAGTCCAAAAGTGGAAGGTCTCACGAAATAGTGAATCTAACACCTCTCTAGAATTCTTCACACATTATCTGATTTTTTTTCCTTATTTACATTTCTATAGACAGAATCCATATTTGTGGTAAGGACTGTGAACCAGGTGACCCTTAAGATTCCTTCCAACTTTAGAAATCAGTGGTTTGCCTTCTCAAACCATTGCTAGGTACTGGTAGCCTCTTTTCTCTTAAGAGCAATACATACCATTCTGCACAAGAAAAACAAAACAAAACAAAAACAAATCACATTAAGCTTACATTATTTTCAAATCTGCTTGAATTAAATTGGAACACACACATCGAAAAGGAAATAGCAAACCACTCCAGTGTATTTGCTAAGAAATCTCTAAATGGGGTCATGAAGAGTTGGAAACGACTGAAAAATGACTGAACTATAACACATACATGGAATTCTTGCTCCACATCATGTTATTAAAAATGATGTTCTTGTTTATCCATTCCCCCACTTGATGGGCATCATTTTGATTTCCAGTTCTTAACCACCACAAAAAGAGCTGCTATAAATATTTTTGTACAAATAGGTGTGAAGTCAATCAGGAGTAACTCTCCTGAAGGCTGCTGCTGTGAATGACTTTAAGGATCTAATCTCATAGTATAGTGAACTTTCTATTTATTCAGCAATAAACTAAAGTAAAACATTCAAGAAACTAAACACAACATTCACAAAAATATAACATAACTTATACTAAGGTGGCCACGCAGTCTTAAATAAAACATATCATTCAGTAAGTCACAATCTCCTCAATCAATATAGAGTACTCAAGTAAATTCTTTCTTCTTGACTCAAGATTGGCTTCCAATCATCTTAAGCCAATCATCCTTAAGGGGTAAACATCCTTAAGTCAATCATCCTTAAGAGGTAGCAGAAAATACAAACACCATCCATCCCTAAGTCACAGTAAGTTACAATATCATCAGTCAGCACTGAGTACCCAAGTAAAGTCTTCTTTCATCTCAACTGGAGGTTGACTTTCAAACCCCATGGCTTCTCTTCTACACGCCCAGCTCTTGCCTGAACTCACCTGACTGTTACCTGAATTCATAGGTAGGCAGCTCTCCCAGCTCTTGCTTGGATTCACAACCAAGCAACTCTCTACTTCTGTTCTTGGTTCAGTATCTCAGCCCATGGGAATTATTCCACTCCAGATCCATCACAGTTTCTGTTTCTAGGAAGACAAAGTTTAACATAGTTACACCAATATACACCAATAGCTACACATTGCCTTGCTGGCACTATCATCTCAATTCACTTTCTGTCTGACAAAGCAACACAAATCATCAAACAAAGCTTCTGTCTGAGAAATCAAACACAAATCAACAGTAAAGTCACAGGACTTCTGTAAACAGCAGTAAAGCCCTCTTTCAGGACTTCAATAAAGTCCTCTTTCAATGGACAGAATGCTATGTTCTGACAACTCAACATCAGCACAGACAAAAGAGACAGAGTGCCTGACATCACAAACATTCTTGCTCTCAGTTCTCCTTGGTCCCAGCTCATGCTTGAGCTTTTATCTGCTCTGGTCCTTCCTTTTCCACCCTTCCTGTTCCATTCTTTTGGCAAGTTCCTCCCTCTGTGGGCTCCAGGTGATGATGTTAGGCCTAGGGAAGGGAAGGTCTCCAAACTCCTTTAGATCTATTAAGGACAACACAAATACATACTGTTTTCAATGAAGATTTGACACAGTCAAAGGTGAGACTCAAAGGCATTTGAATAGCTGAAACAAGCAGCAAAGTACTACTTTGCTTGCCATTACAATAGGTCATTTTCTCCTCTTTTGGATATCTTTGGGATTAGACCTAGCAGTGGTATTGCTGGATCAAAAGGGATGCACACACACACAAAAATGTTCTTATGGCTAGCCATTTTTAGGATAGGGAGGAAGGAAAAAAAAGAAATTTACATGATAATTTTGCTATTTATTTAAAAGGAATAGCAAGTTGTATATAATAACTTTTCCACTTTCATGTTTATTATACTGTTATGAAAATGATTGTCTGATTCCATAAATTAAAAATAAATGAAATAAATATAAATGTTCTTCATTAAATTTAAGTTCAAGTCTAGATGATGCTCTAAGTGTCAATTCTTTGTTTCCCATCCTGAAAATAGTGGGGTTAATATCTTTTTGTGTCATGGATCCTTTTGATAGTCTGGTGAACCCTATGGAATATTTATTTATGTGTAAAACAAAATACATAGGATTATGGAGGAAATTAAATTATATTGAAATATAGTTACTTAAATATTAGAAGTTCCAGACTCATGGACCTCATAACCCAAGGTTAAGAATCCCTGAGTTATAGGGAAAAAGTATGTTCGTAAATATTTTATAACTGTTTTGCTGGGGAAAAAAGTATACACAGACACCTCTTTAAATTTGGCACTTCCTTAAGTCTAGAGAATCAACAAAAGAATAACTCAAGTTATTTTTGTCTGTTTCTGAGGTATAAATGCCCACACTAAAAATTTAACAATAGGCTCTGAATCTGGCTCTGGTACTTGGTTACAATCTGATATACATGCACACATACACACATGTATACACGCATACATATATACATATATATACATATACACACACATATGTATATAAACATATATGACAAATATTATACACTACTATTTATACATATGCATTTGGGGACTCAGAGATTTCCATAGAATAGACAGATTGTCTAATAAATGAGGAAAGTAATAGCTCTTGTCTACCAAGTTTCAATTTATACAAGGCAAGACATAAGGTTTATCTTGAAAAGCCTAGGAGTTATATGAGAGTCAGGAAAAATGTTGAACAGATACAGTTAGAATGCCAGCGACAGCAGAATGTATCCATGACTGACAGAAGAATAGAGTGCAGGCCTCAGGTTAGATGGTCTTTTGAGCCATGGCAAGAAGAGGAAAAGAATTGATGATTCTACCACAGATACTTGCCTAAGCTGGATATCAACCAGATTATACTAAGTGCCTGTCACTTCCAGGTTAATACAATTATACCTGGGTTTCATCTCATACAATAGAGAAGTTCAAGCCAGTGAATGAGATTTAAAAGTTTAAAGAGAGGGATAGGTTATTGTTCAAGTGTGTGCGATTCATTCTGAAGATTCCAGAAAATGAATAGGGTTCAGACATGGAGAGGAGATAGTTCTAGGGAAGAGACAGATTATTGAAAGAATAACTAGGACCAGAGATCTCTGGCTTTTCATGGATGTCTTTTTGTTTCACCACAATAGCTTTATTTTTGGCATTCTTGTTTTGAGGGATAACTCACATTCCTACAGCATTTAAAAGTTTTGCAAAATTCTTTCCCCACAACAGCTGTGTGAGGTTGTGGGTATGGATTTTATTAGCATTATTTTACAGATGAGAAAACCAATACTCATGGAAGTTAGGTGATTTTTCCAGAGTTGCACAACTAGTAAGTACTGTAGATTTTATTTGCTGTCTTAAAACTTTGTGTAAAGTTTCAATCAAATAGAATTTATTTATTAAGTACCAACTATGTTCCAGGCACAGTTCTAAGCCCTAGAAATAGAAAAAGGTCTTTTTCTCAAGGATTTCACACTCTAATGAGGGAGATAACATGCAAACAAATATGTACAAACAGGATATAGATATAGACACATTATAAATGGAAGGTAATATCAGAGAAGGCACTAGCAATGGAAAAGACCAAGAAAGGCCTCTTGCAGAAGGTAGAATTTTAAAAGAATCTTGCAAAAAGCCAAGGGATCCAAGATACAGAAGTGAAGAAGGGCAACTCTCCAGGAAGGAGGAACAGTTAGGGAAAAAGCATTGTGTCAGGAGATGAAATGGCATTTCCAACACAGGGCAAGAAGGCCAGTGTTTCTGGATTGTAGAGTATGTGGAGGGAAATAAAATGTAAGGAGCATTTTCTATTGAATAACAAGGTCAGAAGCCAGACTTCAAAGGATTTAGAAGAGAGATAGTGAAATAAAGGCACTAGTTGTGGAGGTTTTCTCAAGGAATGATAATATAAAAGGGACGGCAGATATAGGACAATAATTAGCAGGGATGTATGAATCTAATGAGGTGGGATCTTTTGCTTTTTTATTTTACTTAATTAAAACTTAGAGTGGTTTACTTAAATTTAAGACAGTAGTTCAAATCTATCATGCTTACTAGTTGTCTATTTCTGAGTAAATCAGCTAACTTCCATGAGTTTTGGTTTTCTAATCTATAAAATAAAGCTAATAAAATTCATGCTCACAACCTCACACAGCTATTATGGGGAAAGTGTTTTGCAAAGCTTTTAAATGCTACAGAAATGTGAATTATTCCTCAAGGAAAGAGTCCAATTTTGAAGTACTTTAAAAGTAAAAAAGAGATCTTATATTTGATCCTGGAGATAAAAGGAAGCCACTGGAGTTTACTGAGTTAGAACTGGAGGACACTGAAATGGTCAGATCTAAACTTTAGCAAAATTACTTTAGCGGATGAGTGGGAGATGGACTGAACTGAGGAAGGTATATGAGGCAGGGAGACCAATGAGAAGTCTATTTCAATCATATATGTGTGACATGATGAAGACCTGTGCTGAGGTGGCAGCTATGTGAGTGAAGAGAAAGGCATATAAATAAGAGATGTTGTGAAGATAGAAAATGACAGGATGAGAGCGTAAGAGAGGAGTTGAAGATAATTGAGAATTGGAGCCATTTATCTAGAAGAATGACAATGACTACACAGTAATAAGAAAGTTCAGAAGAAATGAAAGTTTGGGGGAAAAATAGTTTAGACATGTTTAATTTGAAATGCCCAGTAAATAGTTGATGATGAGAGACTCGAGGTCAGAAGAGAGGCTAGAGAGCTGGATGAATAGATCTGGGAATAATGTACATAGAGAAAATAATTGTACCCATGGTTGCTGTTGTGATAACTGAGAGAAATAGTATAGAGGGAGATAAGAAGAGGGAACAGGATTGACACTTGGGGGACACCAACAATTAGTAGGAAGAAATTGGAGATAAGATCCAAAAAAAAGAAACTGAAGAGTAATTAGATAGATGAAGGGAGAATGATGTCAGACAATGTCATTAAAGCCTAGCAAGGAGAGAGCATCCAAAAGAAGAATATGATCTATGGGAGCAGCTGGCACAAAACATAAGAAGGATAAAGATTGAGAAAAGACTAATATGACAAATAAAAGACTATTGGTAACTATTGAAAGAGTAGTTTCCATTGAATGACAAGGTCAGAAGCCAGACTTGAGAGGATTTAGAAGAGAATGAAAGAAGTAAAGACACTAATTGTGGAGGCTTTCTCAAGGAGTGACAACATAAAAGTAATGGCAAATATAGAATGATAATTAGTGGGGATAAATGGATCAAATGAGGTGAGGTTTATTGCCGATTTTTATTTTGCTTGGGGAAACATGGGTGTTTTTGAAGGGAGCAAGAAGCATCCAGAAAATATGAAGGAAGAAAATGAGCATTTATTAAATACCTCTGAGGTACCAGTCACTATGCTAAGTGCTTAAGAAGTATTATGTCATTTTATTCTCACAACAAACTTGGAAGATAACTGCTATTATTATCCTTATTTTTTTATTTTGAGGAAACTGAGATAAGCAGAGACCAAGTGATTTACCCAGAGCTACACAACTTATAAGCATCTGAAACTGGATTTGAGTTTGGATCTTCCTGACTCTAGCACTCTATTTACTCCACAGATGGCTGGAAGGGTAATTAATAGATAATGGCCATCATCTTGATTGGCTCATAAATTTGGATTGAATGAACATCATGGGAGGAGTGGTTACTGAAATGAAGGTGGCAAAGGAAGATTCTAGAAGTAGCACTAATGAACAACTACTCTGACTCCCTTACCACCAATAGTGAAGCAGAGGAAAAAGTGAAAGTACAATCAATTCTGGGAAGAAGTTCCCATTAAGTGAAATCTAGGTCTGAGAGTTAGAAGACTGAGGGAATCGTAAGGGAAAAGGGTTGAGATGCAAGTAAGTTTATTAACTGTGGAGCGGACTTTCCAGAGAGCACAGGGGAACAGGTGGGTAGATTCTGGTTGGAACATTTGGGTATAGGACCAAGGAGATGGGAGTAAGGAATGGGGCAACAGGGGTATGGAATGGGGTTTATAAACTGACAGACCAGTGTTCTGAATCACTAGCATGGGGAGAGTATGATAGAATGCAAGTATGCCACACACTGATGAATGAATCCAGGCACAGTATCAGTGGTTAAAGAGAGGTCCATGGGTCATTAAACTGCTCCCTCAAAATACAACCTGATTGCACTGCGAAGATGTTGAGACCCAAGAAACAGAGAACACCAGGCTTGTAGCTGGCAAAAGCAACATAGGTTTGGCTTGGGAGAATCCAGATAAGCAGAAGCTGGCAATCTAGGGTGTATCTGATTTGAGAAAGGAATACTGGAAAAGACTCCTGGGTAGGACAAAAGTTACAAGATGGTTCAAATCCCATATTTAATCACTTAATCAATAGTGGACTCAAAACTTCCCGGAAAATGTCAAGAGTAAATAGATGAACATTCAACTGTTTCAAAATATTTTCTGGAATGTAAAACATAATTTTGGAACTTACCTAGAAACTTACTAAAAGCTCTTTTGGAGAAAAAGTATCATTCAAATGCAGTATATGATTGTTTTTCATTATAAAGTTCTTTTTCAAAGAATACAGACTCCCAATAAACTCTGCCCTTTTCTATGAATAGATTTCTTGGATGACTATCACCAGCTTAGTCACTTGAAATTTTAGTCATTGTTCCTTGAGGTGAAGCTGTCCTTTAAATTGATATTGTCTTATTTTTATTTTAGATTGGTAGTTTGGGATATTGTTGCTTACAGATGTATAGTGTAGCCAATCAGCAAACTGGAAACATTCCCAGAATTTGAGGGCAATATCATAAAAAGACAGCTTCGGAGACTAAGCTAAGAAGAATCCACAGAAAATGTAGAATATTAACCAGTTACAAAGGTAGAGTAAATATAGAGGGCTTGTTGAAGAGCTCTTCATGAAACTGAACATACTTCCTAAATCCAATGAAAGAAATTGTGTAAATATGTACATGTACTTGTACATGTATGTGTACACATCCACATGAGAGTAAAAGTGGCATAATAGATATGACTGACCTTGGAGTTAAGAAATCAAAAAGGCATAGGCTCAAACGATACCTCTGACACATAACTAGATGTATGATGATGGGTAAATCAATGAACCCCTCAGGGAGCCAGACAACTCAGGCTATAAGTTACAGATGAGTACCAGATTTATATATAGTTCATAACTTCTTACATCATGTTTCCTCCATTAGATTGTGAGCTCCCTGAGGGCAGGGATCATTTTTTAGGCCTTTTTTGCATCCTTAATCTTTATCACAGAGCTCAGAAATAGTAGATGCTTAGTAAATGCTTACTAGCTTGACTTATTTCTGCTTTTGCCTTAGTATTTAGTAAGTATTTTACTTTTAAGAGCTATGGTATCATAGTAACCAATGTTACATAATGGGGCACTCACCTATGGGGACACAGGAGCTTTAGTGGTGATTAATGGAATTATATACCTATATACCTATATACCAGAGTTATCTCTAGTATTCTGAAAAAGAGTAAGTAGTAACAGTGTGGGATAAGGCTCCTACCCTTCCTCTTGCCTCCCTACCCTAGGAATTCCATATTTGCTGGCACAAGGGCAGATTGTGGAGAGTTATTCCAGAAAGCTAGAACATTCATGCCAAGCCTGGGATCTGTGTATGTAACTATGGAGCATTAGAGCTGCAAAGGACCTTAGAAATGACGTTGTCTAATTGTCTAACCATCCAGCAGGTATAGCACCAACTAAGAGAATGACAAGGATTGAACACTTCACAGCCAGTCAGAAAGCAGGCATCTATCTGGATGTATGCATCAAGTATATTCATTTTGTCCGGCTGTGAGATACCTACCCCTCACTGATCTTTCAGCAAAGATTATACAGGTAAGAAAATTGAGCTACAAGGTCAAATAATTGAATTCTTGAACCTTTTAAGCGGCAAACCTGGGACTTTAATCTAGTACTTTCTGCTCTATCATGTCATTTTAGTTAATTTTCCCAAATCTCTATGAATATATATGAAATTCATTTCTTATCTCCAATAAAGTTTGAATCCAAAGCAATTTTCCTATAATAATGAACTGCTAACATTTTAAAAAATCAGTTTTTGTTTCTATCTTTCATTTATTTCTACAAGGAGATTACTTCAGTGTTTTATAATTTGGCTATGTTCCTTATTATTAAGGTCTTGGAGTCAAACAAAGAGTATCCCAACTAAACAAATGGTCTGTTTATATCTTTCTTTTGAAATAAAATCAAACAGAACAAAACAAAGGAAAAATCTAAAAGAATTATAATGAATCTAGTCTAAAAGGTATGTGCTTATTTTGGCAAGCAATATCTTTATTTTAAAAAAATGCCTGGATTAAAGTTTATCTGAGTCCAAAATGAAAGCTTGATTTAATCAAACTAATAAGTGTATAGCCAAAAACATCAATTTTGCCCATTTTGGTTCTTAGCTAGATTACAAACTACTAAAAGCTCGTCAGGTTTAAAGCTCTTCAGGGAAGAATTAAAGCCAGCAATGGAAAGAGCATTATAAAGGCCTTTGCTTACATGAGAACTAAGCAAAATGGAGGAAAAGATGGGAAAGAGTTCAACTTCTTTTATTTTCCTTTCATCCTGATCCAACTTCTTACTTGTTTTCCTGACTGTGCTGATTTGTTAGAAGAAATTTGTTTTTCTTTCCTTCCCCTGCCCATGATATGGGGAATGGGAGAGAGAGAAAACATATTTATTTATTTTTAATAGAAGGGAGGTGCTATATATATATATATATATATATATATATGTATATATATACATATATATGTGGAATCTTGCTTTTACTTTGAGATGAGGTCACTGTATCATTAGTTTTACTTAACTCTAACTTTGTTAAATGAGACATATCTCATGAAGTAGGTGTTATCTGTTAATGAATGTAAAAATAAATCAAATCAATAAAGCTTTTAAAATGAGATAAAGAGCAAAGTATTAGCACATTAAGAAGCAGAAAAATTTTCTATGAATAAATCAGCATTTATTAAGTCATTACTAT
>CM053594.1:103286354-103317162 GCA_028646575.1 Pseudocheirus occidentalis
CTGGCAAATTTGACTTTTTAAGGCATTCTTCTCCTCATTGGCTTTCTGGGCCTCTTTTGCCATTTGAGTTAGTTTATTCTTTAAGCTGTTGTTTCCTTCAGTCAGGTTGTTGACTCTATTTTCATGATTTTCTCACATCATTCTCATTTCTTTTCCCAATTTTTCCTCCACTTCTCTTATTTATTTTTCAAAGTCCTTTTTCAGTTGATCCATAGCTTGTAGGTCATCTTCATGTTTCTTGGAAGCATTTGGTATGGGAGTTCTGACTGTGTTGTCTTCTTCCCTTTTCATGCTTTGATCCTTTTTGTCCCCACAAAAGGATTCTAGAGTTTTATTGCTGTTCTTATTTTGCTTCCTTTTCCTCATGTTGGCCAGTCAATTAATTGTTTTTTTTTTAGCTCTGTGGAGCTCTGTTTCCAGGGGGAAAAGCTGTGTTCCAAATTGCTGGGGTTTTTCCAGCTGCTGGAGCTATTAGGGGGGCACTGCAGCCCCCAGCAGCTTTGGCTTGCTGAAAGTGCAGCCCAGGACCACCACCCAGGACCATGATCCAGATCCAGGCAGCTCAATGCAAGAGCCCTTGGCCCTGATCAATTGTCTCAGCCCCCCTGCAATAGGCAGGCCAGGAGCTCTGAAGCAGCCCAGTGGAGGCAGTTGCTGCTTGCAGCCGATCCTGCCACCTCCCGCTGCTTCCTTGGCCTGGGAGCAGTTTGGCCTGCCACTTTTCCTCCCCCAAATTTAGCTTGAAAGCTGGAATTCTACTGACCTTTCTCTAAGCCTTACTTTTCCTGGCTTGATAAATTTGTAGATTGCCCCAGGTGCTGTAGATTCTCTTTCCTGTAGACTAGAACTGCAAACTGTGACTCCTCCTGACCACCCTGAGGGCTGGCTGTGGTTTCAGGCTGGGCTTGCCTTGGCTCTCAGCCTGCCACCATGAGCCCCACTTGCCCAGCAGCCTTCAGAAAAAGATGTATTTTCTGTATTTTTGTGAGTTTGGGAGCCCTAAAATTTGTTTAGAGTTCTATTTTTGGGGTATTTAAGGTGGTTTGTGGGAGCTGCAAAACCTTGCTGCTTCTACACCACCATCTTGGCTCTGCCCTAATTATAAGCTTCTAAAAGACAGAACTGCTTTGTTTTTCTTATTTATATCTCCTGCACTTCACGCAGTGCCTGGCACATAGTAGGCACTTAATAAATGTTTATTAAGTTATTGGATTGAATTGATAAACATTTCTTCTAGCTAGATAGGCACAAAAGTAAAATAGAAATGTCTGCCAGGGGCTTGAAATTAACAAAGGCTTATTTGGTGTTTAGTTGATATA
Source organism: Pseudocheirus occidentalis (assembly GCA_028646575.1). Lineage (NCBI taxonomy): Eukaryota > Metazoa > Chordata > Mammalia > Diprotodontia > Pseudocheiridae > Pseudocheirus > Pseudocheirus occidentalis. The sequence goes on from CM053594.1 coordinate 103,287,674, forward strand.
AGGTTCCATTCTAGCCTGCTAGGGATGCATACAAAATGCAAGCAAAACAAAACAAAACAAAACAAAACTATACCCTCAAGGAGCCTGAAGTTTATTGCCCTCCCTAAAAGTTGATGATAAAACTTTTCTTGAAGAATGTGTATCCTCCCCCTAATATGATCTACCTCCAATATCTCATGAAGTGTAGAAAGCAATAGGTCAGGGTCTGGAACCCAAAGACCAGGGCTAGGATTTCAACTTCTCCATTCTCTTCTAGATAGAACTGTCTCAATGAGAAATACATGGGGAAAGTGAAATTACGTAAGGAGGAGGAGACAGACAGACAGAGACACATACAGAGAGAGACAGAGAGACAGATATATATATATATATATATATATATATATATATATATATATATATATAGAGAGAGAGAGAGAGAGAGAGAGAGAGAGAGAGAGAACATGTCATTAAGGCCTTTTGAATACCTCAAAAAGCCTGTTTTCATTCAAATTTTATTGCTCTCATTTTCCAAAGGATCTAACCAAAAAAGAGCAAAACCAATACCTCATGTCATTGCATTTAACATTTACTATTTCTCTAGGTTAATTTAGTTTAATTTCAGAAATTAGAACTCCATGGCTCAGCCAGCAAAGGATGTTTGTTATTTCAACAGCAAGGTTTCAGTGTGAATTAGGAATTCTACAGAGAGATCCAAGAAGGAACTTCTAATCAAAGATAAAAATGCAGAAAGCACAGGGCTTCCTAATTGAATGCATATCTAATTTACTGTTTTGACTTGCATGAGAGTGAGAAGCTCCTGAGTTACAGGTGACCTCTTAATAAGAAATTAAATTTGAAAATAATTCAAATCTGGGTCACTCAAATCACCTCATTAATATTGGTGCTTTGGAACTCCAGTTCTGCCTCCTAGTTATATGACCCTCTTCATTCCTAGATCATTGCTATACCTCGTTTTTCAGTCCTTTTTCTTCTTTTTTAATTCTTCATGTCATCATCTAACAATTTAATTTGAATATAGAATTCTTTTGTTGAAAAACATTGATGTATTTCCCTCTGTCTTTATATCCCTAGCACTTAGCACAGTGCTTAGCACATAACAGGGGATTAATAAATGCTAATAGACCTCATGCTGGTCTGGATAGACCTGCGTTTATATAATATTCCCAGGGATATTTATTTGTACCTTCTGGTTCTGTGATGTCATGTAATGATTTTCTACTCATTAGTGAAGATTACAGTTTGTTCCCATTTTCTTACATGCTTCATTTCTTGTTCATGCTTTTCTATAAACCGTCAATAGACCATATATCCAATATTCGAAAGGCCCTCCTATGTTAGTGTGTTATCATTTTTGTGAGATTACCAAACAGAACTTAGATTGTCTATCTATTGTCTCTCTTTGGTGCAACATGATCTACCCACTTCCCTTTCTGATTTTACAGGCCCTCAAAGATGTCTTTCACAGCTCTTCTCAAATCCAAGTTGTCAAAAGATAATTATTCTTCTTAGATTCTATTGCCCATGTTTTGCAGCTATGTGACATCAGTGGGAGAAGATTGAAAATTTTAATCTGGGCAATATGAATTTCATGTCTACTCATTTATTTTCCTCCATAGATTGGAAGGCTAATTTCTTCAGAGCAAGCATAGCTTTCATTGAGGAGGTTTTATAGTGTCCTAGGTGGGGTTCAGTATATTCAATGTAACGTCACCTATAAAATGAAACATTAATAGAATCTTCATATAGGAAATCCCTCTTCTGTTTGGGTTTTGCCTAAGATATCTCACATGGATCATGTCACAATATCATGCCACTATGGCCACTTATTTGGTATCAACTTAGTAATCCACATAGGAAAAGTGAATGAAAATGTCTATTATTCAAATTAAGATAAAAATCTTTATTTTTACTAAAAAGATAATTGAGTAAAACAGGAAATTTAAGTAGGCTACAGTAGTTCGCAACATTTACTTATGTGTAAGTATTATAAAATATATGGAGAATATATATTAGTAGATAAAGTGAGCTGTTCAATTATTGATAACATGCAGTAATGGATATGCAACTCAAATATTTAATGGTATCTATGAAATATTTAAAAACCTAGACCTTGATCATAAGTGTATCAGGGAGATATATTTAAAGCATTAATGTGTTGTACTGTGTATTCATCTTTGTGAGATAATCACGAAAAAAAATCACTTTTATAGCCTTTGAAATTTTGAAGTATCCTTCACGAAAATAGTCAACATTTTTGACAAGTATGTGTCATCCTGATTTTTTCCTTTCTTGATGTTGATATTCATAATAAAAAATGTTTTATCGGTTACATTGATTGTGGATTCTTAGGTCTTAACATGTGCACAGGAAAGGTTTTGTTTAAGGGGAATGCACAAGATTGTGACTCTTTATAATTAATTGTTACCTGCAGAAAAGAAATAAGAAAAACATTCAAAATTAAGCTTAATTTTTATTATTAATTAATTTTGACATTTTTATGTTACATTAAATATTTATGTATAAAATATATTTGCATAATATTGTATTTAATAAGTTTATTATTTATTAATGAATTAACAAAAATTACCATGCTTAATAACTTTATATGTGCATAAGTATATTTCATCATTAGTCCTTTTGGAGCTGACTGGCCACTGAATTGATCTGTATTCCAATATCTTTTTTGTCTTGTTGCCCTTTATATCATTGTGTATGCTTTCTTTTTTTCTACTTTCTTTATTCAGCATTAGATCATGCAAGTCATTCCTTATAACTAGAATTCTTCATATTTCATTAAATGTGGCACATTTCAATCATATGGCAGAATTTGTTTGGGCATCTCCCAAGTGATGGACACACATATTGGTTCCGATTTATTGGATTAGACTTGTCATTTCATTTTGATAAGAAAACATTTCTAAATAATGCAGATCTTCACCTGTTCTGCAACTTGCACTCTCAGGGAGTTGTCTGGGAGTGTTTAAAGATTAAATTACTTGCCAGGGTTCTCAGAGTCCGTACGTGCCAGATGTAGGACTTGAACCCGGGTCTTCCTGAAATTGAAGTTGGCACTTTCTCTGCTGTGCCACACTGCCTCTGTTGCAGTCTTTTTCTCATGCAAAAAGTGTTATTTTGTTATATATGGAACCTTTCTCTGACTCTTTGACTTCACTTAGTAACAATATTTTCCTACTTATATGGCATGTGATAACTGAATCACTCTAAAAACAAAAATTGCTAACAAAAATTACAATTAATGGGCAATATAAAGATGCACAGTGGGCTAAAATATATAGTCATATGTTACTCACTATAGTTTGCTTGTGAGATATGGCATAAAAGATACTATCAAGGATATGTTTGACCAGAGAAGGAAGTAGACTAGTTGTGTAGCAACAACTGGAACCAACAGATGGACTAAGTAACAGATTTGTATTCCCAAAGTATTAAAAGTATCAGATGCCTAAAGAAATAGAGAACCATAGAATTTCAGAGATAGTTACTGGGTTACTTGGTCCAACCCTCTTACAGATGAGGAAAATGAGAAGTAAAATAAGAGGTCAAACAACTAGACTGATAAAAGAGAAGAGAAAAAAGCTCTAGCATGTTAGGTTTATGGGAACCCTGATGGAGGATATATGGAAAACCAGAAGAGTGATTTGTGATAGAGAGGGGGGAATAGGATTAAACTGATGGTAAAGCAAAAATAAGTCACTGAGTGAAGAACAATGTGACATAAAAGATAAATGGGTTGAAAATCCTAAAATAATTGTGAATTCTCTGTTCTTTTAGTCAATACAAGGAAATAAAAGACTTGTCCTATTTTATTTCTTCCCAATACATCGCAAATATTTTGTAAGTTAAAAATTAATGTAATAAAAGTGATATTTGATAACAATAAAATTTTGGTTCTTACTAAACCAAAAATTACTCAACCAAAATACTAAACCAAAATTACCAAAAGTAGCAGAGAAACTCTGAGAATTATAATCATAGAATTTCAATGCAGGATCGGATTTTGGAAATTATGTTTTTCATATTCATTTTGCAGGTGAAAAATTTTGTCTTAGTATTGGTGTATGTGTGTGTATGGTAAAGTTAGTCTTTAGGAATTGATTAATGCTAAATTATAATTCATAGCAAAGATCTGAGTGGATCTGAAAATAGGGTTTTAGCATTATTGACACGTATAGATATATTGAGAGTATTCTCATGAGTTTATTTCATGTTCAAAGACTACTACAAACCCCAGGCTTTAAGAAAGAAAATTAGAAAAGCAAAGGCATTAGTTTAAAACATAATCTATTTGTTTTCAGATCTAACCTGACCTGGATAGAAGTAAAATATGGAAATCCTGACACCTTGTGGTGTTTTTCTGTATTACTAAGTGAACATTTTTGAAAGTTGTTCAGTGATCCATGAATCCAAAAAATGATGATGATGATGATGATGATGATGATGATGATGATGATGATGATAATTATAATAGCAAAAGATTAAACATCAAAGAGTAAATTATTTCATAACATGTGAATGCACTTTTAGTTAAGCCCTATGTGGACCGGAATGTTTTTGCTTTTCTGCATATCCTTAGCATTTAGTAAATGCTAAATTCTAGCATTTAGTAAATACTAAAACATTTAGTAAAAGCACTTAATAAATGCTTACCACTTGAGTGATTGATTGAAAATTGAAAATAACCTAATAATCTGATTTGCTACAAATTGCTCTTTAGCAGAAATACAATTAGCCAGAGTTGTGTAGGTAAACTGACATCTTGGTCATACACTTATTTCTCATGAGGAATAGTATTTTTGAGTCTAATTTCTTGCTCCTTTCCTCTGTTCTAAACTTTACCCACTTCCTGCAGTTGTCTCAGGTTCTTGCTTGTCCCTCATGAATGCCCTGCTGTTATCTTTCCCATCTAAACTGAGGACGTATTTTTTGTCCCTTGTCTCAGGCTCAATCGTGATACTCAGCCCTAGATATAATAATTCCTAGCTTCAACTGTGCTCAAGAGGTAAAAACAAACAAACAAATAAGCAAACAAAAATACCTGAGGAGCTCAAAGAGAATTAAACCATCATGACACCAGCGGTCCCTCTACCAAAGGTATATAATATGGGCTGCTTGATCACAACTATAGAGTAACATTCTTGTCATAGCAGCTATGCAAGCAAAGTTATTAGAAGGGTGAGGCTTTAGAAGAGAAGAAAACAGGGAGTCTTAAGTTGCTCTTCATCCATCAATCATATCAACCTTAAAAGTCAATTCAAGGGATTTTTTTTTGCTTCTTTTTGAAGGGCAATTGGAGTTAAGTGACTTGCCCAAAGTCACACGGCTAGTAAGTGTGTCAAGTATCCAAGATGAATTTGAACTCAGGTCCTCCTGACTCTAGGGCTGGTGCTCTATTCACCGAGCCACCTAGCCATCTGATTCAAGGGACTTTTCAGAGTTGACTGAAAGTTAACAGAATCTGCCTTTAAAGTAGAAGCAGGTCTTTGATAATCTTCAAACAAGGCAAAGCAAAGCAACAAGCATTGAGTGAGTGAGTGCTAGGGACCATGCTAAGCATTGGGGAGAAAAATACAAGCAAAAGACACATATGGTCCCTGGCCTTGGGGAATTTATATTTTAATGGGGAAAGGCAATATATAAAAGGGAGCTATTAATGCTATTGGCAAAGCAGCTAAGTCTGGAGAGAGTCAGAAACATAGCAGTGAGGAAAATGTGTGCACAATTTGAATGTTCCAAATGATTTTAAATGGAGTTTCTGTGAGAAATTTCAATTATACATATATTTTCTCTTCTAAAAAGTTGAATCAGAAATTGCAGAAAATTGGCTTGCTTCATTCTATTTGACTCCAAAATTTCTTCAGTTTCCTTTTGTCACAGAGACGTGCCATACATCCATTAACATTTGGTTTTGAAGGGAGAAGACTCGGGTTCAAAATCTGACTCTGTCAGTTATTACATTTTTGTCCTCGGGAAAGTCATTACACTTCTCTGAGTGTCAGCTTCCTCATCTGTAAAATGAGGGAGTCAAATTAGATGGTTTGATTAATGAGTGAGTAAAAAATCACATTTCTCTCCCTGCTTTAAATCTGTTACTACAAAATTTCATGTGTTCCACCGGTAAATTTCAAGTTCCAAAGTTTTATGTAATTGTGATAGCCCAAATCTTTGTAGGTCATGATTTTCCCAACAATTTACTTTCATACCTTCTTGAGAAGGAATCTTGTAAAAGTGATATTCAGAGTTCCTAGTGGCTCTTAACAGAACCAACTATTAGTTTTTAATGACATTTACACACTTGTGTGTACCTTGAGATTAAAAAAAATTAGAAACAAACTAAAAAATTTCTTTAAAGAAACATAATTTTAAAATAAAATGATAAAAACTGGAGGGAGATTATCTAGCTAAAAAGAAAACATTTCATGTTTCAAATTGAATTTCTAAAAGCAAAAATATTCACCAATATACTTACTGAGTAGTGACATTTTACTGAAAGTGACATTTTATTTAGAAAATAAACTCTGATATTTGAAATTCAACAACTCAATTAAACAAAACATTTATGTCTTGACCTATCAGGAACTGGATTCAATTTTAAGATACAAAAGCAAAAAATTAAACAACCACCTCCCTTCAAGCAACTTGTATTCTGCTGGTAAGATATATTTACACAAAATGGGGTAGAGGTGAGTTGAGGGAAAATAAGTCCCTCTGGTGTGAGGGCTGTCAAATCCTTTTCAGGGCTGCTTTCCACCTTTGGTGTCCACCTAATTCACTTGACTCTTACCTGTAGTACCAAAAAGCTGTAGCATATGTAGCAGCCATACTCTGGCAAACCATTTCAGTAGATCGGTTAAACCAGTTGAGGGTAACTGAGGGATCTTAAACCCTTCAGTGAGTGAGGAGGGGTGGTGTCTACCCCTCAAGCATGTGAACAATTCTCCTGGCAGAATGGGTGGATGAGAATAATTTGTTCCAACTATGGAACAAATACCATGAAGGTAGTTGAAGCAGGTGCTGTGGAGTACTTAGTTTGGTTAGACATTGAAGATGCCAGGGTCATCCATGCATCCCAAGCCATCACCAGTCATCTTGACTTTGCCTTGCCATTGCACTTTGATGACTCTGGAAGAGAGAGTGAGGCCAATAACTTTGAAGAACTCTGCCTCACTTAAGTCCAATTTATACATGAATCAAAACCCTTAACCTATATCATTTTACCATTTTTACCTACCTTAAAGTCCTATAGCAACAGGCAAATGACAAAACAGCAGGCGTAGATACACTGGGACCTGTAGTCCTGCCAACAGGCGGCCTGGGTTGTAGGCTTGTCTTCTCAGTGAACTGAAGCAGCAGTGAAATTCAGCCACCCCCTGAGTCTCTAAGCAGCTTTTTTGAAAAACTATGCTTCTGACTTCCTGGTGCAAGGAAAGGGCCAGAAAAAAAATGCCCTAAAAAATGTCTACTTCACCTAATCCTGGCCCACAGTTACAGATCCCACCCTGTGGTCAAAAGACAAAAATATGTACTAAAACTTACAAAAATGATTCCACTCATCATTAGTACATGGAATGTGTGCACAGTTATGTACAACACAAAATCCAATAGATCTGAGAGATGAACAGGCCTCGTAAGAGTGTTCAGCAGTGATCACGTCCAAATAACAGCACTGAATGAAACAAGGTGGGCAAATGGAGGCTGCCTTACTGAAGTCAGAGCTGAATATATTTTGGTTTGGTTGGTTTTTGGAATGACTACAATGAAGGGAACCACCATGAAGCTGGCATAGGTTTTGCAATTAAAACTAATCTTGTCAACAAACACTTATACCTATCAAAAGGAGTGAATGTCAGGCTCATGAGAATGTAAGTGCCTCTTGCAGGTAAGTACCACACCACCATCATCAGGGTCTATGCTCCCACCATGATGAATCCTGATGAGGCAAAAGAAAATTATGAAGACCTGGAGACTCTCATCATGAATGTGCCAAAAGAGGACAAGCTTATAATTCTGGGTGACTTTGTTGCAATAGTAGGCACCGACTAGTGGTGCCTACCACATGGCAGGGAGTCCTTGGGGGAATGGAGTTGGAAATAGTAATAACCACAGTCACTTACTACTGAAGACTTGTGCATCTCATGACATTCTTATCACCAGAATTGTCTTCCATTTGCCTAAATGCAATAAAATGTCAAGGACACACCCTCACATCAAATATTGGCATTTAATCGACTATGTCATTGTAAAGAGCAAAGGCAGACAGTATGTGAAAGGGACAGAGGTGATGTGTGGCACAGAGTGATGGACTGATCATAGATGTATCCTTTCTAAGCTAAATATTTGCATTTAACAAAAGCTGGGGCCCCAAAGGAAGGCAACTACTGGAACACTTAATGTCAGCAGATTAGAACTGCTTCAAAGGAAAGCTGAACCAGTACATGATTTGCAACAGTGCAGAAAATAAAACCGAATGGGCAGCTTTCAGAGGTTTGGTGAACAGCATCACATTTGCTCATCTGGGCTGAAGCACTCACAAGCATCATTATTGGTTTGATGAAAATGATGGGAAATTCAGAAGCTTCTTAAATGAAAAATGAGAATTCCACATGCTTTACTCATAGGAAAGTTCATTTGCCTCTAAGAAGGTAGTGTTTAACTCTATTAAAAATAAAGTACACACAAAGCTTAGAGAGATCCAGGATTCTTGGTTCAGTAAGAAGGCAAATGTAATTCAGTTTTATGCTGAGAGTCACAATCCATGATACCATGAAGGCTATTTATGGACCAAAGACCTATGGTGCATCTCAACTACTCAGTGCTGATGGAGCCACATTGATTAGCAATAAAGACATGATCCTGGAGAGATGGGCTGAACACTTCCATAACATTCTCAATAGACTGTCAACAATTGATGCTGAAGCCATTAACCATATACCTCAGGCTGAAGTCAATCTCTGTCTAGCTGAACTTCCAACTGAAGAAGAGGTTTTGAACATCATTAGGCTCCTCTCCTGTGGCAAAGCACCTGGTACTGATTCTTGCCCAGCTGAGATTTATAAAGCAGGTGGTCTACTTCTCATACAAAATTTGACTGAAATTTTCTGGGTTATGTGGCAAGAGGAGGTTATCCCCAAGGCATTAAAGGATGCCTCCATTGCCCATCTCTAGAAAAGTAAAGGAAATAGATTGTTGTGTAACAATCACAAGGAGGTATCTCCCTTAGTGTTAGCAAGATTCTTGCCAGAGTCCTCCTTAAAAGGCTTATATTTCATCTAGAAGATGATCATCTACCCAAGAGCCACTGTGGTTTCAGAAAGGGTTGAGGAATGATTGATATGGTGTTTGATGTCCAGCAACTCCAGGAGACATGCCAGGACTAGGACAGAGGTCAGTATACACAACATTCATTGATCTGACCAAGACCTTTTATACTGTTAGTCATGAGGGCTTGTAGAAAATAAACAAAGTCAGGAACTCACCTAAGCTCTCCCCCAAGCCCATCCAAATACCTTCAAATAATGTATCTAAACAAATTCTAAAGCAACAGAACCCACAAAATGATTCAGTGCAACAATTTTCCAGCCCAACAACTTAGAGGGTCAGCACCATGGTGAAAGAAGAGTACAATCTAGCATAGGCCATACCAGCATAGACTGGGCCCCAGGAAGCCAGGAGCAGGCCTTGGGGTGACTGCATCAGTGGTGGAGTGGCAGTTTCCAGATTTCTCAACCCACAGACAGTAAGGGACTTGGACAAAGGGTAAGAAGGAGATTTACAGGGATCTCTTTGCCGATACCAGGAAAAAGAACTCTGTTGCTTTGCCTATATTTGGATGTGGGTCATAGTACTGGGTCTTAGTCCCAAAGTAAGGAAGAACATTAGCACAATAGGATCCCTGGTTATAGTTCCAAGATGGAAAAGAGTGCTTGTGGTCACTGACAAATCAGTGTACAGTACAGGAGAATAGTAAACACACTTCTCATTAGATCATACCACCTTGAAAGAGCCAAAAATGTATAGGTTGCCAGAATTACCTCTAAACACAGCTGTAAAAAAACCTGAAGCTTGGGGCAATGCCCCCGCTACTTGAGAAGCAGAGTCCCATTTTAACTTATCAAGAAATAGTTTGGAAAATGAGCAAACAACAGAAAGGCATTTGGATCATAGAAAGTTATTATGGTGATAAGGAAGATCAAAACATACACAGGAAAAAAACAATGAAATCAATGTTCCTACATCCAAAGCCTTGAAACAAAGTATGAAATGGTCTCAGGCCATGGAAGACCTCAAAAAAGAATTTTAGAAATCCAGAGAGGTAGAGGAAAAATTGGGAAGAGAAATGAGAGTGATGCAAGAAAACCATGAAAAAAGAGTCACCAGCTTAGTAAAGGAAGCAAAAAAAAAATACTGAAGAAAATAACACTTTAAAAAACAGAATAGGCAAAATGGTAAAAGAGGCTAAAAATCTAATGAGCAGAATGTCTTGAAAAGCAAAATTGGCCAAATGGGAAAAAATATACCAAAATTCACTGAAGAAAACGCCTTAAGAAGTAAAATTGGCCAAATGGGAAAGTAAGTAAAAAACAATTCACTGAATAAAATAATTCCTTAAAGTCAGAATTGTGCAAGTGGAAATCCTCGAATCCAAGTAACATCAATAAACAATCAAACAAAATCAAAATAAGAAAAAATATAAGAAAATGTGAAATATTTCATTGGAAAAACAACTGACCTGGGAAATAGATTCAGAAGAGACCATTTAAGAAATACTCGACTACCTGAAAGTCATGATAAAAAAAAGAGGCTAGTCATCAACTTTCTAGAAATTATCAAGGAAAACTGCTATGATATTCTAGAACCAGAAGGTAAAATAGAAATGGAAAGAATCCATTGACCACCACCTGAAGAAGATCCCAAAATGAAAACTCCCAGGAATATTATAACCAAATTTGAGACCTCTCAGACCAAGAAGAAAATATTCCAAATAGCCAAAAATAAACAACTGAAATATAGTGGAGTCAGTCAGGATAATACAATAATTAGCAGCTTCTACATTAAAGAATTAGAGGACTTGAAATATGATATTCCAGAAGACAAAAGAGCTAGGATTACAACCAATAATCACCTACACAGAAAAACTGAGTATAATCCTTTTGGAGGAAAAAAAGACATTCAATGAAAGAGAACACTTTCAAGCATTCCTTATGAAAAGACCAGAGCTCAATAGAAAATCTGACTTTCAAATATGAGACTCAAGAGAAGTATAAAAAAGTAAACAGGAAAGAGAAATCATAAAGGACATTTTAAGGTCAAACTGTTTACATTCCTATGTGGGAAAATTTCATATATATGCATGTATGTATGTATGTATATGTATATGTGTGTAATATATACATACACATACATATATATGTATATATACATATATGTATATATATAATGTATTCTAAAATCTTTCTCCTTATTAGCACAGTTAGAAGGAGTATACATAGATGGAAAGCAAAGGTATGAGTTGAATGTGATGGTATTATTATCTTAAAAAATAAAATTAAGGGATGAGAAAGAATAATAGACTGAAAGAAGAGGAAAGGCAGAGGTAGAATGAGATAAATTATCTGACCTAAAAGAGACCTGAAGGAAATTTTATAGTGGAGGGGTAAATGGAGGAAGCAGAGAGGGGAGCCCATGAACCTAATCTCATTGGAATTGGCTCAATACAAACTCAGTTGGGTGTAGAAATCTATCTTACCATATATTAAAGTAAGAATGAAAGTGGATAAGAAAAAAGGGGAGAGAGGAAACTGATAGAGGGAGGGCAGTTTGGGTGAGATAAAATTCAGAGGCAAAACACTTTTGAGAATGAGTAGGGTAAAGGGAGAGATAGAGACAGAGACATAGACAGAGAGACAGAGACAGAGAGAGAGACAGACAGAGAGAGAGAGAGAGAGAGAGAGAGAGAGAGAGAGAGAATAGGATAGAGGGACATAAATCGTTGGCAATCTACTATGAAAGAAAATTTTTACAGTGACTTTCTCTGATAAAGACTTCATTTCTCAAACATATAGAAAACTAAGTCAAATTTATACAAATAAGAGTCATTCCTTAATTGATAAATGGTCAAAGAATATAAACAAGCTGTTTTCAACAAGGTAATCAAAGCTATCTATAGTCATGTGAAAAAATAAGTTCTAAATCACTACTGAGAGAGATGCAAATTAAAACAATTCTGAGCTACTATCTCACACCTATCAGATTGGCCAAAATGACAAATGTTGGAGAGGATGTGGTAAAATTAAAACTAAAATACATATAGTGGTTTTTTTTAGTGCTGGCAAAGAATTGGAAATTGAGGTGCTGTCCATCAATTGGAGAATGGTTGAACAAGTTGTAAATAATTGTGATGAAATATGTTTGTGCTTTAAGAAATGATGATCTGGATGCTCTCAGAAAAGCATGGAAAAAGTTACATGAACTGACGCAAAGTAAAAAAAGCAGAACTATAACATTATATATAGTAACTGCAATATCTTATGATGATCTACTACGAATAAATTAGCTATTGTCATCACTATGTTGTGCAGAGAATAAGAGTGAGCCGAGACCTGGGTTCAAGGTAAATTTAGGAGTGGATTTATTGATCAAGAGTGCAACTACTTGAGTAAAATTACTCAAATGAGTAGTGCCCATTGGGCCTTAGAGACTTGATTATATATGCCAAAACTGCAAACTACAGCAAACCCACAATCAGGGAGGGGGCTAGCAGAAGCTTTTACATTACAGAAGCTAAGAGAGCTGATTGGTTATTTAATTTGGGAATATGGTGCAAGGGTACAAGGGTGCAACCCCCAATGACATAAGTTTCCCTCCCAGAACAGGTGGAGGGCACAGGGTGAAAGACCATAGTCAGCACTTTCCAGAGTAGGGTGCAGGGTCATGGGGAAGGGGGACTGGAAAGTCCCAGAATAGACTAGGGTCATGTTCTGGGCAGAGGGTGTGGGGACCCTGCTTGATCAGCAGAACAGGATGGGGTGGTCTCCTAGTCTTGCACCTCAGGCTAATCCTTGGACAGCATAAGAACCAATACAGAATGCTAATTTGAGGAAGTAGGGGGTAGGGGACTTATGCCTTGGGCGACTTGCCCAGACTTGGCTTAAGCAATTACAGGTTGTAACAGAGAAGTAGGGACAAAAAGCAAAAATAAAAAGGGGCTTGATGATGGGACACAGGTGGGCACACTCAGGTGGTGGGCAGGTGACCTGGGATTTGAATTAGGGCACAACAAATACGGTGATGTAATGGCAAGCAAAGAAGTGCTTAATGCCTTGTTTCAGCCATTTAGTTGACACCTTGTTTCAGTTCTTGCCCATGATTATATCGAGTCTTTGTTGAGAAGCAGAACTTGTGAACCCTAGAACTTTCTAACTCCTATTGCTGATGCAACAAGAAGGGGGGGAGCTAATGACCATAAATAAGGAGAGGCCTATGCTGGAGAGAGCAGAATGAGAAGAACTGAGAAGAGAACTCTTGTGGTTGCAGAGTTGAGAAGGAGAAAACTTGTGGTATCCTGGCACCCTGTTTGTTCCATCTGTGTTGATTTTTGCTTGTGACACATTGCACAGAAGTTCTGGAACCTTACTGGAAGCCCTGAAAGAGGATTTTCTTGTTGTCTGTTCACAGAAGTCTGGGAGGAGGGTTTTGGAGGTCCTGGGAACTCCAAAGTCCTGAGACTTTACTGATGATTTGTGTTGACCTCTTTCTATGTTGATGATTTATGTTGACTTCTTGGACCTTGTTTGTGGTTCTGTGTTGATTTCTATGGCAAATATTGAATTGATGATGGTACCAGCAATGTGCATGAATGTTATTGTGTCTCTGTTAAGCTTTGTATTCCCAGAAACAGGAACTGTGAAGGACTTGAGGTGATCTGAATACTGTGAACTTCAGTGTGGAATGGGAACTGAACAAGGAGCTGGACAAGTTGCCGAGACCTGCCTACCTTTGAATCCAGGTGACAATTGGATAAATTTGGGCAGGAGCTGGACCCATAGAAGAGGGACCATGGAATCTGAGAGCCAGCCTCATGTCGAGATGAACAGACCTCTTCTTGGGTACCTACTGCTGAGTGAGAAGATTATGATTTACTGTGGTATAGGGGTGGAGAACTTTGGCCTTTTTACTTTATGTCCCTTAAGGATATCTGCTCCTTAAGGATGATTAAATTAAGAACTTAATGAATTATATCTTTTGTTTAAAACTAGGTGGCCACTTTGGTGAAAACTACATGGCTACTTTGGTGATAACTTGCTATGTTATAATACTGTGAATGCTGTACTTTGGTTTCTGTCAATGTTTTGTCTTTGTTACTGAATAAAATACAAAGTTCACTATACTATGTAATCAGAACCTTGAACCTGTTCACAGCAGCAACCCTCTGGAAAGCTGCTCATGCTTGGCTTTACAAATGATACAAGACAATTTTGTAGGACTTAATGATAGAAGGTGCTGTCAATCTACAAAGAAAGAAATGGTAGAACCTGAATGCAGATCAAAGATACTTTCTCTTTTACTTTATTTTTCTTGTTTGTTTTTTTTTACTGTATTTTCTTTCATAGAATGACTTTCATGAAAATGTGTTTTGCGCAACTACACATGTATAACATGTCAAATTGCTTACCTTCTCAATGCAGGGAAGGGAAGGAGGGAGAGAATTTTGAACTCAAAATTTGAAAAAAATGATGTTAAAATTGTTTTTACATGTAAGTGGGAAAAATAAAATGTTAAATAAGAAAAATGGAAACAATAAAGTTATTTTATGACTTTCTTTTCCTATACTTCTCTAAATATATGTATAAATCAACTTTTTGCCATTTTAGTTATCTGAGATATATCTCAGAGAGTTTTGCAAAAATACTTCAGAGGAATACTATTCATCATATGGACCATTAAAAAGGTTTGTTTGTTTTTTTATTTTGAGTGCTTCATTGATCCATATCATGAAAAGCATCTATAAAAACAAACCACAAGCTTTTAAGTTATAAGAGCCTCAGTCAATCAATGACAACAGCTTCTCAATTGCACAGTAAGCGTCAGTTGGGTTATTGATGTGAGGGCTCTATATGAGGAATCAGCACTGGGTTGAAAGGTATTTTGTTCTTTGTGAAGATTCCATTTAAAAACGGAGTTTGATTTGTGTCACGAATTCCACAGAAAAACATCTGAAGCAGCAAAAGCACAAAGATCTCTTCAATGTTTTGCTTGTTTGATTTGTGTAAGTAAGTTCCAAGTGTGAGTGAAGTTCCAAGTTTTTATATTTATTTGTAAAAACAGATTTGCGATAGAAGTCAGGAATTTGGAGAAAGGGAATTATAGGTAAGACTTACACACATAGGAGATAACTAGATTTATACCCACTCATAAACAAAGATACCCTAGAGTAAAATGGAGGCATGGTTAGTCTCATTAAAAACCAGACAAATGGGATCAACTGTACTGCCATTTGATTCAACACCCATATCCTATGTGAACCCTACTCCAGTCCCTTGCCATGGGATAGGGGTGACTGTGATTCTGAAAGTCTAAGGCAATGGAGAGCAAGCTCTTCCCATTCATTCTAAACTGGAAAGATTTTAAATAGAGAACCACCAACTGATTATATGTGACTATACACACATGTACACGTACACATACACACAAACATATATACACACATATAAGACCATCTTGGTACGATTTGAAGCATTTGAAAAAATATGAGTAGGATATTGGGCTATATACTAGGAATATAAAGGTTTTTAAAAATAACCCCTGATACCAAGAATTTTTTTTGGGGGGGGGGGGGAGAGGACAGCTAGGTGGCGCAGTGAATAGAGCACTGGCCCTGAGGTCAGGAGGACCTAAGTTCAAATCTGGCCTCAGACACTTCACATACACACACGTGCGCACACACACACACACACACACACACACACACACACAAACCTGTGTGACCTTGGGCAAGTCACTTAACCTCAAATGCCATACCTTCCCCCTCCAAAAAAGCAAAACAAACAATTAAAAACAAAGAAAAACCTAAATTGCCAATATAAAAAAATTAGAAATTACAACAGAAATTTTTAAAAGGAATTTATTTTTTAAAATATTAAAAAAATAATTTAGTGAAGGTAGGGTAAGCTAAGAACACAAATAACTATGCTACAAAGAACAATTCAATAGGCCAAACATGATGTTTCAGGGCCAGTGTTAGGAGAAATCTGAAGAGTGAGATATCATTTTGACTTTAGGAGAGTAGACATGGAAAACTTCATAGAGAAGGAAACACCTGAATTGAGATATAAAGAAAGGGAAGGACTTTAACAGATACAGTTTTGAGGGGATTGGGGTGGAAGGACTTCTATGTGACATGTACTGTGCTAAGTCCTAGGGACACAATTTTAAAAATAAAAAATAAAAAATAAGTTCTAGCTTTCAAGGAACTTACAATCTAATGGCAGAAGGCAACACACAAATGGCCAGGTGAGGGTAGTGGTGGTAGAGAACACATCCAGAAGTATAATGGAAAAGTCAAATTCGTGCAGGATGTGGGAATCGAAGAGATGACTGTGCTGGGCCTTTTCCTCAAATCTAAGTTTGGAAGCTGATCTCTCTATCCTCTAGTCAGAGAAGCAGAGGGTACTGACGAGTACCAAGTGATGGTGAGTACCAAGGCTGATTTGCTCTTATAGGATGATGAGGTTTCTCAATGAGGTTCCTTCCAACCTTTTCATGCACTGAAAATGCTATCTTCAAAGTTGATTTTCACTCTTCTTGGTAGATACAATGAATTGCTAAGTCTTGTTTCTATTTACACAGCGTTCCTCACATACTTCTTCTCTATTCTCATAATTACTACCCTAGTTCAGGCCCTCATCACCTGAGAGAGAGAGAGAGAGAGAGAGAGAGAGAGAGAGAGAGACAGAGACAGAGACAGAGACAGAGAGACAGAGACAGAGAGACAGAGAGACAGAGAGAGAATGATCTAACTACTTTCTACATAACTTTGCACTGACTATTCTCTTTCTTAAAATGTACATCCTGCTCATCCTTGCCTCTTGGAATCTTAGAATGCCTCGTTTCCTTCAAGATTCAGCTGAACTGTCTGTCATCTTCATGAAGTCTTCCCTGTCCTTTTCCCTCTCCTCCAGTTTTTAAGGAACACCTTCCAAAATAATGTATTGTATTAAATATATATTTATATATGTGTGTTATATGTTATGTGTACATTTATACACACACATACATACCTATACATGGGTAGTCAGGTGGTGCAGTGGATAGAGAACCAGGTTTAGAGTCAGGAAGACTCAGCATTCTGAGTTCAAATCTGACCTCAGACATTTATGAGCTGCATGACTCTGGACAAGTCATTTAAATCACTTTGCCTCAGTTTTCTCATCGGTAAAATGAGCTGGAAAGGGAAGTGGTTTGCCACTCTAGTATCTTTGCCAAGAAAATCCCAAATTGGGTCACGAAAAGTCTGGCATGACTGAAAAGACAGCAAAAAAGTATAATGCTGCTTGCTTGCTGTTTGTCTTTTGTTCTTGAAGTGGACCATGATATCAAGGAGGTGATGCCATGACACGCAAGTAAATTGGATTTAAGCGAGGGAGCGCTATGCAAAGTCACCATCCTTGTTTTTTTCTCTGCAGTCATCTGGGTCCAGCGGTCAGATATAGAGTAGGACAACTGGAGATGGCCCAGGATGCACCAGGGAACCCTGGACATTTCAAGTTAAGGTCTTTAACAAGTCTAAGCTTGACTGAGGACAGTGCCCATTCAGTGATTAAAGCTTAATTAAAAAAAAAGAAAGAAAGAGGCAAAGAATGGCCTCTTAAAGAGGGGAAGTCTGCAAAGGGAACACCCTCAGGGTTTCTAGCCAAAACAGAAGCAATCATTATTTATATAAGTGATGAACCAAACTTCTGTTTCCAAAAGTAAGTATGCAACATATCAGAAATCATGCATTTGTTTTGAAAGTCAGGAAAAGGGAGGGATAAGAAAGTCTTGGGGATGTTGATTCAGTGTCACTCACTCTACTAGGATGGGTGTGCCTGCTTATCAGCACATCTAAAGGAGATGGGTACTTCCTTGTACTTGAGATAAAATCCATAACTTCAAAGGCCTGAGGAGAATTTTATTGCTCTTCTTGTGTTAATGGTGAAAGAACCTTAAAACATCTTGGGTTTGGCCTCCAATCATTTCAGGGAATTCCTTTAAAAGAATTTATGACTTGGTGTTCTTTTAATAAACAAGGTATAAAGGGAATGAGAAATGTAAGAAGGAATGGAGATCCATGTGGGAGTGGGGTTCAGACGTTTTTCAGACAGGCTATGAACTCTAAAATGCCTAGCCAATGGGAGCTAGGCGGAACATTTGAATTGTAAACAGGGTGTATAAACCTGGCATTTGTCTGAAGCAAATGTACTCTGTTAGGAACACCCATTCATTCAGGGGAATGGATATAAAAATGAATAAAACCTTTCCTGGTTTCACAACAAGCATTGTCCTTTTTAGAGTAAGCATATTTCTCACACTTAAATTCATTCTGAGCCAATTAGAGACCAAAGAGTGACCAAATAGGGCTTGCTGTGGGACTGGAGTGATTTAGTATTAAAGCTGGTCTTTAAGAGAACTGAACAAAAGAAAACAAAACAAAAAAGGTTCAGACTTTACAATTTGCATTCCCTTTGGACAGAGCACTAGCAGGTAAGGGTTTGAGATCTTATATGGAGAAGAGAGAGACAGAGACAGAGACAGAGATACAGAGACAGACAGAGAGAAAGAGAAAGAGAAAGCTGTGTTGATATATACACACACACACACATATATATATATATACGTATATATATGTGAGAGTGGTATAAGTGGTTCTTATATCAGTTTATATATATATAATATATAAACGTATATATAATATATTGTATATGATAATATATTATATAACATATAACATATATATATGTGGGAGTGGTAAAAGTGGTCCTTATATCAGTTCATATATATACACAAACTGTGAGTAGAGAAATAGCTGCCCACTAGAGACCAAACTTCAGTTGAGCAACACAGCTTTCTCTTTCTCTCTCTCTCTCTCTCTCTCTCTCTCTCTCTCTCTCTCTCTCTCTCTCTCTCTCTCTCTCTCTCTCTCTCTCTCTCTCTCTCTCTCTCTCTCTCTGTCTCTCTCTCTCTCTCTGTCTATCTCTCTCTGTATATATATTCATATGTGTACATGTTTTCTCACTCAGATCCTTGAGGTCAGGAACTGTTTCACTTTGGTTTTTCTATCCCTTGTGCTTAGCACATTGTACTTAATAAATACTTAATACATTGTACTTAATAACAACTTGACCAACTAACTCTTCCTCATGTCCTGGATATGTTGTCTGACAAGACAATAAGCTCCTCTGTTGTTCAGGTCAGAATGGCTAATAGTAGCCTCCTCTTCAGCCAGGAGTCACAGAATCACAGAATGTAAGAACTGCAAGGAACTTAAAAGATCATCTAGATTGACTTGAACTTGAAAGAGAAGAATGACAGTTGGGATTGGGCAAGTCACTTCACTTCCGAGTGTGCAGGGCAATAGTCTAAGATTAAACTTGTAGAGCCATGGCCAACCTGCATTGGTAAAGGGAATTTCCATGTTAAGGAGCTTCCTATATAGACGAAATTGCAGATTCATTTCCAATCTTTATCCTTTTGAAGTTTACAACATGGTTTCCATATATTAGCTCTTTTGCTAATTGTTGGTTGTTTTGTTGGTTGTTGTCCTTTACTCTCAATGAGGAGCAAAATGATATCACTATGTTAGCATTAAGACATGGTGTATCTGATTGATTTATCATAGTGATACAAGCTCAGAAAGAATATGAACACTACCACAGGTTGGGCAAAAAGTCCACGTGAGCATTTGGAGTGGAGACATCACTAAATTAGCTCATCTCATGTTTCTTTTAATCTTTTGCAATTCTGCTTCACCATAGAGCACAGCACCTTCTTTGATGCAGGAATGCTGTGTTGGGTGGTCCTGTGACCGTGTCTCGTATGTCTCATAATCAATTCTGAAGTTCTTCAGAGAGACCTTGAGTGTCCTTATATTATTTCTTCTGACCTATGTGTGAACACTTGCCTTCCGTGCGTTCTCCATAAAACAGTCTTTTAGATAAACATATGTTTGGTATTCAAACAATGTGGCCAGCCCATCAGAGTTGTGCTCTCTGAAGTAGAGTTTGAATGCTTGGCAATTTCATTCAAGAACGGACCTCAGTATCTGGTGCCTTAGGCTACCAGGTGATCTTCAGAATCTTACTAAGATAATTCAGGTGAAAGCGATTCAGTTTTTTGGCATGTCACTGGTACCCTGTCCAGGTTTCACAGGCACATAACAATGAGGTCAGCACAATGGCTCTGTAGACCTTCAGCCTAATTCTTCTTCTTTCCCACACTTCTCTTTCAAGCCTCCCAAACACTGAGCCACCTTTGGCAATGATGCGTAGTTAATCTTGTGAAGTACATTCTATGGGTTTCATGATCCTTATATTACAGATGAGGAAACTAAGACTCAGAAATAACAACCATACTACTCCTACTCCTATTATTACTTATAATATTAATAGTAAATAATGTTTATATTTATCAAGTTTGCAGAGCACTTTACAAACACTGTCTCACTTGTTAGTCACAACCACCCAGGGAAGGAAATGTTATTATTATCTTCATTTTACAGAAGATGAAACTGACATAACTGAGGCTTTGTTTAAGGTCACACAGTTAGTAGGTGTCTTGGTTGGATTTGAACTCGGGTCTTGTTGACTCAAAGTAAAGTGCTCTATCCACTCTGCCACATAGTTATAATTAAGTGACTTGCTCAGGGCGCATGTCTAAGCAAGGATTTGAACCAAGTTATCCCAGGCTCTACCTTTCCCTATAGCCTGATTCCCTTTTTGGATATGGTCAGGGAAATCTTCCTTATATCTAATTCTGCCATGCAATTTCTACCTGTTACACCTGGTTTTGCCCTCTGAATGCAAACAGAATAATTCAGTCATGTCCACATGACTGAGCTTCAAATATCTCTAAATGTATGATATAGTAGAGAGAACTTTGTACCTAGAGTCCTAAGTCCTGGGTCCAACTTCTGTCTTTTTTGGTGGTATTGAGCAGGTCTTTAACCTCTCTGGACCTCATTTTCTTATCAGTAAAATGAGAAGTTGATGGTATAAGATGCTTTCCAGATCTAGCTCGATGGTCCTTATATATCCGTATCTCATCAGCCTCTTGGTGGCATTGAATGATTCCTTCCCTGCTGTCATCCATGGTTCGGCATTATTATTTGTTGAAACATCTTCAGTGGAATTTCATGTCTTTCTTTCCATTGTTCCACAGATTTGAAGGCCTTTGAGAAGAAAAATCATGTGCAAAACCTCATTATAGCTCCTACAGGACCTTATAAAATGCTGTGTATGTAAAAGTTTCTCAACAAATATAAGGGCGTTTCATTTAACTTACATAAACCTTTTAAAATCAAATTCTTGATGACTCTTTTATTGGAGGTTTTCATTTCTTTCAAACATACCCCATAAACAAAATAAAAATATTTACGTAAGATCAATTATGAAGTTTTTATTTTAAAACATTTATAATGAGATTAATAATGATTCATAAGATTTATAAGTTTAAATAACTGTGAAATATTTTTATATTAAATAAATTAGGGAGCTTTGATCTGTTTTAAAATATTTACAAGGTGATTAGGCCAAACAATCACTTTGGGAAATTTAGGTTTATTCATTCTCCAAAAGTGTTTATATATAAAGAAAATACCCATAGATTAGTATGATGTATGTTATTCACTGAGAATACACATTCTGATGCACAGTCAGAGCCAAAATGGTCATGGTATCACAACCCGTCTGTCTTATGAGCATGTCACAGTGGAAAGATAGAGAGGACCTGGATTCTATTCTTGCACCTGTTATTCTGTAGTTCTGTAATCATTTGCTGTGACACTCTCTAAACCTCATTTGTAAAATGAATTTTTTTAGGCTAGACAATCCTTGAAGTTCCTTTCAGCTTTATATAACGTTGCAGGCTCAAACCTCTCTCAATCCAGGTCTCTACAGCTGTAACAGCTATTCACATTCAGTCTCTTCACTTATTGCTCAGGAGCCCCTAATCCAGAGAGGTTCTTCACAATTCTATGATATCTTGAGCTATAGAAATTATCACTGTAGAACAGAGATTTGGGAAGAAGGGTACAAATATCATGCAACATTTCCTTCGTATGGTACAGTTTACAATTTGTTAACATCAATGGGCTTGATTCCCTAGGTCTCAGCTAACCTTCTGTTCTTTTGCACCATTTTGCTTAGACATGCGCCCAACATTTATCCTCAGGTCACCACCACAATGATAATGGCAAAAAAAGGAGAGTGGGGAGAGCTAGTTTTATTTGCAAATGAGGCACCCTCAAAATGGAAAGCTAAAAATATTTCTTTTTAAAGTGATCTTAAAATCTCAAATGATAACTATACTTTCAGACTAATCTGTGGTGAAAGATGGCAAGACAAAATAGATTAGAATCTGGAAGGCCTGGAGGTTCAACTCCTGCCTTTGACACATTGGTGGTATGACTCTGGGTAAGTCTCTTTTTTATTATATTAAGTACCTCTTTTAACACTGTAAGTTGCAGAGGAGTTATTGATATATATATATATATATATATATATATATATATATTCATAGATGGAATTTCTTCATCCAAGAGGTCACTATAATCATGAAATCACAAGTCCAGTGCCCATCCTAGCCAACTGTCTATAGAGAAAAATAAAAACTCTTTCTGATCACATCTTAAAATAAACAACATCAGACTAAGAAATAATACTTAACTAGGCTTCCTGCATTTATTTTGAAACCAGCTGCATCCAAATTACCTTTCCCTCTGCTCCATCTGGAGAGGAAAATCAAATTGTGTCAATAGCATTATGACATCTTTAATTAAAGACTCCTTTCAACACAAATTACATCCCATTAGAACAGAAGGGAAGAATGCATGTCACGCTTAGTTATGTTAGGCTACTTCAATTATCAGTTGGCATGTGAAAATCCCTTCTCCAGATGGCTGTCTCTTGCTTAGCTGTGACCATCCTTCCCTATGGTTGTTTGCCATACTCATATTTATATAGTAGTGATCAAATTTTAATTATTAGCATTCTTGGGCACACATACACAAAATCAACTGCTGTTGCCACCCTCCCCATCAGTCCACCCACCCTAAAAGAACTGCACAAATCTGGAAAGGAAACCAGTAATTCCTTTGCAAGTGAATTTTTCCAAGGCAAATCTGTCCTGGGCTTGACTTTCCTTAACCTCCTCATTTGGGTGACAAGGGATGCCTTGTTACAAGTGTTGTTCCATGTAATGCAGTTTATAAATTCAGTGGGACTAGAAGGATGATAAGTGATGCGTCAAACCCAGGAAGCTTGAAAACAGCATTTTCTTCTAGCTAATAGACAAGGGATATTTTTAAGCCATGCAAGAGACAAAGTTGAATACACAGAGAAGCAGCAGGGCCATTTTTGTTTAGTTTTTAGTTCTTTCACCACTTTGTTGTGAAGGATTCAGACTTGATCTGTGATTTCACTGGTATAAGGACATCGTAGGTGATGTCTCCCTATCTATTTATATCAGTAATTTTTCTGCACCTGTTAGTCTTAATGAGCCAACAAGACTACCAAGAAGTTGTTTTACCCAGGGTCCCATGGGACTTGAACCCTGGTATTCCAGCTCTTAGGACAGCTTTCCGTCCATTATGTCACACTGAACACACTGTCACAAAACAGTAGGTTAATCACTGCTTTTCAGCCCAATTATTGGGTGGGGGTGTTGCCTGGCTATAAAAGTTTACTTTCAGAGCTCACTAATTTTGACCAATTAATGTAAGGATCAAACAGAAATGAAAATTTCTAAGTTATGGAATAGAGTTTTAAGGTTGGGGGGTGTTTTTAAAACAACATATTCCTATTAAAAGAGAAAAAATGAGACCCAAAGATACAAATAGATTTTCCCAGAGTCATACAACTAGTGACAGAAAACCAGGACTAAAACATCTCCTGATCCCATGTCAGGTGCTATGACCCATCACTTCCTTCCTCCTTTTTATCTTTTCTTTTTATTTTCTTCACTTATGCTCAACAGCACATGTACAGAAGCAAAGGCAGTAGATGGTAGGAGTCATTTAAGATGGAGGCTTGACTGGGCACAATTAGTAATACAAGAAGGAAGCCAGGAATTCCAGTAGATAGAACTGTGGAGATGAACTAGCTCACCAAAGGTTCAAGATGAGGAAAAGAGAGAGGGCTACAACAGAGGAGATTGGAAAGAAGTTCTTAATGGCCTAAAAATCATGGTATGGACAAAGAGTAGTTTTGGTAAAGGAAGGCAGAGGGAATAGATTATGGTCAAAAAGGGGGGTTTCAGAATTTTTGAACATGGAGTTAGGTGCATTTGTGGCTGATGGCAAGGCCAAGGGTATGATTAACTTGTGTATGACTGAGGTGAGAAGAAACAGGGCATGGGAAGTAAGTAGATTGAATAAATGGGGGGTGAGGTGCTCAAGGGAGAGTCAATATGTATGTTTAAGTCCCTAGTATGAGGGCAGGAGTTAGCAGGGAGAGAAAAGTTATGAGTCAGGTACTGAACTCATGAAGGAAGGAAGGGTAGTGACTCTGGGGATAGGGAGTGGGATTGTAGACAACAGTTATCAGGATTTTGATTGAGTGGTAGATATGAATAGCACTAAACTCAAAAGATGTTACTGAGGGATGGAAATAAAGGGGAAACCTAGAAGTGGCAATGGGGAGCAATTCCTCTGCCTCAAGTAAGGCAGAGTGGAAGCTGAGCGGAATGAATGAGCATGAATCCAATACAGGAAAAGGGGTCCAAGGAGAACATGTCATCAGAGGGGAGCCATATTTCAGTGATACCTAGAAAATGGAAGGAGTGGGAGAGAAAAAGATTTAAGATGAAAGGAAGTTTATTGCCTATGGAACAGAATTTCAGAGGCACAGTGGAAGGGGAAATTCATGACCTTGTTCATGAATTTGAGGTGATTTTAACGGGAAGGGAAATAAAGAATTACAAGGTGGATGATGGACAGTGTGGTGGATGATGATCTACAGGGGTTCAAATCGCTGGGATGTGTAGGGTAGGACTAGGTGTGAAAATGTTCATCACTTAGTAGAAGACACTACTCTTCTTTTCCAAGGAGGCTGGAAATCAAACAGGAGACAAGGGCAGTATGATATGGAAAAAAAACATATGGTCACATAGTTGAAGTGGAGGCTCCATTTGACTTCTGTTCTTCCTTCTGTAGACTGGAGATAGAAGTTGTGATCTCCACTGATTTTCTTTCTCTCTCCTCAAGGGATAGGTCACAGCAGGACACAGAAAGCTGCCTGAGTTCACAGAAAGGTTGATCTTCTTCAAACTGGATGCCTTCCACATCACCGCAGGAGATCAGGAGGGCAGCAGGAGGTGGAAGTTGACTTGCACTGGTATAGATGAAGGTCACCCAGCCATCTTCCCTCAGGGGACACTTACAAATGAAGCAGCAGATTGAAGGCAGTTAATCAGAGAAAAGTCTCACTCCACTTAATCTCTCTCATGCTTCTTTGTGGTCATTAAAAGCTCTGTGCAGTTTCTCAGAGGCAATCCAAACTCCATTTGAATTTAGACTAAGTTTATATGATCACCAGATCATAGATTTAGAGCTGGAATCTGATTGTTGAGTACAAACCCCCTCTTTAATAGATGAGGTAATGAAAGCCCAGGGAGTGTAAATGGCTTGCCCAGGAGCACATTGTAGGTGTCTGAGGCAAATTTTGAACCGAGATCACCCTGACTCCAAGGCCACCACTCTGTACATTATCATGTGGTACCATTCTTTATCCATTCATGGTGTGTAGCCATGAATCTAACAGACCATATCAAATATCATCTGGATGATAGGAATTCTTCTACAACTCATCATTTTTTTCTCTGTGGTATGAATACGATGAATTATTTTCAGTGAAGAATTAAAGTTATAGTTCACCCAAAGGGCACTCAAGAGGTGCAGCACATTACACGTAAAAGGCCATGCTAGAAAAGTAGTATAAAGGATATCTATCATAAGGGAGTTGCAGAAAAAGATGGGCCAAAGAGGTAGTGAAATGAGTCTCGAATTACCTGCAGAATATTTGTTTAAGTCTTATGCAATAACTCAGACTTAATAGTTTTAATTAAGCAGAGGAAAACTTTACCTTTATCCCTGACCTAATAGACACATTTTAAATTAGAGGAAATAAGAATAGATAAAATTTAGCAATAATATCCTAGCCTATCATTTTGCAGAGGGTTGTTATGAAAATGAGAAAATAAGATACTTGTAGAAGGAACTGAGTAGCAGAATTTGGAGATGAAAATGTAACTAGTTTGGACAATGACCAGGAAAAGAACATGATGGAAGTGAGAAGAATGTAGTGCTTATCTATTAAATGAGGACTCAAAATACCAAATTTCTGTAATCTCCTCTTTGGGAGAAAAAATCCTTTCTATTCCACAGTAATCATGATCATGAACATATGTGTATGTGTATGTGTTAAGCACATGTATGTGTGTGCATCCATATTTGTGTGTATATATATGTAAAGCTAAGACATGAGCTATTTTACATGTAATTGGGGGAAATAAAATGCTAAATAAATATTTTTTAATAATAACAGTAAAAAAGGCATGAATAATTATTGGGTCATGTTATTGAGTTAACCACGCCTTGTGAATTGGGCTCAAATCAGATTATTTGGGGGACAGATCACCCATTCTCCAAATCACTGTGGAATATCTCTTCTTTAATTACTCAGCCAAGTTTGCCCTGGGATCAGAATTTCTAGTTAATGATCTGTTCATATACAACTGAATCTTCCACATATAGAAAAGTATATTTCCTGAAAAGACAGGAACAGGGATAGGGGCAGGGAGTGAACCTATAATTTCATTGGTAAATGGAATCTAGACTTCACCAATGCAGGCCAGTAACTTCCAGGCATCTTATAGCCTCATAAAGTTGCTTAGAGTACTAAGAAGTTAAATGACTTATCCAGGGTTACATAGACAGTATATGAGGCCTAGTAGATAAAATAGTTTAAAGCCATCAAGCTTTGAGTTCAAGTCCACCCTCATACATTTACTAACTGTGTAGTTGGCAATTACTTAAACTTTGTGTATTTCTTTATCTATAAAATGGGCATAATAATATCATATACATCACTGGGTGGTTTTAAGGATAAGATGAGATAATATCTATAAGGTGCTCTGCAAACCTTAAAGCACTATATAAAACTATTATTATTACGAGCTGCATGACCTGGGGCAAATCACTTACCGTCTCTCAGCCTCAGTTTCCTCATGTGTAAATGAACTGAGTTGGCTTTAAACTGGTTGGTGAGTTAGGGAGTGTCCACCTCAAGCATGTGAAGACTTCCCCTGTGGAACGAGTGGATGAAAACAATTTATTCCAATGGCCATGAAGACGGCTGAAGCAAGTACTCTGAAGTGCTTCAAGCTTGCTCAGACATTGAAGATGCCAAGACCATCCACTGTATCCCTGGCCATTGCCAGTCATTGTGACTTTGGTCTTGCCAATGGATTTCAATGACTCTGGAAAAGAGAGTGAGGCTGATAACTTTGTGCAGCTCTGCCTCACTTAAATCCAGCTGGGCAAGTCAAGGTATCACCCTGTGATGTTCTAGGCCCTCTTCCAAAAGGAAGATTGAACAAGAATTCCCCATTTGTAAATGAATGGAATTGGATTTAATTGGCTCTAAGTTCCCTTTCAGTTTAAAATTCTAGGATCCTTTGAATCTATGTCAGATATAAGCCTATAACTCAGGTCTTCCCATGCCCAAGACCAGCCCTCTATCCACTATGTCACAATGTCACCTGACAGGGTATTCATGTATTCTCTAAGTCACTCCCCAGAAGCTTCTCCTAAAGGATGGTGTGGACACAGTAGGAATTGTAACCTTGTTTGTATAACAGCTTCGAACTTCAGGAACATATACCTGAACAGAAATCAACAGGGTGTATGTTGTAAAGCAATGAGGCAGGAGCATACTAGGACAGGGTAGTTTCAGAGATCAAGCCTGGAACCTCTGTCCACACTCATGGGTGGAGCAGCCACCCAGAAAGCACTTGTTGGCAGTTTTCTTGTGGTTCTCTTTCCTACCCTTTGTGCAGAAGGGTAAAACTGAGGCACAGCTGTGAAATATGAAGAGGAAAGGTAAGATTGTTAGAAACAATGGAAACATTTTGAAAAAGAACTGCTTTGAATAGTGTAGCAATTATCCTCCCTAGGCAGCATAATTATGAGTATAGAATGGAATAGGAAAGGGAAGGGAAAGAATTCAGATACAGTGGAAACCAACTGGGAACACCTTAGGAGAAAAGGAGCCCGCCTCCTTTTCCTAGCTTATTTTCAGCTGATTGCTCAAGATCTGCTGCACTCTTGTGTCTGTGTTTCCATTGTACTACTTTTATTGAGAGGAAAATGCTTTGTAAATGTCAAAGTTCCAATGACTGAGTTGTATTACTGTGAAGATAATTGACAAAGGCCAAGAAATGTAAAGTGATCTTATTCCATAAGGGAGACACTATGCCTGGAGAAAGGAGAAATGAATAAGAGAACTTTCAAAAAGGAAAGGCGAGTTCATTTGACTTCCCTTTTCTCTCTTCTAAAGTTTGTCTTCAGGGGAAAAGAATGAAGTAAAGTGTAAAGTAAACTCAAAAGGAAAAAAATGATTGAGAGACTCTTAATAAGGAAGCAGGAAGTTGTAGGAGAAATAGATGAGTCCAAATAAAGAGAGCCACTGGCCTCTTCAGCAGTGCGCTCCTCCACCCACAGCTTTGGGAGGTCCTTGGATTCAAACATATTATGTTCTGCCAAAGGGATACCTGGGGCTGCTAAAAACTTGGAGTCAAGCTTTTCTTGAACTCTAGCAAATTGTCCCCCAGAATTCTGGAGGAAAACTCTTAAATAAAACAAAAGCATGATTCACGGTTAGAGTCTTCTCTAAATGACATTAATACAAACCATTAATCTATCACCTACCATCCTTTTCCAAAACATAAAGACATTTTTTCTTTTTTTTAAAATTTTAATTTATTTTCTTGATTACATCATTCATTTCCACAAGGTTTTGAGTTACAGATTTTCTCCCCTTCTTTCCCCCACCCCCAAGCCCAAAACAGAGATCCCACCGCAAAGTCCCTCCCACAATCTGCTCTCTTCTAGGTCCTCCTCTAACGCCCCTCTAACTTTCTGGTAGGACCCTACCCCAGTCCCTGCACATCTCATTTCCCAGTTGCATGTAGTTAATAATAAATAATAATTATATATATAT
>CM053594.1:103317662-103349517 GCA_028646575.1 Pseudocheirus occidentalis
AATCCCCGGCACACACTGAAGTTCACAAGGTGCAGCACACCTCAAACCCTTCAGGACTTCTCTTGCCTGGAACTCAAGGATCAGCCAGGCCACCAACAAACAAAGTCCCATCCTGTTCATGTCTTCAGTCAGCGTCACTGAGGAGCCAAATCCAAAATCTGTCTGTCTCAAAAATTCTCCTGTTTATAAGCACTGGCCTTCTCCCAAGTCAGCAGGTGAGTGTCTCAGCCAATAGCATTCTTCCACGTCAACAGGGAAATTCACACCTTTTCACCAATGGACAGAGTTCTATACTTAGCCATAAGTTACTAGGATCTACTTAAGCCTAAGTATATGATCTACTTAGCCCTAAGTATCTGATCTACTTAGCCCTAAATATCAAACAAATTGATTACCATTACATCTGTGCATTTAACTTAACCCTTGTGTGTGGTCATGTGTGTGTCTGTGTGCGCGCGTATGTTCGAGTGTGTGTCTTACCCCATTAGAATACAAATTCCTTGAGAGATTGATTTGCTTGAATTTGTATCTTCAGTTTTTAGCATAGTACTGGCACATAATTAATAAGTATTTGACCTTTCTTCTCTCTCTGGCTCTCTACTAGAGCATCAAGATCCTAACAGTCCTAAATCCAGTGACTTGAAGTGGATTGATCTGGACTGGATTCACCTAAAAATATTCTCTAAAATTCATCAAAACCAGTTTCATGTTTATCGAATCTAAATGTTTTGTGGAAGCAAAACATTCTTATTTTAAAGATTGAATACATAAACATCCTAGACAAAAGAACCTCCGTTATGCTAGATTTACATTTTATGTTGTTTACCAAACAGATAAAAATGAGTCAGTATAAAACAAACCACACAACTTTACAGGCAGGAGAAAAAGGAAGCCCTTGAATTTACCTTTTAAATTTTTTTCATCATATGAAAATACATATGGAATTCTATGATTATTCTTCTAAGATGGTAACTTTCACTGAGTCTGGGCATGGAGCTAAAATATGAAAGACCTTTTTTTTTTTTTTTTTTTTTTTTTTTGCAAAGATCCAATCTCTCCATAATGAGGAACTTTCTTGCTAAAGAGAGGGCCTCACTTTCTACTTAGAATTGTGCTACTTCTCTATGCCTATGCCTGAGATGTACTGAAAATATTCCACCACATCATTGTGCAAGTCATCCACAGGATGACTTGGGCACATAAGGGGATGACATGGAGAAAACCCTACAAATTTTAACACAGATTTTTAAAAATTGTTGTTCTTTGTTTTTATACCATATTTGTTTCTAGGTATTGTTCCTTACCTTTTTTTTAGCCACTGTGTATTTGATATGATTCTGTCATTTTGCTTTGTAACTGTCCATATGAGCATTCCAAAGCTTCTCTAAAATCTCATATTCATCTTTCTTTACTACACAATAATATTTCATTATTCACGCACCAGAGTTTGTTTAGTTGTTCTTTCATTAATTTGCTTCTGGTTCTTTGGTAAAAAGACAACAGAAAATAATTGCTCCAAATGTCTTTGTATATATTGGACTTTCTTTTATCTCTTTGATGTATATATCCAATACTGGAATCACTGGGTCACAGTTTATGAACTGCTGAGTCTCTTTTTTTTCTATAATTTGTAAAATCATAGGTTTACAGCTAGAAGGCTCATTAGAGATCATCTGGGCCAAAATGTTATCCAACTCAAATAAAAATGAAGACAATGAATAGTACATAAATATCCCTGCAGTTACATATTGACTTACAAAACCATATATTAATGTTATCTATGTTCTATTGAATTTTTATTTATTTTGTTACATTTTCCAATTACATTTTAATTTGGTTCCCATCCATCACTGTGGATTATTGTGTGAAGCAATGGGGTCTGCAAGACCACATGTTTGACACTTTTGATGTAGTCTAACTCTTGGATTTTATAGGTGAACTGGGCCATACTGAGGTTAAATGACTTGCCCAAGGCAACACAGGTAGTGGGTAGCAAAATCTGGAATCAAACCCAGGTCCTGTAACTTTCAAACCAGAGTTGGAACAACATAAAGCTCCAACAATAAATAGCATCATATCTTAAAATGTTGCACTGCAGGTAACTGTGACATTACTATTCCTAGAACATATTATTTTAATTTTTAATAGTTATTTCTTCTTATTAGGTGATTCTAGCATTTTACTAAAACTATTAAAATGCCCTTAAGTAGTACTACTACTAATACCTAAGTAACACTACAAAGGGGAAGAGTCTGAGCTGACCTTTAACTGAATATTTCAAATCCTGAGTATTGTAGAAAGTTTGCAGGTAATTTAATTTATCCGTTGGCAATTCTTGCTACATAGCAGTCTGTTTGAACATAATGATTGTAAAATGTCTAAAGACTGATGGTTAGAAAAATGGGAATATGGAACTGAACCAGTTGTAGAGATGCTTATCTTTGACAAGAAACAGATTCAGGGCTTATTAAGCAATTCATGCTCCCATGATCACTTTGCTTCCCTTTCATTTAGCGAGGTATGATCTTTATAGGGCAAGGGCTGAAAAACCACTAATGGCCATTTTTCTTTCCAGCAGTTCTGTGAAATCCTAACAGATTTCCAAAGGATACCAGAAAAGCCTCCCATAAAGAGCCAGGACCTGAAGCTATATTCCCACTTCTATCATGTGTCTCTAATATGGGACAAACGAGTTTGACTTTAATGTTTAGGGAGGAAAAGCTCTAGAATGTGCTATTAAAGGGATGGTTAGGAACTCCCTAGAAAAGGAACTAGTATGGCTTCATCAAAAATAGGTCAAACTATACTAACTTTATTTCCTTTTTCAGAAGGTTCACTACTGGTAGATGAATGGAATACTATAAATACAGTTAATCTTGATTTTAGTGAAGCAGTTGACAAATTCTCCTGTTATTCTCATGGACAAGATGAAATGTGAATGAAGCAATAATACATTTTGCTCTCTTTGAAACAATGCCTGGCTTATAGTAAGTGCTCAATGAATGTTTCATCTATTAGGAGACAGCTAGATGGCACAGTGAATAGAGTGCTAGACTCAGAGTTGGAAAGAGGAGTTCAAATCCAGCCCTAGACATTTACTAGATGTAAATGCAGTAGTAGACACAGGGCAAGTCGCTTACCCATTTCCCCAAGCTCCTCAAGAGTCTTTCCTCTTCCTTTGTATACCCAGTCTTAGAATAGTGCCTGGAACATAGATGGTGCCTAATAAATGTTTATTGATTGACTAACAAACTCCCTTAGCCTCAGTTTCCTCACCTGTAAAATGAAGAAAATAAAGAGCATCTACTTCCCAGGGTTGTTGTAAGGATAAAATGAAGTAACATTTAAAAAGTGCTATGCAAACCTTAAATCACCATATAAATGCTAGCTATCATTATTATTATTTCTCATAGCTCGGGAGAGTTCAGTATAGTGTTAACTGACACTGTACTATAATGTGGCAGGGTTTAATTATGCTTACACTAGGGATAATACTCATACCTTCCTCTGACTCATACTTTACAAGATCACGGAATCACAAATATAGAACTAGAAGGAACCTCAGAAGTCATGATTGCAACCTCTTCATTTTGCAAATGGGGAAACCGAAGAAGTTAAAGGAATTTGCCTAAGGTCATACAGGTAGGAACAAGCAGTGACAAGATTTGAACCCAAGTCATCTGACTGCAAAGCCAGCTCTCTTTCCCCTGCCGCAGTATGGATTCATTACGGGGGAAAAAACTGTTTGGTTTTATTATTTAATCCATTCTTAGCAATTGGGTCATATCAGAATAACATCATGGAAAGAACAATGGATTTGGAAAAGAAAGATTGGGATTCAACCACCAACTACTAGTTTCTTTCAGATGAGTGACTTAAACTTTCCAGACATCCATTTTCTCATCTATAAGTAAAGGGGCTGGGTTAGGTACCCCCAAATGCCTTTCTAACTCTGATATAATGTATTAAAGTTCTGCAATCAATAGTGCAAGGACTGATTGTCAAGATAACTGAACAACACCAATAACATCAACATGAGTCCCAAATGGCCACTCTAGTGCCCTTCATAGACTCACTCTAGGTCTTTTGGCTTATGATGGTTTCTAGAAATTGGAGCGATTGGTTTGACTGTCTAAAGATTCCAGTCCTTCCAATAGCTACATATAACTTTGTCACAACAGTGAAGAAAAAAACACATCCTGCCAGATATGGATTATGGAATGACTCATGTCTAAACTATGAAGGAAGAATTGGCCAAAGAACAGCACATGTGATCCAGGCACATACTCTTAAAGAAAATTCAAATTTAGTTTATGAGAGGCAGGAAAGGGTAGTGGATAGTTCATCAGACTTGGAGTCGAGTGGTACAACTTTAAATCCTGTCTATGTCAATCACTAGCTATACCACTACAGGCAAGGTTCTTACCCTCTGAGACTGTTTCCTCATGTATAAAATGAACATAATAACTTGGACCAGTAGCTGACATCTAAACAACCCGTAACATACATTATCTCATTTGAACCGCAAAACAATCCTAAGAGGTAGAGGTGTCTGGTATCATTTCCCCCATTTCCCCATTATACAGAAAAAAATGTAGTGGGTGGGGATGATAGCGATGGAGAGATAAGGCTATTTGCCCACAGTCACTCACCTACTTAGAAAGTGTCAGATACAGGATTTGAGCCCAGGTCTCTGTCCTACTTCCAAGCCTAGCATGCTCTTCACTACACTGTACAGCCTCTATGGATCAAATGAGAAAAATACATGTAAAGCCTTTTCCTAACATTAACACACTAGATAAAGGTCAGTCATTGGTATGATTATAGTCACTTGAAATTTTTAAAGGAAAAATTTAGGTGCTACTTCTAGTATTAATTTCTTTTACTCCCAAAGTGACTTTATTTGAACTGAAATCCTGGTGACCAGGAATACATGCTTCCCAAGCACATCTAGCTAATTGTCAGGCTAATTATCCTGTCTGCCAGTCTGTAGGAAGTTTGGAGGTGGCATGCTGGCAACCTCCCTTAGTCAGGGAAGCATATGATGATTCCTGATGCCTATAAGATATCCTTTGCTATTTTAAATTGATGTTTCAGCCAAATCATATTTACTTCACTTCCCAGAGGGTACAGGTTACTTCATTCCTCTAGTTTTGAGTGTCTTGCCCTTTCACAGCACCATAGAACCTTAGAATTTTAAGAGAACTCAGAGGTTATATATACTTAAGAAAAAACCCAGAAAACTCCAGTCTATGATTGGACAACTAGAGTAATGTGGACCTAGTTGAATCCCCAAATTGTTCATTCTACTTTTAGATGACTTGAATTATTAGAAAATTTTTGAAATCTGCTTCACAGCAACTCTGACTCATTGTTCCTAATTCTACCCTCTGGATCCAAGTAAAACAATTGTAATTACCTCTTTCACATAACAATCCTCCAAATACTTGAAATCAGTTACTGTTTCTGTCCTAAGGCAGCTCTTCTCTAGACTAAATATCCAGGATGGTAGTTAAATTAGATACCATATCAAGCAATGATCAGTTTTTTAAAAAGCTAGAGATTTTTAGGCTGAAGAAGAGGCTTTGGGAATGGGTAAGATAGCTTAATAGCTATTTTCAAGTACAAGAGTTTACTGAGTCAATCAATCAACTCATTCCACCCTACTTAGATAAGATGCCATGCCACTATGATTTGGTTAGGTCAGAATACATTTGTTAATTGAATCTTTCACTCAGAGTTGTGAACTAGAGACCTAGACATCTCCTTTTAATAAAGTCATTTCAGTTAGGTGCAAAAGGGAGTCTGTTTGGATTAGTTGAGGAATTTGACCATGCCCTATGGGGCTTGATTAAAACTAGAAATCTAGTTTGGAATCAAGAATTAAAGCATCTGACAGCTTACTGGTATAAGTATCAAGCCAAGTCCCTGAGTAGGCACTGCTTGGAAGTAAGTGGAGGAGAGAACTGAGACCTTAGAATTCTTCCCACTCCCCAATCCCCACTTATCAGTTCCCAGACCAGAGGAGAATCTCAGAGAACCAGAAGATTCATCATCCCAGCAGTATTCCTAGGACAGAAGAGGTGGTGGTGATATCTATATTTGCATTGTGAACCAGTTTCAAATTGGATATAAGGAGGGAAAATAGACTCAGCTGTCTACAAGAAGTCCAGCAGAAAAGCTAAGGGGAGTATCATGAGGACTCCAGGGAAAGGACTTCCAGGAGCTCTGAGTTACCTACTTACCATATGTACTTTATAAACTGGAGTGCATGTTCCCCTACACTCCAGACTGATGGGATTATCTTTCACAGACTTTTAGGGGGATGTTAGTACCAACTGTTCTTACTCTATTGTCTTAAATACTCCTTTCTTGACATAAAATGTCTTGCTAATTCATATCATATGACAGTTAAAGGTTAATGGCTTATTAGCATGGCTTTGGGATTCATGGCATTAGACAACCACCTCCCCAACCATCAGGGCCACGCCTAGAATCCCAAGAGAAGATATAACTATGAATTCTATTCACCCAAGGAGAAGTAGCGAAGTAAATACAGAGTATAACCAAGTATTTGAAGGACTGTTGGATGGATTACTCTTTTTCTGCTTGGCCCCAAGGGTAGAATCAGGATCAATGGGTAGACATTGCAAAAAGGCAGACTTAGGTTTAAAGCTCCCTAAGTATTAGAATTACCCAAAATAAAATGGCCTCTCTGAGGAGGTATCAGATTCTCCTCAATTGGACAAAAGTTAGTTGAACTCTTATTTAAAAATTTTATTTTTCTTTATTGGCTTTGGAGAAAGGTATACTATCTCTCTAACATCTATTTCATAAGGATCAAGCCATGATGAAAAGAACAGAAAAGGCATTTTTGTATAAAAGAAGAAATTTTATTGTCAAAGATATTGCCACTAAACAAACATTTTGATACCTATTATAAGTTGGGAAAGAATTTTAATATATACTGCTAAGACACGTATATGAAGAAATGTGCTGCAGACAGGATTCTCAATTGTTTCAGAGAAAAAATTATCTGTAATATAGATGTGAGGATGTAGAACTCATTGACAATATGGAGTAATACTTCACTTTTATGAGAGCAATTTCATGCTACAAAGAATAAGAGAAAATATTTTTATTAAAATAAATAAATATGCGTATAAAAAAACACAGTTTTCAGGATCACCAAAGAGATAGATTACTTTGTTAAGAACTCCAGAGCTGTAGAGCATGAGTACCTTAGCAAATTTGCATATGCATATTTTATGACTAAAGAGGGTTAAAACTAGGAAAAGAGACATTATATAAATATTTGGAAACCGAAGCATGATTTTAAATCACATCTCCAAAATAGCCGGAAAAAAATACTATTGACTTAATCGGAGAAATTTGGAAGAATTGTGATTTTTAAAGTCAGTAACTGCGTCAGGAAGTTTTCTTTTAAGCCACTGAGTTTAATTGATTTTAACAGCAGCAGGGGAAGAGGAAGCTGGGAATTGAAGACAAGAGAAGAGGGGAGGCAAAAGGAATAGACACAAACTTATTTTATGTTTACTTACCATTTTTACATATAATTATAACTTATTTGAATAGTGCTAATTTTTAAAATGTGACCACTTCATAAGATTCATTCTTCACTTTAATAGACCTAATTGTATTAGCAGTTGTCATCATCATCTCCCCCTCTGTCCCTTTCAGTCCCTGTCTCTCCCTCTAATGGAACATCTACAAATAATATATTGAATTGTTCTAATACCATATTTAACCTACAAAAACACAATATTTTACTGTTTCTTGTTAGGTTTGTTCCATAAGTGCCTGACACCCTTCTTTCTTGTATTCTTGATGCAAGACCTGTTTATAGTGACTTTGAAAGAAACTGATCACTTATTAAATCCACTTTTCTCTTCTGAGACACATACATTTCTTTTGAGAAACATGATAAATAAATATTACTTGTACCCATAAGGTCTTTCCTTTCTTTCCCAGGAAATAATCTATCTCATTGTTTTTTCTAGGTTTCTTCTTGTGCTTTATTTTGTCCTTATATGAATCACAGTCATGCTACACCAACTGCCATTTGAACATTTTGAACTGGATGTCCCATAAGCATCTCAAACTCAACAAGTCCAAAATAGATCTCATTATTCCACCCCACCTCCCACCCCTGCCTCAACTTTGTCCTTTTCTGAATTCCTCTATTTTTACTGAGGACACCATCATCCTCCCAGTAACCCAGGCTGGAAATTTCAGTGACTTCTTTATTTTCTTACTCCATAGAACCAAACAGTTGTCAAATCTTGTTATTTCTCCCTTCGAAATATCTCTTATATTCAGCTCTCCTCTCCCTTACATAGCCACAATAATTAAACCTTCATTTTCTCTCACGTGGACTATTATAATTCTCTTCTAATTAGTCTTTCTGTTTCAAATTCCTCTTTAATCCAAACCATCCTCCACTCACTTATGAGGTGATGTTTTAAAAAGTATCCATATTCTGTTCATTTCACTACCTTATTTAATGAATTTCAGTGACTCATATAACTTCCAGGATCAAATACTAACTCTGGTACTTAAAGATCTTCATAACTTGGACCCTTCCTACCCTTCCAGTCTTAAACTCCACTCCCGTCCATACATTACTACATGATCCAACAATATTGGCCTATTCACAGTTTTCTGAGCATATCACTTGATGCATCTGTGTTTCCTGTCCCCTACATCTGGAATGTTCTGCGCCCTCACCTCCACCTCTTAGGTTCCTTGGTATTCTTCAAGACAAATTGCACCTTCTTCAGGAGACTTTTGTTAGTCTCACCTGTCACTCTTCCCCCATATTTTCTCCCTCCAGGTAAACTTCCATCTACTCTGTACATATTTTATATGTATACAGTTGTTGACTTGCTGTCTCCCACATTGAAATGTGAACTCCTTCAGGTCAGGGACCATGTTTTTGCTTTTCTTTTAATCCCCAACACCTTACATAGTATCTGGAACATAGTAATCAATTAAGAAATGTTTGCTGATTGAAACCAGGTAGTTGTCAAGCTTTGTAAGTCTCAGGAGTCTCTGTTGTTTCATGAATAGATGCTCTAAGAACATAGCATACCTCTCTACTATGTATATCATGTCTTCCTCAATAACCCTTATCAAGGAGTTTCCAATGATGAACATTCATCTCTCCTGGTGATACCTTTGGATCCACAACATCATGTCTTTGCACCCAAGAATCTTCACTTCCACCAGAAAAAAACCTCATAGGTATTCAGCATGCCTTCTTCCCTTCCTCCTTTGTGTAATATGCATCTACCCTTCTACCTACTGACACAGTTTAAAATTCACCTGTTTCTTTTTCTTATTTTAAGCAATATTTTTTTGTTTTGCTTTTCATGAGCACTCAATCTCTCTAATAAGCTACAGAGTAGCTTATTATGTGTCGAATATATAGGGTCGATGTATTTGACCCTGTATCGAAATATAAGGTCCTTACCTTTAACTCTAAAAATTCATATTGTTGGACTTGGCCCAAAATTCTAGCTCTACTTACAGAGTAGATAGACATTCCTTTGGCCCTTTCAACTTCTCTGTCAAAAGAGAGAACAACTTGCATTACCATGAAGGTTATGTAGTATTAAGGTACTCCACACAAATTAGGATAATGTTATTTTAAATCTTGTTTTTGCTGTCAATATATGTTGTTTAACACTGGCAACTTAAAAATGACCCACTTTTGTGGATCACTAAAAACTTCCCTTTTTTGTCCATATTTTTTGGAAATATAATCCTCAGTTCCCCACATTGTGTTCATGGTTAATGCTCACAGCAATCATCCAGGGGTCTCTGCTTATTTGCCCTCTTATTTTCCACAAGATCTATTGCTGGGCACTCCTTGGTAAGTTTTCAGGGGTGTGTAAAAGAATTTTCCTAATTCTTTTTAAGGACCTCAGCTACCTTTGATCTGTATTGAGAACATGCCTGTCAAAGCCTGAATGTAAACAGCAGTTACCCTAAGCTGTTATCTGCAAGTTCAAAAATAGAAAGACAATTTACAGTTACTTCTCACCTTTTCCCTTCACTTCTCTCTTCTTTATGATCAGATTCCAGACACCTACTCCCATCCTGCCCCTGCCACTGCTACTGCATGAGTCATGAGTCATATCTCAAATCAGGTCTTGTTCATATGAACTGCTGTCTAGTCACATGCTTTCCTTACACAGTTTTAAAAATCGAAATATAAGGTCCTTACCTTTAAATCTGTAAAAATTCATGTTGTTGGACTTGGCCCAAAATTCTAGCTCAATGAGCTTTCCTTCAATAAATAATCCAGTCTAATGTATTAACTATTCCTCCTAGCTTCCCACCACCCATAAATTTAATAAGCATTCATTGATGCCTTCACCTTAGTCATTGATAAAAAAAAGTATTAGAGACAGAATTATGGTGCATTCCATAAAAGACACTGATCATTATCTGTTACTTTTTGGATCAGATTTTGCAATCAACTTTGAATTCCCCTTTACTATTATTCAGATCACATCTCTCCATCTTGTCCACAAGGATATCGTCATCAAGTGTCTTTCTAAATTCTTGGTATTTCTTGATCTGCTAATTGTAGAAAAAGGAGGAGGTAGTTCTGCCATGACTTGTTTTTGATGAAACCAGTCAGGCTCTTAGTGATCATTGCTTCTTTTTTGAAATGCTTCCAAACCATCTCTTAAATCTGGAACCCCCTCCTTTCTCAATACCTCTTCTTAGAATTCCTCAAAAACCATCCTCTAAATCAAACCTTCCTATTTTCCTGAGCAGCTAGTGTACCCCACCCCCAATCTACCATTTGCTCAGTTCATATATTTTCTATATGTACATCATATTTGCACATGTAAACTCCTTGAGAGCAAGGAAAGTGTCATATCTGGTTTTGTATCCTCAGCACTTAGCGTAATTCCTGGCACATAGTAGACAGTTAATGAATTATTACTGAATTTTTTTAAAAATATGAACAAAAGGGATGACTAGGTGGCACAGTGAATGGAGCACTGGCCCTGGAGTCAGGAGAATCTGAGTTCAAATCTGGCCTCAGACATTTAACATTTATTAGCCATGTGACCTTGAGCAAGTCATTTAACCCCAATTACCCTGCCTTCCCCCCTTCAAAAAGCAAAAAAATGAAAAAAAAAAGAAATTTTTTTTCCAGGAATCAAAGCTACTAGTTGAGAGTTTGAAAATTTTCACCTTTTCCCATGCTTTTGTAAGTTGTCATCATATTTGCAAGTCTCTGAGGGTTGTTATATATATCCAGGAAAGCAATACTTTATATATAGAAGATGATCAACAAATGTTTGTTGAATCAATGAGTAAAATCATATGTGAGTCAGTGAATGAATCAGTCAATTCAAG
Organism: Pseudocheirus occidentalis; assembly: GCA_028646575.1. NCBI lineage: Eukaryota > Metazoa > Chordata > Mammalia > Diprotodontia > Pseudocheiridae > Pseudocheirus > Pseudocheirus occidentalis. The sequence goes on from CM053594.1 coordinate 103,329,063, forward strand.
AGGCAATTGTATATTTATGGTGTCAACTCAATAGACTTTTTTCCATATTTTGAGGGAAAATAATCTATTCTTTTAAGTCCAGTGTTGTTTTCTCTGGTTCAATGAAGGTCAAAAATATCTCCTGTGGAATTAAGAAAGTAATATTCTTTGAAATCTTCATATATCTCTAATATTCCAGATTCTACTTGGTGCCTTTCATCATATAAGTAATTGATTCTGAGCATTAGTGATTGATCCATTATAACAATCAGAAATTTTCTTATGTCTTAAAATTAATTCATAGTTTTTCCCCTACATGAAATTCCCAGTTCAGTCCTTTAAAAGACTATCTGTCTTTTCTATCTCTTTGTGTAGATTTCTGTCTTTAGAGACAAATTAATTTAGCTAACTGAATTAAGTTAATTTTCCTCCCAATTTCATCCTTAAATGCCCTTGAGATGAAATTGGTTGAGTCACCAAGATTTCATTAAATTTGTTTCTCATCCCACCCCTTAAATGCTTCTAGCTTTCTTATGAGATGAACACTATTGGTAATATTTTTTTTTACCATTCTACTCCATAGGGTGTGCCAAATAAGTTTTTCCTTTAAAATGGTATAACCCTAGACTTCCATGTCTCCCTGTTTGTCAAGGAGACCAAGTTTTGCTAAACACAGTGTTTCTAGGTTCTTTTAGTATTCTTGTGATTTATAATTTGTGGTTACATTTCTTAAAAACATTTCAATAGCCTGTATTTGTGCTTGTCCTTTTGTTGATTTCTACTCTTTGGTTTCAACATCCTGTTAAAATGTCTGTTTGAAGTTCAATTATATAGCTTATCTTATGCTTTTTTATTTTTTCTTGTACTTTAATTATTGAATTTTAATATCAGTTTCGACATTTGCTCTAACCAGCCAGTCACATATGCAGAGAGCTGATTTGGAAATTACTACAATATCACAAACTAGCCATTTTCTATATGCTAAAATAGAATCAATTTCATGATATTTGGTGTTCTATTCTATTCTATTTGGTGTTTATCATGTCTTGCACTTCTCGATTCTCCTTTGAAAAAAATTTATTCATGATATATAGACATAAACCTTTTGTATAGTCTCTGTCTTCTCTCTTATACCTGAACCAGGTTACTAGGTGGCACAGTGGATAGAGTGTGAGATATAGAATCACAAAGACCTTTGTTCAAATCCAGTCACAGATACTAGCTGTGTGATACTGGGTAAGTCACACGTTCTGTCTGCCTCAGTTCCTCATCTGCAAAATGGGGTAATAATAGCACCTACCTCCCAAGGGTGCTGTGAGGACCAAGTGAAATAAAAAGTTGTAAAGTAGTACCACAGGGCCTGGCACACAATGAGCATTATATAAATGTTAGCTATTATTTGTAATATTTTTATCATTATGATGTTTTCTAATGTATTTTTGCATTCACGCTAATTCTACCTTTGGATTCAAGTGATTGAATATATATTAATTTCATTTAGAATGTCTTATCAAGTTCTTCAGAGAATTTCTCTAAAACTTCATTTCCTACAACAGGCACTGACCCATAAGTTACACTTATTTTGTAGTATTATTCTCCCAAAAAAGCTTGTCACGAACCCTACAATGTAAGAACCAATGAAATAGTACTTCTTGTTTCCTTCGGATAAATTATAAAATTAATCTCATTAACTTCTTTAAATGGCCTTCCAAAGATAAACTATGAATTGTTTTTCCACTTAGCTGAGATATCCTTTCTTCTGGTTTCATTTACAATGAAAATATTAAGATTTATATGACTTACTTCCTTAGGCGGTACAAGATAAGAATCTTTATATTTACCATCTCAATAGCTAAGTTAATGTTCATGATTGTTTTAAAACTGTAATTCTGCCTGCTTCTTGAGGCAGTTAGGACAGTAGATAGAGTATTGGGCATGGAATCAGGAAGACCTGAATTCAAATCTGATCCCAGACACCAACTGTGTGACCCTGAGCAAGTCACTTAACCTCTGTTCACCTCAGGTTTCTCAACTATAAAGTAAAGATAACAATAGACCCCACCTTGCAGGGTTATTGTGAAAATCAAGTGAGATAAGATTTGTAAACCTGTTTAGCTCAGTGTTTGACACATAATAGGTGTCATATAAATGCTTATTGTGTTCCTCTTCATCACTGTTCCACCATTACTGCAGAAACATAAGGGAGGCCACATGAAATTAAGGGTTATTTTGTATTTTTCTGTTTAATGAGTTGCTGTGGTCAAAGAATCCATCACTGAGGAGCCATTTTAATGATGACAAGTCTCTACTTAGGCAAATCTTTTAGAAGTTAGCCATAGTCTATTGCTGGAACCACATCTGAAACCTTTTCAGCATAGCATTGCTGGCAGAACTTCCACGTCACTAGCATAGGCATTAAGAACCCTGGGTTATTTTCATGTTACACCTAGCAAATTGGAAGATATGACAAAAAATGGAATGTTCAAAGTTGGAAAAAAACTGTGTAAATGCTAGTACACTGATATACTTAATGGTAGGACTGTGAATTGGTCCACTGTTTTTTGGAGAATGACTGAAAATTATGCTGAGAAAGTGATTTAAATGACCATACCCTTTGATACCAAGATCTCTACACTAGTCATACATTCCATAGATACAGTCCTACCAAAGAAAGGAAGAAAGGCCACAACATATTTATAGAAGTACTTTTGGTAGAACTAAATTAGAAATAAAGCCCATTGTTTGGGAACTATCTAACTATACAGTAGTATATGAATGTTATAAGATATTATTCTGCATTAAGAAATTATGGATATTTGGAAGCATAGACTCATATAAACTAATGTAAAGTGAAGTATATGTATATTTTATATATATATATATAATATACAAAATATATAGTGACTATAAAGATGAACACAGAAAAACAATAAAAGATCAAAACTGAATGCTGTGTAATTATAATAACCAAACTTGTCTCTTTAAAAAATGAGGACATTAACCTACTTATCTTCTTTGAAGTGTTACAGGACTATGAGTATAAGCACATATTGTCAGATTAAGTTTATGTTTACTTTGCTTTGCCTAATGGCCTTTTCCTTCTTTATCACAAAGGATGGGCTCCTCAGTAAGGTAGAAATCAAGCACTTATTTGGAAATGAAGGTATTATAAAAACCAAAGATATGAATATAAATCTTTGATTAAGAATCTATGGGGAGGAATGGAAGGATAAAATTTAGAAATCAAAAATTAAGAAAAATGTTTAAAATGGTTTTGACATGCAATTGGGGTTGGGGGGAACGAAATATGCTAAACTGAAAAAAAATAAGGAAGCAGCATAATGTGGTAGAAAAAACAGTAAGCTGTAAACTGAAAAGCTCAGCTTCTAGTCCCTATTCTGCTACAAATCACTTATATGACCTCAGAGAATCACTTAACCACTATAAGCCTTAATTTCTTCATCTGTAAAATGTCTGGTTTGAACTTAAGTATCTGCAAGGCTACCTTTGGTAGTGGTATAATTAGACATGGAGTCAGAAAGACCTGGGTTCAAGTCCTACCTGAAAATTTTACCAGCTATTTAAAGCTGGACAAGTCATTTAATCTCAGTGGGTTCTGGTTTCCCCATCTGTGAAATAAGGTACTTAGACATCATCATCTAACAGCCTTTCTACCTATGAATCCATTATCTCTAAGTTTTCTCCTTTAAGATAAAAATACTATATGATTATAAGTGGAGACAAACAGTGAAGCTCAGGAATAGAGAAAGGAGTGAGGAATCTAGGACAAGTCCTTAGATATTTTGAAATGAGCCTTGATTAACAAGATCTCAGCTGCCTCAATCTTTCAGTTAACTGTGATGCTTTTTTGTGCTCTCAATTCTTAGGAGAAAGGTAGGTCACTAGAAAATACACTTGTGTCTGATATTTATTAAACCAGAGACTCAATAATGATAGGTAAGATCTTAGTCATTTCAAATTCCCTCCTATGTCTTCAGGCCACTTCAATGTGAAAAGGACATAGGATAAAGATATATCAAACCATGAAGCATACAGATAGAGTGAATGTAGATTGTTCACTCAATCCAGGACTACTAGGCATCTTTGAAAGGGTAATGGTTGTAATGTTAACACGTATAAAAGGAAGTAGTTTTTTATAAAACAGAGTTAAACATTTTAAAATAACTCCAAGTGTCTACATAGACAAAGTATAGATTTAGATAAATTAATAAATGATAAATATATAACAAGAAATGTTAAAAAGAAATTTTGATTGTATTCAGGTAAAAATACAGAAGGCCAGAAACAACGGAAAGCAACAATTATGTTCTCACACAGCACAATGCTTGGTCCATCAACAAAGAGATGGAACGCTGGACTAGATGAGTCTTTGGTCTGATTTTGTCTGACTTTTCTCTGTTTGATTCCTTTCCTGCTAGTCTATTGTAGACATATTAATGAACACTGTGCTACCTCCCACATGGATAGCTGACAGAAAAAAGAATCAAGAGCATAAAGTGACAGGAATAGTCTACAGAATGGAAAATCAGACTTTAGGAAGGTAAGATTATGGCCATGAAGAAAGCCTCATTCTCACCAGAACACACACCAGGGAAGCAGGGGTATAGGGTGGGGGTTCGCCATCCATGGTGACAATATCTCATTGTGGAGCTCAGTAGGTGAACACTTGGGTAACAGCAGTGGTAGAGACTGTAGCTTATAATAACATCATTTCTGTTGCCAGGGAAACAACACATGCAGTGATGAAGGTTGACATTTTGAAACACACATGAAGTTTCATTATTAACAAACCATGGGGAGGATAACAGCCACTATGCTGACTTGGAAACATCTGTTCCTAGTCATCTACTCCCATTTGTAAGAGAAATTCCATATTCATAGACAGTACAAATAAACACATATGTTTGCAGGGAGGCATTTAATGGTATTGAATGTTCAGTATAGGACAGCCTTGGTCTCCATGATGTTCTTGTTGAGATCAAGGCATAAAATCCCAACCTCAGGGAGAAAGAAATAATAAAATGGGGAGGAAGATCTTTCGACCCATCCTTACCCTAGCAATGTCTGACTGTAACTACTTTTAAAGTCAAATGATCTTGTCTATTGGTCAACTCTTCCCTTTGCTTATCTAGATCTTTTTGGTTTCTGTAATTCTGTTTCCTCTCATTCTGAGTTTAGAGGGCAGCCCATTCTAGTGTTAATTTCATTCTCCCTGATTTATTTAGAAACAGTGATATTTTCAATCCATGCATAACTATCATGGATCTTTGAAAGGAGTAGTGCTATAGTGTAATTTCATCAAGCTAAACTAGATGATATCTGATGATATCTGATGTCCCCTGTAGCTCTAAATCATGTGAACCTAGGAGATGGATCAGAGATGGAATATAGGTAGTGTTCATCAGTCATAAATCCCAATGCTGATCAGTCTCATATTAGATCATCATGTCAGAAACAAACAGCAGGATACCAGTACTTTGAGCATAATTCTTGACTGTATCCCGTAACTGTATTTTATGTGCCTTCCTAAGGTTTTTGAAACACTTACTCTGAATGCATTATTATACAGACTATAATAAAGAACAGGCTGAAAATGCTACTAAATTCAGGGCTTTACTTAGCATAAGACATTTGATTGATATATAAATGCAACCCAAAAGATACAAGTAGGAGATTAATTGCATCCTTTGCAATGGGGAGGAGGGTGATGAGGAATGGGTTGGCTATTGATGGAAAGTACAAGAGGGACAGTTAACTAGAGCAAAATGTTCTCTACATCATCCTTTTATTTTGATTTAGTTTATACTGCGATACGGCATCTGTATTCAAGAACCAAGGTTCAAACAATGTGGACTTCTAGAATCTTTCTCCCTTAATGATGGTTAAAAGCTTCCAAATTTTCAGTACACATTTTCTATCTATTTTATTCAGATTACAATGCTCTGTTAGTAACTGGCAGTGAATTTAATTTGTCAATGGAACAGAAATCATTGTTCTCATTTCAAAATTGAGAGAAAGATTAAAAGAGTTATGTGGTATACTCACAGAAGGAGACAATATACTTCTGATATTCCTTGCAGAATTGTTAGGCAAACAGAATTTTCAGGCAGGTGATTCTGAACAGGAGTGTAGTCATACTACTATTCATCATGAAAGATGGGTGTGTTTGATCATCCTTCAAAATGACTCAGAGTAGGCATTGAGGTTTCATGCAGTAATGCCACAGTGCTATTTTCCCATTGTATTATTTAGGTCTTTTCAGAATTGAATGTGTGGGTTCTTATGATTTAGAATCAGAGAATACTATAGATGTCATCTTGTCCAATCTTCTTATTTGATTTGCATACTCACCCTCTTTACCTCTACCTTTTAGAATTCGTAGCTTTAAGGGCACATGCAGCTCAATACCATCTGAGTTGTGATCTTAAAGAATCTAGTGGGTTTGTGAGACAGAAGTGAGAACAGAGGGCATTCCAGATATTGGAGGCTTATTGTGCAAAGGTACAAATGAAGGGAATGGAATGGCAGACAGGGAATAGCTAGTAAGCTGGTTTGACTGAAGTGGAGTTACTGCGTGAAGGAAATGAATTGATGGTAAGTGAGATCTTGGTTGAAGTGTGCCCTGATTATCAAGATGAAGATTTTGTATTTTATCATAGGAGCAATAGGGAGTCAATGAAGATTTTTTGAGTGAATGGCTGGCCTCAGAATTGTTCTCTCTGCTTCAAGTTGTTCCCTTCTCTAATCTGTTCTCAGTACAGCTGCCAAACTGATCTTCCTAAAATAAACTTTTGATCACATCTCCCCCATGGTCAAAAAGTTCCACTTGTTCCCTTTTATTTCCATGATAAAAAGACAAACTCTTCTGTTTGTCATTTAGAGCTATTGACCTTATGTCTTCATATTACCTTTCTAGGCTCACTGGGCAATACTCTCTTTCATGTATTCTCTCTTCTGGTCAAATTGTCTTCCTGTTGTCCTTCACACATAATATTCCATTCTGTTTCCATGCATTTACACAGCATGTTCTTCATGCTTGGAATGTGTTTCTTCCCCAATCCACCTCCACAGAATTCCTAGCTTCCTTCTAAGTTCCACCTCATACAGGAAGCCTATCCATATCTTCTCTTTCTCTCAACTTTTACCTCCAAGTAATGGTGACTCCTCCTCGGAAATTTCTTGGATGTAAATTATTCATATTCTGTACATCTTTTCTTTGTATGTGTGGTTTCTCTTCAATAGAATGTCAACTCCTTTTTTGTCTTTTAGGCCCTAATAGTACAGTGCCTGGCACTTAATGGGTGCTCAAAAATGCTTGTTGAATGAATAAATGAATGATTCATATTTTAGTAATATTATTTAGAATAAATATTTTAAAATACTTTAGGAATAATAATATTATTTAGGAATATTATTTTGGCAGCTGTGTGGAGGATGGATTGGAGAAGAGGGATATTAGGAGTGAGAATAATTATTAGTCTATTACACTATTCTAGGTGAGAAGTGATTGAGTGTAGTATAGTAGCCATGTGAATGGAAAGAAAGGGATGCATGGAAAAATAGTGGGAGAGCAGAACTAGACATTTATTGAATATGGAGGAGGGAGAGGAAAAAGTCAAGGGTGATTCTGAGTTTGTAAACCTGAGTGACCATAAGGATTGTGGTGGCCTTATCAGAAATAGGGAAGTTTGGAAGAGGGACATGTGTGGGTGAGCGCATATGTGTGTGTGTTGGTGGGAGGGAGAATACAGTAGGTTCATTTTGTATGAACTAAATTTTAGAGCCTTATTAAAAATGTTTATGGCATATATCCAGAGGCAATCAGGACTGAAATTCAGGAGAGAGAAGAGATTTAGATATAAGAGCTGGAAGTCATCTGCCTCGAAAAAAATAATTAATGGCAATAAATTTGCTAATTGGTGATAATAAGCTCTTGTTGAATTAGACAAATAACTGCTTATGAAATAGCTAAGTGAAAGTTTAGAGAGACAAAAAGGGAGACCAGGATATAGTCTTGCAGTTGGCCCATGTATTGTGGGTGGGAAAAAGATGAAGAGACTGAGGGGTGGTCAGTAGTGAAGAGAAGAGCAAGGAGCATATAGAGTCATGAAAACCAAAGAAGGGAAGTATCCAAGAAGAGATGGTCATTAGTTTGCAAAGTTAGTTACAGAAAGGTTATTTAAAATAAGAATTGAGATCATCGATAGGCTTGAAGAGATATTTCATTTGAATGGTGGGGTCAAAAGTCAAATGGCAGGTCAAAAGTCAAATGGCAAAGAATTGAGAACTAAGTGGTCAGTGAATAAATAGAAGTATTGAATGTTGGAGGTCTGTCAAGAAAGATGATAGGATAGCTTAAGGATATGTAAAGGATGGGCTGACCTAGTCATGTGGATAGATGGTATGGAAGGCGGTTTGTGGATAAGCACACATTTAACATAAAGAAAATTAAGAGATCAATTGAGAAGACAAGTTCCTATGAGTAACCCATTATTTAATTTTTCCAAGACATTCCCATACTGGTTATAACCTGTCCATTTTCCTCAGAGAAGAAATAAAAGATTTACTTAATACTCATAACATGTTGAGGTTCCCAGAGTTTGTGATGTGAATTCTGTTTTCTTTTACAATAAACATTTTGGGCGTATTGGGAATGGATTCCTAAATGGTGGGCATGTTCTTGCTCTTGTATTGGATGTTGATATTTATCTCTAAGAGCAAGCTATTTCCCTCTATCTCAGAAATTCCTGATTTCAGGTGCTTCAAGAAGTTGGACTCTGGATTGGAAAGGTAGATGAAATAGGTCTTAAGTTAAAGTCACTTCCTAATCTTTCCTCTCTCCTCTGCTTTATTTTTACATAAAAGCTTGTTTAACTATTTTAATTAAGTTAACATTAAACCATCATCAGTCTCAAAAGCTATCAAGTAGGCTTATAATTATATACCAATAAGTGGTATATAATTGGTTTGACAAAAGGTTTGACCTTCAATTGACAACCAATCATGCTAGTGAAAATGATTAACCTAGGGGGACATTTAGAAACAGTAATAAAACAATCAGCCATCTAATATTAATATGGTTTTGCTCTGGGGAAAGCATCTCTTTCATTTTTTAAACATAGAATTCAAAACTGACTACCTTAGAAAGAACTCCTAAATTCTAAAGTCTCTCATAACTACAAAGAATTCACTTGGACTCTTTGGGGAACTAGTTTAAGTAATTAATGATGTATTACTCCTCTAAAAATTAATTGACACTATCCATTGTAGAGATTTTGAAAATCTAAATTTTCCTTATGCTTAGAATATTTGCTGTCTCTCTACATACCAGTCTTCAGTAGCATAAAATGAATCTTCTTCAAATTTAGGGATTTAGATGCAAGGCAGAGTTTCCTTGCAACTTTTAACATGACTAACCAATATTACTAAAACAACATAAGTTGTTTTTTTTTACTTCCTATTCATTTAAAGTAACATCTGTTTTGTATGGGGTACAATTTAGCAACTGTTAGCTACCTGAGTAATCAACAGCTTTTTATCTGAGGGGGGGGGAAGCAAGGCACTTGAGGTTAAGTGACTTGTCCAAGGTCACACAGCTAGAATGTGTCAAGTGTATAAGGTCAGATTTTAACTCAGGTTCTCCTGACTCCAGGGATGGTACTCTATTTACTGCTCCATCTAGCTGCCCTTCAATAGCTTTTTAAATTTCATTTCTACAAACTTAAATTGTAGGTAGTTTCACAGCCAACTATATTTTCCCACCTACACATCATAAACACCAGCTGAAAACAAGATGATATCATGAGAAATCTTTAGCATTAAAAACTAATTAATAGAATTATTTCCCCTTCAATATCACATCTATCCATAAAAATTCATGAATTTGTTGAAAACAAAAATAAAAGGGGGAGAACAACAAAGTATAACCAAATCATCACAGAAATCTCAATTTTCAGAGCATTGATGAATTTGTAGGAAAAAAGGAATTAAAATGGGAAAGAAATAAGTGCTAAATTTTTAAAATAATATTTGACATTTATGCAGTGCTTTCCATGATCCTTATACATGAAAAACAATAGAGCTGCATCCATGATACTGCTGGTTTTGGATTAGACAGACAAGAGAAACATGGTATAGGCTTTCCATGACTTATGTTGAAGGATACAGTTGACCTACAATATAACTAAATTCATAGCATGCTGATATTTTATTTATAATATCTCTCATATGTATCCCTCTTCAAAATTCAAAATCTGAATGACAGATCACCTTTTTTTAAATTTGGCATTTGGACCCCTTTTACAGTCTCGTGAAGCTCATAAACTATTCTTCAGAATGCTTTTAAATTCACAAAATAAAACAAAAATGATTACAAAGGAAACTAATTATATGAAAATACAGTTATCAAATATTATATCATTTATATATGTGTATATATGTATATATTATTTTAGAGGGGTGGTGTGTGTGTGTTTGCATGTGTGTGTGTGTGTGTCTATAACAAGTTCATGTATGCCAGATTAAGATCTTCTTCTCTCTAAGATGGTTCTCTGATCTAAGATCGTCAGAATTTTCTAATTTTTCTTTTAAATTTCTGCTGCCACTTCCCCCATTACCACTATGCCGGAATACCAAAAGTCACTCCTAACAGTTTACCTTTCTATAATTTTTCTCCCCTTCCAATCCATTCATCACAATGCTGACAAATTAATCTTCTTTACACAGAGGTGGGCACTCCTGAGCCAAGCATACCTCACTAACATCTTCTTGCCCATCGAAGTATAATTTCCATTGAAAGCCTAAAAAGAACTTGCCTAGGGAAACTTGCTTGGGGGAAGGCTTGATGGAGGGAATGCTTGCAATATCAGCACTTCCTGGATTGGTAATGAGTACCTTTCTAAACCTTGCTTTTTGGTATCTTAATAGCAATGTTCCAAATAAATTCTTTGGTTTTGTCTTGAATGAGGAGGGTTTATTATATTTTGCAAGCAAACCCTGGGAATATGTATACATATTCATAGCAGGTGGTATGGGTATTGCATTGATGTTGCATGTGTTCAGAATCCTTCTTTGGATCCTCCTGAATTTCCAGCTTGTAGAACCAGGGGGAGAATGACTCTTTGCATCACCCTTTTTGTTTCCTTTCTTATTTGGCAGATGGTGTTTTTTCAGATGAAGTACAAAGTAATTTCTATTCATTAATTTAAAACTAACCACTCTGTGAGATAAGCTGTATTATTCTTTTAACAAGTAAAGTCCTTTGGACATATCTCCTCCCCTTCAAACTCTCTCCAGTTTTAAGGCAAGACTCAGGATCCAGTCAGCAACTGTTTATTAAATAACCTTCTATGTGCCAGGCACATGCTATACAATAGAAATACAAAGACTAAAGTGAGATATTCCCTTACCTCAAAGAGTTTACATTTTATCAAAGGAGATGTTTGTAATTAAATGTAGAATGAAAAAAATGTGGAATAAATATTAGATAAATTTTTGATGGAAGAAAACACTAGCAGCTGAGGGAATCAAGAAAGGTTTCATGTAGGAGCTGCTGGATGAGCAGAGCTTTGAAGGAAACAGTGGATCCTACGAGGTTCTTGCAGGCCAGACACTGGTAGAATTAGGGAAGGCAGAGTTATCTTTTAAGCAAAAGAAAAAAAGAGTCATCTACATCTGAAACAGTTTTTTTTTTCTTTTCTCATGTGTGGAGTGATTCAGAACCCAGCTACAGACCATTTTGGTAAGAAGACAATAAAAGTGTTTTTAGGACTTTGGCACTCTGCTAAGCTTGAGCAATAGAACTCAGCATCCAGTTGGAGCCAATTCTATCTCCCAATTTGGGGCAGAGAAGTCAACAACAAACTTTAACAAGTGTCTACTATGTGCCAGAGACTATGTTAAGTGCTAGGGCTGTGAAGAAAAGCAAAAGTCTCTGCACTCAAGAAGCTCACAGTCTAATGTTGGAGACAGTGTAAAAGGGGGCAATTGGTGAAATATAAATTGCCCAGTATGGGAAAAGTCTGAGACAATTTTGATGTCTAGCTCCAAAGGAATCACTGTCAAAGAAGAATGAGTCAAAATGTAAGGAATCGGGAAAATAGGAGTGAAACATCAAAATTAACAAAGATCTCATGAGGAAAAAAGCTCAGTTAAACATCTTGAACACAAGAAAAGAAAAAAGAGATGCTATTAATAATAGAAAAGAACATTGCCTCCAAATCATCTAAAAGAGTCTAGACTTAAAAGAATAAATATTGAATGCAAAGAAAAATAAATCAGCAACTATTGAGAGGGAGAAACGTGTGGATTCTCAAGAGATCCTGGAAGCAGAAAAGATGCTTCTGAATGATTGAAAAGAGAAATAAGAATTGGGAAAGCAGAATGTATGTCAGCAAAAATAATTGGTAGAATAGAAATGTATCGTGGCAAGTCTCACTAAAGAAACAAAAGAGAGTAACTGATTAGGACTGCAAATGCCCAGAACTGGAGAACAATCTAGAAAGAGAGAAGTAAAAAAGCAATAATGTTGAATAAAATCATCATCTACATATAAGCAAAATAAATCAATTTCATAGACAAGATCCTTAGAGATAAGAGTATTACAGGTCTCCTGGCAAAACATATCAAAAAACCTAAATATCACAATACAAGAAATAATACAAGAAAATAGTTCAAACTTTCTTAATACCAGAAACAAAGTATCAACCAAAAAAATCCAGGAATCACTTCCAGGAAAAATAAACAAATTTAATATATATATGTATACATATATATGTATTTCAACATACATATATATGTTAAGATATATATGTATATATATATGTATACATATATATGTGTGTGTATGTATATATGTATGTATACACAGAGAGAGAGAGAGATCCAAGACATATAGTGTTTTATTTAATAATTCCAATGATAAACAATACATTTTACAGAGAACCAGGAGAAAAACTTCAAATATAAAGAAAAGGAAATTTGAATAACACAAAACTGTTTTACACAACATTTTAGGGAATGGAAAATTGTGTTCTAAAGAGCAAAGGAACTCAAAGTGCAAGCCAAAGTGGCATACCATTAATAATATGGGCCTAATCACTAATCCCTTTCCTTTACCCAAAGACTGATGTGGTGGTAGTTCAAAGGGAAAAGGGCATTACGCCTCTAATATTAAAGGAATACATTTATATATTTGTCATTACACTTCTTGAAATAATTCTGTGTAAAAACTTTAAAGAAAACTAATGAATGAAACAAGATGAAGGGATGGAAGGGAAGGAAGATTTTACTCCACTTCATTGAGAGGGAAAATAATATAGGAAGAATTAGATAATTAAATAAGATGAAGAAAGAAAACAAATTGGTTAGGTAAAACTGGGAAATACACAGGAGTGAAAAGGGTTTGAGGATGAAGTTAAGACAGCTGGTGGGAACAGGGTTCCTTAAAGTAAATTCAACTAAAAGAACTTAAAAGAAAAATTACTCCCTTTACAAAGCTTTGGGGGTGGGGGAGGGGTGAGGAGAGGAAGCCAAGTTAAAAAAATGTTAGAGGAAAATAGAGAAAAATATTAATCTACTATTCATAATATTAATTGTCAATGCATCAAACAATCCAATTAAATGAAAGGGTGAAAGATTAGATAAGAAAACAAAACTCTACAATCTGTTGCTTATGAAAAAACACACCTAGAAAGAAAGGCAAATATAGAATGACAATGAGAGACTGGGGAAAAAAATCCTTATGCATCAGGTGAATCCCCTAAGAAAAGGAGTTCTAATTATGCTATCCAAGAAAGCAAATAAGCATTCAAAACCTGAAAAAAGGATGAACAAGGAGAATAAATTATGCTAAAAGGAACTATATGCAACACACCAATATAAAATTTAAATGCATATGTGTTTAAATTCATAAAATAAACATGAAATGAACACAAATAATATAGACAGTAATGCAACAGTGGTCAGAGATTTTAATGTTTCTCTCTCAGTTCTGCACAAATCTAATAGGAAAATAAAATGAAAACAGCACTGAACAAATTTCTGGGAAAACTAGAACTAAAAGACTTATGGCATCTCCTAAGTGGGACTGCTAAAGAAGATATGTACTTCACAGAATCACACAGAACATAAAAAAACCTACAGCAATGATGTATTAGGGCACAAAAGTTGAAAACAAATGTAAAAAGACAGAAATCAAATAGAAATGTTAAAGATCATAACAAAATAATAAAAATAGTCTATTTAAAAACACAAAAAGCTATAGACCAAAATGGAGACAACCATAAAATACTAAATGAGTGAGTTAAAGAAGAAATAATAAAAACAGTTAATAATTATGTAAAAGAAAATTATAATGATGAAATAACATACTAAAATGTCTGGGATTCAGCTAAAGCATTTCTCAGGGAGAGTATCATTTAAATGATATACCTGCAAATATAAATTAGCACAATAAAAAAATTCAATGAAATATAATTAAAATTAGAAAGCTGACAAATAAACATAAAATAGCCAAAAAGGTAAAGAAGCAAACATCAGAAGAGAAATAAGAAAACTTGAAACATTAACAACATAAAACCCCATGGAAATTATTAAAACTAAAAGTTAGAATTTTTAAAATTCTAATAAAATTGGTATGTATTCCAAAACTAATCAAATTGATAAGGTACAGCTAGGTGATACAACAGATAATGTGCTGGGGCTAGAGTTTGGAAAACTCTTCTTCCTGAGTTCAAATCTGGCCTCATACACTGACTAGCTGTATAGCCCTGGGCAAGTCACTTAATTCTGTTTGCCTCAGTTCCTCATCTGTAAAATGAGCTCAAGAAGAAAATCGCAAACCACTGTAGTATCTTTACTGAGAAAATCCCAGATAGGGGTCATGAAGACTCTGACACAACTGAAACACCCAAATAAAAACAAATTTGATAAAGCTTTAGAAAATCAGATTAAATAATTTGATAAAAAAGAAAATGAAATAAACAAAATGACAAATGAACAAGATGAAATCACAAGAAGAAATAAAAGGAGGGAATAGAGTTGAGAGAAATGATTATTAATAACCAATATCTTGGGGAGATTCAGAGGTCTCCCTTTCTTCTAAATTCTAGGAAAACAGCAAAGATATTGAGACAATATAGATTCAGTACTTTGCAGGCTAAAAGAAATCCTCAAAAAGCAACATCATTTCTATGTAATAACAAAATCCAAGAAACAGTGAACATCTCATTCCAAATAACTACAAAATGCACAAATATGTGGGGATCAATCTACCAAAACACCCAAAATAATTATGTACATTTTAAAATACAAAGTGCTCCTTGAAGAAATAAAGGAAAAAAAAACTTAAATAGCTGAGGTCCTCATAATTGAATCAAAATCATGATAATACAGTGAAAGTGACAACTTTATCAAAATAAATTAACTGTAAACTAATACAGTTTTATTGCTAACCCAGTCAAATTGTTGAAGAAATGTTTTATTGACTCCAATAAAATAATAATGACATTCATTTAAAAATCAAAGATCTTGAACATCAAGAGAAATAATAAATAGAGATATAGATTACTCTTCCAGTTTTCAAATTATATTATAAAACCGTAATCAAAATAATCTGCTATTGCTTAATAAATAAAGAAGTGAATCAATGGGAAAATCAGAAACAATGTAATTCAATAACCCAGTGTTTGATAATCTAGAAAACACAAATTGTTTAGGAAAAAAATGATTAAAAAATTTCTAAGAAAAATGGAAAGCAGTATGGCAGAAGTTTGAACCAATACCTTAAATCATATTCTACAATATGTGTTTAATAGATAGGTGACTGACATTAAAGATCAAACTGTAAAAAAGGCTAGAAATGTACTTCTAAAAATTTACTTCTCATAGCTGTAGATATCTTAACTAAACAAGAGAAATACAATTATAGGAAACAAAAATAGAAAACTCTGATAATGTGAAAATCTTCTGTATAAACAAAATAAATGCACCTAGAATAAAAAGTAAAGTAGTCAAATGTGAAAAAAATGATACTATATTAAATTTCCCTGATAAGGGTTTGACATGCAATTTATGTAAATAATTAACAGACACATACAATATACATTCATATTATGGTGTGTTTATATCTATATCAATATTCAAAAGCTATTCTTTAATAGATAAGTGATTAAATTATAGGAATAAATAGTTCTTAAAAAGAATTGCAAATGATTAGCAACAATACAAAAGAATGCTCCTGATCACTAATAATAAGAGAAATACAAATTGAAACAACGCTAGGTGTTACCTCATATCTAGTCAAATAAAAATGAAAAAGGTATCAATAGTCATCCTTGGAGGTATTGTAGGAAAAGAAGCACACTACATTGGCAGAGCTGTGAATTTGTACTAAAGTTTCAGAAAACAATTTGTAATTATCAAATAAAGTGACTAAAATGTGTGATCTCTTTGAATCAGAGATTCTATTACTGACCTGAAATCTCAGTATAAAAAGAAAGTCTCTAAATTCACCAAAATACTTATAGGAGCACTTTTTGTGATTGCAAATTGGAAGCAAAGCAGATAGGAATGGATCGAGAAATGGCTAAACAAAATGGGGCAAGTAGATGGAATGGAATATTACTGTGCTATAAAAAATAATCAGTGTGACGAATAGTAAAAAACATAGGAAGATCTACATGGACTAATACAGAGAGAGATAAGCAGAGCCAAGAAAATAAAGACAATATGACCACAATAAGGTAAATAGAAAGAATAACCACAAGCATATAAAATTAAAAAATGAATAATGAAAAATTAGAAAAAATAAACATGGCTTTAAAAAATGAGAAGCTACTTCACTGTAAATAAATGCGTATATCCAGAGATGGTTTTCTATGTTCTCTTTGAATCATCTTTTTACAGTGATGGGACAATGGACAAAGTTTTCTATATTCCATGTGTTTTCTAATTTTTTCAATGTACTGATCAGCCATGCTGATTCTCTCTGTTTCTATCTCTTTCTCTGTCTCTTTGTCTCTGTCTGTCTTTCTCTTGCTCTCTGTTGTTTAAAAAAAGGATAAATGTGTTACATGTTACATATATTACATATAATTCTCATGAAATCATATAGCTTTTCAGTTGGAAAGAACTTTAGAGGACATCTAGCCTAAGCCATTTGTTTTACATACAAGGAAACTAAGATGCAGGTAGTTCAAGTGATTGGTCCAAGCTTTAACACATAGAAAGTATCATAAGTGAATTTCAAATCCAGGTCCTCTGACTCTAGTGCCAGTACTGGGCAAGTAATGACTATTAAGAGAAGGTTCCTGTTATAACCACTTGAAATGATAATAAACTAAGTTACTGAATTATCCTATTTCCCTAAACTATGCTGGTTGAGTAACACAGTCATACATATGCTCCAGCTATACCTGCCCTAGAATGACTGACAGATCATTCGACATTGTGTACCTGCAATGCTTTTGTGATGCCACTAGAGGATGCATGTGTATCTTTCATAGCTCATAATCTAATAGTGCCCTGCTCTTTGGATGGCAGATGTTTATGGACAATCTGAGAAGTATATCTTTCAGAGCAGTATATTCCCACATAATCTAACTATCTAATACTCCAGTATTCCTTTTGTAATAATTCTCCCAAGCAAGCTCCTTGTTATTCACTGAGATAATAGGGGCTTATGATGACAAGCTGCTGCAGCTCAGACCTCCTAAAGAGGAATCAAATAATATTTTCACGTAAATTATCTACTATGAACTTAATATTCAGCAAATATAAAAGCAAGTGCATTTGTTTGGCAACAACTTAAATTTAAATAAATAAGCATCAATGCATAGAATGCCATAACTTTCCAGTTAGTGTTGTTGAAAACCATCTCTGGTTATATCCATTTATTTGCTGAATTGCACCTTATATAAATATCACAGACTGTGTAATGCTGGAATGTGAAAAGACCAATTCATTATCTGTAGGGTATCACCACGTGCTCTCCAGAGTTAACAGAAAGAATATAGCCTGTCTTACTTATCCCCTATTACCGCTTGCTACCTTAGTTAGCATGTCAGATTACCTTGAAGCTCACCATTTCAGTATTCACAGCTTAAATTTTTCGTTCAGTTAATGGATTCTTATTTTTAAAATTGAGTTGTTCTTCCTCATTGGAAGGTGAGTGGCATGCTACCATTATCTGTTTCTCTTGGCTTTTCTGAATAAAACTTGTTCTGTGCAATCAGAACACTTAGAGACAAGATGTAGAAGTACTTTTATTTCCTAAGGAATTGATTTCAGTTTACTCAGAAGCAAAAGGTGGTAACCTCCAAAGCACTGAATTCTTCTGATCATATGTAACTATACACTTCTATGGTCTTAGTTTTGTTTAGTTTTTGTTTTTCACCCAGACTGGAAGAATAGTGACCATTCTGTCCCACTGCTGATTTGCAAAGTAGCATGGGCCTTCTCTGTTTCTGTCCTTCCTTAGACAACCTGATGATCATCATGATGGTCTCTTGGTCACTGGTGGGGATGGAGGGTATTGGGTGAAGGAGACTTACTATATTGATGCAGGACTTAGATGGACACCCTACTGCAGCTGACAACTCCCGAACTCAAGCAATCCACCAGCCTTGGCCTTTTTAGCAGGGATTATTACAGGTATGTGCCATCATACCCAGTGACTTTAAAGAAAATGACAATTTTTCTCCATATGGTTCAAAGTTTTATTTTAAACCATCTTACTAAGGAAAGCTTTACAAATATTAATTTATCATGTGAGTAGTATTACATTTTAAAAATTAGTCAAATCTCTTTTTATGCAACTAGAGAAATTTGTGAAAAGTCATCAAATTTGCAGCAGATGGTGTCTGACCCATTTCTGGTTTCTAACTACTGAAAAGAACCATTTTATTTTGTTAGTCTATTTTTTTTGTTAAAACTCAAATCTATGCCTTATGGTGAGACTTGAATATATTAAGGGAATATTATGGCAGAATAATTTGTTATTTTATTTTTTAAAGTACTTTGTCAATTTTAATGTATAATACAATAGTTGACTACTGTTATTCTTATTTTTATTTTGCTTTATTCAACCTACTCACATATGAAATACATACACACATAGGTCTTTGAATCATAACTCTGTCATCCAATGTATTAGTTATCCTGAATAGCTACATACCATCTTCAAACGTGATAAAAATATTATCTATCCTTTCATCCTGGTACGGGATGAAAAATAGCATCTTAATTTTTTTCCAATTACATGTAAAAACAAGTTTTGATATTTGTTCTTTAAAATTTTAAGTTCCAAATCCTCTTCCTCTATCCCTCCCCTCCTGCCTCCCTGAGAAGGCAAACAATTTTATAAAGACTATGAGTGTGCAATCCTAGAATGACACAGGACTCAGTACCCCAAGAAAGGAATAAAAAGCCCAGCTCATGGGGTGGCTAGGTGGCACAGTGAACAGAGCACCGGCCCTGGAGTCAGGAGAACCTGAGTTCAAATCCAGCCTCAGACACTTGACACAAAAGCTAACTGTGTGACTTTGGGCAAGTCACTTAACCCCAATAGCTCTCCAAAGAAAACAAAAAACAAAAAACAAACAAAAAAAGAAGTCCAACCCAGACCTTCCTTACCAGATGTGTAGCAACCCTAACCTCACAGACCTAACATCAAGTCTCAAGTCAAGAGATAGTCTCAAAGAATGAGCAAACAAAAAATGACCACTATAAAGGGGGTATTTTTGTGGCAGAGAGGCTCAAGAAACAAGCACAGAAGGAGAGAGGGATTCCAAATCATCTACAAGCAAAGCCTCAGAGAAAAACCCAACTTTCGTGAAAGTTCAACTACAATTCCTAGGAGAGAGAAAGCAAAAGGGGTTAGGTTTTTTTCTTTTTTAAGCTAAAAGAAAAAAACTGTGAATGAAACAAAAGAACTTGAGGAAAAACTGGAAAAGAAATGACAAGTAAGGAAAAAAGGAGTGAAAAGGGCAATTAATAGTTTGGCACAAGAGGTTGCAACAGCAAGCACCCTAGCATACCCAGGATGGCTTCTAGCACAGGTTCTTTGATCTGCTTTTCTAAAGCAAAGTAACTCAAAAAGGGTTAACAATCTTACTTTAATGAAACACATATATCATTCACTTAGTTCAGGGAAAAAAGTCAGCACCCTGAATTTCAGAAAATACAAACAGAAATTATAAGCATACAAAAAATAGACAGAGAAAATGACACAATTCAATAAACCAACAGACAGGGCTTCTAGCTATCTGACCATTACATACCAACATAGTTACCAGAGAGAGAAGCACCAACATCTGGGTTTTCAAAGCCAGGTAGCTCAAAGGCTACCCAGAATCTCATTTGGCCAAATCATACAACTATCCCCATAAGTGAGCCCCAAAGCAAAACCTCACCTCAGAGTATACATTTGTATGTATGGAGAGAGGGAGACGGGGAG
>CM053594.1:103350017-103365504 GCA_028646575.1 Pseudocheirus occidentalis
GATTATCTATTTTGCATTTTATAATGCTTTCCAAATCTTCTTTGGTCATAAAGTCTTCCCTGCACCATAAATCTGATAGGTAAACTATTCCTTGCTTCTCCAGATTATTTACAGTATTGGTCTTTATATCTAGATCAATTTGCATTTCATTCTAACTTGTCACTAATTTTCTTTTTCTTATTTTTGTAATCCTTTTGTTTCATTTCCTTTGGGTCTGGTTCGATTTTTTTTGTATGCTAGGAACTTGGATATAGTCTACTTTGCATGCATGAGTAAAAGTTCCCAGTGGCCTGCATATCCAATCATATTAGTAGAATAATTTTGTATGTTAGTCATAATTAACATTGAGCTTGCTTTCCCCTAATATTTAGTTCATGTGTTACTTTAAGGACAAATGGAATTTATTGATACAGTTAATTGTTTAGAAAAGAAATCTGAAATTATGCTCAAATTCATCATTTCATAATTAAGGTGGCCTGAAGTTGAAATTTGCTTTTCATAACTAGAAAAGTTAGAAATTCTTTTGTAAAACATGCACATCATGGAGCATGAAACATTATAAAGGCCATGTTTGACCAGAAAAAGCGGTGGGCTGATCTCGTGGCAAGGAGAGATGACAGAAAGACAGACAACCCAAAGGGTAGATTGGAACCCATGACACATTGCAAGAACCCAAGGGCAGCCTCTAACATGTTGGATGATTCCTTTATGGAGAATTTCTGAGAGGACAGGGATAAATATTACCCAAAATACGAGTGGATGGGTTGTATTTCCCATTGGTGGAAAGAGGGTCCACAATGATTATGTCAAAAGAAAGCATGAAATTTCCCTCGTAATCCAACTGAGCTTAATTTCTACTTTGAACTTTGCAGGATGTTGACTAGGCACCTTGTTGAGCAAGCAAAGAGCAATAGCCTTGTGATCAGTCAATGCTTCCATGTTCTTTCATCTTTTTGT
This sequence comes from Pseudocheirus occidentalis, assembly GCA_028646575.1. NCBI lineage: Eukaryota > Metazoa > Chordata > Mammalia > Diprotodontia > Pseudocheiridae > Pseudocheirus > Pseudocheirus occidentalis. The sequence goes on from CM053594.1 coordinate 103,350,975, forward strand.
CTCCTAACTAGAAATATACTAGTCGTTCCACATCATTGTCCTTTACCTTCATGTTTATTCTAAGTACTAGATTCATAGGTGAAAGTCTGTCTGTCTATCTATAGATGCAGATATTTTCATACATTGAAATAAATATATAGACATACAGACATGAATCATATATGTACATCCAGAATAAAAGATGTATATCATGTATTATATGTGTATATAAAATATTTTTATTAGAGGACCCTTTATAGAAGCAAATAAATGAAGAACAAAAAGTGAGTGAGCTTGTTAATTTGTTTGCTTGTTTTCTCCTCTCTCAGATTGTGAACTCCTTTAGGCTTGACATGCCAACACTTAACACAGTGCCTAAAATACAGCGATGCTTAATAAAATGTTTATTGACTGATTGACTGATATCCTGATCTCTTTGTAAATTGACAACATGGGCAAGTGTAATATGAATGCGTTGCTTATTTATAAACAGATCTTTCCTGATACTTTATTTGGATCTTTCTTATGTACTCATATTCCAATTTGTGTTCTTTTGGGTATGTAGGTAAGCATTTCTCCTAGAATTTAAGTTCCTTGGGACAGGGCTTTATCTCATTCTTCCCTGTAACTCCTATGTCTAGCATTGTGTCTTATATGTGATGAGTGTTTGAATATTTATTGAACTAAAAACAGAATTAACTTGAGTCAAAGTGAAGAGGTTTTTCTTGACCTTCTATATCTCATACACAGATCCAGTGACTCACACACCCACAAGAAGTTCATTTTGTTCTTGAGTTAGATACTGAAATTGCTGTGTTGTACTTTATGAAAAAATCTATGTGGTTCAAATTTCATCTAATGTTGATTAGGTTATTTAAAAAAACAAACAAGGAGAGAGAGGGAGGGGAATGGAGAGAGGGAGGGAGGGAGAGAGAGGGAGAGAGAGAAAGTACTAATCTAAGACTATTTAATAAATCAAAACTATAACTGGAGGAAAATCAAGACTAGAAATCCCATTTCCTTCTCTGATTAATGTTACAACTGGAGGAAAATCAAGACTAGAAATCCCATTTCCTTCTCTGATCAGTGTTCCATATACAGTGCCTGTGGCTGGCACTGTGGGGGAATATATAGAAACGTAAAATGTGAAAACTCTCTATAAAATGTGATTGTACAACTAAAGTACCTGCTACAAAATGTTGTATGTGTTTGGTATAACAAAACAGTCTCCCCATTCATGCATTCTGAAATCTCTGTGTCTTACATTCTAGTACATGATGAGCTTAACACAGTAAAACCTCATTATTTCATAAAACCTCAATAGTGATTAAAATTTTGGGATAATTTGAACAGGGATAGTAAAGAAGTTTAATGTTTTTGTTGATTGTGACCAATCAACAAAAGGTTGTTTAATACATTGTGCCTTCAGAGCATTGTGACAAGCACTGGTGATATATTAGACATAGTCCTTGTCCTCATGGAATTTATGGTTTAGCAGGAACATAAGACATAGTTAACCATAATATAGATTATTACATTAGAAAACTGCAAAGCAAAGTATTTTTATCAAATCCCATAACACCTACTTATTTCTGTTGATTTTCATGAGGATATTTGTCTTTTCTAGAGGGCTAGAAAGGATTTATATAAACTATTAAATTTGAGGAAGGACGCTTCATAACTTGAAGGCACAACTGATTTTCTCCTCTTTACATACATTGCAGGTTGAAACCTTTGAAGGGCCTATGGAAAATGAACACCTGGCTGCATAGTTATGCCAAAAAATAGAATCTGATTTTCCAGACTTTGGCTAGAGAGTCCTGAACTAATGCTATCTCACAAGGACTGGGAAGATTGGTTTGGTCTGAGATATATCAATATGACCAAGGAGCCTTTAAATAAAAATGGGGAGGGGAGTGGAAGAAAAATGCCCCCATGAAATTGGGAGGTCAACAAGTGGAACATGAACGGGGCAGATTTAAAATAATTCCCAGAAGTAAATAAATGGGAAGAGGAATATTTACAACCTCACCTATCTGAATACCAGTCCACAGAGTAATAAACAAAGCAAATTGAATATTTGAGAAAGTAAATCCAACCATATAAAAATTAATAAGAAGTATAGCCAGAAATAATGATCAAAGGTTATACTTCATTGAAAAGATACAGATCTAAAAGAAAGGAGAGCAGAGTAGCACATTATATCAGAAAATCAACACATGGAATTTCAGTGCCATACCAGTTCCTCTCTAATGACTCACTGCGATCTTGTGTTGTTTCTAGAGCCTTGAAGTCTATGCCAGTGGACCACATGCTCTAACATCTTCTACCAAACTGGAAAGACTTCTATAATGTGTCCAGAGATTAAATGTATATAAGTCATCTGAGGAGCAGCTTAGCTAAGTTTGGAAAAGCACATAACCATATAATTCACAGGATGATGAATATTTTTGGACCTAACAATGCCGAATGATCATTTTCCAAGTTATGATAGGGCTGTGATCTTCATTGGTAGAAAGACTGATGAAAATATACAAACATATGCCTTTGGAGTATTGAAGGAGTGACAATACATGAATTTGGAAGGGGATTGAAAGGTGTAGAATCTTGGAGTTGGAAGGAACCTCAAAAGTCATCCATTCCAAATATAATTTAAATAATGAATACCAGGGTCTTTTTCCATTAACTGCATTTCAGACACCTCTCTTCTCTTCTGCATTTATCCAATTGATTTGTTGACTCCAGGTGCAGGACTTTATTTTGCTTCTATTAAATTTCATCTTGTTAGCTTGAGTCCATCATTTTAATCCATAGAATCCCTTGTAGGGATTCCAACTCTGGAATAGATTCCAACATAGGGAATCCCAATGACTTTTGTGGCCTGAAGAGGACCCTGTATTCTCAAAGGCATTGTAAACTCCAGCAGGTTTTCCCAAAGGAGAAAAAAAAGTTTTAAAAGGTTCTGGGAAAAGGCTTCACCTGCTTTCTTCAGACCAGCTTCATTATATATGAAGACAGTCATAACCAGTAGAGAGACCAGTTGGACACAACAACCAGTATTGTATTTAGTATTCGCCACCATTTATCTAGGAAGGAACTGGAAAACTGGACTATGTCCAAATAAGAATGACTAATATATCAGAGGAATTATAGAGACTCTACATAAGAGAATAGATTTAGAAAACATGGGAAATCTAACATGGAGAAGAAAAGACGTGGAGAGATATAAAAGTTTTCTTTAAGTATTTGAAAGTCTGTTATATAGAAAGTGGTTTTGGCTTATTTTGCAGCCAAAGGCAAGAAACAGGGGTACTCAGTCGAAGTTGTTTCAGATCATATTTAAGCTTGACTTTAAGAAAAACTCGCTGAAAATTAAAATTCACCAAAAGTTCAATGGAATACCTTAGTAGGTTGTAATTCACCTATTACTAAAGGTCTTCAAACCAACATTGCACCACTGCTTGTCAAGGATGTTTCTGAGGGGACTCTTGTTGAAAAATGACTAGGACAAAACACTCCTTCAAAGTCTGAATTTCTTTAATTTTGTGATCCTGTGACCTGATTAGACTAGATGCAGTGAAAAGGATGGGCAGCCACTATGTATACAGAAGAGTGCCAGGCCTGGAATCCGGAAGACTCCTCTTCTGAATTTAAATCTTAGATTCTTACTAGTTGTATGACCTTGGGCAAGTCACTTAACCCTCTTTGCCTCAGTTTATTCTTTTATTCTTCTCTAGTATCTTTGCCAAGAAAACCCAAATGGGGTCACAAAAAGTTGAATATGACTGAAACAAGTGAACAAGTGAAAAGATTGTAGGGAAGGAGCACGTGGAATTTCTACTGTTTTCTGTTAGACAAAACAATATCCTGGTTACAGATGCTGCCACTTTCCCCTCTGGTCCCTGCCAGGCTGCTTGCTCATTCACTTGAGATGGATCTCTAACTAATTTCCTCTCTTTTGGGCCTTTGACTTAGGAGAATGTCTTCCCTTGAGCTCAATCTTTGTCAGCCAAGTCAGTGACTAAGCAATATCTTCATTCTTTCTTTCCTTTGTATTCCCTGTCCTGCTTTTCACCTTTGTGTTTGGGGTCTCAAGTTGCTAGGCCACATGACCTAATCTCAAGAAAGCCCAATGGGGCCCTAGAAGAGCTAACAATTTTTAATCTAATTCTATTCTCTCTGCAGTAGAATGCATGCTTGTAGTTCTAGATCAGGGATCCATGAACTAGAATTTTTAAAGCAATATTTTGATAACTGTATTTCATTTAAATTTGCTTCCTCTGTAATCATATGTATTTTGTTTTTGTAATAAATAATATTATTTTAAGAAGCGGCCCATAGTCCTCACCAGACTGCCAAAGAGGTCCATGAAACAAAAAATTTAAACAACTCTCTTCTGGGATTATTTTTACAAATCATACAATTTATAGAGGCCAGTTTTGAAAGATATTTATCTTTGTATTTGGCCTAGGAATTCTCCCCAAGGCCTATGTACTTCCTAATACTCACGGACTATTTCTCTGTTTCTACAGTAAAACTGTATCTATGTTATTGCAGTAAAATCACTTCACAACTCATAGATGTTACAATTTTGCTGAAGATCTTGGAACTTACTAGCTGGGAGGGGGAATCAAATTATATATTTAAATCACTTCCTGATTAATATTGGAATATAGAAGAAAGGCACTTCAGCTTGTAGTGAAGAATTGAGCTTGCTATGAGTTTCTATTTACTTCTGTGTGACCTTCAACAAGTGACTTAACCACTCTGGGCCCTAATTTTCTCATATAAAATGGGAATTTTTGGTGAAATTAAGGGTGAGGGAAGAATAGGATGAGCAGGCATGAATAGATTGCAATCTACATCCTTGATGGGAATACTCAGAAGAAACTACAGAGTAAAATGAGAATGATACACTTCCTCTACTTATGTCACTTACTTGTTGTTGATTGGGATCTGTGATTTCATCAGTGTGCAGAATTCTCTCCACTAATGCAAGTCAACAACTTCTTTGTAATTTAATAGCTAGCTAGCAATTTTTAAGGTTTGCAAACCTCTGTATATATTATTTCATCTTCAACATAACCGTAGGAGGTAGATTCTATTATTATCCATGTTTTACAGATGATAAAACAAAGTCAGAAAGATGTTAAGTGACTTGTTCATGGTTACACAACAACTTATTGTCTGGGGCAGAATGGGAATTCAGGCATTCCTGAGAAGTTACTTAATTAGAATCACACATCTATTATGTGTCAACATCAGGGCTTGAACCCAGGTTTTCTTTGAGGTATTTAGTCAAGTCATAATGGCTAGGATAACAGATTTGGAGTCAGGAAAACCTGTGTTTAAATCTTGCCTCAGATACTAGTTGTGTGGCACTGGGCAAGCCACTAGATATCTTTGAGACTCAAGTTTCCTCAACTGTAAAATGAGAGCATTGGATTTTATGGCCTCTAAGATCCCTTTCAACACTAAATGTATCATCTTGTGAGCCTGACTCAGGTCACATCCTCCTTGGCAACAGGACATAATACTTTCACTTCTAGCTTGGAGTTGGTCTAGTGAATAAGTCTCCAAAATGGAGGAAGAATTCATGAAGTTAGGGAGAAGACTGAAACAAGTTTTGCGTGAATATCTGAATTTTGATGTTTTCCTCTAAAAGGCCTTACTTTTCGGAGGATTAAGTGAGATGATGCAGATGAAAATGCTCTTTTGAAGGCGTGGGGTGTTGTGTGTGCTATTAATCTCATGTAAAATTGTAATTGGAAAAATCAGGAATCAATAGGTCTAACGGTGGGAAAGACTTTTTTGAGTCTTTCAAGACTAGCAATGGAGAATAATATTTCATCACCACTTCACATATTATCACAATGATTTGTACTCAAAATGTAATCTAAAAAATGCCCAGAAAATATATGTTTGGGAAAAGAGGTGTGCCAGGCAAAGAGTAAGAGGGAGAGATAGTAAATAGGGCCTCTAAAGATTGCTCTCATGCCCAATTAATCATAGGTATGCATATAATATGACCTAGGTCTGTGGGTATACCCTAAGGCCAGCACTATTAGTCCCCTTCTCTTTCCTTTGGGGAGGGGGAAGGGCAGTAGTAATGCTTCTCTTGGAGGTGGAACATCTGGGCACACTTGGCCCAATTCTATAAATACCTATTAAAAAATCATACACAGGGGCAGCTTGGTGGCACAGTGAATTGAGCACTGGTCCTGGAGTTGGGAGGACCTAAGTTTAAATTCGGCCTCAGACACTTAACACTTACTAGCTGTGTGACCTTGGACTTAACCCCAATTGCCCTGCCTCCCCCCCTTCAAAAAGCAAAAAAAAAGTCATACAGGGACTCCTCCAGGAGGATTTATGGAAGGATATGAGCAAGAGTCAATCAAGGTGATAAAGTGTGGAGGGGTTTAAATCTGCACCACTGGAGAGGAGATCAAATAGATGAGGTCACAGATCTCCTGAAATGTGGAAGAAGGTTTCTGGTGCAATACATAGTAAGTAGTATGTGTGGCATCAGTTATAAACTAGATAAAGCAAGGTATAATAAATACTCCTCCAGCAGGGCATATTAACTGATCTATGGCAGATATTATAGGCTAAGCCTCTATTATTTCAAGAGATAATTTTCTTGGCTAAAAAAATGATCAACAAACTACCTCATACTAAATGATCATTTTAAGCTTCTGTGCTTATTGTATGTGGATAAATTCCACCAGAAAAATGAGGTGATATGGACAAGGGTATTGCCTTTTCTCAAGGAACTTGTTCCTTGATTGATGTGACTACAGTTATCTTATTTCCTACTCTTATTTCTTTTCTCTTGCAATAATTCAAGTTATTTTGTTTTTAGAAGACAAAGCAAAATGAAAAGTCCTCTATATGATAAAATATCCCAAAAGGCTCATCAGACATCAGAAAAAGGCAGGGGGATGGGGGGCAACGGGAGAATGAACTTTAATGGATTAGCAAAAAGTCAGTTTGAGAAAATTAAGTCTGAGTAGAGTGGTCTAGGTTTTAAAAAACCTTTATTTTGTGATAAGAATATTCAACAAAACCCAAATCCATATCACGGTAACTCCGTAATCCTTTGAAAGAAAAACAGCATTAGGCAGAAAAGAGGAACAGTTTCTCTGCTTAAGTATTTAGGATATTATATTTTTAAGCTACAGAAAAATGCATTCCTAAAAATGAAAAAAAGGCCTCTTTTCAAACCTTTCACAAATTTTGTTCTGTTTTCTAACTATCCTAGGTTACTGATCTGCCTCAACTACTAAAAACACCTCTCCCATCAAGAACCTTCTAGAAATTCTTAAACACTGATAAAATATCTATTGTTTTGGACAGCACAGTTCAGTTTTATTTTTGTTCTGAGATTGCATCTTGTACTCATACAACAAAATCATGGGCCTGATGGGGAGAGAAAAATTCACATCCTCCCCCACAATTCCAAAGAGCTCTTTCAACCTCCCTCCTATGGGGTTATACTGAACAGCCTCCAAAGGAGAAGGAGAACTCATGAAGATGTGGGGGAAGATGTGAGTTGAGCCTCTGTGAATATCCTAATTTAGATGTTTTTCTCCAGAGATGAAAAAATGTCAGCTGAGATAACATCATCTCTGGTCTCATCATAAGCAAAGAGAAAGAGAAGGAACCAAAAGCAGATTGTAGTAAAATTGTGATAGGCACAGAGGCTGTAAGCATTACTACTGTATACTTGGCCTGGGATCAATATTACTCACCGTGGAGGTCCTCTATATGGCTTGCAAGCTATGTAATGCAGTACCCCAGGACACTTGACCATGAGGAGGAAAATCCCCTCATTAAAAAAAAGTCAAATCTTTACTTGATTTAACTTTGTTGGTGGGTGAATTTAGGTTCATTTGAAATTCTGCCACCTAAAAAACTACTGATCTTCTCTCCACCTTTGCTTCTATTCCCCACCAGCCCTCATCCTCATTGCTCCACTGAAACCACCTTTTTTAAAGTCACCTTTTAAAAGTGTGAACATAATCATCAATGACCTTTTTCAATCTTTTTTTTTCCCCGTCACTTCTCATTGGTCTCCTTGCAGCATTTGCTACTGCTGACCTCTCATTGCTTCTGGATCCTTTTCATCTCCTCTTGAGGTCAAAAGCTGTCTTACTTTTCTTTCTGTATCCTCAGCATGTAGCATAGCACTCTGCATAAAGTAAGTGCTTAATAAATGCTTCATTGATTCATTCATTCACATCATTCAAACAAGAGTAAATTGTATTACGATTTTTGATGGGATTAAATCATACACTTAGGTTAGAGATGAGTCTAGGGAGGCCCTAAAGGGAAAAATAGGGAGAGCCAAGGACCAGGCAGGTCTTAAAAGCACGTGAAGAAAGAAAATAAGACACCTAGAGCCTCAAATGTCATCTCCCACCTGCATGGTTACTTAAGCAGACAACTCAAGATTTGGAGCACCATCTGGAGGTTTACCCAGCTGTATAGCATCTGGAGGAGCAATTTTAGCAAATTTCTTAGGGGTGATGTAAATAAAGTCCTCTTGTGAGTGTAGCATGGAACAGAATTCTTTTTACATGGAAATTGGCACATTGTGGCATTATGCAGTAAGTTATACTGAGACAAGAGACTAGATCAGGGGTGCTTAGCCATTTTTGTGTCATGGACCCCTTTTCAAAATTATACTTTAAATCATAAAAAAATACAAAGATTACAGAGGAAGCCAATTATGTGCAAATAAAATTAATTAATTTTTTCTCATCTAAGGTCAAGGAACTTCCCCTGAAATCAGTCTTTGTACCTCATTGTGATCCATGGATCCCTGGACCAAGTGAAATAGACCTGTTATTAGGCAAGGAGGTGGCACAGCAGATAAAACATGAAACCCTGAGTCCTAATCCTGCTTCAGACACTTACTAGTTGGGTGACCCTAAGGAAGTCACTTAACCTCCATCTGCCTGAGTTGTATTATTTATAAAAGGGGGATAATAGTAGCACCTACCCCCAAAGTTATTGTAAGGAAAAATGAGATCATATTTATAAATCACTTTGTAAACCATAAAGCCCTATTTAAATACTAGCTGTATGACAATTATTATTGTTGTTGTTTATTATTATTATTTTAACATAAGGAAAGTGTCAGCCAAAGTTCCAGTTTTATTTTTGATTCAATTAAAGTGTGGTCTGTTAGTACAATTTGTTAATACAAGATGTTTTGAAGTCAATGTCAATGACTAAGTTCTGCAATGAGGGATCTCGTTTTGTTATTTTAAGACGGGCTATTCTCCTAGCCTGTCCATTCATCCTATGATTACAATCTGTAATGCTCATCATTGGTCAAAAAAAATGATTAAGTGGTAGAAAATCACAAAAACAGTGCCGATTTTATCCACTTAAAACTTATGCTGTAGACTTAGATTACATAAAAGTTTTACAGCTACAGATCATGAATACTTTCTTAGAAAAATAATAAATAAATGACTGGATATGATTAGCATAAAATAACATCATGAAAAGTAAAACTGACTTCATTTTAAAAGGTAGGAAGTAATTCATTACTCATATAGGAGTACTTCCTGAATCAGATGCTTATGAAAGGAATATTTTAGTGTAAAGATTAAAATTAGTACAAAGCTAGAAGAACTGAAGGGAAGCTGGGAGGCCTGGAGTCATGAAGACCTCAGTTCAAATCCAGCCTCATACACCAGCTGTGTGACCTTGAGCCCTGATTGCCTCAGTTCCACATCTTTAAAATGAAAGAAATGGCAAAAATGTTCAGCATCTTTGCCAAGAAAACCACAAATGGGGTCATGAAGAGTCAGACATGACTGAAACGAATGAACAACAAATTGATTCTATCAATTTTCTATCGAAGGCCTTTTCAACTTGTACAACAGAATGGGAGATGTGCCGAGAAGGTAAATGCAAGGCCTCTAAGCTGACTTTCTGACACACAGACTGCACTATATTTCTATAAACTCACAGCAATCCTATAAGGTAAGTACTGCATAGGCAGGTATATTAACAAATGACCCCCAGGCTCATAAAGGGACCTGAAATGAAACAGAATCCAATTCATCAGTTAGATGCATTTATTGTCTGAGAGAAGGCTTGTAGGGAAGAGAAAATCCTACAAGGAAGCAGAGAGATAGAGTGAGTTCTTCAGTTGCTCAAAGTGGGAGAAAAGAAGGTGAGAAAATACAGTTTCTAGAGGTTTTCTGAGGGGGGAGGGAAGTGTTAAAGGGAGAAAATATCCCTAGATATAATGAGCCAGGGAGTAAGGTGTTTAAGTCCTGATTCTGCAGCTTCTGCTCCAGGTGGCCTCCAGCCGTTCAAGGCTGGTCTGGGCTCAGCAGTCATCTCCAAGTTCACATAGAGTTCACTTTGCAAAGGATCACTGATATGTTGAGCATCTCTGAGCCTTAGAAATCCTTCTGATTAGCTGGTTGTTGTGTAATTCCATTGTCCTGCTCCCCTGTGAAGAAGGGAAGTCCTAACATATAGTATAGTTATTACAGAGCTCATGTCCACAGACAATATTAATTACTATCCATATTTTGCAACTGAAAATACTGAGGCTTATAGAGATTAAGTATGTTACGTAGGGATGTACATATATACATACATACATGCATGCATATATATATATATACACATCTACATATAACATACTCTTTCCAGACCAAGTTATTTTTTTGGACTACCCTTTGAATAAATCAGCTCTTTTACAGCTTAGGCTGCTCTTTTTCTTTATGAAGTTTCCATCTATAACAATGATCACAGCCCAGATTTGTCACATCTAGAAAATTTCTAGTTATATGTAGGCTATCAGAATTCTCAAAACAGGATTTATTTAAATGAATTTTTTAAATGCTGTAAAGTACAGATTTAGTGGGAGATGAGAGGTATAGTTCTGTCACATATCCAAAAAAATTCTAAAATGCTAATGTCCTCTTCAAGTAAGTAATACAAAAGAAAAGGAAATTAAAGACCTGTATCTATATAAAATTTTCTATTCACAGGAGTAAATCCTACTTAAACATGTATTAGTGCTTTCCATAGCTCCAGTATAAGAAGAAATGTCTCCACTACTTAAAGATAAGTATTTGCCACTTTCTTTTCTTTAAGAACTATGCAGAGGCTTAGGAGTCTGCAAACTCCCTTGCAAAGCTGAGATCTTTACATTAAGTAAACCCAGATTAACTGCACTGTTGTATTCCAGGCCCAAATAGATCGCTTCTCTCCAAGAACTGAGGGAAAACAGTTACTGTGAGGTCTGCTGGTGATTAGCTTAATTAGTTAATGAATTATCAAAGCATACACTCATTTCATCAAGATAAGAGAGAAGTACAGCAAGAATAAATACTGATTTTGCATGCAAGTCATGTTAGAAAAGAGAAAAAAGTGGAGATTGAGTAATAGACACATAACAAAATTGAAATGCAGAACAGAAGGTTAAAAGGTAAAGAGGATTGGAGCAGAGAGAGAGAACTGCACCATGGGGTGGAAGTCAAGGCAAAAGAAAGAGGAAAGGAAAGGGGCAAAATGGGTCACTTCATTCCATTTTTTAGGGAATGTTCCCAAATGCATAATGAGAAAAACAAAACAAACAGAAATGTAAAAGTATGGCATAAAATTGATGTTTGAATCATTAGTCTCTGGGAACCTCTGAAGTTCCTCCTTTGGCAATTATTTAATCTGGTTTTATGGATATTTATTTAAATAATGCTTTAAAGGTTAAGCAACCATGTTTTAAAAAAAGAAATAAAATTATATGGTGTAGTAGAAAGAATGCTGAGTTTGGAATCAGGGGAATGCCTATGTGATCAAATCTCTTAGCCCCACTGAAGCTGAACCTCATTTTTCTCGCCTCCAAAAATGAAGGAGTTCAACTAGACAATTAGGTGGTACAGGAAACAGAGTCAGCACCGGAGTAAGGAAGATTCATCTTCCTGTGTTCAAATCTGAATTCAGACAGTTACTAACTGTGTGACCCTGGACAAGTCACTTAACCCTATTTGTCTCAGCTTCCTCATTTGCAAAAAATAAGCTCACAGACGAAAATGGTAAAACCACTCCAGCATCTTTGTGAAAAACCCCAAAAGGAGTTTGACATGACTGAAACAACTGAGCAACTGAAAAAGTCCTATCCATTTCTAAATTCTATGATCCTCATCTAGAATGACCTTTTTTGCTTTTATGAAGCCATGTTGGTTCGTAGTGATCCCTATTGCCTTTTTTATATGCCCCTTGTGATATTTTTCTGTAGCCAAACCTTGTTTCATTAGCATGAGAAACTCCAGGTGAAGAAACTTCATCCCAGATGAACTGTGTATTCTTTGTAGGAAAGCCAACCAAGCTAAGTTCCCAGAGGCTCATTGTCTGACACAGTAGATCTACACCGTTCTGTAACTTTTATGATCTTAGAGAGTAACCAGGGCACTGAGAATGGAAGTGATTTTTCCAGTATACACAGCCATATGTGTCAGAGTTAGGGTTAGACCCAGATATTTCTGATTCTGCGGCCAGTGCTCAATCCACCATGCCATGATGTTTCAGAATTTTGCCAGGAAGTGAAGTCAAGCTCATTGGTCAGTAGAGCAAAAATTCTTCTCTTTTTTTGAAAATTAGTATATCAGTTGCCCATCTTGAGTTTTGTGGCACCTCTCCATTTTCTTCAATCTTTCAAAGATACCTTAACTACAGCTTGGCAAGTGCTAGGAGAACAAAGGATGTTTAACACTTCTGAATAAAGGATAATCCAAATCACTTCTCTTTCTAAGTTTCCAGAAATATGAATTTGATTATAATAGTCAGGAATAATATAATCTGAGTGTTGATAGACTCTTGTGCAGCTATGATGGGGCCCAAAAATATACTTTGCATCATTCCTGTATTTTTCTTTATAAAAAATTACACAATTTTTCCAAAGTAATTTTTCCACTGATGTGTTGGTTATGGGAAATGCTATTTTATACCCCCTCTCCCTCACTGAAGTTTGTCTTTATGAAAAATACTGTATTCACTTTATCATAATTTTATGTTGCCTGACTCTCCTGCAAAAAGGGGAAAAAATCGAGTAATTTCTACTACCTAGTAGTCTTTATACCCTTTCCTTTGCACCTAATTTTCCTTTTGTTTTTCCTCTAAATTTAGTTTTTAATTACTTGTAGCAGCAAGCACCCTAGCATACCCAGGATGTCTGCTAGCACAGGTTCTTAGATCTGCGTTTCTAAAGGAAAGCAAGTCAAAATTGGGTTAATAATCTTATTTAATCAAATATTAAATCTGATTTACTAATTTACCTAGTTCAGGAGAAAAGTCAACACCCTGAACTTCAAAGAATACAAATAGAAGTTACAAGCAGACAAAAAATACAGAGAGAAAAACAGATCAGCAGACAGGGCTGTCCAACCATTATATCCATACCCAGTTAGTTACCAGAGAGGGAATCACCAACATATGGTTTTTCAAAGCCAGGGGGCTCAGCCGCTACTCAGAGTTTCATCTGGCCAAACCACACAACTCTTCCAAAAAATGAACCCCAAAACAAAGCCTCACATCAGGGTATATATAGCCTTCTTCTGGATCAGAGAATGTCACAGTCCTCTTGACCCACTGGCCAGTCACAGAGTAACAAGGTGTAGGCATTCCTGAAATACAAGCCCTCCTGCCACAGGCTCCATATGACCACATTCAGCCTATTAGGGGACAGAGTATATTTTCAAATCTGAAAAGGTTCTTAGAGTCACTTTAAGCCTATCAAAGGGCCAAGGGGCAGGGAAGATCTTCAGATGCCCATTCCCATAACATAGTACACCATGCTATACTCTTTTAGCTTTATGTGGAAATATAAAAAGGATTTTTTATTTCTCAGGGCTAGGAACTACTAGGATAGGAAGTCCCCCCATCAATGAAGGTTGTATCCTGATTATAATGTAGTAGATAAATCCTTCTTAAGGCCCAAGAAATCAAATTACTTGCCTAAAGTCAGATACCTAGTAAGTGTCAGAATAGGGATTGGAACATGTCATTTTGTTGGACAGCTAGGTGGTATAGTGGATAGGGTATAAGACCTAAAGTCAGGAAAACATCTTCCTGAGTTCAGATCTGACCTCATATGCTTACTAGCTGTGTGACCCTGGGCAAGTAACTTAACCCAGTTTGCCTTGGTTTCCTCATCTATAAAATGAACTAGACAAGGAAATGGCAAACTACTATAGTATCTTTACCAAGAAAACCTCAAATGAGGTCAGGAAGTCAGATACAACTGAACAAAAACAACAAAATTTTGTCTATAAGCTCAATATTCTATCCACTGTAACATTACTTCAATTTTGGCTTTATTTACTTTCTTTTTTATGTAATACATTTTATTTTTTTCTTGTTTACATCATTGATTTTCATGAGATTTTTGAATTACAAATTTTCTCCCCATCTTTCCCCCACCCCAACCCCAAAACAACGATCCCACTGTAGAACCCCTCCCATGGTCTGTTCTCTAACTTTCTGGTAGGGCAGGGAGGGTCTTCCTACCCCAGCCCCTGTA
>CM053594.1:103366004-103383733 GCA_028646575.1 Pseudocheirus occidentalis
GATATGGGGAAATTGGGAAACTAATGTACTGTTGGTGTTGTAAACTGACCCAACCAACCATTCTGGAGAGTAATTCTGGAGAGTAACTATGTCCAAAGGACAGACCAAATTGTGCATACCTTTTGATGCAGTGATACCACTATTAGGTCTGTATCCAAAAGAGATAAAAAGGGCAGGGAGAACCTATATTGTAAAAAAAAAACCATATATTTAAAGCAGCTTTTTTTGTGTGATCAAAGTATTGGAAATTGAGGGGATGTCCATCAATTGGAGAATGGCTGAACAAATTGTGGCATATGAATGTAATGGAGTACTACTGTGCTATAAAAAATGATGAGCAGGCAGACTTCAGAAAAACCTGGAAAGGCTTAAATGAACTGATTCAAAGTAAAGTGAACAGAACCAGGAGAACATTGTACACAGCAACAGTAATATTGTATGATGTTCATCCATGAATAATTTAGCTACTCTCAGCAATACAATGATCTAAGACAATTCTGAAGGATTTATAATGAAAAATGCTATCAATCTCCAAAGAAAACACTGATAGACTCTGAATGCAGATTAAAGTATACTTTTCTAGGTTTATTTTTCTCAAGCTTTTTATGTGTGTTTTCTTTCACAACATGACTAATATGTAAATGTCATGCTTGACTGTATTATGTATAGCCTACATAAAAAATTTCTTTTTCAATGAAGAGGTAGGGTAAGAAATTGAAAAGAATTTGGAACTCTAATTTAAAAAAAAAACGAATGCTAAAAATGGCTTTTACAAGTAATTGGGAAAAAGTAAAATATTAAAAAAGAGTAAAGAGAGAAAAGCAAAGCTCTTCCCCCCGCCACCACAAGCATCATTCTGGGAAGCAATTTTTGTGGGAAATGCAGCCTGGGAATTTCTCCTTTAGGTGCTATAGCCACAGCTATTGAAGACCTAGAAAAGAAAGTTCTTGCCAACAAAGACATTGGCACTGTCAAATACTTCAATATCATAAACTGTTATGATTTTATCAGTGCAAATGACATTAAAGAAAAGGCATTACCATCTGCTTTGTTACTGTACTCTAATAACTGTGGGATTTTCCATCTGATTACAACTAAAACCTTCTCTATGTGTTATCACCCCCACCAGAACGTGAACTCCTTAAAAGCATGAACTGTCTTTTTTTATTTGTAACCCCAGTACTTAGCACAGTGCTTTACACCCAAGTGCTTAAATTACTCCTTTTAAAAAAAATTCATTCACTCATATCTTGTGCCCATTCTATTGTTCTCTGTCATTCCATTGTATCTTCTAATATTCTCAGTCTGCTGTTAGCACATTCTTCTTGCTCCTACATCTCTTAACCTCATAGTCTTTCCATTTTCAAGCACTATAGGAAACATGGCTTCCTCTTTTTGAAATTTAAAGCTTTCAGATAAGACAGGCCCCACTTATACAGGGAGTTCCCCGGAAGAGAGGCCTCAAGACATGGCCTGCTGATCCACCAACCACAAGGGCCACTCCCAGGCCTATCACCACGGGGTGGGGATCAATTGGTCAGAGCTGTGTAAGAGACAAAGGCAGGCCCTGCAGCTGAGGCAGCAGCTTACTCCCAGGACTACCCATCCACAGCTTGGAAATGAAAAAAAAAAAACCCTTTCTGAACTTCCAGGGACCAAGATGACAGACTGAACCCTGGCTGCTCCAATCCCCACCTCTGACCTGAAAACACAGTAATTATTGCACCAAAGGAAAATTTTAAGAAATAAAGGCTTAGGAATCCTGGAGAAAAGACACGGCTAAGACCCTTCCTCAAAATGGGAAGGAAGCAGGCTACAAAGACAAAGACAAAGACTCTGGAATCCTATTATGGTGAGAGGGAGGAATCAAACTCATAAGGAGAGAGTATTGACTCCAGATCCCCAGCTGAAGTCTTAACAGAGACTATGACCTGGTCTCAGGCACAGAAAGCATTCCTGGATGAGCTCAAAAAGCTTTGAAATCCAGTTTAGAGAGGTAGAAGATAAAATCAACATGTCTTATAAAAACAAAATGGCAAAATTAGAAAAATATTACAATGAAGAAAACAGCTCCTTAAAAAGTAAAATGTATGAACTAAAAATGATATCTGAGCATATGGAAAAGAAGCTTCAAAAACTAACTGAGGAGAATAATTTGCTAAAAACTAGAATCAAACAAATTGAAGCCAATGACTCTATGAGGAACCAAGAATCAGTCAAACAAAACATCAGGACTGGAAAATTAGAAAAAGAGGTAAAATATCTCCATGGAAAGATAACTGACTTGGAAAACAGATCCAGGAGAGACAATCTGAGAATCATTGGTCTAACAGAAAATCATGATGAAAAAATGAGTCTGGACAGTATCTTCCAAGAGCTCATCAAGGAAAACTGCCCTGAGATCCTAGAACCAGAGGGTAAAATAGAAATTGGGAGAATCCACCCAACAGCTCCTGAAAGAGATCCCAAATTGAAAATCCCGGAAAACATTGTGGCCAAACTCCAGAACTATCAGGTAAAGGAGAAGATATTACCAGCAGCCAGAAAGAAACAATTCAGATATCACAGAAGCAGAGTGAGGATCTCACAGGATCTGGCAGCCTCAACATTGAAAGATCAGAGGAACTGGAATGTGACTTTTCACAAGGCAAAAGAGCTCAGGGTACAACCAAGTATCACCTATCCAGCAAGACTGAGCATAATATACCAGGAAAGGAGATAGAAATTCAATGACATAACAGAATTCCAGACCTTCCTGATGGAAAAGCCAGAGTTCAATGGAAAATCCAACCTCCAATTATAAGACCCAGAAGAGACATAGAAAGGTAAATAAGGAAAAAAACACACACACATAAATTGTTATTTAACAAGAGCAAACTGTTTAATGATAAAAACTTTATTAAGGGACTGTAATGGAAGAAGAGGAAAGAATGAAGCAGAAAAGGGTTAATTATGCTACACAAAGAGGCATAAGAACAACATAGTAGAGGGAAAGAAGGGAAGGAGGTGACCATTATATAAGCTACTCCCTCACCAGTTCTGGTGCAAGGAGGGAATAACACAACCAGTTAAATATAGGACTCTATCAAGAAGAGACATAAAACTTATCATAATACAGGGAAAGAGGGGAGGGAGAGGAGCACTTCATGAGATCTATTCTCATCAATCTTAGTTCAAGAAGAAATAACATACAACACTGAGTATAAAAATCAATCATATCCTACAGGCAGTAGGAGGGGGGAAGGTCCATGAAAGGCTGGGGGTTTAGAAGGGAGAGAAGAAGTAGTAAGGAAGAAGGGGAGAGGGGCAGATAAGAAGGGAATACTGAGGGAGGTGGCGGTCAAAAGAAAAACTCTTAAGGGGAAGGGAGAAGAGGAAAAACAAAAGCATAAACAGAGGAAGGAATGGGATGGAGGGAAAGACACAGATAGTAATCATAACTGTGAATGTGAATGGGATGAATTCTCCCATAAAACAGAGGTAGATAGCAGAATGTATTTAAAAAACATAATCCTACAATATGCTGGTTACAAGAAACACATCTGAAACAGGGGGATACACACAGGGTAACGGTAAAAGGCTGGAGTAAAATATATCATGCCTCAGCCAAAGTAAAAAAAAAAAGCAGGGGTAGCAATTCTTATCTCAGACAAAGCAAAAGCAAAAATAGATCTAATTAAAAGACATAGGGTAGGAAACTATAGACTGCTAAAAGGCACCATTGAAAATGAGGCAATATCATTACTAAACATTTATGCATCAAGTGGTACAGCATCTCCATTTCTAAAGGAGAAATTAAGGCAAAAATATTTATTGCAGCTCTCCTTATGGCGACAAAAAATGGAAATTAAGGAGATGCCCATCAATTGGAGAATGGCTAAACAAGTTGTGGTATATTAATGTAATGGAATACTATTGGGCTATAAGAAATGGGGAGGAGACAGTCTTCATATTCTTCATATTCACCTGGAGAGGTTTATGCAAACTGATGCTAAGTGAGAAGAACAGAACCAGGAAAAACTTGCACACAATCACAGACACATCATATGTGTGATGACCAACCTTGATAAACTGGATTTTTCTTAGAAACGAACAGTTATAAGACAACTTTACAAGTTTCAGGATGGAAGGAGATGTTTACATTCAGAGAAAGATCTAGAAAGAACAGTGTTTAAATGGAGACTGAAGCGATCTACATGCTATTGTTCTTTTCCATGTTTGGTTTTGTTTCCTTTTTCCTATTGTTCACTCCATTGGTTACAACCCTTCTATACAACCAGACTAATGTCCAAGGCAAAAGTATTTTCAGATCCTATATTTGATTGAATGCCACCACAGGTGGGGGGAAGGGAGACAGAGGGGAGAAAATTTGAGACTCAAGGGATTTTAGAACTCAATCATGTAAACTAAAAGTAAATAAACAAATCAATTTTTAAAAATAATAATAATAAAAAGAAATTTAAAGTTTTCCAAAACCTCTCTTCATCCTACCTTTCTAGTCTTCTCTCATTTTACTCCCCTCAGTATTCTAGCTACTTTAGGTAAGTAGCAATTCAAGTGTGGTCTCTTTGGGTAGAAGAAATTTTTAAAAAATAGGATGTTATGGGGAGCTCCTAAAATGCTTTTAACCATGTTTTTGATATGTTTTCACCAAAGAAATTGTTTATCTGAACTCTCAGGCTCTGAATGGTCCGTTGAGCCAGATGTAGAAATAGGCCTGGGACATATGCCTATACTTGTTCCTGCTCCCATCTCTTCTATGATTTTATTCTCTCTCTCTCTCTCTCTCTCTCTCTCTCTCTCTCTCTCTCTCTCTCTCTCCCTCCCTCCCTCCCTCATCTGATAACTATAAACATTTTCAAATCACCTACATCACCACCATCATAATGATTTTAAATCTATCTCAACTCTGCTATCTCTGCCAAAAATATTTCTTACATTTATAGAAAACTCCTAGAAAAGGTTATGTATATTTACATGTCTGTCTATCCATTTCTTCACCTTCTTCTCACTTCTCAACTTCTTGCAGGCATGTTTCTGATCCCACTACTTTACTGAAGGTACTCTCTTCAAGGTTATTAAGAACATCAGCTACTAAATCTTCTGATTTTTCTTCAGTTTTCATATTCTACTTGACTTCTTTGCAGCATTTGCCATTGTTGATCACTACCTCCTATTAAATTCTCCCTGCTTCCTTGACTTTCTGGGAAAATGTGCTCTCTTAAATCCCTTCCAATCTATCTAATCCCTCCTTCTCAGTCTCCTTTGCCCCCTAACCATGGGTTATCACCATGGTTCCACTGTGGGACTGTTCTTTCTCTTCCAATTTCCCCTTTATCTCATCAGCTCTCATCAGTTCAATTATCATCTTTACAGAGGCCCATCTGCAGATGATTTTCAGATCTATATATCCAGCCACAATCTTCTTCTCTGGACACACTACTAACCCAGATGTTTAATACCTTCTCAAAATGAACATATCCAAAATGGAACTCACTATCTGTCTTACTCCCCTATATCAGACCCATCATTTTTCCTAATTTTCTTTTCTCTGCTAAGAGCAATACCATCCTTCATATCATAAGCATTTACAATTCTTGGTTCTTACTTTTTCCCTCATCCACATAATCCAATGGATTTTCTCCGTCTTCATTGTTCTTGACCTCTCTGCAGCCTTTAACACAGTTGATCACTCTCTACTCTTGGATACTCTTTTCTCTAGATTTTCAAGATACCACTCTCTCCTGGTTCTCCCCCAACCTATCTGACTGCTCCTTCTCTGTCTCCTTTGTTGAATCCTCTTCCAGATCCTGACCTTTAACTGTAGGTAATTCTCATAGTTTTGTCCAGGGCCCTCTTTTCTTCCTTTTCTATACTATTTCACTTGCTGATCTTATTAGCTCCCATGAATTTAGATAATATCTATATGCTAATGATTCCCAAATATACCTACCCAACCCCAAACTCACTGCTTACAGGAAACATTTGATGCTCAGTACTTCCAAAATGAAACTCATTATCTTTCCTCTTAGACCTTACCCTATTACCAGACCTTCCCTATTACCTACTATACCTTCCCTGTTACCACATAGGGCAACACCACTACTCCAGCCTCTCAGATTCACAACCTAGGAATAAATCTGGATAACTCTCTATCTCACACACACACCCCACCTCCATATCTAATTTGTTTCAAGACCTGTTGCTTTTACCTTTGCATATTTCTCAAATATGCCCCCTTTTCTCCTCTGATGCTGGCATTACTCTAGTGCAATCCCTTATCATCTCGCCTTTGTGTTATTACAATAGTCTGCTGGTGGATCTGCCTGCATGAAGTCTCACCCTACTCCAGTCCAAGCTCCACTCAACCACTAAAGTGACTGTCCTAAAGCAAAGGTCTACACATGCACACACGCACACACACACACACACACACACACACACACACACACACACACACACACACACCTCTCCAATGGTTCCCTGTTGCCTTCAAGGTTTCTTTCAAAGCTCTTCTTCATAAGTTAGCCCTTTCCTACTTTTCTTGTCCTCTTATACTTACTCTCCAGGCTGTCATGAACAAGGTGCTCCATCTCTTGGCACTGGGCATTTTCTCTGGCTATCCCCAATGCCGGAATGCCTGATCTCCCTGGCTTCCTTTAAGCCCCAACCAAAATCCCGCCTTCCACAAGAAGCCTTCCCCAACCCCTCTTAATTCCAATTCCTTCCCTATGCATATCATTTCCTTTGTATTCTGCATAGAACTTGATTTGTATATATTTGTTTGAATATTGTCTCTTTCCCCCCTTTAAATTGTGAATTCCTTGAAGACAAGGACTTTTGTTTTTTTTCTTATATCAACAATACTTAGCATAGTCCCTGGCACATATGGCAATAAATATTGATTGATATTCATTCATTTCCCAAATTCTACTAATTATACCTCCCCCAAATCTTTCCTCTGCATCTTCTTCTCCATTTAAACAGCCAACAACTTTGTCCTTTCCCAATCACCTTTTAATAGGACTAGTAATAATCTCTTAATTTGTTTCTTTGCTGTGAATCATTCTCTATCCCTTCTCCAATCATATTCTACACGTTTACCAAAAAATCCAAATTAATATTCTTACAACACTGGCAAAATTATGCAATATCCTACTCAAAAGTCTTTACTGGTTCTCTAATTCTTCTAGGATAAAATATGAACTCAGTCTTGTATTTAAAGTACCTCATAATCAGTATGTTAAGTCTCTTTTCTGATGTATTTCATATTATTCCCTTTTATATACTCTAAATTCCAGTAAATCTGGCTTACTGGTTGTTCCCTGTATTGAAAATTCCATCTTTCGTTCTTTTGCCTTTATAGAGGTTTTTCCTCCCCATGCCAAGAAAACATTTCTTTCTGACTTAAATTCTTTAGAATATTTAGCTTACTTCAAGGCTCAGCTCAGCTCAGTTCACTGTTAAGTGAAGCCTTTCCTAATTCCTACCCTTGCACTCCACCCCGACTCCTCCACCCAGCACCATTTGATCTTTCTAAGATCTGTGGGAACCTAAATGGCAACTGTAGTTAAATCAGCCTAACATCTCTAGTGGTTTCATATGGGCTTTTGCTATCTTCACTGTGCCTAAGTACCTTAAAAATGGAAGGACTGATATTTTCCAATCTAAGGAGGATACCAGCTACACTAGTGTATAAATCTTTGTATGTGGGTGAAATCTAGACAAGCCATTATCTGTTTGTATAAAAAAAAGTGAACATCCAGGCACTCATCTACAGTCTTTCCCTTTCATAAAAACAGTCTAGAAAGGTGCAATGTAGAAAAAGATATCTCATCAGCTGTCTCCTCCAGAATTCCAAGGTAATAGAAACTCTACCCTGGTAGAAGAAATTTAAAAGGGATAGAAACAATGATGTCCTGGAGTCAGCTTGAACTGGCTAGTGAGAGCTGATGGTTAAATTTTTAGTGTGAACATTTACACTTAGGAAATTGCCAAAGAGTACAAATCAGTGCGTAATTATTATATTGTTGACTCTATAGACAAGAAAGTAATGTAGAAAATGTTAATAATGCATGTTAAACTTAAAAGTGTGTTCTATCCACATTTCCCCCCAAGGCAGCCAATTGAACTTCTACCATCACACTTCTGGGTGTAGAGGTGATCTTTTTAGGATACAGAAAAATGATTCAGAAAAACAAGACTCATGAACTTGAAATCAGACTTTTGGCATTTTTTTGGAAACCAGGTTGACTTCATCATTCTACTCCTCCTGGATTAAATATTACAAAATTTATAAAAACTGACCAACTTATATGACTATGAGTAAGATGATGAGACTATTTAAATGAGTAAAAACAGAGTCATGTGATCATTTTGGTTAAAGGGGATTTCTTATGAGTTGCTTAATCTGTGAGAGGAAGTTAGAGTAATGAAGCAATGATCTATTTCATTATTTCTAGAGTATTTTTGATAGAAGGAAGTCTTAGCAGATATACTAGTGACAAAGATTCTGTACAATGATTCTCCCAATAAATATTTTTAGTTTAGTTATAGTCCTTCTCCCTAATATTTAGTCTTTAGTCTTCCTTTAGAGGGATGCTATTTAAAGGTAAGTGCCTTTGTCTTGACAAATAAAGGAAATATGTCCTATTTCCATGTTGGTTAACTCATTCATCCAACAAACACATTAAATGCCTTTAGTGTGCAAAGCTATGTACTCTTTGGAAGCCTACAGTCTAGTAAGGGAAATAAAATATGTAGAGAAAAGTTTAATACAAAATAATAATATGATCATTGGAGGGAATCAACATTCTCTTTGCATAAAAATTGTAAGTCTACCTCCCAGAAGCAAAATTCATAAATTGGTGCCTGCTTCTCACCTTGGCTGAACACAAATTCTCAGTTTCCTCTTCTTATCTACATTAGGGGGAAAAAAATCTCTCAAGTCCTCAGGGAGATAGTTTCTGTTTGTTTATGCATTTATCAAAAAAAATAATGCTGTTTGGGAAACTGCCCTGTTTATGTTATTTCAATATTAGCTTGTTCTCCCATCATACTGTTGCTGATTTTGCTTATTTATTCTCCTCCTCTGCAACCAATGATGCACCAGAAAAGAAAAAAAAACAAATTACAGGTTCATTTCTGGAACATTTATTACCAACTAGTTAGGAGCATCTTTCACTAATTGTTGGTTTGTTTTCCTATCAAATATATCATCCGTAGCTGCTCATTTTGTCTATGATTGTAATAGAACAGAAAAGTAATAGGGAAAGATCAATTTCAGATTAATCTATTTCACGTTTAAGCAATTTCTTCATTCCATAAATAATTGTTATAGAGCTCTGACTATGTGTAGGGCTAGGATGTTGAAAACAAAATTAAATTTAAAAGATAAGTAATAACCTTTTTTTCTTATAACAGAATTCTGTTATAGCAAGGTTGTAATTCCTCAGACTCAGATATTTACTTATGATATGGGATTACTAATAATAAAATCATATTTTCTCAAATATCACATCATAAAAATATCCTCACAATTAGTCTATAAAGTCATTGTTAATCATGTCCCAGCCAATACCAATGTTATAAAAGGATTGAAATGCAAATATAAAGCTATCTTGAAAACCAGAAATCAATATATGCATACATGGCATAATATCATCCATTCCTCCATAGATAATCAGTAAAAGTTCTCTAGGCTTCAGAAGATCCATCTATAATAACTGCTTTGGTATAGTTAAATACCATTCTGGTTCCTAGGGAGAAAAAAAGATATGCATCTTCCAAAAGTATGTACTTCGCAATGGGAAAGGGAAGTAGAATGAGTAATTGTAGTGAGTAAACTGGTTAAAAAGTGATTATAAGGACAATAATAGACATTGATTAAGCACTTAATGTGTGTGGAGTGTTGTGTTAGGAGCCAGGGAGAAGCAAAATTTAGATTAAACATAGTACCAGCCAGGCTAGAGTGTATCTTCTATTAAGGAGATACATAGCTATATACAAAAATTGTATGAGAGATGGTAAAAAATGCAACCACCACCAGAGAGAGAACTGATAAACTTTGAGAGCTAATTGAAGTATAATTTTTTCACTTTATTTTTCTTGCTTTATTATTTTTTTTGCAACATGGCTAATATGGAAATATATTTTGCATGATTTCACATGTATAATGGATATATTGTATACCTTCTCAATGGATGGGGGAGAGGTTTGAAGGAGGAAATTTTGATGGGGTGCTTGAGTGCCTGTGCTTGAACCTCAGTTTGTAAAATCACATTTCTCCCTAGCCTCAAATCTCCCCAGCCTCAAATTATTATCTCTGCCCCTTCTCTCCTGCCAGTACTTTGCCTAGTAACCATTGAAGATCAAGCACCAGACAAATGTTTATCTCCCCTTGGTACAATAACAAGCTGCAGCTATTAATTCTTCACTAGATTATCTATAAGTAACTCACTAGCTTATTATATACATCCTGAATTCCTCGTTAGCTTGGGACATATGTATACTCCCAACATTCATCTTGTCAAACATGACATTGATGGGTGGCAGCTTGATCAGCCCTGACCGCTAGCTGACTTAGTGACATTTAAAGCCTAAAACCACACCTCTATGCAGCCCCCACTGGGGTTTTTTTCCCAGTGAATTCTGGGCAATATTCCTGTGCAGGAGATATTAAAAGTTCATGTTCCTTTAAGAACTGAGCACTCCTTAACTCCTTCCTAAACTCTCCCTGACTCCCCTAGTTGGCGTATTTGGCACAGGTTTTTACTATAGTTATCCTATATAAACTTTAGCTGTAGCCCTCTAAGGTTACAGGTTCCCTAAGAACTCTAGCCCTCTGTAAAGCAGAACAATAAATCTTTGCCACCTTGACTTAGAGAATGCTTGAGTCTGTGAATTCATTCCAGACTGCTTTCCAGGGCTTCTGATTTTTGGGGCTCCTGGACTCCCTGAACTCCTTGACCCTCCTACCCATCATTTCAGAACTCAACATTTTTTTAAAAAACGAACATTAAAGTAAACAAACAATACATTTTAAAAATAATTGCATGAGAGAAGTTCATTACCAATCACAGCTTGTATGAGGAAGACATTTTATAGATTGAAAGACTAACTCAAATTGTTAGCTACTGTGATAATGTATTGAGAGTGAAGGCTAACTGAGATATAGACCATGTCCAGGTGGAGGAGAAAGAGGGAAAAGGAGAAAATGGAGCTCAAAATTTTAGAAAACAAATGCCAAAAATTGTTTTTACATGCAATTGGAAAATATAAAATAATTTTTAAATAAAACAACAGCAGCAAAATATCCCTTCTATAAATTCAAGGTATATGTTCCCACAAATATGCATGGCATTAGTAGGAAAAGTGGACAGAGAGCTTGCAAATGAAGAGGTGAACAGGTAGGAGATACATCTGGCCAAGGCAACTTAGATCTACATACCATAGCATTTCTTCATAAGAGTCTTTTCATGATGTCTTTATCCTGCTTCTCATAGGGAGCAGTTTCTTTACTGTTGGATGAGTTTTTCCTCTAGACTTCATATTGGCCTTTCACTAGGCTGGGCATAAAGCTCCACCACTTGGCCATGTTCTTTACTATCTTCAGCTTCAGACCTTGCTGAAATCCTAGCCTAGGATACTTCTATGTACTTTTAGAAAGAATCATATTTTATTACCCTAGGACCAGCAGATGCTTGCCTATACTTTCCAGTGCCTCCAGCTTCTGAATTAGCTTAAATCCTTAGGATAGGTACTTATACCTTAATTTGCAAAAAAAGACTCTTAGCCTGCAGTCAATGTATGTACACACACACGCACGCAAGCATGCATGCATGCACGCACACATGCACGCACGCACACAATCACTGAAAAGAAAAGGTATCAAAACTGCCAAAAATTGCAAGGAGTTGAAAAAGATACATTCTTGAGTACCAAGAGGAGGTAGTTAGGTTTGTCTGGGATTTAAATTTAGGTTTTCTACATGATGTTTGAGGACAGTCATAGTACCTTATTATATCCTTTCCCAGCACAGTGCCTTGAACTTTGTAAGTGGATAGAGTACTGGACTTGGAGTTGGTGAGATCTGAGGTTGAATCCTGCCTCAGACACTTGCTATGTGGTCTTGGACAGGTCACTTAAACCCTGTGAGGCTTTGTTTTCTGATAAGCAGAATGAGGATAACACCTAAGTCACAGATTTGTTAAGAGGATCAAAGGAGATGATGTAAGTAAAACACTTGGCAAAATTTAAAGAACTATATAAATGTCAATTCTTAATTTATTGCTTATTAAGCACTTACAAAGTTCAAGGCAAAGAATATTTCTATACCACTGTGAGGTTTACAAGATGCTTTACAAATGCTATTATATTTGGAGGAAAGTGCTAAGTTGTCCAGGATCATACTGCTGGCACGTGTTTGAGGCCAGATGGGAATCCAATTCTTCCTACCACCAGGTCTTGTTCTACCTATTTTGCAAGGCATTTGCACTACCTTATTTACCTTTAGTTCCAGTATTACCAATCAAAGTGTTGGCAATGGTTCCCTGATGCCCAATTCTGCCTTAACCTCAAATCCAGTTTTTTAGCTGCCAGTCAGGGCACTCTAAACCACTGTCTGTTTTTTATAATTCAGTGGAAAAGATCCCTAGCCCTCCATTCACCCTGTGGACAATGACCTGGCCTGCTGTCCACTAAGGAACGGAACTTAAATTTCCTATCTACTGTCAGGTCTTATGTCTATCTTCTTGTCTTTTTGGAAAGAGCTCTCTAGACTCCTAACAGAACTATAACTAGGAATTTCATCACCTGGGACAAATTCAGCTGAACAAGGGTGGTGGTAAGATTACTGAGGTTGGCTGGAAACAGTTTATGGGAGGTTAAAGAACTAAGAGGCCAGATTTTTGAAGGTGGCAGGGGATGTAGTGGAGAATAAGACCATGAGGTAGGTAATGAACCTATGGGAAGGCAAATGAGTGGATCAGAAGTCCATAGAAGGCAACAGCTTTCATCTGGGTGGGATGGTCTGGTATTTAAAAGAGGAGAGAAGATTGCTAAGTCACAGTGGCAGAGGGAAAGTCTGACAGTGACTGTGGAAAGCAAGGAGCATCAACTCCTCTTGACCATGTAGGAACAGTCAGCATTGGAGATGGGACTAAGAGAAACTGTCTTTAGTAGAAAGTCAAGTTTCAGTGAGCACCAGAAGATGGAAAGAATATAACTGGAAGGGATATAGAATGAAGGGAAATGTTTTAATAGCAGAGAAACAGAGAGTACCATGGAAAGAAAGGCCAGAGAAATATAAGGATTGGGTGGCTAGGGCTGAGAGGATGGGCATGGTAAAAGGGAAAGGGAAGAGAAAATAGCAGGGGAAAATTGGTCACTGTAAAGAGTAGTCATTAGAGAAACAGGAAAGAGAAAGTACCTATAGTACTTAGGGAGTACCAAGTATAGGGATCTACAATTTCATCTGTATAGAGGGCTCCCAAGTTAGGAATTTCATTCTACCAATGCAGGTGATTGCCTTCTTTACAATTTATAGTCTTAAGACATTTGCCCAGGACATTGAGAAGTTAAATAATTTGTCCAAGTCTGCATAACCAGCAGGTAACCAGAGGTGAACTTAAACCTGGTTTTCCTGGCTTTGAGGCCAGCTCCCTACCCACTAAGGAAAAGTTATCAAACCCACAGACTCAGGGGCCCATGTAGCTGCAACATTCTGGAGTGCATCCCAAATTAGATTAAAATATAACTGGGAAATATTTAATAAAACAACTAAAAATACAATAGAACCTAGATAGTGTTCAAATGTGGTTTTCTAAGTTAATCTGTGTCCTGTACAATAGATCAGCAATGCTCATTTCTGAGTCTGACACTACTACAACACTTCAATCTAGTTGTATTGTAGCCAGGATACAGAGGCTATAGTCTATGGTTCTCATTGGTATGGTGGGGAAGTATGCACTTCTGCAGATCCTAAACTGGAGGCAGCCTTCCCATTTAAGTACTGTTAGAGTTAGGGCTGGCACAGGGAGAGGAGGTAGGTATTTATTTGACCAAAATTTATCAATTGTTATTGTAATCCTTGACAAATTTTTATTAAATGCCTTTTCTTTTCAGGGCACTGGTGTGGGGGAAGACAAGAGAGTGATGATGAGACCAAGTTCTTCTCCTTAAAGAGTTTTCTATGGGGTGGCTGGATGGAGCAAAGGACAGCATATGCTGCCTTTGGGGCTGATCCTAGGGGAGCCCTGTGATATAGATCCTAATTTTCAGGGTTTAATGGGGAGAGCTTGCCACAATAGGAAGGTGATGTGAGGAGAGAATTGAAAAGACTCAAAACAAGAAGGCTGAGATTGAGCAAGGGAGTAGGGCTGCCCTTTTCATACTCTAAACCTCAATCTAAAGTCCCTGGTTCCTTCCCCTCCTTGCACACACCTCATCTTTGGTCTTCCAGTTCCTTTTGTGTTTTGTCTTCTACCATTAAATTTGTAGAAGGAAGGGGGGATCACAGGAAGGGAATACCAAGGGAGGTGGTGGTCAAAAGGAAAATTCTTAAGGAGGGAAAGGGAAAAGGAAGGCATAAAGATATAAACAGGGGAAGGAATAAGATGGAAGCAAAGTCACAGATAGTAATCATAACTGTGAATGTGAATGGGATGAACTCTTGCATAAAACAGAGGCAGATAGCAGAATGGATTAAAAATCACCATCCTACAATATGTTGTCTACAAGAAACACATCTGAAACAAGGGGAGACACGCAGGGTAAAGGTAAAAGGATGGCGTAGAATATATTATACCTTGGCAAAAGTAAAAAAAGCAGGGGTAGCAATTCTTATCTCAGATAAAGCAAAAGCTAAAGTAGATCTAATTAAAAGAGAGAAGGAAGGAAACTACATCCTGCTAAAAGGCACCATCGAGAATGAAGCAATATCATTACTTAACATATATGCACCAAGCGGTATAGCATCCAAGTTCCTAGAGGAAAAGTCAAGCGAATTAGAGGAGGAAATAGATAGCAAAATGATACTAGTGGGGGACCTCAATCTCCCCCTCTCTGAACTTGATAAATCTAACCTCAAAATTATCAAGAAGGAAGTAAAGAAGGCAAATAGAATTTTAGAGAGGCTAGACATGATAGATCTCTGGAGAAAACTGAATGGGGATAAAAAGGAATATACCTTCTTCTCAGCAGTATGTGGCACATTCACAAAAATAGACCATGTACTAGGGCATAAAAACCTCACAATTCAGTGCAGAAAGGCAGAAATACTAAAGGCATCATTTTCAGATCATGATGCAATAAAAATTATATGTAATAAAGGGCCAGGAAAAGGTAGGCAAAAATTCGTAGAAGGCAGGAACTGCTTTTGTTTGCATTTGATATCAGATTCCGAGGCAAAGGCCCTGTAGTCTAGTGCTAATTCTGCCTCTAGGCCTCATTCCTACCCTCCTGGATATCCCTGACTTGGTATCCCCTGACTTGGCTGGCTCCCAGTCAGTCACCCCAACAATGTGAAGCATGAACTGTTTTATTACTTTAAGTCCCTGACAAACAAAAACAGATGTAAAATCACAACGAAATTAAAGCAAAATCAGTTGTGAACACAGCTATCAGATGGTGCTAAGTCAAAGTCTGTCTGAGGCAGGAAAAACAATAGCCAGTACTAACACAGAAAAGGCTTAAAGCCCCTCAGCCTCTTGAGGGTCATAACTATCAGAATCAAAGATCCCCCTCCCAGAAATTGCTTCCTATTTGTTAATTGTCTACCTCCTACCTATATTCCTAAATGTTCTGCTCTCACTCCTCTCCTTTGAATTTCCTTTGAAGAAATACAGGAAAAGGTCAATTCAGCCTAGGATCAGTTGGATTCCCCTTCTGACAAATTCCCCATTGACTTCAGTTTCACTAGCAAGTCTACATACTCCCATCAAAGTTTTTCCCTTTTAAACTAGGTTAGAGGTTCTTATATATTTTTTAATGAAGAATTATTTTCCTTTTGCTAGTTGGAGAATGTTATATGATTGTCAAATGCATACACAAAAATGTTAGAAAGCATTTGCTTTGCTCTTACTTTCAACAATGATAATGTGAACAATCTTTATAATTCAAGAATTTCAACACAAGAATCATTTCTTATAACAAAGTTGACACCTTTAAAAGCCTTTGGTCTATGCCCCAAAAGTTATTAAGCTGCATTCCCTTTGACTCAGCAATACTACTACTACTACTACTACTACTACTACTACTACTACTACTACTACTACTACTACTACTACCCTTATGTCCAAAAGCAACCAAAGAAAGAGGGAAAAGAGCTACGTGTACAAAAATGGTTATAGCAGCTCTTTTAGTAGTGAAAAAGAACTAGAAACTACGGGGTTGCCCCTATCAACTGAAATAGTTGAAAAAATATATTCTATGAATGTAATGAAATATTACTGTGCAATAAGGAATGACAAAAAGAATAGATCAAAGAAAGCTAAGAAGACTTGTATGAACTGATGGAGCTATGAAGTGAGCAGAATCAAGTGAATAATTTCTAGAATAACAACACTGTAAATGCAAACAACAAGAACAAAAAACTTTGAAAGATTTAAGAACTCTGACCAATGCAATAACCAACCACAATCTCAGAGAACCTACTGTGAAGAATATTATCCATCTCATGACCAGAGTGATAGGATAAAAATACAAAATGAAATGTACATTATTAGACATAACCAAAGTGGGAATTTGTTTCAACTGGCTTCATATGTATTGTAAAGATTTTGTTTTTCTTTTTTCCTCCAATAAGGTGAGGTGATAAGGAGAAAAAATCATTTAAAAAACTCTTAGGAAATATTTCAGTTACTGTTTAGTAGAATACTACTTAAATTTGATCTCATTCCATCCCCACAGAGGGAGATTTAGAGCTGGAAGCACCCTTAGAGGTCATCCAGGTCAACCCACTCATATGATAGCCAAGTAAACAAAGGCCAGAATGATCAAGACTCACCCAAGGTCAAATAGGTTAGTAAGGATTTGAACCCTGAAATTTCTAACTTCAAATAAGTTTGAGTTTTTCCTCCCATTGTATTAATCTGCTTTATAAACTCAAGATTTAGAATGCTTGAATTCTACAGGGCATAAGAATGTTCTGGGGCAGCCACTTAGGGTCAAAAACTATTCCTAAACTGATCTATTAGATGAAAGAATTTCCCTTTGTTTTCAAGGAGCTGATAGGTGTAAGGGTTAGGGTTCATTCATAAATAATTATGATGAAATAAAATAAACAAAGAGATATTCTCTCCTGTAATTGTAATTAATTTTTTTTGATCAGATGCTAAGTAGATCCTAGTAACCTAGTGTTAAGTATAGAACTCTGTCCATTGGTGATAAGGTGTGAATTCCCAGAACTCTGTCCATTGGTGAGAAGGTATGAATTTCCCTGTGACTTGGAAGAATGCTATTGGCTGAGACACTCCCTTGAATCATGTTGACTTGGGAGAAGGCCAGTTTTTTTAAGCAGGAGAATTTCAGAGACAAGACAGATCTTGGATTTGGTTCCTGAGTGGCTGACTGCAGATATGAACAGGATGGGACTTTGTTTGTTGGTGGCTTGGCTGATCCTTGAGTTCCAGGCAAGAGAAGTCCTGAAGGGTTTGAGGTATGCTGAACCTTGTGAACTTCAGTGTGTGCTGGGGATTGCCCTGAGGACTGGACAAGGACCTGGGAACTGT
>CM053594.1:103384233-103418408 GCA_028646575.1 Pseudocheirus occidentalis
CTACTGCTGATTGGCTTTACATCTCCTCTCTAGGTTTTGGGTCACAACTCCCTTCTGGGTCTTTTTTCACCTCTCTGACCACTCCTTAGTCTCCTTTGCTAGAGGTCTAGGTCATACCTATGTCTCACAGGCTCTGTTTTAGGCCTTCTCTTCTTTGTCTACACTATTTTACTTGATGGACTCCTCAGCCCCCATGAATTCAATTATTATCTCTATTCTGAGGTTTCTTAGATCTACTTATCCAGGCAGTCTCCCATCCCTAATTGTCTATTAGACAATTCAAACTTGATGTCATGTAGATATCTTTAGTTCAACAGGTCCAAAACCAAACTCATTATTGTTTTCCCTAAACTCTCCCTTCTTCTATATTTCCCTATTACTATTAAGGGTACCACCATCCTTCCAGACACCCAGACTCTTAACCTATGTGACATTCTCAACTTCTCACTCTCTCTCACTATGCGTATCCAATCCACTGACAATGTCTATTGATTTTACTTTCATGTCATCTCTCCTCTGGCATTGTCTTTACTTTGGTTCAGGCCCTTATCACTACCCACTGTGACTATTTGGTCTCACTTTACTTAGAACTCTTTCCACCCTCCAGTCCATTTTCCATTCAGCTGTCAGAATGATCTTCCTAAAGTTCAGGTCTGTCTGACCATGATAAATGGATAAAAATGAAGACAATGATTCATCCCTCCTACTCAGTGAATCCCATTTGTTCTCAGTCAGTTCCAGGACCAAATATAAAATTCTCTGGCTTTCAAAGCCTTTTGTAACTTGGCCCCTCCCCATCTTTCCAGTTTTCTGGCACTGACTCACTGGCAATCTCCAATGCCCAGTTAGTTCTTCCTTCTCATGTCCCTCTTTTGGCTTCCTTGAATTCCTTCAAATCCAAACTAATATTCTATCTGTTACAGGATGCCTTTTCCAATCCCACTTAATTTTAATACTTTTGTGAGAGATGACTCACAGTGAAGTTTCCTCATATCTTTTAACTCCCTGTTACATTTGTATCTCTTCTCCATACTTTGTAAACCAGTTCAGTCTCACGAGTATCTCATGATTCCCCAGAAATGAGGTAATTTGAAAGAAAACCATACTAGTACACTTCTGATTGGGCACTTCCAAATTTGGTGAAAGGAAATACATAATGAAGGATTGAAACTGCTTTGGACAGGTGTTAGAGGAGGAGTTAGGATCAGGACAAGAGGAGGTTGCAAACTCCACATATTGTACTCCCTGGCAGACTCCATTTGAGCAACAGGGACAGTGTCCTTTCTCCTGAAAAAGAATAAAGACCTTTTCTAATCTCAGATTCAGACTCTGAACTTTTTCATCTCACACACTTTCCATCTAGTTTCCTATCATATAAATAGACTATGATATATACATGCATATGCATGTATAGGTATATACATATGTGTATATATACATACATTTACGTGCTTGCACATGTATGTAATGGTTTACATGTGGAGTCCTCCATTAGACTGAGCTCTTAGAGATCAAAAACTGCCTTTTGTTTTTCTTTGTAATTCCAGTGTTTAGGACAGTGCTTGCCTGTTCCGTGAGTAGTTGGCTCTTAATAAATGTTTTTTTAACTGACTAACTGGTTGATGAATGAAATGGACTATTATTGTACCACAAAAATAATGAAACGGACTATTTCAAAGGAAAATGGGAAGACCTTTATGAATGGATACAGTGAAGTTAGGAGAACTTGGTGAAAAATTATACAATGATAACATCATAGAGAAATACAGCTTAGAAAAACTTTAGAATTGTGATGAACTCAATGATAAATGACAAGAATGAAGAAAAATTCTATGCTCACCTTCTGACAGAGGGATGATGAAATTAAAATGCAGGAAGAGACATACATTTTTGATCATGGCTTCTGTCGGTACTTATTTTTAGGGTATTATGTAGATATATAGTGAGATTTGTTTTTTTTTTTAATTATCCCAGTGACTGAGAAGGGGTAGTGGGAGGAATAGGTTGATAATAGAAAAATGTGAATCACTAGGCTTACAGAGAAATTACATCTAACTCTTTGATCCTTCTTACTCTTCCTAGACCTCCCACTCTCCCCAGTACACAAATCCTCCAGGGGCATGATCCACAATGGAACATTTATTTAGCCCTATTCAGTAACTACACATTCCAACCCTAGCTTAACACCTCGCCCAGGTAGTGAAGCAAACCTCCTTTCTGGTCCTTCTTCTTTTTGTCCTCTACAAATAATTCATTCCTTTAGGGCCAGGATCTCCCAGACTTCCAAGGCAACAATTAAGTAATCTAACAGAGTCATTGAATTCATGTGCTAATTGTAGAAAGCCATATAAAACTCCTCAGGGCCCTCTTTCTTATTCTACTCATGTGCTTATATAATGAAGGTCTTTTGGAGAAATTAAATAATTATTCCACTTTCTCTCTCATACTATAATGATGTGAAATAAAGTCAGTAAAATCATAAAAAACCTTGAGTTTAATGTAAAATCTCTCTAACATCAAATGAAAATATATGTCAAATATAATGTCATTCTCCAAAAAAAGTTATAAGAGCATTTTTTCAATGACTTCTCTTCAAAGGTGACTTATTACTAGTTGAGGTACAGAAAAAACCCTTTCAAAAGTTTTAAGCAAGTGACAAAATGAGTCATATAGAACTAAACCTCTCAGACAGCAGATCTTAAAGGCATCCGTGCTACATGCTGTCTTGTAAAACCCTAAGTGGAGAAATTTTGGTTTGCAGGATGCCAATAGAAGATAAGCTTCCAAGAGGCACTTCTTCATTGTCAAAAGATCCATGAATGAAACAGGAATTTAATCGATTCTCATTTAATCAATTAATTCAATTTAGATCAGATGGGCTTATGACACGTACAGTGAGAATTTTGCTGTCTTCATCAGCTGGTAGTGATGTTTATCATCCCCATATAGATGGTTTTGAGTGATATCAGAGGGCTCTGCAATGGTCTCAAGCTTAATTGAATCAGTGCTATGTGTAGCATCAGATCCAGGTTCTCTCTGAAACCTATGATGGTTATCCTAATGACAGTGGCAAGTATTTTCAGTGAGTAGATATCTCCTTTTCTCTTCCATGATTCATTTGATATAGATATAGATGGAAATAGATATAATCATAGGATTGTTGAATGAAGTTATGCCCCTAGTTACCCGGGCTCAAAACTCCCTCTCACTCCAGATATACAAGAAGTTGCCAAGTTCTGTTGATTCTACCCTTTCAACATCACTCATATATGTCTACTTCTTATCTGACACTGCTACAGCCCTAGTGGAGACCCCTTAGGCCTGGATTATTGTAATAGTCTGCTGGTTGGTCTGTCATCTACAATTCTGTCTGCATGCCAATCAATCCTTCACACTTCTATCAAATTGATCTTCCTAAAACAGATCTGACCATATTACCTTCCCTACTCAATAAACTCCACTGGCTCTCTATTATGTCCAGTATCAAATATAAAATCCCCTGTTTAGCATTTAAAACCCTTCATAACCTGTTCTCCTCCTACTTTCTTCACTTTCTTATACTTTCTCCCCTTTACATACTTGGTGTTCCACTAGCACTGTCCTCCTTGTTCCTCACACAAGACATTCCATCTCCTGACTCAGTATTTTTGTTTGCTGTTTCTCATGCCTGGAATGCCCTCTCTTGTCTGCTTTGCTTCCTTGGCTCCCTGGATTCCTTCAAGTCTCAGCTAAAGCCTTACTTTCTGAAAGCAAAAAGCTAGGAAACAATTTTTACAACTAGTGTTTCTGATAAAGGGCTCATTTCTGAAATATAGAGAGAACAGTGATTCTCTTATAATAGAGATTACAACTAGTAATAAGCCAGATTTATAAGAATAAAAGATATTCCCTAATTGTCAAATGGTCAAAGGATATGAACAGGCAGTTTTCAGATGAAGAAATTAAAGCTATCTGTAGTCATATAAAAATGCTCTAAATCACTATTGATAAGAGAAATGCAAATTAAAACAACTCTAAGGTACCACTTCACACCTATAAAATTGGCTAATGTGACAAAAAAAGGAAAATGACAAACTTTGGCAAAGATGTTGGAAAATTAAAACACAAATGCATTGTTGGTAGAGTTGTGAACCAATCCAGCCATTCTGGAAAGCAGTCTGGAACTATGCCCAAATGACTATAAAATTGTGCACACCCTTTGATCCAATAATACCACTTCTAGGTCTGCATACCAAAGAGATCATTAAAAAAGGGGAAAGTATCCACATGTACAAAAATATTTATAGCAGTTCTTTTTGTGGTGGCAAAAAATTGGAAATTGAGGAGATGCCCATCAATTGGGGAATGGCTGAACAAGTTGTGATGTATGGATGTAATGGAATACTGTTGTGCTACAAGAAATGATGGCAGCTTTCAGAAAAACCTGGACTTACATAAATTGATGCTGAGTGAAGTGAGCACAACCAGGAGAACATTGTACACAGTAACAAAAACATTGTACAATGATCAAATACGATAGCCTTAACTCTTCTCAGCAATACAAAGATCTGAAACAATTCCAAAACTTATGATGCAAAATGCTATCTATATTCAGAGAATGAACTATGGTGTCTGAATGAAGATCTAAGCATATTGTTTTCACTGGCTTTTTTTCTTTCTTGTGTGTTTTCCCTTTTGTTCTTCTTCTTTCACAACATAACTAATGTGGAAATATGTTTAATATGATTGCATAAGTGGAACCTATCTCAGATTGCTTGTCATCTTAGGGAAGGAGGAAAGGAAGGAGGGAGAGAAAAATTTGGAACTAAAAATCTTATATAAGTATATTTCCAAAACTATCTTTATGTTCAATTGAAAATATACTATTAAGTAGGCATTTTTAAAAATTATAATATCTGAAAAAAATTAAATCAAGAGCTAAAAATAAAAAAAATTGAATAAAAACATCCTCTCAAAAAAAAAGGTCAAGCTGTTGACTCAAAAAATGACGAATGGATAAAACTGAAGAAAATAATTCATCATTGACACCTCTTAAGCAAAGCACCACCTTCATGGTTCTTGTCCAAGAAAACATCTTTCATGAATATTCCGAAATCATAAAAGAAACATTAAGAATTGGAATAACAGAAAGAATTTTATTTCATACCTTTCTGGTTACTAATATTGGAAAAAAAACCATAAAACAGGGACAGATATATTTACCACCATCATGGTGGCGGTCCAGCATGGAATCTAAGTCAAATATGGTTCATTCTCCCATATGTATCTACTTGTAGCTGACATTGTGCTGATTGAATCAAATTCTTGACCACTGTAGGCCCTCTTGGATAACAACCATAATTATCAGAAAAGTTTGGCCTACCCTTCCATACAGAGCAATATCAAATGAATAAAAAGATGTTTATCCAATTTTCTAGACCGTGATATGAAGGGAGATGAACAACCTATGAAAATTATGTGTGTTGCGCCTATGTCAACATATGTGTAAATCATGGCCAGGCATTCTGAATTTAACAGAAAGAGACAATAAAACTAAATTTTCAAAAAAAATAATTAAAGTAATCTTCTGCAAGAAGCCATCTTTAGTCCTCCTGAATTGTATTGCCTCCTCTCTGAGATTACCCTCAATTTATCCTGTCATTATCTTACTTGTGCACATGGTTGTTTGCATGCTGTCTCTCCCCCCACCCCCATTAGACTGTGAGTCCTTTGAAAGCAGGAACTTTTTTTCTTTTCTATCTCCAGTGCTTAACACAAGTGCCTATCATCTAATAGACCCTTCATAAATGATTGACTAACTGTATTGCTCTACTTTTGAAGGAATCTTACATGATTTTAACACATGCATAAGACACATCTCCATAAAGCAGAACCTTTAGAAGGCCCTTTACTGTATCAAATGCCTTTATATAGTAAAATAACAATAAGCGCAGTGAGATCTTCCATTTTTTCCACCTTTCAAATGAATTCTATTACTGTAAAGATTTCATCTGCTGTAGAATATAATTTGCAAAAGCCTGCCTGCTCTCTTCTCAGAATTTCATCAAAAATGTCTTCACTACAAGTCTAAATACTTCCTATAAGGATTTTGTCAGCATAAGAAAGTTGTCATAAGGGTTGGTAGTAACTGATGTCCTCTTGCTTGCCTGTTTTTGCAATAAATCTAATCATTTGGTACCCCTTGCTTCTTTTAATTATCTTGAGAATGGAATCCCTCAACCCTTTTAATACTGGGTCACTTCCTCCAGTAAGGACCTCCTCTGTGTAAGCTTGGTCTTAACCGGCTGTTCTGAGGTGTTTGTTTTTTTTTTTAATTGCTGCATTAATTTCCTATTAAACATGCTAGGGACTCCAATGCCAGAGTCTAAGTATGGTGGCTCCAATATCATTGATGGAGAAAATCATTGTAAAATACCTATAGGTCTCTTTGATTTTTTGCCTATTTTCTTCTTTCCAGTATCATCCTTAAAGATGATGTGGCTTAATTGGTTCTCACATCAAGCTTTCTGTGAAGTGATTCTCCTTCCCCTGCTTTTCACTATATTATGAGATGATATTTGT
Source organism: Pseudocheirus occidentalis (assembly GCA_028646575.1). Taxonomy (NCBI): domain Eukaryota; kingdom Metazoa; phylum Chordata; class Mammalia; order Diprotodontia; family Pseudocheiridae; genus Pseudocheirus; species Pseudocheirus occidentalis. The sequence continues at coordinate 103,390,795 of CM053594.1, forward strand.
AATTTCTATAATTTCTCTCCATAAGATTCTGTAAATGAATTTTATTTCTAATTAAACCAGTGTTGTTTTTAGCTGTCATACTCTCCACTTGACAAAGAGATGGAAGATTTTTTTGTTCTTGATGGCTTTGGTGGCAATCTTGTGTGTGTGTGTGTGTGTGTGTGTGTGTGTGTGTGTTTTGGGGGGATTAGTAAATTTCTTTAGGAAATAGTGGTAGTCCTTGTCCACATTCAGATGCATATAAATCCTTGACAGCCGGGCCTATTATATTTGGTCTTTGTATCCCCAGCACCTCATAAAGTGATTTCTTCATAGTAAGAGGTAAATAAATATTTGTTTAATTAATTTGATGTCTGTTCCCTTAGTCAGTTCTTTCTTTGGGGGAGGAGGGAGAGAGTGTCAGTAGCTTGTTCAAAATAAATGAAATTGGAACCATTTTTATTACACATCATATTTACTCAAACTTTTTAATTTGGGATTGACTTTTAGTCTAAGCAGTTGGTGGTCTAGCAGTAGTACATAGACAAATGAGTCAGAAATGATTATCATAACAGTAGTAAGTTATTCTCTGTCTGTTACAACACAGTTAATTTCTTATGTGTGTGTGAGAGATATTATTTGGTACTCACCACGACCAGGACCTCCCAACTCTCTTAATGAAAGAAAAAAGCATTTGTGATATATAATTATAAGGTTTCTATGTTATTTAAAACCTCTAACATCATTTATTCCTTGACCCTGGGCCATATTTTACAACATATTTTTTCATTGTCCTTCCATTTGCATTGAAGTCATCAAGTATTAACATCTATGTCAATTTAATTTGGAGAGTCTTACTGAGTTCTTCATAGAAATTCTCTGCTAATCCTTTGAAACAGATGTTGGCACATACATTACAATTATATGCATGCTGAGCATTTTGCTTATTCATCTTGAGCACTGCACAAAGAGATGACCAAGCATCCCACGAAATGACATTTTTGCAGCCTTTGGAGCCATGATCAATCCAACTCTTTTATTTGCCTCTCCAAGGAGAACCTGTGAGCCATCTGTTCGTTTGGCTACAATTTCCTTACATCTTCAAGTTTCACTTAAACTGAAAATGTCAATATTGATATAGTTTCATTGTGTCAAAATATGTTCAACCTCACTTCTAGTCAAACAGATACCAATGAAAGCAATAAGTACCAACTTATGTATAAAACTGGAATACAAATGAAGTAGGCAAAAACAATTTTTAAAAATCAAGTGATATTGGCAAGGTTGTAGAGAACCTGTTGGGACAGAAATAAGCAATAGTGCCAGGCATTGTACTAAGCATTTTTACAAATATTATCTCATTTCCTCCTTACCACCATAACCCTGTGAGGTAGGTTCTATTCTTATACTCATTTTTTTACAGCTGACTAAACTGAGGCAGAAGTTAAGTGACTTGTCCAGGGTCACACAGCTAGTTAGTATCTGAGATCCTATTTGAACTCAAATCTTCTCTAGGCCAAGAATTCTATTCACCCTTCCACTAGCTGCTTCTGTACATGCCTTCATTGCCAATAGAAATGAAAACTTAGAGAATTATTGTGCATGGGGGAGAACAATCCAGCAAAATTTAGCAAAATCCCATCCAATAGAATTCAACCAAAGTCAACAAGCATTTAAATGACAGCAAGTCACTGTGCTAGATGTTGGGGGAGAAAATAAAAGAGAAGAAACAGAACAGTTCCTGACCAAAAGCAGCTTATATTTTCTTGGGGATGTATAATGCATAAACAGACAAGCTTACGCATGATTCCTTGAGGAAAAAGAGACCATTATCACCTATGGAGATCAGGAAAAATTCCCCTTAGGAGGTTGCACTGAGTTCAGTCTTGGAGGAAGCCAAAAATTCTAAGAGGCAAAGGTGAGGCTAGGTTTTGGGAAACAGTAAAATCACAAGGGCAAAAGACAGAATTCCAAGTTTTGGGAACAATAAACAGACAAGTTTAGATAAAAAAATCAAGTGGATGAAGGGGAGTATTGTGAAATTAACTTGGAAAAGTTGTCTGGAGCCTGATTATAAAATGTTTAAAATACTAAGTTCAGGAGTTTATGTTTTAATCTAGAGTTAAAGATCACTAGAAATTTTATTGTGGCACAGAGACAAGGTCAAATATGCTCTAAGAAAATTCCTTTGGCATTTTGTGGAGAATTGGCTGGAGTGGGGAGGTGCTACAAGCTGGGAGTCCAATTGGGAGGCTGTTGCAATAGTCTATGTGAGAAGTGTCTGAAGAGGGATGGTGGCCATGTGAGGAGCAAGATAATGAGAGATTCAAGAGGTATTGTGGAGGTAGAATTAACAGGACTTTGGAAACTGATGGGATGCAGGAAGTGAAACAGAAGAGAGTCAAGGGTTTCAAATCCAGGGTGAATGGAATGATGGTTTAGGGGACTCTGTCTTAGAAATAGTGAACTTTAGATATCCGTGGAACATTTAATTTATGTCTAATAGGCATTTGGCAATAGAATTCAGGAGAGTTATGAAGTTTGTAAACCAATGCAGGAGTCATTTGCTAATTGAACCTGTGATAAGATCACCAAGAGACACAGTAGAGAAAGACAAGGTGAGAGGTTTCAAGACTGAATATTAGGGGTATTCACAGTTAGGTGGCAGCATATGGACATGAAAGATCTCACCTTGTGCAGGAGACCTTTCCCGAGTCTCAATCTTCTCTCTCTGAGATTACCTTCTATCTGGTTTTTCACCTTGTTTTCTCCCCTAGTGCTTAGCACAGCATCTGGTACATAACAAGCACAATTCTTTTTGACTGTCTCTGTGACCTTTGGAAAGTTATATGCTCTTTCTTGGCCTTTGATTCTTCATTTGTAAAAGCAAGGGTGTTGAACAAGATAACCTCTAAGGTCCCTTCAAGCTCAAGTTCTATGATAAACTATAACCCTATCATCCTTCAGGAGCTTTCCATCTAATAGGAGGCATTAAATACACACAAGTGAAACAACATAAGCACAAGAGAAATAGCACAATCATAAAATTGCAAAGGGTTTTATGCTGTTAGTACTCAAATGAGAATGCTAAGAGAAAGGTGTGGGTCAACAAGATTGGCTTCTTGGAGTAGTTAATCACTTGGGTTATATTTGAAAGGAGGTTAAGGATAAAGATTGGCAAGGAAGAAAATGGAAGTTATCTCAATTACTAATTAGTCATTTAGTATTAGCAGTTACAGGACTTTGGCACATTCCAGAACAGGAAGTATCCCAGCAAGCCCCATCTCAGCAAACCAGTAGGAGATCCTTGGCACCTGTGTGATGAAGCAGGCAGGTACCAACACCAGGACCCCCACATGTGTTGACATAGCCAGGGGATCTGGCAGACTCCAGCTCTGAGAACCACCACATGCCTTAGTGCTGCTGTAGATGGGTAGTCATCTTGTGATGGCCAGACCTCTGAGTGCTTCAGTGTTACCCTGTGCAGGTGTCCTTTGGCAACTGGGCTGAACTGAAAGCTTCAGCGCAGCCCAGGGCAAACAGGCATCTTTCAGGGGTAAGACCCTCCATGTGCTTCAGTGTAGCTCCAGAGTAACACAGAAAAACCTCATGGGGCCTTAGCACATGCCAAACACTAGGACCTCAGCTCAGCACCAGGTAAGCTGCCAGACCCCTTTGGCCTCCCACAGTTACCAGTCAACTCCCATCCCACACCTGCAGCACAGCACCAGACACAAGTGTCTCTCATGGGTCTCAGGGCAACATCAGTCCAGCATCAGGTAAACATTAGCACAAGAAGCCAGAGACAACATGCTTACCAGAGCAGAGCTCAAATTTAAAAGAAATGAAAAAGACCCCCCAAAATGGGAAGGGTTGGAGGCAGAATAAACAGAAAAAAAAAGAATCTGACCACCCAAAGTTATTATGGTGACAGGGAAAACCAAGACAAACTCAGGAGAGGACAACAATGTTATGATACCAGGGCAAAAACCCAAAGAAAAATAGGAAGTCATCTCAAGCCAAGAAAGAACTCACAGAAGAGCTCAAAAAGGAGCTTGAAATTCATATAAGAGTGGTTTTTAAAATGGGGAAAAGAAATCAGAATGATGCAAGAGTGTCAGGGTCCTCTCACCCCTGACAACAACTCTGGCAGGGGCTACCGATTACTTACCACTTCAATTGAAAAGGCACCAGCACTTTCTCTAGAAGAGAAGAGTCTCAAAGGCTAGGAGGTACAAACAGAAAGCTTATTGAGTCCTCTCCTTTGGGGAAGCCTAACAGCAACATTTCAAGACCGACCTCCATCTGCCCAAAACCTGAGTTTTATATATCATTCAAACTCACATACCACATGTGATAAACAGGGCCCAGCTGCAAGGTGCAGGATATAGCCAAATGTGGGGGTGGGAAGTTGCAGTAACAATGGCTTCACCTGGCCCCAGGGTAGGGAGACCCTATCTAAAAAGTCTGGTTTCCACATGCACAAGAACCGTAAGTACTACTGCTCCCCATGGCCCTTGAGAGACCCAGAGAGTCCAGCGTGTCCCAAACTCTGAATGACCCAGACTTTTCCAGGGCCTCGATTCTCCCTGTGCCTCATCATAACCACCTGAAACCTGCAAGTATTTCCCAAACCCTCACACAAGAGAATTATGAAAAAAAGACTCAACAGCTTAAAAAACTGCTTAAAAAGTACAATTGATCAAATGGAATAGGAGATATAAAAATCCCATGAATAAAACAACTCTTTAAAGAGTACAACTGACTAAATGGAAAAGAAAGTAGAAAAGCTAATTGAAGAAAACAACACCTTAAAAGCTAGAATTGGGAAAGTGGAAGCTAATGACTGTATGAGACATTAAGAATCAACCAAACAAATTTTAAAAAATGAGAAAATGGAAGAAAATGTAAAATACCTTATGGGCAAAAAACTGACCTGGAAAATAGATTCAGGAGGGACAATATCAGAATCATTGGACTACCTGAAAGTCATAATCAAAAGGAGGACCTGGACAGCATCTTTCAAGAAATTATCAAGGGAAATTGCCCTGATGTCCTGGAACCAGAGGGAAGAAAGGCACTGAAATTATACACCTTAGGAGAGACAATCAAAAATGAAAACCTCAAGGAAAATTATAGCCAAATCTCAGAACCATCAGATCAAGGAAAAAATACTGCAAGTGGCCAAAAAGAAACAATTCAAATATTTGGGAGTCACAACCAGGATCACACAGGACTTGGCAGCTGTAACATTAAAGGACTGGAGTTCATGGAACTAGAAGCTAGGACTAAAACCAAGAATCAGTTATCCTGTAAAATAAAGCATAATAAATAAAAGGAAAAATGGTTATTCAACAAAATAGAAGGATTTCACGTCTTCATAAGGAGATCAGAATTAAACCAAAAATGTGACCTCCAATATCAAGACCCAAGAGAAACATAAACAGGTGCAAAGGGAAAAGAAAACAGAAGGGATTCAATAGAGCTAAACTGTGTATCTCCCTGTATGGGAAGAAGATACTTGTAACTCTTAAAAATAAAATCACTAACACTACGGATAGAAAGAATAAATATAGAGAGAGGGTATCAGTATAAAGTGTATTTGAGGGAATGACCAAAAAAATAAGAGATGAGAAAAAGGACCAAAATGGGTACAAAAGAAAGAGAGAGGTAGAATGAGGTAAATTATCTCAAAACGGCGAGAAAGACAATGGAGGGTAAGATGGGGGTATGATGGCCATTGCTTGAATCTTACTCTCATCAGTACTGGCTAAACAAGCAAATAATACGTACAATCAGATGAATATATACATCTCTGTTACTAGAAAGGGAAGTAGGAGGAGAGGAGATGAAATAAGGGGGAGGTGGGGAGTGGCAGAAGAGAGGGCAGATCAGAGGAGGTGGTAGACAGAAGCAAAACATTGGTAATGTGGGAACGGCTAAAAGGAGAAGGAGAACAAACAGGAGGAAGAATGGGATGGAGGGAAATACACAGGTAGTTATCTGTAAAAGGTCTATGGAATTTGAAGATCTTCCCTGCCCTTTAACAGGCCTCACTTGGAGCCCAACAAGAGAAGCTTGCTTAGGGGAGGCTTGTTTTACAGAAAGCTCCATACCTTTTGTCACTTTGTAATTAGGCAGTGGGTCACAAAGGTTGTGAAGTCCTCTGACTCTGTATGTAATGGTCAGAAAGCTAGAAGCCTTATCTGTTGGTCTGTTGAATTGTGTTATTTTTTTCTGTATTTTTTGTCTGCTTGTAATTTCTGTTTGTATATTGTGAAGTCTGGGCTTCTGACTTAGATGTTTGATTAAAGTAAGATTGTTAACCCTTTTTGAACTGCTTTCCTTTAGAAAAGCAGATCTAAGAACCTGTCTTAGCAGCCATCCTGGGTATGCTAGGGTGCTTGCTGTTACATAATCATAGCAGTGACTATGAAGGGGATGAACTCTCCCATAAAATGGCAGTGAATAGCAGACTGGATCAAAAACTAGTATCCTATAATATGTTGCTTACAAGAAACACACTTGACAGGGTGTAACACACAGAGTAAAGGAAAACCTAGAAAGACTTATATAACTAATACAAAGTAAAATGAACAGAACCAGGAAAACATTGTACACAGCATCAGCAACATCATATGATGATCAACTATGAATGATTCAGCTTTTCTCAGCAACACAAGGGCCCGAGGATCATTGTACTCACAAGGATCACAAAGGACTCACAGAGGAAAATTCTATCCATATCCAAATAAAGAACTGATGCATTCCAAATGCAGATTGAAGCATATTTTTTTACTTGCTTTATTCTTTCTCATTTTTTTTACTTTTGATCGCTTTTTCTTATACAACTGTGATGAATATGGAAATATGTTTTACATGATAATATATACACACATACACATGTGTATGTGTGCATGTGTATATGTGTGTATATGTATATATACATATGTACAATTATAATTATTATATGTAATATATCTATATAATAGGCAGGTTACACAATATAAATTGCTTTTTTTTTTCTTTTTTGGAAGACAGTTGGGGTTAAGTGACTTGCCCAAAGTCACATGGCTAGTAAGTGTGTGAAATGTCAGAGGCCGTATTTGAACTCAGATACTCCTGATTCCAGGGCTGGTTCTCTATTCACTGCACTATCTAGACACCCCTGTAAATAACTTTTTAACAACATGAATAGGAGTGTGCATAGCATGGATTGGAAGTGAGACAGAGCCTATATAAAAAAAATATATATATATACATATATAGTGTGTGTGTGTGTATACACACACACACACACACACACACATACTATATCCAACTGTCTACCATTTTCAGAAAAAGGGAAGGAAGGGATGAATCGAAGAAAAAATATTTGAACCCATAATTTTGTAAAAATGAATGCTTAAAATTTTCTGTATTTGTAATTGTGGGGGAAACTACTATTTAAAGCAACAAAAATAACAATTACAGGATTTTGGTTTTGTCTGAAGCATTTTATATACTGTTTCCTTCTAAAGATGTAATCAAGGTTCACTGAGGTTAAATGATTGGCTTAAATCACACAATCCATGACAGAGCCTGGCTAAGTCACGGTAGCAGGTTCTTTCCACTCTGCCACAATCCACAGATTATTACATTTATTCTTTTTGCAGAGCTTTGAAGGGCATTGTGTAATATACTTAATCCAATAGAAGCAGACTGGCTTGGTGAATTGGGTACTGGCCTTAAAACCATTCCCTTTTATAGATTAGTGAATAGAATGCTTTACTTTGGTAGGGAAGACTTACCTTTGAATTCTGACTCAGATACTTATTAGCCATGTGACCTGTGGGAGTATTTTAGTCTCAGTTTCCTCATATGTAACAAACCTGTGAGGTTTGTTGTGTACTTTGTAAATCCTAAAGCACTACTTAGATGTTAACGCTGATTATTATATTCATGGTGTAGCAAATAGAGTTCTGAGCTTTGAGTCGGGAAGACTCTGGGCAAATCATTTAACCTTTCCCTGCTTTAACCAGATTGCTAAAATTGCAGTCCAATCTGCACTATTAATACTGAGGGTCCACCAGGGAAATGGATATAACATTATAGGGAAAAACTTAAAATTGATAAAGACTTCACAATACAGTCAGATCAACTATTGCAGTAAATAGAAATAGGATACAGTGATAAAACATTATTGATCATTTAAATCCTGGTTTTTTCTTTCATCCTGTTTTCTATCATCTATTCCTTTAATAAGTTTTCAATATATGCTATGAGATTGGCATGATATATAGATGAGTAATCTGTAAGCATTATTATAAGAGTTTAGAGAAAGAAGAAATCACATGGGTTGGAATGGAGTGGGGGTAGTTAGCACATGAACTGGTTCCTGATGATTTCTGGAAAGAGTATAAGAACTGGGAGAGCAAAGGCAGAACTCATGTCCTATTAGTGGGAGGTCAATGACTAAACCAGCTTGGTGGGAGCAAAGGTTTTGGATGGTATGGTCTTGGAGATGAGGCTGGGACAATTTCGAGATGCTGTTCAATGCAAGAAGTTCAGACTTAAACTTGTACCTGACAGACAGCCATTTGGAAGTTTTTGAGCAGGCAGGTTATACAGTGTTAATTACTTTTTAACAACCTGAATATGAATGTGCATAGCATGGACTGGAAGTGAGACAGAGCTTTATATATGAGCAGTGTGTAACTAGTAATACTAATATCAGATTCATCTACTCAAGTGGAGAGGATGAATACCTTTGAACTTTATAAGGAAAAAGCTCAGCCCTAATCAATTCCCTCATTATGCAGATGAGAAAACTGGAGTCTGTAGAAGAGAAGTAACTTGGCCAAAATCACATAGATAGTAAGGGCTGAGCAGGAACTCCCAGGGTCCCTTCCACTATGCCAATAAAATTCAATTCAGCTTTACAAACACTTAGTAACTGCCTAGGCAATGCATGCCAAGCACCAGAAGCTTGGGATGTAGGTAACCTACTCATTGAATCCCCAGTGGCTGGCTACAACAGAAAGGCAGTCAGTCAACAAGCATTTATTAAGTTCTCTCTATGAGACACTGTACTAAGCACTGAGGATACAAGAAAGGCAAAAACATTGTGTCTGCCCTCTACCATTAACTGTGTGACTTTGGGTCAATTACTTAACCTTAATTTCCTCTTTTTTAAAAGAAAATAATTTCTAAAATACATTCAAATAAATAAATTTAAATCTTATAATTTAAAAAAGGCTAATGAATATAATCTCCTCTTTGTCATGGATTGTCATGACTTTAACTGGCTTTGAAATGCAGTGTAAGCCATTAATTGATGACTGCAGTCTTGTGTAGGTGAGGGAAAGCTACCTCTGACCCCTCTGTGACCCTGGGAAAGTCATAGGACCACAGATTTAGAATTAGGAACCTCAGAGGTGATTTAGAGTAACCTTTTTATAAATGAATAAACCAAGGCCCAGAGAGGTTAACTGAATTGCCTAAGGTCACAATATATTAAGTATCAGAACCATATGTTAAATCCAGATCATTTGACCGAAATTCCAGGGGCTTTTCCACCATATCATATTTAAACTTTCTCAGTCTCAATTTCCTTATCTCTAAAATGGGTTATGAAGATCAATTGAGAAGTTGTGAAGTTGTGAAGATCAAATGAGACAATAAATATAAACCACTTTGCTAAAGCTTAGAAAACTGTATGTGTAGTAGTCTGCCATTATATAGTAAGCCCCACAGAAATGCCAGCTATTACTAAGTGGGCATCTAGGATTCTAGGAAAAGAAACATGAACATGAGTCACCCCACCTAGTGCTTAAGTGGGTACTGGTAGTTCAAAGGCTTTGGGAAACCAAGGTGGAGAAAAGAGATAGGATAGAGGGGTGGGGTGAAGATTAATTACGGGCGTTGCCCGCCCAACCCTAGGGCTGCGGCCACTGAACTACAACTCCCAGCATCCCCAGCAGAGATGAAGAGCCTAGCCCAGCCCAGCCCAGGCACAGCCCAGTACAACCCATACCGGGGAGGGCTGTGGTGCTTAGGAGGGCTACAAGTGCCTTCTCTAGTTAAATTGAAGGACTTCCAGCGAGCAGGGGAGGACAGGGAAGCTCCAAGACTCTGAAACGCAGGGAGGGAGAAGGAAGACGAAGGTAGGCTCCCTTGGGTTTCAGGAAGCCGGGTAGGTAGAGATTTTTTTTTTTATTTTTAAGGGATTAAGGGGATCGGGGGATTGTACAACGGGATGGTGCGGACAGAGAGAGCTAGGTAGCGTCTGGAGCCAGGGCTCTCTGGTCACCCGGGGCTCGCTTGTCCTCTCCCTTCTCATGGCTCCTGCTATATCTTTTTGCACTTAGTGGTTGGAGACAGTCCCAGCTCAGGGTGCCCGTGCAGGAAAGATGCTGCTTGTGCAGGGGAGAAAGGGAGCTGGAGTGGGGGCTATTCCAGTCGTACAGGCGCCGGGAGCGCCCGGAATAGATTTTTAGCACATTGCCACTGGAGAGGCGAAGAGCGCCCACGTTGCCTCTCGGTGCCCAGTGAACCTCCTCCCCTAAGAAAGGCATTGGGGTCCTATCCCAGGATCGCTTCCTAAAGGAGCTCAACCGGACGTCCTTGGACCGCGGAAATAATATTGCTTTTAATTAATGACAAGGCAGAGGGGGTGCAGGAAACGTCTCCTTCCCCATTTGAGATATAATTTCATTAGTGAGGCTCTTAATCAAAGTGTGCGTGTGTGTGTGTGTGTGTGTGTGTGTGTGTGAGTGAGAGAGAGAGACAGAGAGAGAGAGAGAGAGAGAGAGAGAGAGAGAGAGAGAGAGAGAGAGAGAGAGAGAAATGAGAGAAATGAGAGAATGAGAATATGAAAGGAAGGAGAGAGCCTTTAGGTCATCTCCGGGGGGTTATTCACTTGTCCATAGAGGGAAAGGAGCTGTGTAGATTACTGAGTTTAAAAGGAGTAGATTGATGGACTGGATGTCTTTTTCATTATAGTAAAGATAAAGTAAGATTTTTCTGGTTTGTTTTGTTTTGGGGTTTTATTTTTGGTTGTTTGTTCTGTTTTTGTTGTTGGTTTTTGTTGTTGTTGCTGTTTGCAGAGACAGAGTCAGAGATAAGAAAGGGAAAGTAAAGTGTAAGTCTCTCTGCCCCTTTGTTGGAGGCATTTTTAGCGACTTAATCCAGACCATTGCTGCTTAATGAGATATTTGTGCCAGAAGGTGATCAGTTCCGCATAGCATGAGGAATTGTGAAAGGTTCTTTTAAGTAATGGATGAAACCACTTACCATTCCTTCATTCATTTGTTTCCTTGTTAAACAGTATAAAGGTTCCAGATTGGCTGTAGTCTTCCCTGGAGGAATGCTTGTGCATTTTCAGTTGTGGATGGAGGAAAGTCTTGTACTAGGGAAGCAGCATTTAAAACTAAAAAAAAAAAAAGGAAAGAAAAAAACCTTCAATAAATCACTATGAACTAAAAAGCATACTTCCCTTGTAGCTTAATCTGTGTTGAAAATGTAGACTCTGTATTTACATCCCCAGGGCATAGAACTAACCTAGTAAATAAAAGGTGTTTTATAAATGCTTGTTGATTGATTAATGATTGGCTACTTGGCATTAGGTAATTCTTTTGCTCCTGTCTCTGGATTGTTGGTTGTCAGAGTCACTGGATTTGAAGTATCATATGCTGTGAGCTAAATAAGTTATTATTTTGGCATCAAAACCAAAGCAAGGAAAAAGTTGCTTGAAATCTCTGTACTTGGTGATAGTGTGCAGTTCTGTAGTGGGAAGAAGGCAGGGAGGAGGGAGATGGACAATCTTTTCCTATCTAATCCAGAGATATGTCTTTATGTTTTAGCTGACAAAGAGAATTGCTCAGATTCACTCTTGAGATGTAAGGAACAGGTTTTAATGTGTATAGCTAGGTGGAAAGGATAGTGGAGTGTATTGCTTTGTGATACTGTGGAAGGTCAGGAAGCAGTAACTCCCCAGTGGTTGAAAGGGCTCTAGCTTCATGCAGCAGCATGGGAGACAGTGTCAGTGCAGGGAGAATGATGCAGGCTTGAAAATGTGGGCAAGTCTAGCAGTAATACGGGGTCATTTGATGTACCAGATGTAAGGTCTGAGAAAGCAGCTGAGAAAAGGAGTAGGTAACATTTGGACTCTCATCTTGCTTTATAGCCATCTCTATGATCCTCCTGGACTTCTACGGTGAATGTCTTTGTAACACAAACTATATCTATTTGATTCATAGTCAAGGAAGTGTTTTAGAGATAATTTAACACTGCATTTGTCAAAATCCAAACCAGTTCTGCACTGCAGATGGTATAAACAATGAACATTTCATTGTGTTCTACACTTCCTCTCCATTGGGTGTCAGCTACTTTCTTGATAACCGTCCCTACCTTTCCCAGTTTGGTTTTTTTCAAGAGCAGGGACTCTTAACCTCTTTTGTTATATGGACCTCTTTGGCAGCCTGATGAATCCTATGGACCCCTTCGCAGAATAATATCTTTAAAAGCATAAAATAAAATATATAGGAAATCATTTAAATTGAAAGTTATATATACGTGTGTGTGCATGTATTTAAAAGTCCACAGACCCCAGTTTAAGGACCCTTGCTTAGAGGAAATATAGGTTTGTCCCTTGTTGGAGAATTTTGGTAATATAGCAGAAACGTATCTGAGCACATAGATATTAATTAGGGTCAGTAGTACCCTTCCCAGGGACACTCCAGCTCTCTTTCCTCTTTCCTTACACCTTATACTCCCTGTGCCAATTCTAAAGATTTGCCTGTACCCCATTCCCTGCTTTTTTGCCATCTTTTTCTTAGCCTATTAGGAAAAAAAATAGGGTCTAAAGTTGCTGGATATTCCTATCCCCTTTGGATAAATACTTTTAATAGAGAACTTTAGCCTCTATGTTGGGATCTTGTCTAATTGTGTTATTATTGGCAGAGATTCCAAGAGGATGTCTTAGATATGTGACTGCTTGGGGACATCTGAATAGCTCCCATGGAGCTCCACCACCTTGCTAAGAAGAGAGGGCAGGCAGACCAGTGCAACAATCTGGATTGGAGTTTGGGGTCTCCTCCCTGTGACCACCAGCAGGTTAGAGGAGATGTAAAGTTGGCTGAAGCAGCGACCAGAGCTGCTCTCTGCTGTCAGAAACACTGCAAATCTACACAAAGGGTTTTAGAGCATAATGAGACGAACCCTCCTCCCACATTTGACTTCCTCCCTCAGAAAGATAGCATTGTTCAGACAGATGGCCACCCATCAGGATCTCTCAAGTTAGAAAAAGAGCCAATAACGGCTGAAGAGAAGGTCTGCCACTGCTATGCCCAGGAACTTGAAACCTCCTTCACCTATGTTGATGAAAATGTCAACCTGGAACATTGTACTGGCAGCCTTTCTCCAGAAAAGGATGGCAGCCACCAAAGAGACCCTGGCTGGGAAAACACAAATGAATGGTCCCATGAGGCAGCCATGTCCCTGATATCTGAAGAAGATGACATGGGCTCTGAAGCCACTGCTTCAGGGAAGTCAACAGACTATGGCTTCATCAGTGCCATCTTGTTCTTGGTCACTGGTATCTTGTTGGTCATCATCTCCTATTTGGTCCCCAGGGAAGTGACTGTGGACCCCAACACCATCGCAGCCCGGGAGATGGAACGCTTGGAGAATGAGAGTGCCAGAATTGGGGCTCACCTGGATCGCTGTGTGATAGCTGGCCTCTGCCTCCTTACTCTGGGTGGTGTGGTTCTGTCCTGTTTGTTGATGATGTCCATGTGGAAGGGGGAGTTATACAGGAGGAATCGGTTTGCCTCTTCCAAAGAGTCTGCAAAACTCTATGGTTCTTTCAATTTCAGGATGAAAGCCGGCACCAGTGATAACACTCTAGAATTGTCCTTAGTAGAAGAAGATGTCCTCACTATAGATAGCTAATTGTGGCTATGTATTTCCTTTAAAAAAAAAGGCACAGGAGATATTCCTGTTATATTGAACATAAAATAAGTGATGGTCCACAGGTTGAGTATCTGCCCCAGAATTCCCTCAAAAAAAAAATCAACCAAGTATCATTTATTAAAAACTACTTAACACATAATGGCGATTTATTTGCCTAACAAGAAAAGCTTATTTGTCAACTAATACCCACTGAGTATTTTCTTTGGGGAAATGTTTTTCTCCAGAAGAAAAGTCATTTAGGGGTCAGTTAAAGAAACCCAACTTTATAATTTAAAGCATTGGTACACAAATTGAACAATCATGAACTAGTGATAAGCATCTATTTCTACTTTTAAGATGTGATTTTTAAGATGTGACTTTTCAAGAAAAAATTTATTTAATTTTTATTTCCCTCATAATAAATACTATTATTCTGACCCTCAGGATGCTTATCTTTACTGCTTATATATGTAGGTTATTAATAATTTACTTCGTAATAAAGATGATAAGAAGTAACAAAATAGAAAACAGTGCAGTACAATGGACCGAAAACTAGTTGGAGTCAGGAAATCCAGGGTTCGAATCTTACCTTTGATGCTAGTTGTGTGACCCTGGGCAAGCCTGTCAACCTGTCAGCTTCAGTTTTCTCATCTGTAAATGGCAGAGAATAACAGCCCCTACCTCACAGGGTTGTTGTGAGGACCAAGTGAGATAAGATATGTAAAGTGCTTTGTAAAAACCAAAAGTGCTATAGAGATGTGAGCTCTTATTATTGTTATTTATTAGTAAGACCAACTTTATATGTTCTCAGGCTTTTTCATTTTTCTCCGTATCTTTACCCATTCTGTTCATTGACTGACCAGAAACTTCACAGTGTTTTTGAGTTTGAAATATTTTTGGAGGCATCTCCAGATCAAGAAGAGGCCTAAGCAGTTAAAATGATTTACCCTACAAAAATAAAGTTTAGGGAAGAAGATCAAAGTGACAAGGACACAGATTTGTCTCTCAGCGGTTTGAATTTTATCTAGCTCCGTCAGGTTAGCGGCGTGCAGGTACCTTATGTCTGTTCAGTGAACAAGGCTGGTGATTGTTTTAGTTTCTAAGATGTGACTTTTTTTTCCCATTGTACTGGTTAGTGGTGCTTCTGCAGCCTTCTCTTCATGAGACTAAGAGAGAACTCGACCAGTAGATAGCTCCCTTTTCTTTCCTGAGGCATGTAAACACCCAGATGTGAATTTGGGTAGTGATTGACTCAGGGACACTTCAGAATGACAATTCTTGGGTTGGAAAAACTCACCCATCCTTTCATAGTCAGGTTCTCATCTCTTAGCTGAACTTACTCCAGCCTTCACTCATACACTCGCTTCCTGTGTCCACACCTTCTTATAGGATCATGTTGCCTACATACAAGGCTCTTCATGCATTAGCACAGTGGTTCTCAACCTTCCTAATGCCACGACCCCACGACCCATTAATACTCACATGCGGGTGTATCTGCATGTGACCGGACCCACCTCGAGATGGATAGAGGAGCGGTGTCTAGGTTCCTAAGACCATCAGAAATATGTGTTTTCAGATGGCCTTAGGTGACCCCTGTGAAAGGGTCGTTCAACCCCCAAAGGAGTTGTGACCCCACAGGTTGAGAACTACTGCTTTAGCACATCATCCGCTATTGCTAACAGCTGCCTGTCCTAGTCCCCAAGCCCAAGCTAGAACCCTAGGGCAGCAGCTGTCCTTAACCTAGCAAATTTTAATAATAATAATAATAAATACTCTGAAAAATTTGTGATCCACACTGGTCCTTGCAGCTCACTGTTGCCGTCAGAAATGAGCCCATTCCCCAGTCGTAGCCCTTAGAGGCTTTCCTTGTACCATGCATCCACTGGCCATGCACCATCATGCACCACCAGCATTGAGGACTTAGCTTTTGCAAGCCTTGCTACTTTCTTTACCTTCAAATACCAGTGCCAGTGACCTCTGGTCTTATGACTATCATGATTTCCAAGAAGGCTAAAGGAATGGAGATGGAGTGGGGCAAGGAGGTATTCACATCTTTCTCATAGATAACCACAAGTATGCACACAAATATACAAGCAGGGACATATAATCTGAGACAGAAGGGGGTGAGGAGGGTTGTTGTCTTACCAGAAATTTCTCCTACCAAATCCTCCTTATATTACTCAGACTGGGCCTAGCCTTGATCTGTTCCTAGTGGTAGAAGTAGCCATAAGAGTTTCTGTCTTAAATTTCATCATTTAAACTTGAACATACCAGGAAGACCAGTCCCCAAACAGATTTGTGCTGTGTGACGAAGTGGGTAGTCAGGATGGTTGGTAGCTGCAAAGGGTATGGGTGATTGTGGCTCTTTGTATGGCTCTGAGTATTTTGAGAGACAGACAGACAGACAGAGAAAGAGACTTGAAATGGATGTATGTAACAGTAAGAAAGGAAGGTGTATGTCAGTGTTAAGTGTGTGATGCAGCAGTCTAAGTGTGAATGTTGGAAAGAAAGATCTAAGAGGAAAAGAAGCTAGCATAAGGGGGATTAATAAAGGTGAAAAAAATAAGGAAGGGGAAAATAACTTTAAATATGGTCACAAGAAGGTAGTTGTATCTGAAATCTGGGTGTCATTCTGAACAGCACTGTGTTGCTGCTTCAGAAAAGACATTAATTCACCCCCCCCAATGGTCTTTGTTTTTTTAAGCCTTGCTCTTTCTGTGCTTTGTAAGCTCATTTTTGCATTATAAATTTAACATCATGGGATTTGGCTTAACGCCTCTTCTTGGCTGTACGAGATACATATTTGGTATGCTTTTGAAGGCCATGAATGTCTTAGCCATGTTGAAGACAGTGAAAATTCTGTTATGGGAAACTGTACACTGAATGGTAGTTCTCTGTTCTTTGTTTAATCACATGCTTATTTAAGTACAGTGTGGATCAACTGATTTCTCGTGACCAATTTTTGTTTTTGTTCACCATGAAAAGAAGGTTTTTTTAAAGGTACTAGCTAGAAAAAGTTAATTACCATGAGGTCGAAATCTAATCTTAGGAGGTCAGGAATCAAGGTTGTGTAAGTGGCTTCCAAGAGCCTTTTCAGTGTCTGTAAGTTCATGTCCCAAAAGGTTAAAACTTTTGATTCATCTTGACATTATCACCAAATCATATCACATCAGATCTGTAAATAAAGTCAAAGGGAATTTTAAAAATATACTCATCACAAAAAAGAAAAGAATTCATAAACAGTGAAACATTTGTCTAAATAATTCATTTTAAGCACTTATTAAGTACTTATGGTATACTACCTAGCACCGTGCTAGGTAGTAGAGATATGAAGACAAGGATGAAACAGTACTTATTCCCTTCGAGATATCATCTAGTTCAAAGGTTATCAAAATTTTTGGTCTGAAGAAACATTTAAACCAGTGGTTCTCAACCTTTCTAATGCTGGGACCCTTTAATAGTTGTATGTGGGCATATTTGCATGTGGGTGGACTTGTCTGGAGCCGTGTCTCAGTTCCTTAGACCATCAGAAATACATGTTTTCTGATGGTCTCAGATGACCCCATTCAACCCTGGGTTGTGACCCACAGGTTGAGAATCCCTGCTTTAGATTCTGAAAAATTACTGGTTTCCCCACAGAGCTCTTGTTTGCATTGATATTTACTTTATTAAGTAATTAAAATGTCTCAGTATTAGGCTGAAAGTGGTTTTGACCTTGCAGACCCCTTTATAAAGGGCCTCAGGCTTCCCAGGGGTTTGAGAATTGCTGATCTAGTTCAACGCCATCATTTTCATAGGAGAAACTGAAATTCAATGAAGTGACTTTGCCACGGTCTTCGTTTCCTCTTCACCCAGCATTTTTTAAACAATACTTAACCCATTTTTCAATTATCTTTTGAAATTTCAACTCTGTCATTTCACATTTGCTTGTGTATGAGGCATTTCCAAGACATTTCATTCCTACCCAGAAATCTTGCATTTAAGGCCTTGTCTGCAAAATGTCAAAACATCTGGGCAGAAAGTGACAACTTCACTCAATCACTGGTATGTTTTATTTAGCACCATGTACATAAAACATTTGGATAATTTAGCGCTTTTTTTTTTTTACTTTTCCATATATTTCTGTGCAGCTGTAACTTCAGTTATGATTATATAAAGAAGGCATTAGTTATACTGAAAGTCCATCAATAAGCTTTTATATAACACCTGCTGTGTGCCACGCACTGCACTAAGGGATACAGATATGAAAAGGAAAGATTGTCCCTGCCCTTGAGAAGCTCACACTCAAAGCTTAATGGTAGTAGCTTCTTACGTCACTATTCCAAGTCACTGACACAGGAATGATTTAAAACTCTTTTATTAAAAGGTGCTTTGGCCAGAGCAGGTAAAAGATAAGGATGTTATAGATGTAACAACCATTGCTTTGGTCCTAGCTCTTTTATGGGCTTTAATCATCTTATAATTTGCCTCTGCTAGAAGCAATTATTATCTAATTGGTTTGTATTTCTAGCCAGGAAGTCATATTTTCCCCTCACAATGCTCTTCTCCGATTCTAACCTTTCAGAAACCAGATTTCCAAGACATCATTCCACGTTAAAGAGTTAGCAGTACACTTCAGCAAGGCCGCCTGAAAAAAGTGTGTAAGCCAAAGCAATCCAAAGGGAACGTTATTTTTTGTGTTATTCCTGGGAACTAATTTCCACTGATGGACATGTTTAGCCTTTTGTTGGTTCTGAAGTAGAGGTAAAGGATTTCTGTGTAGAAACATAAGAATGTGATTCTTAAAAATACTTCGTTTGCCAACAACGCATATGTAGAACATGCTCTGGGTTTCCCTAGAAAAGAAATCAGGAAGATGCAATGGAAATTTCTTAATCATTGGAGTATCAATGTCAAATAAATATCCTACATAAAATATAATAAATATATAAAATATCCTACAAATAAAGTAAATAAAATATCCTACAAATTCTGAATGTAAATTCAAGAAATTTTGAGCTGATGAGGTATATGCCACCTTGTAAAGTTTCCTGGTACTCAGATTTTTTGTTTTGGGCTGTCGCCTTATTCCATAGGTGTTGAATAAAGACACATTTGGTGGCCAGGTTTGTACAATTTTGCTTTCTGTCAAAAATCAATTGCCCCTTGCAAACACCCTCTACCACAAACACACTGACCTAATAGGATTTTGTGAATTTCTTAGGTGCTGACCGTTAGGATTCCGCCTTGTTAGTTGAAAATATCACATCTCATTGTTTTTTTCACAGACTTCATTTGTTACTCTCATACAATAACACCAGCACAGAAGGCAGGTGAAAAGCTACTTTAGGTAGTCAGGGTGTCCTTCCAAGTTCATTTCTGTTTTCCTCGAATCCATTAGGGAAGAATCTAACAGAATGAAAGGGCACAATGCCATCTGACTAGCCAGGCACAGCATCCGGAGCCAAATAACTACACTTGTCTACCTATGTGCTCATAAAGGGCAAAATTCCCCGGAAGGAACATTGGAACCTGTCTCCTTTGATCTTTCATGTGAATAATCTCAGCAGTATGCCAGTTTCTATTTGGATTGTCTAACATTAAAACAAAGCTTCAGTGTCAGGGTGGGATGAAGCATTTTGTCAGTCAAGGTCAAATTCCATTACAACCAACAGTACTATACTATAATAGGAATGTTGTATGATCAAAAAAGTACATATAAATATATATGTATGTATGTCTATATTTGAGAGCTGTAGCCAATGGCTCCGTTTGACACAGTAGAGTTCTATTTCAACAAAAGTGTTTCTTGCAGTCCATTAAAGTTCACTGTAATGGGATTTGACCTCTATCTGTATCAGTCATAAAGAGTGACCATGAAGAGAAGAATTACAATGAAGTCTAGCTCTCTTTTCTTCAGAAGGCTCAAGAGAAAGAACCTTAACAAATTTCTTCCCTGAGGCGGATATTTAGCTGTAAAAGTTCATGAGTTAGAGATTCCTATTCTGTCAACTTTAATGGGCACAAATGCTAGGAAGTGCTTTGTCTGAAGAGAGAGCCCTTACAGTACAGCTGATTTTAATTGGAAAAAGTGGGATCTGATTTTGTAGTCATGTCAATTCTTAAATTAAATGTTTGAGACCTTCTGTTTCATGAAAGAGAGTGAATTGAGTGAGCCGTGTGTGGGTGTGCTCACACATGGACTTGTATGTGTATACATATGTGTATATATGGATTTGGGCAGAATAATTTTCTTGCAAGAGCCATGGTAAACCTTAAGGCTGACTCTAAGAACAAAAGGAAAAAAAATGTTTGCTTTATTAGTCTCAGACTAAAAGAAGATTATAGACACTTCATAAAAGCCTTTGCTCTTTATGAAGGGCTTTTGGAATTCACCTCCATACAAAACACCTTAATTAATAAATGTTTTGCATATTAGCACCATGAAAGTGTATTTTTTAGTATCTCAGTTTTAGGCTTATCACAAGCTTCTTGTATGTTTTGAAATGTATTAAATTTAATATGGGCCATTATCTTATTTTAGGAAACATGGAAACTCCTGTTTAAGGAACAGCCAGCTTTGTTTTTCTCACTGCCATTCCAAGGCCTTTCTTGACAGAACCAGACCTGAGTTCATTTTTATCCCACTCCCAGAAAACAGTAATGGATTACTGCTGTTTTAAATATGTTTACAGTTTTTAATGTTTGTGGTTTTCCTAATACTCATGCCTATAATAACTGTTTCTCTGAACAAAATATCATTTGTTTGATTTTGTAAGTATAAATCTTGAGTTGTTAAAGGTAAAATTGTTACTATGGTCAGTGAGCTTTCTCCTTGATTCATTTGATGCCTTATGACAGTAATTGTGTTCTATGCCATTGTCAAATAAATTTATTTATGAAGACATTTTGTTGTGTTTTTTATCTTTTAAAACTCTAGTTCTAGAGATGATTTTACTTTTTCATTTTTTGAAGTAACACACCAGATTAAGTGCAGAAATGATTTCTTATATGTTGTTCAGTTGTGTTCAACTCTTTGTGACCCCTTTTGGGTTTTTTTTTGGCAAAGATACTGGAGTGGTTTGCCATTTCCTTCTCAAGCTCATTTTACATAGGAGGGAACTGAGGCAAACAGGGTTAAGTGACTTGCCCAGCGTCACACAAAAAGTAAGAGTTTGAGGCTATATTTGAACTCTTGAAGATGAATCCAGACTTCCTGACTAGTAAGTATCTAAGGCCAGAGTTGAACTCAGCAAGATCACACCAGGCCTGGCGCTCTATCCATGATGCCCCCTATCCACCCTTTCTTCTATGTACCTACTGGACAACTTGCCTTTTAAATATTTTTAATTAAATTAAGGGGCAAAATAATGCTTTTTGAATTCTCCAAATTTCTCAGCATCACATTTATAAAATATATGACATAGAATATGCCATATTAACATATTTTAATATAATTAAGAAATTTTCAAGTGAGAAACAAAAATCAAATTAACCATGCTTCTACTCATAAAGTTGCTTTTATCTAATTTCCATCTCTGTCTTATTCAAAAGATACATCATAATATGTACTACCAATGGGGCTTTTTTCCTGCCTTATGCATAAATTCAGTCAAAGTCAAGAATTCTGAAAAGACAAAAAAAGTTTGAGGCATGGCACTTAATATTTGCTTCACTAGTTAAAGGCAATTTATCTTGGATCACTTTCATTCTTTTTAGGCAAAATAACTGGAATCAGAACAATTTATATTTTAATGTACTTAGCTTATGTTTTAAAGGATTATATTAATATCCATATTGTGTATGTATGTGTGTATGTATTACTTATTGCTAGGACTGGACCTGAGATTTCATAAGTATGGGGATTTTCCCCCTACGAGTGCAGGACAGCATGTTTCTGCAATTTATTGCTATAGACATTTGACTAATACAGCAAGCAGTGAACTGAATTGCCTGGCCAGCCAGTCACTCAATAATCATTTATCAAACACCTACAATGTCTCAGGAACTACACTGAGCACTTGATTCTATATGTCAGAGCTGTAACTTGTACCTGGTCTGGGTTTCAAGACCAGCTCCCTTTCCACTACACTGAACTCTTTTTTTTTTTTGATATTTCTTTTAAATGATTGGGTAATTAGGACTATAGAAAAAAATGCATACTTTGGATTCCTTTGAAGAGGGAATTTCAAGTAGCTAGCTAGTCTCTGAAAATACAATGCATCTTAAAAAAAAAACCAAAAAACAAACAAGAGAAAGAGAAAGCTGTTATCATTACAATCCACTTGTTTATAGATTTTGTAAGTGTATGGGAGGTCTCTCTCACCTGGGAAAGTAGACACAGTGCCAGACTTGGAGCCAGGAAGGCATGAACTTGACTCTGGCATCAGGTGTTTGTTAGTTGTGTGACCCTGGGTAAGTCGCTTAACCACTGTTTGTCCCACTTTCTTCATATGTAAAATGGGGATAATAATAGTACCTACCTGCCAAGGTTGTAATGAGGATCAAAGGAGGTAATTGTACAGGGCTTAGCACAGTGCCTGGCACATTGTATGCACTGTGTAAATTTTAGCTATTACCTGTCATTTTTTTCTTCTTAAAGCAAATACTCATAGATTATAGATGCTGAAGTTTTCATATCATGAAGGACACTTTACAGAAAGATAGGCTTAAGAAATACCGGTAATTTTGTGTTTTCTTTGTAGATGAAGAGGTGGAACACATAAAAAATGAAGTTAACAGGAGTGTTAATTAACTGAGAAAAGAAACATCTGTTAAAAATAAACTTGCACCATTGATTTACTTTCAGATTTGAAAAAAAATGGAAAAGGTAGGGAAGAGGTGGAGGGGGTAATCGTTCTCCAAATAATGTAACCAAGCTAAGACTGTGACCACTAGCAGCCTCCTTCCCACCCTTGGCTCCTACTAGAGGGAGGGCAGACTCATCTCAACTCACACCCTGTAACACGCTGTAGGATGTGGCTTCTGATCAAGTGCTGTCCTTATGGTTCACAGGCCTAAGGGGCTAGGAAGGAAATCAATGCGAATGTGCTTTTCTGGTATTCCTTATGGGGTAGACTCAGCATCCTTGTTTGGAACAACAAATGTACTCAAGCAAAGTGATCTCTGGTTCTTGAGGGCTTAGGGATGCCCAGTCTAGCTAAAGCATGGCCAACCTGTCAATACAGATATTCAAATTGTCTCAGCAACTGAATTGTGTCTCTTTCAGATAGATGAATGGATAGCTAAAGATATTGCATAGAATTAATGATAGATAAATGATAAAGTATTTATCAAGGCATTTTGCTAAATGTTGGGTATATAAATTCAAACAAGCAAGACAGTCCCTACCCTTAGGAGCTGACATTCTTTTTTTGTTTTTGCTTTTGTTTTTTGTTTTTTTGGTTTTGGTTTTTGCCTTTTGGAGGGGAGAAGATAGGGCAATTGGGGTTAAGTGACTTGCCCAAGGTCACACAGCTAGTTTTTTTGGGTTAAGTATCTGAGGCAGCATTTGAACTCAGGTCCTCCTGACTCCAGGGCCAGTATTATATTCACTGTGCCACCTAGCTACCCCCCAGGAGCTGACATTCTAAGGAAAGACAAAGACAATTAGGAGAGCTGAAAAGTGGAGTGGGCAGAAGGTATACATGGTGTGGAGATGGCTGGAGGTACCCTTGAATCCTAGGCCTTGGCAAGATAAGCTGAAAATCCACCTGTTAGAAACCTGGATTCCCAAAGTCCGAGGTTCTGGTGAAAGAGACATTGAGGATGATGTCTGGAATTCAGGCAACATAGTGTGGAGATGTGAACCATTATATTAATAGTGGCCAAAGAAATTAATTTGTATAGAACCAGTTAATTTGGTGAATTTAGCATAGACTCTGCTACTATCATAGTAGTAGTTACCAACAAGAAGTGAATCAGTCAGATTTTTTTTATATAATGAATGCTAACATAAACTAATATAATGCTTTTAAAAATTCAACTGTTTCCATTGCATTAATAAATTCCACATATTCAAGAAAAAAATTAAATACCACTTAGTTCCAAATGGTAAAAATGGAACTATGAAGTAGAAAAACACAGTCATTATTTGAATAAAATATTCCCTTTTGTAAAGTAATGAGAAAAGTCCTTTCCTCATAATCAGTTTGTTTTTGCTTTGGAAATACTAGTGTATTAAAGTTCTCTGTTCAGCTAGCACTATAAAGACATTTCTTCTTCACTGCCTCTTACTGACAGATGCTTACTTTTTTTTTGGTATTTCATATAATCTTGTACTAGTTTTGGTATCATTCAAAGCAGTACAGTTTACTGCTTTAGAATACAAACCACCTAGAATAAATTTCCTAACGTTCCAACTTAAATCACATTTTTCTAGTCATTAAAACACACATATGTACATGTATGTGTGTGAAGACATTATATGTGTATTATGTATGTATAATGTGTATGTACACACACACACACACACACACAGGCTTAGGAAGGAAGCCCTTACATAATACTTTAAGATTTACAAAGAATAATCCTCAGAAAAATCCTATGAGGTTAAGTAGTGCCAGTATTATCTCACTTTGATTAGAAACTGGCTCAGAGATTTGTTCATGGTCAAAACAAGTTCCAGAGCTAGGGTTCGAATTTAGATGATATATGTTTTCACATCACACTGCCTCTCAAGGACACTCCCCTGAACTTCAGACTTAAAACCAAGCAAGGTCCTGAAGATGAATGGTCAGGAAAAAGCAGTTTGTCTTTCAACCCAAAGGCAAATAATGCCTGATTTCTAAAGTTGCCTCTTTGCAAATAATCTTGGAAGAGCCACACCTTTAGGGCTAATCAGACATAATAATAACTTTAATGCTTAGTTAGCAGTTATAGATTAGTTAGTGCCAGAGGTAGAAGTGGAACAAAAAGGAGGAAAAGGATGCTGATTTTTTTCCCCCTGTGAAATAGGTCTGGCAACTATACCTCCTCTTCCACATCTGTATGCATTGCCCAACTACAAACGATCCTATAGGTTTTGGTCCTGGCTCTACCATGTATGACTTAGGCAAGTACATAGTTTGTTATGCCATAACCCACAATGATGGCAGATTTAATATTTATTCTTGTCCTTTCCTAGGTTATTCCCATCCCTCAACTCTTTTTTACTTTCTAGAATCTCCCACCAATTAATAATTTTATAACTAGAATTATTTTTCCCAAGTGTATTAGTTCATATTTCTCATGGTTGAATCTCAATTTATTTTCTGCACAGCTTTTTCATTTTCTTAAATCTTTTTATCCTCATTAGTGTCTCCAATATAGTACTTCCTAGCTTAATCTGCATTTCAATTAACATCCTCTTTTTTTTAGAATGTATTAACAGAATATCCAAAAAAAGACCTATGTAGAATAACCTTGATAACTAATGAAGAGAAACTAATCATGCAAAAACAAAATTAAGGCAGATTTTACGATGTGGGTAAGGGTCCTGACGATAATAAACTACTCATCTTTGTGTCCCTGGGACCCAGTACATAATGGGCACTAAATACATACTTATTAAATTGATGGATTGAATATAGTACTGAAGATCAGAAGGTAAATGCAATGCTATGAAAGTGTTGCTATAATAATATCTCTCCCATACGCCTCCTTCTCTCCTCTGATACTGCAACCGCCCTACTGCAGGCCCTTTGGTATGTTCAGGGACTGTATCTAAGCCGCAGATTTTCTCTTTCCTCTTCTCCTGGCTTCCTTCAAGTCTCAGCTGAAGTCCAGCATTCTCCAAGAAAGCCTTCCCAGTTTCTCTTTAATCTTACTGGCTTCCCTCCGAGGTTATCTCCACTTTACACTGAATATATCTTATTTGTCTATAGGTGCTTACATATGATCTCCCCCCTCACACTATGAATGCTTTTAGAAGAGGAACTGTTTTTTTCTTTTCTTTGTATCCCCAAAGATCAGCACAGTGCCTCACACTAAAAAGGTGCTTAATAAATGCTTTTTGACTTCACTTCCCCCTTTTTCCTTCTTTCATTGTCAGATTTCCAAACTCACTGTTTACTTAGCTTCTTCTATTTCTCTACCATCCACTCTCCTCTGGCATCTGACTTTCATACTTAGTCTCTGCTAAAATTGCTCTCTGCTTATCAATGATTTCTCTACCGGCCAATCCAGAGAGCTTTTATCTATCCTTTCCTGTTCTTCCCTCAGGACTCAGCTCAAATCTCATCTTCTGCAGGAAGTCGTTTTTGGTCCACGCAACTGCTAATACCTACCCTCTGGTATTACTGTCCACCTGCTCTATCTTGTATGTACAAAAATGTTTACATGTTATGTCTCCCAATGAAATATGAAAACTTTGAGGTAAAGAACCCCAATTTCTTCCCTTTCTTTGTTTCCATAGTATGGAGTATAATGCCTCACACATTGAGTATTTAGTAAATACTCAATTATTTCCCTATTGCCAATAACTCTGTTGACCACCTCATCATTATTCAAGCTGTCTTAGTTCCTGTAACTCGTTTTTATTGTTCATTTGTTTCATTCATATCTAAGTTTTTGTGATCCCATATGGGATTTGCTTGGTGAAGGTACCATGAAGTGGTTTACTGTTTCCTTCTCTAGCTCATTTCCAGATGAGGAAATTGAGGCAAACAGGGCTATGTGACTTGCCCAAGGTTACATAACTAGTAAGTGTCTGAATCCAGATTTGAACTTAGGAAGATGAGTCTTTCTGACTCCAGGCCCAGTACTCTATCCACTGTGCCACCTTGTTGCCCCATTTAAGTGTACTAGGTATTGTAATAAGTCTTAAAAAATTACTTATTTTCTTGTTTACATCACTCATTTCCATGACATTTTGAGTTACACATTTTCTCCCCATCTTTCCCCTACCCACCACCTCAAAACAGCCATCCCACTGTAAAGCCCCTCCCCCAAAATGCTCTCTCCTATGTCCTCCCCCATTACCACTCTGACTTTCCAGTAGGGCAAGATGGATCTCCACACACCAGTGCCTGTATATCTTAATTCCCAGTTGCATGTAGTTAATTAATAATAATAATAATAACAATAATAATAATAATAACAACAATAATAATAATGATAATAAAATAATAATATATATGCATATATTTTTAACATTTGATTATAGAACTTTAAATTCTAGATTCTTTCCCTTCCTTCCTTGTCATCCACCACCAATGGAAGAACAAGCAATTCAATACAGGCTGTACATGTATAATTACGCAGAATGTCTCCACAGTGGACATATTGTGAGAGACTGATTATATGTCCCTCTTTCCCATCCCAACCCCCCGTTGTTCTATTTCCTATCCTGTCCTTGTTCCTTTACAGAAGTGTGTACTTCCAGCAGCCCTACCCCCCGCAACCCTGCCCTCCCTGTCATCCCACCTCTCATCCCCATTCCCCTTACTCTCCTGTGTGGCAAGATACCCAGTTTAGAGTTTATGTCATTCCTTCCCTAAGTCAAATTCAGTGAGAGTAAGGTTGACCCTTTCCCTTTTGCCTTCCTGTTCTTCCCCTCCATTGTAATAGTTATCCCTTGCCTCTTCTATATGAGATGATTAACCCCATTCTGGCTCTCCCTATCTCCTCTCATTCTAATCTTTTCCCACCTCAGAATTTCACCTTTTAAAGTACCATGCCTTCCTATTCAATTGATCCTGTGCCCTCTATGTACACATACATACACATACTCAGATATGTGTTCA
>CM053594.1:103418908-103449696 GCA_028646575.1 Pseudocheirus occidentalis
TGCAACTAGGAATTAAGATATAAAGGGGCTGGGGTAGGGAGACCCTCCCTGCCCTACCAAAAAGTTAGAGAGCAAATCAGGGGAGGGTCTTTACAGTGGGATTGCTGTTTGGGGGTTGGGGTAGGGGAAAGAGGGGGAGAAAATTTGTAATTCAAAAATGTTATGAAAATGAATGATGTAAACAAGAAAATAAATAAAAAATTTATTTAAAAAAAAGAATTGAGATCTCAGGGCAACCCCTTGCTCATAATTCACAATGCATACAAAATATAACGCTAATTTTTTAACTATATCTTCTGTCTACTGTGGCAGAGTAAGCAACTGGAGGTGCAATGGATACAGAGCTAGGCTTGGAGTTCAGAAGATCTGAGTTCTAATTTAGCCTCAGACACATATTTGTATGACCCTAAGCAAGTCACTTAGTTTCTGCTCACCTTAATTTTCTTCCATTTTAAAACATGGGTTGTAAATTGCTTAGCACAGTACCTGACACTCAGTAAGTGTTTTATCAATGCTAGCTTTTATTATGCCCTGAGTATTTTAAATTAGAATGTTTTGTGATAAAGATAGAGACTAGACTTGTGGCATAATTGATATATGGAACTTCTAGTTCAAGGTTAGGAAACCTGTGATGGATTCAGTCAAAGGGACCTCTTTGAGGACCTAGAGGGCCTCATGTTCCCCACCCCTGTCCTAGATGTTAGAAAACTACCTCTATCAATATAGGTCCTTATAGTCTTATAACTCAGAGTCTTTGAGAATTTCCTGGAGGACTAGGAAGTTAAGTGACTTGTCCAGAGTCACACTGTCAGTACATGTCACACTGTCAGTACATGTCACAAGCATGAGCTGAACTCAAGTCTTATTCAATCTCATTAGAATGTGAGTTTCTTGAGGGCAGGGACTGTGTTTTTGTCTTTGTATTCCAAGCACTGTACCTGGTACAAGGTAAGAGCTTAATAAATATTTGTTGACTGACTCCAACCTCATTTCTCTATCTAATATGTCAGTTACCTCTCATTTAAAAATAAATTTCTATAATCATTAGAATTATTTCTATTATTATTAGTATGTGATTGGTACAAGTAGTGTATGCTACATTAAGTGATATCATCTCTGATTCATCTTTCTAGAAGAAAACAGTTTGGAAGGGTCCCTAAATAACAGTGATTCTGTCTCTCCATTACTTGACCAGAGTTACTGACAGTATGCCTATAAAGAGTATGCTTTGCAAATTTGCTCAGTGCCTGAGAAGCCCATGATGTGGGAAAGGATTAGAGTTCTTATCTTGAACCAAAGATTCTGTCATTTATTGTAAATCACTTTGACACTAACAATTGCCGAATATATGTGTAGTGTTAAAGGGCTCTAAGGTTTTACACCTCAGATCTCTCTTTCTCATCAATTTTGCTCACTTAGTATAGAATGAAACCCAAAGAATGAAAGCAGTTTCCTCCCCTTCCCGCTCCCGTCCCCACCCTACCCCTTACCTTAGAGTTCCCTCTAAAGGCAACATGGATTTGATGAGCTCGAAAGCCTCTGGACTTGAAAATGGGTTGAATGCACAAATAAAGGAATGAATCAGTGAATGCCTGAAAAGGAAGATGATGCTCCTGTTGTTCAGTCCTGTCAGTCACATCCAACTCTTCATGACCCCTTTTGGGATTTTCTTGGCAAAAAAAAATGGAGTGGTTTGCTATTTCCTTTATGCAGATGAGGAAATTGACTCAAAGTTAGGGGTTAAGTGACTTATTCAGGGTCATGCAGCTAGTAAGTGTCCAAGGTTTGGATTTGAACTCAGGTCTTTCTGAGCCCAGACTCAGTGCTCTATCCACTTCACCACCTAGCTGGCCAAAGAATAGGACAATAATTCTTGGTAAATAAATGGCATAGGAGTAAAACGATGCGTGTAATGAAGTACATTCCAAGAATGAAGCTTCATTACTTCCATAGAATACTAAGAAACTATTTGGAGAGTGGAAATATATTCCCATAAAGCTAAGTGTTATCTAAAGCACAGATGAAGTGAAATGGGAAAAGTACTGGATTTTGAATCAGAGGATCTCTGATCTAATGGTGCTTTGGCTCCTGACTACCCTTCAATGCCCTAGAGTGACTTCCTAAATCTCTCTGGTCCTCAGGCCCTCCACCTGTAGGAGACAACTTTAACGTTCTTTTCTACTTCCAAATTTGTGATCCTAAGCATGGCAGATAAATCGTGTGTGATATTTTCATGTGCCTTTGCAGAGACTTTTGCAGAGGGTTATATATATGCATTAGAGTCCAGTGCAAGAGAATAGGTAAGTTGGAGAATTAGCTGTTAGTCAGACATTATTTTCCTTTCCTTCTACTGATCTACATCTTAATGGTAATAACTCATAATCTTATATTACTTTTTTCACAATATCACCAGGAGGTAGGTGGTATAACCTCTAATTTACAGATAAGACTAAGACTCAAAAAGGCTAGGTAACTTGCCTAGGATCACACAGCAAATGAGTATAAGGGTTAAGCACTGAACTCACCTCCCTGTGAAGTCAGTATTTATAGAGTAGTAACCCATTTGTTGTCCTTTATAGGATGAGAGCCAGAACCAGGGCAGGACAACAGGAGCTTTGATTCAAGGCGCTGCTATCTTGGAGGACAAGTATTCTCTGTAGACAATACAATTACGTTATGCACAAGCCTAATTGTCTCTTTCCTCCTCCTCCCCCCAGTCTACAACTATACAAGTGACCATAGCAATCATAGCCTCTTTACTCTCCTGGAAGTACCTTTCAAGAAAAGCATCTTGCCTTCATCTTACCACAAGGTAGGAGACAGAAATATATGCTGAATCAATATGGAAAGTTATCAGTGAGAATAATTAGTGGTAAAAGTAGAAATATTGGCTATTTCACCCTTTGCCTAAGTAAACTCTGAAAGATTGTGTCATATCTTTTCCTTAGTCTTCTAAACCCAAGCACAGAACCTTGCACAGAATGAGCCCTCTCTTAAAGATTATACATGAATACAATAACAATGGACATTTCCTGTAAATCAAACAGTTCACTCCTACTCTCCAACAAACATGCCCAGTAATCACATGAGAAGGCTACACCATAGAGTCAGTATCTGAGAAACATTCGTTGATCACTGAGTTAGAATTTTGGAGCTGATTTAGCTTCTCTGTACTTGGTACTCCCATGCAGGATGGCTAGCATTTTCTTCACCTCAACATTTATAATTCTTAGGATTCACAAAGTCTCCTGTCTAGGCGAAAACTCATTTCTCCTGTCATTTCTCTCTTTCATATTCAGCTCCTTCCTAGCTAAGAATTCCTAGCCTGTTTTTTTTTTCTGCTTTTTCAGGTCAAGCAGAACCTAGGTTTGGTCATTTAATTGTAAAGAAAGCTTTGAGAGCAAGAAAAAAAATCATGAAATATGGGCATGGCTATTTTGACCTTTCTTGTTGAGTGATTTTGAAATTTACTTGAAAGATTACTTTTACTCCTTTTGGGCTTTGTTTCTGGCTCTCTAGATTCCTTTCTTCACCTGGTTTTTAGCTCAGTTTTATGTGGTGTCCTTTCCTATTAGAATATAAATGCCTTGAGGGCAGGGACTATCTTTTTACTTGTATTTGTATCACTAGAACTTAACACAGTGCCTAGCACATGGTAAGCTTTTAATAAATGCTTATTGGATTGATCTTTTATAGAAGTCAGAGAGAGAAGAAAGAAAAATTTTTCCCTTAAAATGGTTAAGGACACCAAAAAGATTATAAAAATAAATGCCCTCCCATCGCTGGTGATATCAGTAGCATGGAAAGATTTTTTTTAATGTAGGCATTTTGAATAAACATACATTTACAAAACACATTACTTTTCTCGTTGAAATATTTAAAAGAATTGGAGATATAGTCTATCTTCTACTGGGGTATGGCAGTTTTCAGGGTAATGCAACATTTCAAATGTAAAAATGTATAAATTGTTTAATTGCTCTAAGGTTTACTAAGTCATTCATATGAACATTATGCCTAAGAATATTGCTTTCATTTGAATTGAATGAATATTGTACTTTCTTTCAATAAGCATGCTCTCCTTAAATTAAGATAGCTACAAGGAAATAATCTTATTTCTTGCCTGACAATTTAGGACAGAATCCTGTACTGAAAACTTTATCCATCAGTGGTACATAAATTCACTAAAATCACAGATACTTTGTCTTCTGCAGGGCCTGCATCACTTTGTTCATTGCAAGCAGGAGCAGACATAATGTACCCTCTTGGAAGACAATAGGGTTTTGGCAGTGTCATTGCTGTGTGAAGAGCATGACAAGAAACTCAGTGCTCCAGAGCAGAACGAGGCCTTTGGATTTTATTCACACAGCCTAGAGTAACAAGGGCATTCAAAGCTATCTATGCTTTATTACATCCAGAGAACCAATCATTTGGCATACTGTGGGTGCTCCATGAATATTTGTTTATGTTACCGATTTATTCAGAATAACAATGCAGAGAAAGGTCAAGGGAGATTTAAGTCTCAGATTTGCAGTCCTAGCAGGATTGAGTGGTTGGAAAAATCTGCAGTTGGGCATTTTAAAGGGGAAAAGGTGGAAAAGTAAATGTGTTCTTATGTAAATTGAGAATGAAGTTAATTCAATGGATGCCTTAGTTGTTTACTTTTATTAGTCTTTATTATTGCCTTCACTGAATCTAGGACTTCCTAAATGGGCAGGACAGATAGGTGAGAGAAGTATGTTAAGTGATAGGAATTTCTTCACTTGGAAAACTTCCTATCTGTGTTTCCTTTCTGTCCCCCTCTTACCCATAACCTTAGTTACTCATTCATTCCTTAATGGAATGAAAATCATCAAAATAGAAATAATCAGCAGTGTCTTGCTCAAAGAGCAGCAAAAATTTACCCTTGATCCGCTCTAGTTGTGATTAACATGCTGGATTTCTTTAGCAAGAATATTATTTGATGGCTTCCCAACAAAGTTCAACCTTTCTTCTCAGAGACGGGAAGCTACAGTAACAGTACAGTACTCTTCCAAAGTTTCAAGCATCTTTGAGACAGCATAACACAGGCTGGGATATTCAGAGAAAGCCTCCCAACTGTTTACTCTGTGAAATGAAGCCGTTGGTAGAATTTCCAACAGGATGAAGTAGCGTGAAAAATCCGGTTTTCAATGTTTGTTTCTCAGAATAAAAAACTTTTCTAGAATATAAACTCGTTTAGGACAGGGATTAACTCAGTAATGTGTTTGTATAGCCAACACCTAGCGCAGAAACTGGCACATAGCAAGCAGGTTTTTAATAAACGTTTATTGAGGGGCAGTTAGGTGGCACAGTGACTAGAGCACTGGCCCTGGAGTCAGAGGACTTGAGTTTAAATCTGAACTAAGACACTTGATACTTACTAGCTATGTGACCTTGGGCAAGTCACTTAATCCCAATTGCCCTGCTTTCTTCCCTCCAAAAAGCCCCAAAACAAATAAATGCTTATTGATGTATTGATTCTAAATGGAAAAAAAAATTTACAAGATGGCAAGTAAGCAAACATTTATTAAATGTCCACTGTTTGACAGACCCTGTGCTGATCACGGGGGATACAAAGGAAATACAAAAAGAAAAAGTCGCTGCTGTCAAAGTAGTTCACAATATAACAGAAAAGATGACATGCAAATAATTTTGTACAGACAAGATATATTGGAGATAATCACAGAAGAAAAGCACTAGCTACAAGGCAGCAACAGTCGTCTCCTTCTAAATCTTAGGAAGCATTCATATTGGCCAGTCAGCCAACTCCGTGCGCTGTTGGTGTCCATAAGACAGAAACTACTGATGATTCCTGGGGCCTCCTCTAGCAATCTTACCAGTCTGGAAGCAGCCTCAGTAAGTGCTCTCTCACCATACTGTGTGAACTGAATCTCCCAGTCTTCCCCTCAAAGGTGGTCTGGTACTACATTGCTATTTTCCATTTGACACTTTCTGACCCCTAACACTGTGCCGGCCCGCTATACATTGCTTTGCATTAGAAATCATTCTTCCCTTGGTGGTTGGCAATGGAAACTCCAGCTTGGTTCTAAGGAAGGGTATTTCAGGGATTTGAATGGTTTAAATTTCAGAACCCTCTTTCCTTTATTTAAAAAAGAGAGAGAGAGACATGAGACCCAGCAGATGTGTGTGGGAAAAGCTCAGCAGTTGGGCCAGGAATTGTTTAATTCAACAGGCATCTTTCAAGGGCAGAAGGAAGCTAAGAATGGAGCCTGAATAGAATATTAATATGTGCATAGACAATGTCATATGGCTATAGATGTAGGCAACTCAAATCATTCCTTAAGAAGTTTTGCTCAGAACAGAACTTAAACAGGAGAGAATTGCATGTCTCTAATACAGTATAGTGAAAAGAGACTTGGAATTGAAGTCAAAAGACCTGGGTTCCAATCTTAGTTTGATCATTTATTACCTATATGAATTTGGGGAAGTTATCTGCCCTCTCTCAGCCTCATCTGTAAAATGATCCGTTTGGACTAACTAAAAAAGCTAAGCCTTCTGTATGTCTTGTACTCCTTGAGGAATTTGGGGAAGCCTATTGACTGCTTCTCAGAATGTTTGTGAACACATAATAGTAAAATACATAGGATTATAAAAACAAAATGCACAGGATTACAAAGGAAACTGATTATATTAAGGTTCAGTTATCATTTTTTTTTTAAAAATGGATCCCAGGTTCAGAGCCCCTGGGGCAGATGTTCTCTAAGGCCCCTGGTGGCTATACAATCCTATGACTTTGTTGCATGAAGCTTTTTCTAACATACAGTTTTCCCTAAAAGCCTCAGTGAGCGAAAAATCTCCTTGATATGGAAATGGGATCCCTTTTGATAGAATTCACCTAAAATAGGGTATGTCAAACCTGTAATATCAAAAGCATAACCTGAGAATGAAAACTTTTGGCTTTGTTCTTTCGGTAGCATTATAAGAAACTTGGCTAGCAAATCTTACTCCTTATAAAAGCAATAGGGTCTGGGTGCAGAAAAAAAAACAGATAAAACAGATTTTGAAAATAGCCACACTGTTTCAGGAGACAATGTCTTTCTAGAATATTTGTATTTTGTATTTTGTCTAAAATGTAGAAACAGACTTTCTCTGTAGAAAAACCCAAGCTGACTATTCTTGCTCATCAGAGCCTAGTATTCCTTTATCCATGGTTGGACAAGGCCAGTGTAAGTCACTGATTTGGGTTGTTTGTCCCTTTTTATGAGGCAAGATATTCTAATGAATTCCAAAAGGTATTTGCTTTGCAATAGCCTTAACAGTTCCATTTTATTTCTAAGTAACAGTGTGGTCATTAATCATTAGTAAATAGCTGCAATTTTCTGATTGCCATCTTAATAAGACATAGCCTTTAACATCTGCTCCAGTGCTTCCTCCCAGACTTTTCTTGCCTTGTCAGATACTCACAGCTGGGACTTGCAATGCCTATGTTGTTTTACAACATGAAAAAGTCAAATTCAACCAGAGAAGCAAGCAAATCTGGAGAAGGATGTCGCCCTTGGTGTAGTGGTTTATTATTAACACTGTATTTTTTAATATTATGACTGTATCAGGCTATAGACTAAAAATTAATGCAATCTCATGCTACATTAATGAAAGTATGGTGTTCTCACTCCACTGTACTCTGAGCAGACCACATTCCGCAGTACTCTATGTTCTGTTCTGAGATCTGTAACTTAGTTTTTCAGTGATAAGGTGTAATGTGGTCAAAGGAAAGTGACCAGAATGATGAGAGGCCTGGAAACCATGTTATCTGAGGAATAGCTAAAGGATCTTGGAACAGGTATTTTGGAGAAGAGAATGAAGAAGGCACAAAAACGAAGGATATGTTTGGACATGTCCAATATGGAAATTTATTTTGCATAACTAAGAATATTTAATACCAGGTTGTTGTTGTTGTTGTTTTAATGGGAAATGAGAAGGGTGAGTAGGGATAAGGTTTCATCTCTCCTTCCTAAAAAATAAGAACAGAGCAACAAAAGGAAAGTCAGAAAGTATCACAGAAAAGTAAGCCATCTTTGAAAGTTACATATTTAATTATTATACACTTAAGGAAAGAAATAGACAAATGTCTATTATAATAGTCAGAGTTTCATGTTCTATTCTATAACACATATGGAAATGTTCTTTTTTATTAGGTTCAGAATAAAAATGGAAAAGTAGAATTTTTAAAAAGAGAATCTGTTACACGAAGAAGTAAATGGCTGTTACCCCAGCTGGCAGGACTAGGACCAATCAGATAAACATTTATTAAGCATCAACTGTATGATGGTTTTGAAGGTTTTTGATGATGGTTATGAAGGTTTGTATGATAATTATGAAGGTTTGTATGATGGTAATGAAGGGTTTTGAAGGAATTATAAAAATAAATGACATACATAATATTTCAATACTTCATCATCATCATCATCATCATCAGTGAGGGTGTTTCCTCTACACCTTAGTAGATAGTCTTTAGGAATTGCTGTGGCCAAAAATTTTATCACAATGCAACCTGTTGACATATCCCTATGAACCTTCCTAGGCTGGTCATCAGATAAGAGATATACAACCTGTCTAGGAGGTTAATAATAATTTATATTTATGTGAATGGAGAAAGGAAGGGATTAAGAATTTATATAATGCCTATTATGTGCCAGGCACTGTACTAAGTCTTAAGGCTTACAAAGCACTTTTTCATAACAATTCCAGTTAGGTAAACAGCTAGCTAGGTTGGTAGGTAGATAGATAGGTTAGCAGGTATATGTGTAGTTAAAGAAAAAATAGCTTCTGATCTCAAGTTACTTACAGTGGAAGCTACAGCTTCATATAAATGTAAGTTATTATTTCCATAGAACAGATTATGACCTAGGACAGATTGCATGCTTACATGAGAATGAGATAGAGAATGGGTTTCTGTGACAGCATGCTAAAGGTATAAAATTTAAATGTAATTAGTTTCCACTTTATTTCTATCTGCTTCAGGCATTCAGTAGTTTCATGCTGTCTTCCCCTCCCCATACCAGATGTAGACTGATGTTAAGGTAAATAGAAAGCCAATCATGAGCAGCTTTCCAGAGGACTGTAGTTGTGAACAGCTTTCAAGGTTCTGCTTACATAGTAGAGTGAACTTTCTATTTATTCAATGACAAATCAGAGCAAAACATTCACATAAAACCAAGATACAGCATTTGGAATGTTACAATTTATTTTTTTTCAAATTTATTTATTTATTTTATTAACTTGTTTGTTCACTTTTAGGTTATAAGATTCTGTTCCATAGTCACTTCAATTATAGATTTTTCTCCCCTTCCTCCCCATCACCCACATGACCCCCCCATGGTGGCATACAATCATGTATAGGATCTGCAAACTCCTTCACATTGCACAATCGTCTAGTTGTATAGGTGTTATAGCCAATGGAGTAAACAATGAGAAAAGAGAAACAAAAGCCAAACATCGAAAAGAATGATAGCATGCATTGCTTCAGTCTCTGTTTAAACTCTGGAATGTTACAATTTATCACAAAAAAATCTAAATACAGCATTCACCATGTCACAAATCAACAACTTATCACTAAAATGGCCACATAGTTTTCACCAAAGCGGTCACATAGTTTTTCAACAAAGTACAATCATTTAGTAACTCAATCATTCAATCATTCTTAAAGCTTGCTTCTTTAAGGGACACAAAGTACCAAAGTCAAAGCCCTCCACCCATGGGGTATAATTAAATTACAATTTCATCAGTCACTACTCAGTAACCTATTTCATCATTCACTACTCAGACAATTTCATCAGTCACTACTCAGTATCCACAGAGAGGTCTTTTCATCTTGACTTGAGGCAGGTAGCTCCTACCTGAAGCCACCAAACTGTCACCTGAGTTCAAAGGCATACAGTTCCAAGTTCCTTGTCCAGCCTCTGTACAGTTCCTGCTCCACATTGAAGCTCATAGTGTCCAGTACATCTCAAATCATTTACAGTCTCCGTTCCCAGGAAGACAAGGCTTAACAAAGCCACAAGAATATCCATATACATTAACAAAGCCACAACAACATTTGTACAAAATACTAGCACCACAGTCATGCTTCCTCAGTCTTCAGCAGCTCCAGCTGGTCCTTGGAAGTCTTTCCACCACAAGTTTGAGTTTTGCCACCACAAATCCAAATTCTGTGTCAGTTCTCAGTTCTTTTCTCAGTTCTTCTCAATTCTCAGTTCAGTCTGCGGTCTCTCTCTCTCTCTCTCTCTCTCTCTCTCTCTCTCTCTCTCTCTCTCTTTGTCTCTGTCTCTCTTTCTGTCTCTCTGTCTCTCTCTGTCTCCTCTCTGTCTCTTTCTGTCTCTCTCTGTCCCTCTCTGTCTCCTCTCTGTCTTTCTCTGTCTCTGTCTCTGTCTCTGTCTCTCTCTGTCTCTGTCTCTCTCTGTCTCTCTGTCTCTCTCTGTCTCTGTCTCTGTCTCTCTATCTCTGTCTCTCTGTCTCTGTCTTTCTGTCTCTCTGTCTCTCTCTATCTGTGTCTCTCTGTCTCTCTCTCTCTGTCTCTCTCTCTCTCTCTGTCTCTGTCTCTCTCTCTCTCACTCTCTTAGAATGTAAGTTTCTTAAAGGGAGGCACTACCTAATTTTAGTATTTGTATACTCAGAACCTATCACAATGCCTGGCACAGAGTAGACACTTAATGCTATTGTTTTTCTCCTTGTTCATTCATTCATTCACTATCCCTCTCACAGAACAGCGAACTTGCTGGATTGACCATTCATATAGCTTATTATACTCCAGAAGTTCTACTACCTCAAGCTCTCTAGCCCTTAGAAGGCTTAGAGTCAACCTTTTAGAGTGGAGGGTGAAATGCAGGTGCCAACTAGATGTGTGTGTGTGTGTGTGTGTGTGTATGGATGTGGATGTGTGTGCATATGGTGAAGGTATGTGGTGAAGACAAAAGCATAAAAGAAAACCAAAATTTGAGCACCTTCTATGTACTGGGGCACTATGCTAAGCCTTTTTACCAATACTATCTTATTTTATTTACCAGTACTATCTCGTTTGATAATTACCACAGCTCTGGGAGGTATCCCTACTTTATATTTGAAGAAACTAAAGCAAAGGAAGATTAAGAGACTTGCTTTAGAGGCTTACACAGTTAATAAGTGTCAGAGGCCAGATCCGAATTTAGATCTTCCTGACTCCACATTCTCTCCGCTGTGCCAGCTAGCTGCCTTATATGGAAAACTATATATGGTACTAGAGAAAACAATCAACATTTATATTTCTTTATATATACTAAATTTCTACAAATACAACAAGCGAAATACTTGGTTTGACTATGTAAAAGTCAGTGATTATGCTGATTTATGAAAATTGCTTTATGATTTATGGATAATTACCATCAGCACAATAATTATTATGCATATCATTAGCATGCAATTTTTTAAAAATTCACATTCAGATTTTAAAAGCATCTATTACATGCTCTTCTATATCACAGGCAATCTGAGAGGAAAAGACAGTGATAAATACGACCTCTCTTCAAGGTGCTTATGATTTGACAATTTTCCTGCAGTTTTATTTGATTACAATACTAAACTCTATGTTTACTTAGTTTTCTGATGCTTATGTAGCATCAAAGCCTGCTCATTCCCTCAGAACTTAAAAGCAAATAGGAGGAACTTGGTTCTTATCTTTTGCAAATAGATCTTGGTCACCAGGTGAAGTAAGAGGCTAATGGATGGGAAAATAGCAAATTATGAATTGTACAAGCTCAAGTGAGCACTCAATTAATCTGCCAACTACAATATAATCCCAGATGAGCAGATCTAAAGTCCTTTCAGTTCCAGGAAGATCTATCATATTCTCCAAGTTTCTCTCTGTACCCTTGTGTTCAAAGGAGATCCATTGAGAGATGTACATTTATTTTTTAACCATATGTTCTTTTGCATTTTGGGGCCCTGTGCAATCAGTAGGTAGTGCTGTCTGCCAGGGTTTGGAGCAGGAGTGGGGAACCTGCAAGCTCAAGGCCATATGTAGCTTTCTAGGGCCTTGGGTGTAGCCTTTTAACTGAGTCCAGGTTTTGCAGAACAAATCTTACTAAGGGAATTTAGAGGGCCACATATGGCCTTGAGTGGGAGAGGTAAAAACTTCTCAGCCTATATCCTAAAGTCTAGTAAAATTTCTTGTGGGAACATGACTGAGTTTAAGTTTTACCCTTC
The DNA here is from genome assembly GCA_028646575.1 of Pseudocheirus occidentalis. Taxonomy (NCBI): domain Eukaryota; kingdom Metazoa; phylum Chordata; class Mammalia; order Diprotodontia; family Pseudocheiridae; genus Pseudocheirus; species Pseudocheirus occidentalis. Next base: position 103,431,125 of record CM053594.1, read on the forward strand.
CCACTTCTTTACTACTGCCACATCAGCATTAAGCCCATTAGGAGTTCTTGACCTCCACACTTGCTTGTGACCTTTTTCCCCTTCCTTGCTCGAGTGTTTCCCACATAAGGACATGAACAATACCCTGTTTCCCTGTTCTTGGCCTTTTTCTCAGCTAGACTGTGAACCTGCCTCCAAGCCAATAAGGGATAGTGGTGGGCTTCTTTGTTCTTTGTCATTGAAGGGGATTTTGCACTCAGATTGTAAGCCTGCTTCAGTTGAGAGAAGTGAGAGAAGGGACAGTGGTGGGAAGGGGCTTGACTATGTTGGGGTATAAATTTTTGCTCTGTCTTCTATAACATGCCTCATTACACTGGTTTGTGCTGGTGGAAAGGATGCCCTCTTCTCATGAGAAGTGAATAAAACTTCCTCTTCTTTCGTCAAGATGCCTCTGATTTTTAATTTTTTGTGGGGTAGGGGATTTTGGGGGTCCCTGTGCCTCACACAGCCTCAAGGCTGAAGTTCCCCCACCCCTGGTTGGAGGCTTAAGGATGAAAGAGAAAGTAAGAGGTGCTTATTCCCTCCTCTGGGCTCCACCTTTGTATTTGGGGGAATGGACTCACCTTTTAGGCCACATCATTTTTGCTTCCCACCAGGTAGAATACCTGTCACCACTCTTACCACACAGACATATTTGAAGAGAAAACAATGGGGGAAGACAATGTACCTTACATATTCCCACCAGCTCTTTGGGGATTTTATTAAACATTATCAGCAATTAAAATCATAACATTTTTCTGATTTGCTCAGAGCCTTCAAAAGATTATAAATGAAAAACAAATCTAGCTGTTTTTAGACTAAGAGGTCAGACTTTTTCTTCTTTTCTATATTAATCCTAGCCCTTCTACTAGCCTACTCAATTATAGCCCTTCCTTCCCCCTCCCCTTCGCAATTAAAAGTCAATACAAATCCCACAGCTGTGATTCTGGGAGGAAGAGGGGATTACACACTCAGACAGATCATTCCAGACACCTTCCCTTCTTTGGAAGACAGAGGTTTTGATATGGAAGAGACCTCAAGTTGCCTTAATACCACAGTCTTACTCTCCATTCAAAGAAGCTACTATAGAGTCTCCGTCTCTATCCAATTTACAGACCACAGCCCATCATCACTCTTCTAAAGTTGGAAAAAGCCAACAGAAGTTACCAATTATATTTGCTTGCTATTGCTTCTGCACCTTTTTCTTTGAATCTGCTGTGTCAGTGTTTTCTCCCTACCCTCTCTGTCTCATGCACACACTTAGATAAGAGTCTTTATCTCTCTTAGGGTGGGGAGAAAAATAGAACTATCTGTCTGGGACTGTAATCCCCAGAATTTACACAATTGGGTGTCAGAAATCATTCTTTACAGGATTAAAAAAAAAGCAATCTAGCTTGTTAAGGAATAACCTCTTCTTTGTTCATGGAAAAAATCAAAGAATTATGATCCAGCCTGTAGGGTTAATCCTTACTTTTTGTCTCCCTGGAGAGATAACAAGGTTTATATCTCTTCAGTAAAGAAATGACAAGAGCAGCTAAGGTGGTACAGTGAATAGCAGTGGTTCTCAACCTTCCTAATGCCTCAACCCTTTAATACTCATGTTGGGTCATATCTGTATGTGGACGGACCCACCTAGAGATGGATAGAGGAGTGGTGTCTCAGTGTTGTCCAATGGTCTTAGATGACCCCTGTGAAAGGGTCATTCAACCCCCAAAGGGGTTGAGACCCCCAGGTTGAGAACCACTGGAATAGAACATCAGCCCTGGAGTCAGTAAAACCAAAGTTCAGACCTGGCCTCAGACATGTACCAGTTTTATGGTCATAGGCAAAGTCACTTTATCCTGTTTACCTCAGTTTCTTCATCTGTAAAATGAGCTGGAGAAGGAAATGGTGAACTACTCCAGTATCTTTGCCAAGAAAATCCTCATTGGGTTCACAAAGAGTCAGATGTGGCTGAACAACAATAAGAAAATAATTGACCAAGATTCCTGCTCCGTCTCACTTATTAGAGTGAGCTAGTTGTTTAGTCAGTTAGTTATGTCCGACTCCTTGTGACCTCAAAGACGCTAAAGCAGTTTGTCATTTCCTTCTTCATTCATTTTACAAATGAGAAGCTGAAGTAACCAGGGTTAAGTGACTTGCTTGGCTAAGTGTCTGAGGCTGGATCTGCACTGAGGTCCTCTTGGGTACAGGGCCAGCTCTACCCACTGCACAATGCAGGATACTGGGTGGTAGAGTGAACAGAGCACTGGGCCTGGAGGCAAGGAGAACCAAATTCAAATCCAGCTTCAGACACTTACTACCTCAATGACTCTTGGCAAGTCACTTAACCTCTATCTGCCTTCTTTTCCTCAAGCAAGAAATCAGAATGTTAATAGCACCTGCCTCTCAGGGTTACTGTGAGGATTAAGTAAAACAGGATTTGTAAAGCGCTTAGTAAGGTGTCTGGCACTAATAGGCACCATACAAATGCTCATTCCCTCCCCCAGATTGCCTAGTCCTGAAGGGGAGGTGCTATAGTTACTACTCCAGTAATTCTCTTCCTTCCTTTTCTTCCCACCACCCCACCTCTCAAGTAAGTCTCACTACAAACATCTAAGTCTGAAGTAATATCTCAGACCAGGCACTTAGCTTCACAAAGGGCATTGCATAAATAGTCGACTCACAACCCTAATACAAAGAATGAATCTCAGTCTCTCTCTCTCTCTCTTTTTTTTTTGCTTTTTGGGGGGCAGTTGGGGTTAAGTGATTTGCCCAAAGTCACAAGGCTGGTTTTTGTGTCAAGTGTCTGAGGCTGGATTTGAACTCAGGTCTTCCTGACCCCAGGGTGGGTGCTCTGTTCACTGCACCACCTAGCTGCCCCATCAGTCTCTTTTTTAAAGTCGTATGAAGTTAAGAGATATATCTCATCAGCCAATCACACTGCAGTAGTCTGGGAAATATGAAAATAGCAACAGGAAATGTCAAGGAAGTCAGAAAATGTCTATAAATACCAAGAACACATAGGAGATGCCCCTCCTCCAAGCGGTACCATTATGACATTCTCACTGATCTGTACTTTTACTACGAATGAGGCCAATGATGAAGAATCAAAGTACTTTATAGCTAAAACAGGTCACAGAATCAGAAATCTGAAAGCTGGGAAGGAACTTAGCGACCATCTAGTACAGTCTGTGTATGTAATCTCTCCCCTCCCCTTGCCCCAAGATTACCAAACTAGTGGATGAAGAGCATACTTTTAGCAAAGCTTTAGAAAAGTATCTTATTATTCTTGTGGAGATGAATGAAGAGATGTAGTTGGCCCCCAAAGTGTCTGTCCTGGATTTTCTTCTTTTCTCCCTCTTTAGCACATGCCTCACAGGCTACACAAGTCCCATAACACTCCTGAGTGTGGAGCAGGCCAGATCAAAAGGTAATTGAGAAATATTTAACAAAATAAATAAAAATACAATGAAACATAGATAATGTTATATTTTAAAACTAAGTCCATGTGCAGCCCATGAAGATTCATATCTGTGGATTAGTGGCCCTGTTTCTATTTGGACTTGACATCACTGTTCTATCCTATTTCACTTGGTAATGGATGTCAATAGCTCTCATGGATTTGTCAACCAACAGTCACAACTCCAAATGACTTGAGTGGTAACTTATTTTATTGTAAGAAAAAAGCAGAAAGATACCCATGCTGGATCCCCTCTTATACAGAGTACAGAGGAGGCCAGTGATGCAGCCAAGGTCTTGGGTATTGTAATAGCAAGCACCCTAGTTCACCCAGGCTGGCCTGCTACCACGGGTTCTTTGATCTGCTTTTAAAGGAAAGACTGCTCAAAAAGGGGTTAACAATCTTAATTAGTGCAGGGGAAATGTCAGCACCCTGAATCTGGAGAAAATACAGAGAAAATACAAGCAGAGAAATTAGCACAAAGATCAACAGATAGGGCTCTAACTGTCTAAGTAAAGCAATATTGCCATTCACTTTACATACATCACTGGATTGAGGGAGCACAGACATTTAAGAAGTGGGGGGGGGCGGAGTTTGAACATACGACTACTCAGAGTCTCAACCAGGAAATCAAAAGATCCTTCTCATGAGCAAACCCCCAAAGCAAAACTCCAGCCTCTCAGAATATATAACAAAGACTTGGCATCTGATTGACTGAGTGTTGAGTTGCTGCTTGTTCCCCAGCACTTACTTGAAAACTCAGATAGCCCAGAGCCTGATTAGCTCTGGGCCAGGACTCAGTGTGCATATAAATGGGCAGGGAAGATCTTCAAATTCCTTTAACATTACAGGTATTTAAGGATTACAACAGAAAGGGAAGGTTTTATTGGAGGAAAGGGAAACCCTCTCCCAAATGGGAATGGCATAGGATGGAGAGTGAGAGGGGGCATGAAGGCAGGACCTCCCCACCCTCACCCACCTCAGAACTTCTGAAGTTTGGAGGGAGGGTGTTCTGCTCATCTGAAAAGGTCCCAGCTGCACAAACGGTTTATCAATCTGGCATAGACTGAATGGAGCCAGGTTTGTGGCTGACTTGTCTTCAAGGGCACACAGAAAGTTCATGTTATCTAACGTTACAAATTATGTCAGCTCAGGGAGCTTCATCCTTGACTCTTTCTGGGCCTTCTCCATACTCCAAGACCAGTGTTTCTGGAAAATATGGTAACTCAAGAAAACAAATTCAGGTGGCTCCTCCACAGATTCAGTTATCATTTCTATCCAGATGACTGTCAGATGTACTTATCCAGCCCTAATCTCTGTCTTGATGTCTACTCTAAATTACCGTCTGCCTTTTAGACATCTCCAATTGGACATCTGCCCTATAGACATCTTAAACTCAGCATGTCCAAAAAACTAAGCTCCTTATATGTCCCCCAAACCCTCCCCACTTCTGACTTTCCTATCACTATTGAGGATATGATCACCACCCCCTCCACCAGTCATCTAGGCTTGCACCTAGGTGTCATCCCTGATTCTACCTAATCAGTGGTCAAGTCCTATTGTTTTTACCTTCATAACATCTCTCAGATATGGCTCCTTCTCTCCTCAGACACTACCACTAGCCTGGTGTGGGCCCTTGTCACCTCACCCCTGTTTTATTGCAATAGCTTGCCCATTGGTCTCCATTCACAAATTTCTCCCCATTCCAGTCCCTCCTCCACTAAGTCTTCTCCAAAGCCACCTTTCTAAGGCACAGGTCTGACTATATCAGCACTCTCTTCTACCACTGTCCCCCAACTCAGTAAATTCAAATTGTGCCCTATCACTTCCAGCATTGATTTTTTTTGCTTTTTGGAGGGGGAAGGCAGGGAAATTGGGGTTAAGTGACTTGCCCAAGGTCACACAGCTAGTAAGTGTTAAGTGTCTGAGGCCTGACTTGAACTCAGGTCCTCATGACTCCAGGACTGGTGCTTTGTTCACTGCACCACTTAGCCATCCCCAGCATCAAATATTAAAAAAAACAACTTCTTTTTAGTCCATGTCACAAAATGTCAAGTCACAAAATGAAAAATCAATTAATAAACATTTATTAAGCACCTTCTATGTATCAGACACTGTGATAAATGCTGGGAGTACAAAAAGAAGGAAAAGACAGCTGGTTGGGCAAGATTTATTTCTAAGAATATCATCAAAGATCATCAAAGACTTAGAACTGGAAGTGACCTTAGCAGTCATAGCAACATAGATTTTGAGCTGGGCAAGTCTTTTGCAGTCATTAAGTCCATCCTTGCTTCCTGCTTATTTTAAAAATTAAAAAAAAAATTCAGACCAAGAAAAATGAAATTCCTTGCCCAAGGTTATATAGTACTAGGATTTAAATGCATATCCCTGATTACAAATCCAGTGTAATTTCCACTGCAACATCCTGTGACCAAGATGGTAGAGGACTAGAATTCAAGTCTCCTGGCTCTCAGGACAGTGGACTTTTCCCTCATATCCTGCTGTTCTCCCAGCATATTCATTATCTTGCCCAGATCACATGGAATCCAATTCTGCATTCCAACATTTAGAGCCTGATCTGAGACAAGGCATATACAAAACAAACAGGTAGCAAGCCATGCAGTGCATGTAATTTAGTGCTAAAAATCAGTAATAGAGAAAGCAGGTGGCATAGGAGCTCAGGAAAAGGGTCAATGAAGAAAAGCAGTTGGGGAAGGTTTGGGGAGGATGCGAGGCTTTTGTGATAGCACATAGACGTCTCCCATTGGTGAAGCCAGATAATATCTCTAATCTCTTAATACTTGGTCCACTTAATTGCCCTTCAAAATGACCAAAACTTGACTTTTGCTAAGAACATTCCTTGGCGTTTCCCCCTTGAAATCACTTCTCCCTCAGGGAATATTTTTCTCTTATCTGCCACTGTGGCATAATTGTTAAAGTTCTGTACTTGGTGTCACGCTCGACCTGGCATTAAATTTCATCAGACATTCGCTAGCTATGTGATCATGAGCCATACTTAATCTCTTCTAGTCTTAGCTGCCTCACCCCAAAATGGGAATAATAATGCCTCCGGCAAATACCTCACACAGTTGTATGTTTCTGATGAGATAGTTGATTTAAATTGCTCTGCAAACTTTAAAGCACCAAGCCATGAATACATATATATATGTATATACACGTATACTAGTCTCTAGCTATCTTTCTATCTCTCTAAGGATTATGATAGATAGATGGAGGGAGAGGGAGAGGGAAAGAAAGAGAGTGACAGAGAGACAGAGAGAGAGACAGAGAGAGAGACAGATGGACAGAGAAAGAGAAGAGACAGACAGAGAGAGAAATGTATGAAGAAATTCATTTCTTATGGGAGGTGGTATAACTTTAATTTCACTAAATTTCAAACTCCACCGTGTTTCAACTATAGTTAAAAATGTTTTTGACACAGATACATGCTGGGTAGCTGACCTTACCCTGTGGCAAGAACTTACCCAGTGGCAAAACAGAGAATGCCCATTTTACCCAGAGGTAGCAGGCAAATGCAAAGGAAGGTGAGCTTTGAGCCTGGCAGGCACCCTCTAGTGAACCTCATCAGTTTACGACAGTTCAGAGTTCCCCACTGCTACCCTGTCCTACCCTATTACTGATGCCATTGATGCCCCTACTTCAGGACTCAGAATTCTCTGAGGAGCCTTTGGCTTCAGAGTGTGGAACTTTTGTCACAAGGAGGGTGAGATTCCCAGTAATCAATTCTGTTTCTCCAGAGACTGTGTCTATCCCCAGGCCATTCTGGATGACATTTACAGCAGGTGTCTAATTAGCAGCCTCAAGTTGTTCTCTACTCAGGAAGCCCCTCTAATTAGGGTTTCTGTGCTTGCTTGTAGAACAGCCTGGGGCTTACTGGTTCAAATGTCAGGTGCTAAAGTCTGTGTGTATTTCATCACCACCTGTCTATAATAATAATATAGCAACAACAGTTATAATACCTTTGCAGTTTGCAAAGCATTCTCACAAATATAATTATATTATGTCTTCACAACTAACTTGTAAGGTATTACACGGGTTATTATCTCCATTTTGTAGATGAGGAAGCTGGGATTGCAGAGAGATTAAATGACTTGTCAATAGTCACAAAGGTAGTAAATGTCAAGGGTAAAATTTGAACCCAGGGCTCTCCTCACTCTAAATCTATCCACCATGCCTCTCTCTTTGGCATTACAAACATCTGTACAAGTCCTACAATTTAGCCTTATGTAGGCATAGATATGAGCCTAGACTCTTGAAGACTAAGCCAGAAGAATTTTATCAGTTTTTCTTAAGCTGGAAGGCTTTTGAGTACTGCCATGGTAACATACTGAACCTTCTACCCAAGGACCAATTGAGCTAAGAACATAAAGGCCGGCTAAGAACATCATCTGGCTGACCACTAGATAATGAATTCTTTGCCCAAGGAAATTGAGGAAACAAAAGGGTAAAAACAAAATGGCCCTATGTCCAATGCATCCTTCTCCTTCTGCAGTAAATATGGCAGAGTGCTGGGAAAGGAAGGAGGGCACTAAAATGTGTAGATTACTTTAAAATGAATTTGACTCTTTCTACTCTAAATATGAATCTTAGTCCAATGAATATCAAGTTGATGGCATACTAGAGGAACCCAGTTGCATCAATTTTGCCATTCTTACTATAAATGAAACTTGAAGACATGAATTAATTCCAGCTAAATGGATGAATAGTTTACAGCTAGGTGGTACATTGGATAGAGCACTGGGCCTGGAATCAGGAAGTTCAAATCCAGCCTCAGACACTTACTAGCTGTGTGACTGTGGGCAAGTCACTTAACCTCTGTTTCAGTTTCCTCATCTGTAAGATGGTGATAATAATAACACCTACCTCCTGGAGCTGGTGTGAGGTTCAAATGAGACAATAATTATGAAGCATTTAGAGAATAGTACTAAGCACACACTGAGCATAGCCTCTGGCTATATTATTATGATTACTTTTATTATTATTTTGTTCTTGCAAAAGCAAATAAGTGGGTTGAGTTAATTGTTTACATCATAGATGAGCAAACTACTACCCCTGGGCCAAATCAAGCTCATAATCTGCTTTTGTACAGCCTGAGAACTAAGAAGAGTTTGTATCTTTTAAACCACTCAGCTTGTGGACCATACAAAAACAGGCAGTGGGCCAGTTTGGTCTGTGGGCTGTAGTTTGCTGACCCCTGACTTAGATGAAGGCAAGAAAAAAACATTTCATGGGACAGTGCTCTGTTTTGCCTTGTGTTCATGAGAAGCACATGCCAAAAGGTCATTGTAAGTATGTGCATTATCTGTTACAGTAGATGCAGGATTCAAGTAAGTCCTACCAACATTTATTAAATATTTATTATGTGCAAAACACTGAGCGAGGGGCTGAAGATTCAAAGGAAAAAGATACTTAGATGATGCTTCCATACTATGATAAGGAAATTTGATAATATAAGGAGGGAAAGAGTGATCAAAGAAGGTTTCACAAAGGAAGTAGCTCCTGAGCTGAGCCTTGAAAGAACACATAGATCTTGACAGACTTGAGAAAAGAATATTTTCCAGAAGAGACAGAGCAATTCTACCAAGACCTTGACAAGATATTCTAAACCAAGTCAGTATACAATTTGGAAAAATTTATGATGAATAGACAAGTGGTCAAAGGATATGAGGAAATGGTTTCCAAAAGAAGGAATGCAAATTATCAATGACCTTATAAAAGATATTCCAAATCAGTTGTGAGAGAAATGCAAATTAAAGCATCTCCAAAGTATCACCTTACCTCCTATAAATTAGGGAACATGTTAAAAATGAAAATAGTCACTTTGGAATAAAGAGAATTTAGGCCAATTCTCTGTTTGTGGAGTAGGAATTTATCCAACCAGTCTATAAAATAACTTAATTCTAGGTGAAAATCATTTACCAAGCCACTCAAACCCAATGATCCTGCTACTGAGTATGTAATGCAAGGAGATCAATGCCAGACGATAAAACTTTTATTTACCAAAATACTCACAGGAGCAGTTTTCACAGTAGCAAAAAGCTGGACACAAAGTATGTGTGACCATCAATTGGGGAGTGGCTTAAACAAACTACAATACATGATTGCAATGAAACTGAATAAGAGGAATTCCAAAAACTCATGGGAACATTTGTATGTGTTCACACAGGGTAAGGTAAACAATACCAGGAGAACAATATACAAAATGACTATAAGTATGTAAATTAAGACTCCAGTAATATATGTTACACTGGAGTAATGGAAATGAAGACAAAATCAAAAGGCAACAAAATTCAGATCAGACATAGCAACTTATCTTGGTTCCAGAAGACTGATAAATGAAACACTTTCTTCCTCTGTATAAGTAAGTGTTGAACTAGAGATGAAGAATGTTATATAATGTGGTCAGTCAGTTGCTGTATCTGACAGTCTTACTTAAGTGCATTTTTAAAAAGCAATATGTTTATAGTAAGCAATTTTGTTGTAAAAATTATCTGTAATATTTTTAAAATAGCATTTGTTGATGAAATTGGAAGGATGACAAACTGCTACATAATGGAGCAGACGTTACAGTGTTGTCGTAGCAATCTGTACAGCTTATCCCTGAAGAAGGCAGAACTACATCTAATACATCAGTCTGTGCATGTGAAGAAGTGGAAATGGCACTGAAGAACATGCCATTAGGATTGGAAACTGGATTTTTGCTATATCATTATGTTTTTGTATTATATATGTAAAATATCCATCCTGAAGGCACTGAGGGGTAGAATTTCAAGATGTCTAAAAGAGGTATGTACATGTGCCAAAAGAATGGAAAGGATACCTCAACAGTGAAATAGATTTATAAACCTTACTTTCCTGTAAAGGGTGCAGTCAGACAAATCAGACAAATGCCATCTAAGAGCTCTTCTAATTAAATTTTTAGTGCTATGATTCTGTGATACAATGTAGCTACTTACTCCAAAGGTACAGATGGCAAGCCTTCCATAATTTTTCATCCTATGTGACTTTTTTTTTTTACAATGTATCACATATGTGAAAGATCAAACCCGAAGTCACATTTCACAATTGCTAACTCTCCTCAATTCTGGAAACAGAGTCCCACCAGTCAGTTCTCTTAAAATAGGAATTAAAATCTTTTCGCAGGAATTTTCTTCATGTTTTTTCACAAGATAAAAGGCTAAAACAGTTTCCACAGAAAAGTACTCTTTATCCTCACCTCTGTACTTTAGAACTTCTTCATCTTCCATAGGTAACAGCCTCTCCAGAATGATTTCTTAAGACTTTTTTACTTCTCAAAGAAGCAACAAGATATGTGCAGGGTTGGGGGGGGGGGGGAACAGATAGTACATGCATGGTAATATGGTTTGGAAATGGTGGCCAAGCATTGATGTGAGAGTTTGCTTATGGGCAAGATCAGACAAAAACTTACTTACCAGAACCTGGTGGCCCAGGTCAGAGGCCAGAGTTCTGGCCAAAGTTATTGGGAAGGCAAGAGCTGGTCTTTGTAGTATATGCTATTGAAGCTAATGTTAGATTAATAATCACAAGAGTATCAAAGTTATCTCTGTTGTTATACTTTTTTAAAAAATCCTCTGTGATGACAGCACATATATGAAGGAAATTTTATTGGAGATGAGGCTGTGAGACAATGCTTTGCTTTGAGGAATCAAATGGGTTTTTTTGTTTTTGTTTTTGTTTTTGTACTTTGCTTTTTGGAAGGCAATTGGGGTTAAATGACTTGCCCAAGGTCACATGGCTAGTGAGTGTTAAGTGTCTGAGGTTAGATATGAACTCAGGTCCTCCTGACTCCAGGCACTGTGCCACCTAGCTGCCCCATCAAATGCTTTTTTATGGTCATCAAATCACAATAAATTTTGCATTCTTTGCACCTTTTAGATAAATGGGTGGATGAATAGATAGACAGACAGATGACAGAAACAGAGCATTTATTAAGTGTTTACTATCTCATCTTAAATGATTTCTATGATTTAATCTTCCTTAGGAATTGGTGATAGTCTGTGTAAATGTACATGCCTTTGTTTATATTCCCTTTTTGGATTTAATAGGTCATTTAAATAGATATTAATTACCTCAGTAGTCTACTACATCTTATTTTTTTCCTTATTCAGTTCTGAATTTATCTTTGCTATAACAAGGCAGTTTTCTGATTGTACACTCATAGCTTATTTGGAAATGATTCCTATGTGGGTGTTGACTCTCATCAGTAATTTGCAAGCTGTTAGACTATAAGCAATGTCATTTGTTTTCCAAGGTTTCTGATGCTTTCCATGTCTGGGGCCTTTGAACTCTTTTCTTGAAGCAAATATTCATGCTGTATATGCATATTTTTGAATAGTCTGCAAGAACTTGGCCTTTCTCATTTCTTACTCCTAAACCATCTTAACCAATATATATTTTGTTATCCTCTAATATAGAAATATATTATATATAGGAATATAGGAATAGGAACTCTTGGATTGAAGTTATATAGTATTGAATACTCTATTGATTTCATTTGGAGGGTATGGACTTTGCAGAATTCTTCTATCTCTTTGTCCTCTAATTTTGGTTCCTATATAGGAATTACGGTGAGTTATAGCATAATATAATCCTGTATCAGATTTAGAGTATTTACAGTAGCACAGGGTGATGGTTTGGAGTCCGAGAAAATGGGCTCAAGTCTTCACCCACCCATTGTGGAGCACAAAATTCTGGACCTCAGATTCCTAATCTGTAAAATGAAGGGATTGTATTAGGTGAATGCTGCGACTTCAGCTCTAAAGCTGTTGTCATCATGCTAACCTTTTTGCAAATACTTATCATGAATCTTGCAAAAGGAGATGACCAAGTGTTCCATGAAATGTTTCTTGTAATCTTTATATGAGCAATAAAAGCAAATCTGTCACATCCTTTATTTGTCTCTCCAAGGTAAATCTGTGAGTCATTTTCTGACTTAGCTGCAACCTCATTTTGTCTCCTGCCTTCTTCTGTAGCCAGCTTGTCAAGACTGATTATCATTCAATTCTTCCAGTAGTATATCCATTCTCTGGCACGACTCCAGGCTGTATCTTGTGACTGTATCCTATGCCTAGAACTCTTTACCTCCTCATCTTCATGTCTTGCCCCCCCCAGCTTCTTAGAAGTCCCAATTAGAATCTCATCTTTTGCAAGAAGCTTTTCCTAATCACCTTAATATTAGTGCCTTCCTTCTATTGATTATCTCCAATATATTTTGTATGTATCTTGATTGCATATAGTTGTTTGCATTTGGTCTCCTGTGAGTTCCTTGAGAGCAGGTACCATGTTTTATCTTTCTCTGCATCCCTAGCACTTAGCACAGTGGTTCTCAACCTTCCTAATGCTGTGACCCTTTAATACAGTTCCTCATGTTGTGGTGACCCCCAACCATAAAATTATTTTCATTGATACTTCATAACTGTAATTTTGCTACTGTTATGAATCTATCTGATATGCAGGATGTATTTTCATTATTACAAATTGAACGTAACCCACAGGTTTGAGAACTGCTTACATAGCACAATGCTTGGCACATAATAGACATTTAATAAATGTTTATTGGGGAAGATAAGTGGCACAGTGAATAGAGCACTGGTCCTGGAGTCAGGAGGTCTTGAGTTCAAATACAGCCTCAGACACTTAACACTTACGAGCTGTGTGACCTTGGGCAAGTCACTTGACTCCAACTGCCCAGCCTTCCCACCTCCAAAAAGCAAAAACAAATGAACAAATGAATGAATGAATAGATAAATAAATATTTATTTGCAGATTGGCTATTGGAAAAGGATCACAATTTATTGGTAATTAAATGAATATTTATGAATTGTCTAATAGCCACGTGGTTCCTATCTCTTCATTCTTTCCCAGAGCTGAGCCACTGTCATTGCATAGGCAGAAGAAAATACACAAGGATGATGATTTTATGTTTTTTCATTATTTCATTGTTTCATGAGATGCCATTGTCATAGAATTTATCATCAAATGTTCAATCTCCTATTGAAAAGCTTCTCTGTACTTACCTGGAGTGGGCCACAAAAAACAGAAACAGTCTGTTATTAGGACCATATCCTCAATTTTCCAACATAGTAGATCCTTCCAGAGTTTGTAATTCACTGACATAGCTTCTGAGAACCCAAGGTCACCTCCATGACCCCAGATTGCATTGGAGTAGGGCTTTGTATAAGAAATCATGGGGAAAAAATGGTTCAGCAGTTACTAACACAAATGCCTACATTTTAATCTCTATATATTCTTCATGAGAATGGCTTATCTATGTATCAAGGGTAATGGAAATATGAGAAAGGAGGAGACACGTGTTTGAAGATTATTATCTACAGAAGAAAACATCTTCAAAGTTACAAAATTAACTGAAAGAATACAAGAATTAATTGGATTTCCTTCTGACATTCATTCATCTTCCAAACTTTCTACAGTAAAATACAACTTTAAAAGGGCTTTCTTCTAACAAATTATCTCCTATGGGAATGTTGAGATCATATACAGTTACCTGATAGATGTAACCACAAAGAAAAAATGTGTTCAATTATCCTCTGATTATTAATAGCAAGCAAAAAAAAAGAGATGAGACTGGGAGATATGTTTGAAAGCATTCACCATTCTCATGAACAGAATCAAAGCAGAAGAGTGATTACTGGTAGATGGTGAGGCCCAATTCATGGATAGCACCATATCATGAATGCATCAAATCTGCAGAATTCTACAGGGCTTCCTCAATGAGATTATGAGATCCTCAGCAACTCAAAACTTAATGGAGCAAAATTTTGTTTCTAATAGATCATTCTTTTTGTATCTGCCAAAGTTCCACAAGGGGGCAGCATTTATTCATCTCTGCACAATTCCTTCTTGGAAAAAATACATTGGCTCATCTGTGCTTAATCTTAGTATAACATATGGCAAGATAAAATACAGGAAGAAGGGTAATGCTTTATTATATTTTTCCATCCATCCTGTCTGTCTTTCTCTCACTGCTTCCGTCTCTCTTTTTCCTCATTCATCTCTTTCCCATTCTTCATACTCTCCTATTTTTTGGTTTCTAATTCCTTCTTTGTAAATAAACAATAGAGGTAACAATTCTGATAACCCATTTTTCTGTTCCACCATTGGGTCAAGATGGAAAAGAGGATACTACCATTTATCTCTGCCTTGTTAAACCGGTTAGGTAGACAATTTCACCTATGCTGTTCTGCTAGTTGTCTTTTTTTTTTTTTTTGGTAACTTTCTTCATAACCTAGACTTCTCTTTTTCTTTTCTCGTTTGCTTTTAGTCTTCTGTCCCACCCCCAATCTCCTACATATAGCCTACATCCAATTTAGGATTAGGTTTTAGGATCATAAATCTGGAGCTGGAAGAAATCTGATTTATCATATAGTCTAAATCCTTTATCTTAAAGAAGAAACTGGGACCAAGGAAAATCACAATGCTGTTTTTATTAGATATTACAAGAAACAGAATACCTTTATTAGATATTACAAGAAACAGGATACTTTTCAATATAAAAGAGGGATTTTTTTAGAAATGATTTATTTATTTCTAATGGTCATTTAAATATTTTTTTGAGTTTCAAATTCTCTTTTTCCTTTCTACCTCTCCTCCACCCATTCAGAAAGCAAGTGATGAGATATCAATTATACACATGAAATCATGCAAAACATGTTTCCATATTAACCGTGTTGCCAAAAAAGGCAAGAAAAATAAAGAAAGTGAAAAAATTATGCTTCAATCTGTATTCGGGCTTCATCAGCTCTTTTTCGGAATGTGGATAGCATTTTAGTCCTTCAGAATTGTCTTGAATTGATCAGTGTCTTCTACGATTTATCATTACAACGTTGCTCTTACTGTGTCTAATATTTTCCTGGTTCTGTTCACTTCATTTTGCATCAGTTCATATATGGTTTCCCAGCTTTTTCTGAAACTATCCTGCTTGTCATTTCTTATAACACAATATTATTCCATCACAATCATACACCACAATTATTCGGTCATTCTTTAATTGATGGACATTCCTTCAGTTTTCAATTAAAAGAAAACATTTCTAATGGCAGAATGCTAAGTTCTCTGATAAGCAATGAGAAAGATATCTCTATGTAAAAGACCTGTTCAACACCTCACAGTGAATACAACAGTAGCAACCCTCTCTGAAGCTTAGACCTGGATGCTGCATTCCAGGTTAGAAGACCAAAAAACCTATTATCTCTGTAATCCCATGTGAAATTTAATTTAGGGACAAATAGCCAGGGTGCTCTATGCTTTTCTCTTCTAAACTGGGACAGTAATCTCTTCCCTATGCAAAGCATAAATTGTTTCAGTTATGTCTGACTTTCCATGACCCCACTTGGGGGTTTTCTTGGCAAAGATATTGGTTTGCCATTTCCTTCTCAGCTCAATTTACAAGTGAAGAAACTGAGTCAAACAAGGTTAAGTGACTTGTCCAGGGTTGTACAGATAGTAAGTGTATGAGGCCAGATTTAAACTCAGGAAGAATCTTCCTGATTCTAAATCCAGTGATTTCTCCACTGCATCACCTAGCTTCACCAAGCATTAGAGATATATTGTGAACATAAAGTAAGTTCCAAATAGGGTCACAAAGCATTACACAAAAATTCTAAAAGCCTGTTGACCCAGAAGTTCTCACATGCAACAAAACTGTTTCCTAAGTCTGAGGGAAATGAGCTCTCTAGTGCACCTGCTCATCATTTTTAGAGAATAGGAAGTTATTCTTTGAATAACACCTGACTCTGTCCAATTAGTGATTCACCTTAAATGTGACCCTAAGATATGTATATTTGTTTTATTAGAATATTATCATAATTACAAGGAATTTCCTTTGGATATGTTTATTCACTTACCTGCTAACTTCTATTAAGAGGGATGTGGAAAGAATCCCAGATTTTGCATCAGAAGATCTGGGTTCAAATTTGACTTTGCCATTAAATTGCCTGTGTAATCTTGGGTAATTCTCTAAATCCTTCTGGGCTTCAGACTCCTTACCAGCACTATGAAAATATGGGATTTAAGCTGGAAAGGAATTCTGAATGTAGTCCAACACCTTCATTTAAAAAGTAAGGTACCTGGCAACCACAGAGATTAGGTGACTTGTCCAAGGCCACAGAGGTCTGTCCCGTTTCTAAATTTTTGCATCTATTTCGATAATAACCAACTCCTCCTGCCCTGACTTTCCGTTTAATTTGATTTTAGTGAGGATAAAATGATTTTCAAAAATAACTATAAAAGGAAAAAGAAGCTACAAAAAAGGTAATAGCCTGAGAGACAGATGTATTTGGAAGGAAGCAATGCTATTATTTCTTCCACTTTGTTGGAGAAAAAGAGACCAGATTTCCCGATTCCCTGATTCACTATACCCCCAGGGATGCATTTCCTTCTCAGCAGAGTCAGCATAGCTGACTCACCTCCTCAGAGTGAGACATTCCAGAGTAGAAGAAGCATTAGGGATGATTCAACTCTCCCAGGGGATCACTGAGCATCAGCTTTCATATTATCATTCCCAAAAGTCATTGGTTTTAATGGAGGTGCAGCTCAGAGCACTGGAGTAAGGGCTTGGCACAAGTGGGGTCACAGAATCATATAATCTTGAGACTGGAAGAGACCTGAAGTCATTTAGTGCAACCTGGACCTAAACAAGAATTCCCCAACATCCTGCAAAAGTGGTCTTCTAGTCTATGTTTAAGTGAGGAGGAATTCACTAACTTCTGTCTCTTAGCAATTTCACGGTCTGTCCCCCATGCCTGGAATTCTCTCTCTCCTTATTCTTGTTTTCCTTTTGGTTTCCCTGGCTTCCATCAAGTTCCATTTAAAATCATGCCTTCTACACAAAGCCTCCCCCTGCCCCGAATGCTAATGCCTCTCTTCTACTGATTATCACCAATTTATCTTGTCTGTGTGGCAGATGAAAGATCAAATGACCAAAGTTCAATCTTCTGAACACGTTGATTAAGCAATGTATGCCAATTGCTCAACAAACCAGGACCAGACCTCCTTAGTTTAGTCCTGGACCCTGAATACAGGAGGTGATGGACTTTTAAAAATAATTAATCAAAGAAGGCCAATTAACTGAAATGAAACAGTACAACATTAGGCAATCTGATTTCTGGAGAAAAGATTAGGGACTCTCCAAGCTGAGAGAAGGAAAGTAAACAGGTACAATTTCCTGAAATCAGAAAAGGAGGTATCCCACTTCTCCCCCCAACCCCAAGTATTTGTAAACAAACAATGGATCTTGGAAAGAATAATTGATTTATAAACATGGGGCCAATTTTCAGTTAAGACATATGGATTAGTTGACATGTACAACTGTGAGAAAACTCCTTCTCTCAGTATTTGGATCTGACTGAGTTTCTGATCAGCATAACCTAGGTTAAGGGTTCAGTTTCTGAGTCACACATGGCCAGGTTCAAATAATGCAATTAGGTTTTCTCCCAGTTCTCATACTTGAATAAACTCTTCTCACAAGACAGAAGTTGGACTACTGGGACCATAACTGAACAGAAAGGGCACAGAGTAAGTGCTTAATAAATGCTTGTTTACTTGACCTGGCTAATTCTAAAAGAAGTATTTTCAAATTCTGCTCTAAAGTATTTTCAAACTCAAGCTCTAAAGAAGAGAAATTTTTATTGACATCAAACCTAAATCCTTCTTTCCCTAACTTCTCCTTGCTCCTAGTTCTTCCCTCTGGGGCTAAGTGGAACAAATTCAGGGGGCATCTTTTTAAGGGGTAGTTCTTCAAATACTTCAAGATAGAGGATGTGTTCTCACCCCATTCCCAAGTGTCCTTTTTAATAGACTAAACATCCTTAATCTCTTCAAGCAATAATCATGTGAGATGATTTCACAACCTAGTAAAGGGTTGACCTCCTCTTTCATTCTTGAAATTGTCAATGACCTTCCTTAAAGTTTAATGCTCAGAACTGAACACAGTGCACCAGATGTTCAATGTTAGTAGTTTATGATGAGACTAACATGTCTCTGGTTCTGGACACTACTTTTCTTAATGAGGAAGGAAGGAAGGAAAGAAGGAAGGAAGGAAGGAAGGAGGGAA
>CM053594.1:103450196-103469784 GCA_028646575.1 Pseudocheirus occidentalis
TTTTTTTTGGGGGGGGGATATCCTATCACTTTGTTGACTCCTCTTGACTATGCAGTCCACCAAAACTCCCACATATTTTTTAGATGAAGCACTGCCTAACTGTGCCTTTCTCATTCTGTACTTGTGAATGGCACTCTTTACATTTATTCTGACTAAACTTAATTTGTGATATCTTGGGATTCTGACTGGGTCACAATACTCCGTCCTCTCCTTCCACAGTCAAAAGAGATGACCAGAACCAAACATGTAATTGCTTTTTTTCTTTTAATCGCTTGTTGTTTCACAAGCCTCATAGTCCTTCTAATAAAGGTGATAGGTAACCTGAGAGATTAGTACTAATGAATGTAGTCTCCTGGTAACTTCCTTCCAGAAAATTGGGGGTAGTAATAGATGAATATTCTGGTATTCCACATAACATACATATTACCCAACAGATTTCTTGCTCTCAAGACCTTCCATGGCAGTAAGACCCATACCACACAAGCAATAAATAGTTTAATATTAGGAGAAACAAGTGAAAGTTTTTTGGTTTTCTTCCTTGAAAAAAAAAGAACAAAAACAAAGTTTGATGGATCCCACAGGGAAGGGAAATTGTTAGACTTTGATTTATGGGAAGTGAAAATCCTTCTCTCAACCCAAGTGTCTGGGAAGGTTTCCTGCAGGAAGGAGAATTTTGAGGGCTGCTGTCTGGTCAGCTTTCCAAGAGAGTCAGTTTTGTACTCTAATCGTCACATGCAGATAGACCAGAGCCAAGCAAAGCTGATCTCCAGGAACAGGGCTTTATAGAGCATTATGTGATATACCTTGAATTGGTGAACTGTAGATTCCAAGAGCAGAGCTGGAAACCAGGAAAGTGAGACCATCATCAGGGCCTTTACCATACTAACCAAAGCCTTTCTTTTTCATTCCCAGCATAAGTACCATCATTTTCCCAAAAGCATCTGCTAGCTCACAGTCATAAAGGGTGAAAAGAAACTGGATCTTTCATTTCTTTGGTATAAGAACCTGCCAATGAGCAAACTTCCTCTACTAATGCAAGTACACTTTTACCCCCTACAATTTATAATTTTAGAGAGTGATCCTAAGTTTTGAGAGGATAAATATCTTGTTAAGGGTCAGACACATCAGTGTCAGAGGTGAGCAAAGAATTCCGGTCTTCCTGGCCCCAAGGCAACAACACTCTGTCCTCTATGGCAGGCTGACTTTCTCAGTCTATCAACTAACATTTATTAGGCATCGACAATATCTTCCAGGTACTGTGCTAAATCCTAGAAATATAAAGAAAGGCAATAGACAAAACCCACTCTCACATTGATGTAGTATCTCTCCCGTATTTATATAGTGATTTTGTACTTTACTAAGTGCTCTACAAACATTAGCTCATTAGATACATTATATCCATTGGAGCCTAACTATAGCCCTGTGTGATATTTCTTGAATTGTTGAACTGGAGATTCCAAAGGCAGAGCTGAACTAACCAGGACATAGCAGAGAAGGATTCTCATCACTTATTTGAAGAAGTTAAGCATCTCGACACAGCCCAATATGGTACTAGCTTTATTGGCTACCTTATCTCATTGTTATTCATACATGCAGCCCACTAAATAATATTTTTCATATGGAATGCCAACATTATATAAATTATTTCCCCTATTTTATTCTTCTGAAGTTGATTTACTGAACCTAACTGAAAGACTTTACATTTATATCTCTTGAGTTTCATCATAATGGACTTAGTTAAATATTCTAGGATGGTAACATCTGTTTTTCTGCATACAGACAGTCATTCATTCAGTTAGCTATTCCCCTTAGCTACATCTCATCTGCAAAGTTATTGACAAAAACATCAAACAGCACAGGTTCTCCCATGAACACCTAGGGTACTGCTCTGGAGACCTGCTTCCAAGCTGACACTGAATTATCAATGACTGCTGTGAGTCTCATCGTTCACGTAGTTTCTTAATACAGCTAATTGTACTATCCTCTAGCTCATCTCTCTCCATCTTCTACACAAGAATAGCATTGTACTTTTATGAAGCATTTTGTTGAAATCTAAATTATCTATAGCAGTCTCCAAATCGACTAGTTTAATAATCTTGTCAAAAGCACAGGCTTGCCTTGATGATGTCATCCTGCTTCTTTGTGAATACCACTTCCTTTCATTAACTCTGTCTCAATATGTTCTGGAATTTTCTTTGTAATTGAAGTTAAATTCACTGATATACAGTCTGCAAATTCCTTTCCATTCCATTCTGTTCTTTTCCCTTCTCTTCCCTTCTCCATCTCTTTCTCCACCTCTCTGTCTCTCTCTCTCTCAGTGTCTCTGTCTCTGTCTGTCTGTCTCTGTCTCTCACTGATTATGAATAGCATTTTCCTACTCTGATCTTGCCAGAGAAGAAACTAAGGTAATGTGACTACAGTTTGTTTTAAGATGCCCAAATTATAGGAATGAAGAGGGTGCTTCCTCTGCCACAGCAGTTGGGAAACTACTGTTTTTATGATTTGTAGTTGACCTCCAGTCCTACCCTGTTTCCTCATCCATCCCCAGGCTGCTTCTCCCAGGGTACTGTAACTAGGTTTCTCTTTTCCCTGGATCTGCCTTCCTCTCTCCTTCTATCTCTATTCTCTGACTAATATCCCCTCCTCTTTCCATAGATTCAAAGAGGTGGGGAACTATAGCACCAATGCAAATATTCACAGTGCTCACAATCACTATAAATATATCTACATGGTGCTCAATTGCAAAATATAACAGACTCTTTATATAGAAGACAGAAGCAAAACATTTGCTCAGATACCAGAAAACCAAATTCCAAAACCAGCAAGCCAATTCCATCATAGTATCAAAGAAGTTAATAAGCCACAACAGCACAGAGAGCCACAGTATCCTTTAGCCCTCCCACAGACTAATATTTATTCACAAGCCTGACTGGCTTCCTGAGACATGTCCTCTCTTCTTCCCAGTCTAACTAGCTCTGACTCTTTGAAGTCACTAGATGACAGGATGGGCATAAGGTTAAAAAGTGCAGGAAAGTCAGAAATCAAATCAAAGTCAGAAATCTATGGAGCTTCCTGTGGTTTCTGCTCCACCCTTCAGCAAACCCCACCCACCACAGGCTCCATGTCATTACATTCAGCCTATTAGAGAGAAGAGTTTATTTTCAAAGCAGGGAAGATCTTCAAATTGCCATTACCATTACAGGAGCCTGAAGCTTCCAGGTCACATGTGGCCCTCTGGGTCCTCAAGTGCAGTCTTTTGACTGAATCCAGACTTCACAGAACAAATAAGGAAGTTTGAATTCAATCAAAGGTGTGAACTTGAGGACCTAGAGGTCCATTTGTGACCTTGAGGCTGCAGGTTCCCCACCCCAGACTTGGGAATCAAGGTTCAGATTCTCTATATTATACCCTTTCTCCTGTACCAGCTTCACCCACTTATGGGACCCCTGACACAGTTCTGAATTTGGAAATATGGGCCATGCCTTTTACTGAAGATTCCTGGGATCTGTGTCCTTCCTGTATTATCAGGGTGCTTTACTTGATCCAACCTGCTGCATCTGCCTCTAGCCTTTATTGCAATGATTTTGGGGGTCTCTAACAACAATGTCATACTGCCTTCTTTTGATAGGAAGGAAAAGAAAGGGAGCGAGTATTTATTAGGTGCCTATTATGTAATTAATAAATCTTATCTTGTTTGATCCTCCCCACAGCAGAGGAGGCATTTTTACCCCCAAAGCAGACAGAGGTTAAGTGCTTTGCCCAGGACCACATGACTAGTAGGCATCTGAGGCTAAATTTGAACTCAGGTCTTTCTTGTTCCAGTCCCAAACCTTTATCTACTATGCCATTGCCATAGATCTGCCGGAGGAATTTGTGTCCTGAAGAATGAGGCCAATCCCCAGGCCTACTTCTACCATCCCTCTGTTGTCATTTGACATTTACTTTTTTCTGAAAGTGACATTTTCTTCAGGACCTCTCAGAATTCCCAATGAAATCTCTGAATCCTGAAGAACTTTCTTGTGTTCCATGATCTTTCAAATACAATTATTCCTAATACTAGTCTGCATTTCCTCCTATGGCATAGTGCTTTGATTTTCATTAAGGATGTCTTATTGCGATTCACTGAGAGGCCGTCCTAAAGAGCTTTCGAAACTGTCAGAAAGGGAATGTATTGAAATCTTTAACAGCTCATCATGGAAAGTCTGCTGGTCTTCCACTCAGGTATTTTGTCATTGTCGTCACAAAATGACTCACTGGTGGGTGGAGGTAGTGCAAGGTTATTTTTAAATATTAGAACAAAACAAAAAAAACAGAATTTCACAGACTCAGATGTAGCTTCTTTTCAAGTTGGCATCACATTGCTAGTTTGTTCTGGAAGGGATGTTAGGAAGCCCAACCCCTTCTGTTTTACCAATTTTTTAGGAAATTGAGAACTAACAAGGTAAAGTGACTTGTTCCAGGTCACACAGTTATTCAGGGTCAGAACCAGAATTGGAACCCAGGTTTTCTTGACTTCTAGCTCAGGGTCCTTTCCACTATACTTTATTCCTTCATAATTTCATTTACTTGAATATACACATGCCCTGAACACATTCTACTGGACTTAGTGTGGGTCACAAGCTAATGCGGGCAGGGGGTAACAAGGATAAAAAGGGCAGGAAAGTCAGAAATCAAAGCCCATGAATAAGATAAGCAAGCCACAAGGTAGCAAACCTTCCTGGCCCCTCCCTGGGAACACTGCTAGAAAGGCTGTATTTCTAATAAGAAAGGGAAAAATAATAGCTAGCATTTATTTTTATTTTTTTGCTTTTTGGAGGGTAGTTGGGGTTAAGTGACTTGCCCAAGGTCACACGGCTAGTTTTTTGTGTTAAGTGTCTGAGGCTGGATTTGAACTCAGGTACTCCTGACTCCAGGGCCGGTGCTCTATTCACTGCACCACCTAGCCGCCCCAATAGCTAGCATTTATGCAGGTGTTCTAAAGTCTCATTTTAGCTAATAAAGAAGAGTTGTAAGCTTCTAGAGCTTAAAACCGCATGAAGATGTGGAGACACACTGTATAGGCATTAAGGTTTGTAAAGTACTTTCCAAGTATTATCTCAATTTATTCTCATAACAACCCTGTGAGACAGGTACTATATCATCCCCATTTTATAGAAGAAGACATTCAGGTTAAATTATTTGCCCAAGGTCACCTAGCTAGTAAGTGTCTGAGGCTGCATTTGAACTCAGATCTTTAGACTCCAGGTTCAGCACTCTACCTCCTAAACTATGTAGCAGCCTGACTGGTCACCTTTATTTAGAGGATAGGAGAACTGAAGGAATTGGACTACGTACCTGCCAGCACACAGGCTTTTTAAAAAATAATAATAAAGAAAAAAATGTACCATTTTTCTGCTAAATGCTCATGGTTATCAAAGGTAGAATTCAAAAGATGTCCTTCCATGAAAATCTACTGACTGGAAGAGATAGCTCCTGGTTATACCAGACAATCTCAGTGATATGCATGACCACAGACTCCCCATATTTAACGAGAGTGTGATTCATATGTACTACTTCACGATATCCCTTAAGATGCTATGGTTCCTTCCTCAGCTGAGCTCCTCGATATGTTCCTAATATAGATTAGCCTTTGGCTTCTGAGGATAATTCTTTAAACGTGCTTGCTGCTTACAACATCTACCCTGCAGACAAGCTAGATTTTCCACGTTGCCCCATATTAAGCCCAGAGGTAATTGGGAACACTTGCCAAATCATTCATGCCAACTGCTACTGAGTGACAGTGGTAGCCCCACACATGAGGTTGGGGAAGAAAAACTGCCAAACCTTCCCCCCACAGTCCTCCTTAGAACCCTCCTTTCCTCTTCTGCCTTCTCATCGTGGTGTGCTATTTAGTAAACATTAGATACGGTCAGATCATACCTTTGTTTCCACCACTCCCCCCTCTCCCTCCAAACCCAAGCCACCAAGGAAAGGAGAGCTACAAATTCTTGGGGAGACAATGGGATGTTTCTTTGAACCATGAGTGTAGTGGGAAACATTTAACTGCCTGCTCCACCCCCAAAAATGGATGGCTTGACACACTTAAATTCTCTTTGATTCACACTTCTGTGTATAGGGAAGGTTCAAGAGCTCTTGTGGGTTTAATATGTTTTCCTGACTGTTCTTTAAAATATAATTATTTTTCCCAGCCATCCACCTAGATCTCATTCAACTAACATGTTCTTATTAAGCATCTGTTTATTAAATTTGTACTGCTTCTTTCATGAGACACTCCATCCCCCAACTCTGTGAACCTTATTCATATTAATAACAATAGTTAGCACTTATAGAATGTTTTAAGGTTCACAAAAAGTATTATAAATAATTTCTCGTTTTATTCTCACAACAATCCTGGAATATAGGTGCTATTATTCTACTAAGGCAAAGACATTAAGCGTCCCTTGTAACATAATTAGTCACATAACTGAGGGAAGACTTGAAGCCTTCTTGACTCTAAGTCTAGAGTGCTGATCACTGTGCCGCCCATGTCTGCAATCCTTTGCTCCCTTATGCCTACTTCATTGCTTACCTCCTGACTTTCTTGGATTCTTTCAGGTCCTGGCTAACATCCTATCTTCTGTTCTGTAAGATGTTCTTCCTAACAGAAGCATACTATTTTCTCTTTTTTGTTGTTTTTTATTTGTACTTTCTAATGGTTTTTCTCTTTTGTTCTGATTTTTCCTTCACAACATGACAAATGCGGAAATGTGTTTAATATGTGTTTAATATGATTATGCATATATAACCTATATGAGATTGCATGCTGTCTTGGGAAGGAGAGAAAGAAGGGAGGGAGAAAAAATTGGAACCCCCAAATCTTATAAAAGTAAATGTTGACAACTATTTTAACATATATTTGGAAAAAATAAAATACTATTAAGTGGGAGGGGAGAAGCTTTTCTGAGTTCTTTTTCATCTTAGTACCTTCCCTTTGAAATGACTTTCCATTTATCCTTACTGTAGTTTGCATTTGCTGCCTCCCTCTCTCGTGAGAATGACAGCTCCTTGGGAACAAGGACTGTCTTTTGTCTTTCTTTGTATACCCAGTGCATAACCACATAGAAAGGTGCTTAAAAAATGCTTACTGAGTTGTCTTACCTTATTTTATTTGCCAAATGCATGCTGTGCGCTAGGTATTACAGACATAAAGATCCCTAGGCTTGAAAAGATTGTACTCTGATGACTGAAACAATATGCACATATTCAAACATATATCAAAATGTATTAATACAGGGTAGTGTTGAAATTGGGCAAGCTAGCAGAGGCAGGAGTGAGAATAGAGGGTTGGGGAGTGAGGCAGGAAAAACTTTGTGGTAAAGCTTGAGCTGAATCCAAGGTCCCACCCTGAAATTTCACCTGGTAGAGGAACCTAGCTTGAGCTGGATCTCAGCTCCTAATGTCCTTGTCCTCTTTATTGAGATTTATAGTGAGATAGACCATGTCAATTAGCCAGAATGAGTGGGTATTCTTGCCTGAATTGCCAAGGGTGACTGGGGTTTCATGACCCGGCCTTGCCACTTCACACTACCTCCTCCCCCTTTTCTACAAAAAGTATAAGAACCCTTTCCTGTGAGTCTGCTGGTGGGACATCCCCCAGGATAGGAGGTTTGCTACCCTGTTATCTCAATTAAAGACAATTTATTCCTCAACTCAAGAGTTTGATTTATTTCAGGACTTGACAAAGAAAATCAGGGATGATGACAGGAGTAGGGGAAGAACAAGTGCATTCCAGGCCCAGCCAACAATGTAAAGGTGTGGAGAAGGGAGATGGGACATGGAGTACTGTGTGTGTGAAACAATGAGGACTAAGAATTTAGAAGAGAGATTGGACTTGCTGTATAAATTTGAGAATCGTCTGTACAGAGATAAAAATTAAACCCATAGGAGACAATGAGATATTGTATAGAAAAGAAAAGAAGGGGAGGACTTGGGGTAGAAGCTTGTCATATACCTGTGGTTAGTGTAAAAAAAAATGACATGAACAATGACTAAGCAAAAGGGTCAAAGAAGAAGACTTTTCTATTCTTACTCAAAGGAATACTTAGGACCATAGGTTTACAGATTTAAAGTTAGAAGGGACCTTAGTAATCACCCATCTCATTGATGGAGAAACTGAGACCCAGAGAGGTTAAATGACTTGAGGGTGGCCACATAAGAACTGGGAGAACTGGGATTCAGTTGATTCATATTTCATTTGATTCTTCTTTGTAACTAACCTAATTGTACGCATGCAGATAAGGTTTTTAGACACTCAGTCTCCATTTACCAAGACTGGACCTCCCATTTTTCTTCATCTAACCCTTCCCCAAATTGTTAATGAAAATAAAGCGTTTTATTTAAATAATAATCAATAATAATGATAATAGTCATTGTGATTATTGTTACTTCCTTCTCCTTGCTGAGTTCTGGCTGACTCTTCATGAATCCATTGGGGATTTTCTTGGCAAAGATGCCAGAGTGAGTTACCATTTCCTTCTCTAGCTCATTTTACCAGTGAGGAAACTAAGGCAAACAGAGTAAAGTGGCTTGCCCAAGGTCACACAGCTAGTTAAGTATCTGAAGCTGAATTTGAATGAGGGCAGATGAGTCTTCCTGACTTCAGGCCTGGCATTTAGTCACTGTACTACCCAGCTGCTGTATTACTTTCCAGCATCCTCTAATTTAGGCTCCAAATTAGAATGAAACACAGGATCACAGACTATGAAAGCTGAAAGGGTCTTCGGCAACCATCGAGCACAACCTATACCTGAAAGGAATCTTTAGCATGCTACAAACTGATAGTCTCATCCAGCTTCTACTTATACACCTTAAAAGAGAAGAAGGCCATTTGCTCTTGAGACATGACAAAGATCCATGTTTCAAACAAATGCCAAGTATAAAATTTGCCTCCCTGACATTCACATGGCAGCACAGAAACCAGCATGCTGAGGGGGCTCTGGAAAACAGTCACACAGGATGGGCAGGCACCAACAATTTACAATCTGCATCCTCCATGGAATCCTCACCTCTATGAAATCATGGAACCATTGGAGTATTGGAGTATATTTTTTCCAAAATGTATACTAGGATTGTACTAGATTCTGCCTTTTTTTTTTTTACTACCTTTTACCCTATCCTCAAGATCTTTATTTTAGTCTTTCTTGACCAACTAAGGTCCTATTATGCCTTCATCCACTGCATGCAGCACTTTGTATTCTTCCTTATTGAATCTCACTTAGTAGATTACATTTCTTCAATTTGTCTGTATTGCCTTGTATTTTAATCCCTCAAAGTATCTATGATCCTATCCATCCCCATAATACTTGCCAACTGGGTCCTGATGCAGTCAGTGAAAAGGTTTCAGATTTTCAGATGCAAAGCACTATAGAAGAGAAATACTTAGCATCATCATCATCTACCATTTGCCTGCTAGATGCTGTTGACGATTTGACCCCTTTGCAAGTTCTGGAGACCCTAAATCCATGGCCAAAGCTTCAGAAGATATAGTCCACTCTGAAGTTCTTCATCCTCTCAGGAAACTGTTCTGGAGGTTCTACATCTGTCAGTTACAAAGAAGAAATGAAAGGCTACCTTGCAAAGTTGAGCTGGCATTTTTGGAGAGATTTAATGTTGCCTTTGGCCCAGCTCAGCTTTAGAAAAACTACTGCCTTTGCCAGAATGCACTTCTGCCAATGAACATCACTCTGAGGGTATTCTCCAGGGAAAGAGAATGTTGGAAAGAAGGCAAGAGCAAGGTCTCAAATCAAATGGCAACTCCATTTAATAATGGGAAAAGTGGTATTACTTTACTGGTAATTAGTTAAAAACTGAGTCCGACATAAAATGTCAGCCGAGCTCTGTTTACTGGAATGCATCAACACACGAGACAATCCCAGCCTTGTTGATTTAAGCAAGACAGCTGAGCTGACAACTTTCATTTGAGCCTGCTACATGCCTGGCTCAAACTTTCAACTTTGTCTTTTTTTTCCTGTGTCAAAACTTGGTTGGGCTATTTCTCCTCCCACCTCCTTGCACGCCTTATTTCTCTTTTCCACTCTCTCTGGTGAAAAATATGGACACACTGGAAGCTTAAGTAGCCTGTGGGCATTCAACCACTGAAACAGTGAATTTTGTTTTAATGAAACCATAAGATTTTGAGTCAAAAGTCTATTATCTGCACAAGAGAAAAACAACATTGTGACTTCAGGAGAAATGAAAAAGTGGGGGTGGAGTGGGAAACACCCAAGAAGAATGATAAACTGGGTCTTAATGACAAAGTCACTTTGCCGACAATAAATCGGGTGCTAGGTAAGCCGATCTGACTTCATTAGGTGATATAGGAGGCTGCCCAAAGCCATCATCAGTCTGGAAGAAAGCCATGTGTGTTGGTCGCACAAATGGACATTGATTTTTCAATAAACTGGAACTCAAAGCCAACATCACGCCAGTGATATCTTCCCTCAGGAGAGATGATTTCTCGCTCATGCCTGGCACCGTGTCTCAGGTCTTATATTACAAGAATTACATGGGTGAAACAGAGTAGAAAGCAGCAGTGTGCTTAAGTCATGTGATAAATGAAGCAATTAAGTCAATTAGATGCACTGTTACTGAGTTCTATCTCTTTAGCTTCATAAAATAAAATTTAAAATAGGATCATCTGTGCCCACTCGATAAAATTAGAGTTCTGTGGGGCAGAAAAGACAGGGTCACTGAAGTCTGAGAACTGTGCTCCTTTTATCTGGGGAATATTATTACCTTGTTACAAGGATTTAACCATTTCTTCTTCAAGGCATATTCTATATGTCTGTTTCATTTGAAAGATCATTGTATCATTGATTTTGAACTGGAAAGTATCTCAGAATTATTTCATCTAAAACCTTTATTTCAAAGATGAAGAAACAGAAGCCAATGCAGTTGTTTATTTCATCTCCCTGCCCCATTTTATAGAGAAAGAAACTGAGAGCTTCAGTCAGTTGTCCAAGGTCATGCAGGTAGAAAGTAGGGCAATCAGAATTTGAACTCAGGTCTTCTGATTTGAGATGTAACATTTCTTCCCTTGTGCCACACAAACCAAGAAGAATATGTTGGATTTGGCCTGTGTTCAATTTGTTAAAATGTGTATCTTTTTTTAAATGACTCTTTTTGGCCCCTTACTTTAGATAGTGCATGGAAGGAATCCTGGGCTTGGAGTCAGGAAGATGGAAATCCAAATACAGAATCAGGCTCTTACTAGCTCTGTAACTTTGGGCAAGTTACTTAACCTCTGCTTACTAAGTTTCCTCAACTTTAAAATAGAGACAATAATAGCATTTATCTCTAAGGGTCAATCAAATGAGAAAATATTTATAAAGTGCTTAGAGCATTGCCTGGCATGTAGTAGTTGCCATATTAATGTTTTTATTTTTAATTTTTTTTCATTCTCCACATTCTTGCTTCTTTAAGGAGAAAGGTCATCCTCAAGGAACTTCAAAATTTTTGGTGCTGTGTATGAAATGCAGTCATTATCAGATTTCAGGACAGCCCACATTTCCAATCCCACTTTTCTAGGTCTCTGATTTATTCAAGTTATTTTGTCAAATAAAATAGTTTGATAAGGACAGCTCTTATTCTTGTAGCACTTTAAGATTTGTAACATGATTTTTAACCCCATTTTACAGATGTATAGACTGAGGCTTAGAGAAATTTATTGATTTTCCCTTGGTCACAAAGTTAGAATTTAAACTCAATTATTCTGCTTCAAAATCTAACACTATTTCCATAACACTCCACTAATTCTTATTTTAGTGGGTCTACTGACATGAGAAATGTATTTCCTTGGGACAGGAACTGGGGGATTTAGTTGGCTCTCAAAGTATTCTGTATTTAAATATGAGCATTTTTCAGTCAGCCACTTGTGTTCCAAAGGTTTATTGCTACATTGACCATTTCAAACTTGGGACACTTTCCCAAAGAAATATAGGAAAATCCAAGGTGATTAGTTTTCCCAGGCAGTCTAGGAAAACTTTTTTATCCTTCCTCAATTGATCAACAAGTATTTATTAAATGCCTACTATATTCCAAACAAAATGTACTGGGAGTTAATATTCACTTGGTTGTGGGCCCAGGGAGAAGGGAACGCACATGATAAAAGAGGAATAAGGAGTGCCAAGAGCCCTAGGTAAAAGGATTGATCCTAGGAAAATAATTGAAAATGATGAAATCTGTCCATTTGATTAGCCCCCTTCCTATTTCTATTTCTGTGCCCCCCTTTTCCCTTTCTGATACTTCACTTCCTCTGAAAATGGCAGCACAGGGAAGAAATGTTGCTTTGTCCTCTTCACACCATTGCCCCCAATCCATGCCTGCCTTTGTTCGTAAGGGTTCTGTGCTCTAAAATTATATACCTTCCTTCCCACAATTCCAATGATCATATCTGGCTACCAAAAGTCTACTCATAACCTACTCAGAGGTGTCTGAATTTTTAAAAGAAAAGTTTCTTTTCTCCAAATTAAATCTCTGACAAGTAGAATTTCACTAAGCAAAACAAAGAAAATGGGAGAGGACATGAAATGGGAGAAATTTAAAAAATGGGAGATGATATTAGCAGCATCTTTTAATATTTTCTATATGAGAAAAACAAAGTTCGTCCTCATTGCCTCCTCATTGGATATAGATCATGGTAGGATTAGTGATTTAGAGCTAGAAGAGACTTCAAAATCTATTTTCCTCATTTTGTAAAGATGAAACTAAGACCCAGAGACATTGAATGGCTTGCCCAGGATCAGTCACTCCATCAATCCAACAAGCATTAATTAAGTGTCCACTATCTGCAAGGCACTGTGCTAAATGCTAGGGATATAAAGAAAGACCAAAAGATAAAACAAACACCTAAAACAGTCTGTTCTCAAGGAGATCACCAACTAATGGGAAAGACAACAAGCCAAGATCTTTGGATAGACAGGATATATAAATGCAAGTTTTGTAAATTGGAGATAATTTTAGAGGGAAGTTACTTAAGATTAAGGAGGATACAAACAGTAAATGTCTAAGGTGGAATTTGAACCCAGGTCTTGCAAAGTCCAAAGCCAAGACTTCACCCACCCTATGACACCACTTCAGCGCTATCATAAGCTCATAGATTTAGAACTGGAAGAAACTGTTGAAGTCATCAAGGCCAATCTACTCATTCTACAGATGAAGAAACCATAATCCAGAGAAGTTAAATCGTTTGTCCAACATGACACAAGCTGAAATTTAAATAAGAATCTCTTGACTCGAAATCCCATATCCTCCCCACTGATTCACACTGGTGGTCCTGTGTTTTTCAAAGCAATGCCTACAGAGTGCAAACTCTAGCAGGATCTCTTAAGCTAGAAAGCAGGCGTGAGCTGGGGAGCTAAGCAAGGTACAGACCTGGTGATACCTATTGCCTAAAAGCCAAGCTATGATTAATTATCTGGTTCATCACACTGCTTGGCGCATAGTCTGTGTTTAATAAAATGCTGATTGACTAGTCATCTAGCCTAGCATTCGGGTGACACATTTTTTATTAACATAAACTCTTGAACACTATTTGTTAAATTATAGAGGCATTACAATCTGCTCTGGTAGAGGGAATACCCACACCATCTAAATCATATGGCAGAGGGGAAGAGAAGGAGACTTGTATCTGTATTGGTTGGTTGACTCTTCATGATCCCATTTGGTGTTTTATAGGCAAAGATGCCAGAGTGGTGTGCCATTTCTTTCTCCATTTTGTCAAGCAACCAGAGCTTAAGTGACTTACCCAGGGTCACACAGCTAGGAAGTGTCTAATTCTGGATTTGAACTCAAGTCTTCCTGATTCCAGACCCAGTCGTCTATTTCCTGAGCCATCAGAATGAGTATAAACTTAACAAACTTTCTATTTATATCATGATTCATCCTTGCGATATCTCTATGGTAAAACTGTACACCCATTTACAGATGGAGAAACTGAAGTTTACAAAACTGGAGTTTGATATTGCTTCCTGTTAGAAGCAGGAATCTAAACATTTCTCAGCTTCTTTCCTTTCTCTATTTCTGAACCCACAAGGGCAGCTAGTGGCTTGGAGATAGACCAATGGGCCTGCAGTCAGGAAGACCTGAGATTAACCTACTAGCTGTGTGACAGGGCAAGTCACTTAACCTCTGTCTGACTCAGTTTTGTATGAGAACAATAATCCCATCTACTTTTCAGGACAGTTCCAAGGAGGAAATGAGATAATGTTTGTAAAGTGCTCCATAAACGGTAGCTATTATCATTCTTTTCTTCAAAAACCAAGGATATTTTTTGTTTTTGTTATTATTTTGTTCATTTCAAAGACTGACGATGAGGGCTCTGGTAGCAGGGTGAGTTGGGATGAGGAGGAGCTGAAGACAGCACAAGGAGAGAAGCAAACACTTTGTCTGTATGGATGGCTTGTAAAAATGGGTTTGAAAGTGGAGGAATGACCAGGAGCGGTGGCAGGCGTCCGTAATATCATCTACTGGGGCAAGCTGACGCTGGTGATCCTCTCAACTTCAGGAGTTCTGAGCTGCAGGAGGGCTAAAGCAAATGAGAGATAGGTACTATATGCAGAACCACATGAAGAAGCCCTGATAGCAGGGAGCCAACAGGCTACTAGAGAGAGGACCATTGGACTAGGCCGGAAATGGAACAAGTCAAAGTTTCTGTGCTGATCAGCGGTGATTGGTTGCTGAGCGTCCAGCCTGGGTTATATATAGAGACCTAGTCTCCAAATAAATAAACAAATAAGAAAATAGGTAAATGAATAAATGGCTGGATGAACTGATCAATAGAGGAATAAATGAATGAATAAATGAATGAATAAGCAATGAATGAACCAATAAAGGAATGAAAGAACAAATAAAAGAATGAACTAATGATTGAATAGAAAGTTGAGGACTGTTAAAATGAGGAAAGCCTTTCTTTGGTCTCAAATGCCTGGATCAAACGTTATGCCCATATACCAAAATAAATGAGGTTATACTACATTTAATGACTATTTTTCTTGCATTTCAGTTTCTGGTAAACCATAAAAGTGAACCTGCAATGAGAATGAATTTCATAATGAATGACATAGCTTTATTTCAGCCATTCCAGGGAAAGTCATTCCACTCACAATTCATAGGAACTGTTTCCATAGAACTGATGTAGCATCCTTTTATTTCTTCCCCACCTCCTCCACTGTACTGAGCAGCAAGGCCTTCAGCTGTTGGGGGAGGGGAAAATTTGAAGGCTTTGCAAACTTAAGAATCACAGAAGTTAAGAAAGAGAGATACTATAGATGTACTCAAGAACTAAGAGACTGGGGGTATATAACATTGCTCTTGGCTGTGGAAACTTGAGGAGAGAAAGGAGTGATGCAAGAGGTGTCCTGAAGGTAGAATCAGCAACATCTAGTGAATGGCTTGAAATGAGGGATGAAAGAGAAGGAAAGATCAAGAATAACACTGAGGTTATAAGCCCAGGATAACTAGATGGTAATGCCTTCAACAGAAATAGAGACATTTAGAGGAGGTATGAGTTTTGGAGCAAGTGGAATATAATGGAATTCATATTGGCCATGTTGAGTTTGAGATGTGAATGGTAGATCCAGGAAGATAGTTGTCTAATAGACAATTGATTATGTAAAAAAAAAAACAAAACTGTCCAATAGACAATTGATTATAAAACCGTGGAACTCAAGAGAGAGATTAGAAATGGATATATCCAAATGGAGGTAATAATTAAACAAAAAGAAGCTAGTTAGATCAACAAAGAAGAAATTGTAGGATAAGGAGAGAAGAGAACCTAGATAGAAAATGACTTGGAGAGACATTCACACTTAGAGGGGGGAGGATTATGAATAAGTTGGCAATGGATCCTGGACAGAAGTAGTCAGATTTGTGGGAGGAGAGTCAAGAGAGAGTTATGCAATGGAATCCAAGACAGAGAAGAGTATCCAGTAAGAAGGGATGGCAAATGGTGTCAGAAGCTGCAAAAAGCATACAAGTTGAGAAGAGGTAATTTTTTAAAATTAATTTTTAGTTTTCAACATTCACTTTCATAAGATTTTGAGTTCTAAAATTTTTTCTCCTCCCTCTCATCCTCCCCCTCTCCAAAATGGCATGCAATCTGATTTGGTTATACATGTATAATCGTATTAGGCATAGTTCCACAGTCATGTTGTGAAAGAAAAATCAGAACAAAAAAGAAAAAAAAACATGGGAAAGAGAGAAAGAGAGGGGGGGGGTGGGAGGGAGAGAGAGAGAGAGAAATAGCATGCTTGGATCTGCATTCAGACTCCATAATGCTTTCTCTGAATGTGGATAGCATTTTCCATCATGAGTCCTTTGGAATTGTCTTAGATCATTGTATTGCAGAGAAGAGCTAAGTCTATCAGAGTTGGTCATTGTACAATGTTACTGTTACTGTGTACAGTGTTCTCCTGATTCTGCTCACTTCAATCAGCACCAGTTCGTATAAGTCCAGGTTTTCTGAAATCTGCCTGCTCATCATTTCTTATAGAACAATAATATGGTCACTGTCTTTAAATCATTGACTTTACACGCTAGCTGTGTGACCCTGGGCATGTCACTTAACCCTGTTTGCCTCAGTTTAGCCATATGAAAGAAGGAAATGGCAAACCACTCCAACATCTTTGCCAAACAAACCCCAAATGGGGCCATGAAAAGTTAGACGCAACTGAAACAACTCACCAACAACAACAACAAAATTTGGTGAAAGCCCTTTGGATACATTGGCAAATACAAAGACCTGATGGCAAGGAACTGAGAAGTGAGTGGATGATTAGGCAGTGAGAGTGGGTAACTCTTCCTAGGAAATTGGATGTAAAAGGAAGAAAAAATATTTAATGATAGTTTAGGAGAATGGTAGAGTCAGGTGAAGGTTTTAAAGGATGGAGGGAAGGAGACAGCAGAAAATCAGAAAGATGAGAAAGTGGGGAGTTAATCATTGTTGGGACAAGTTCCCAGATGACAGTGAATGGAATGAAAGGTACATAGTGACAAGCAGGGATTCCTGTTCATTGGAGAGTGGAATATAGTAGGAGAGGACAGGTGACGATAAATCAAGGCTTTGAGACTTTGGAGAGACGATGGGGCTCAGGATCCATGACCTATATTTTGTAAAATTAGTGGAAAATGAGATCAGATGGTAAGAGAGCAAGGAACAGAGGAGGTTTCATGTGGAGGTTAGTAATTTTAAGTTGGAAAGAACTGAAGTATTGCTGTGTAGCAGTGAGGATTCAGTCAAAATTGGATGAATTTTAATGAACCATTAGATGATTTTTCCAGCAGCATAGCTAATGGAAGGTGATGAGGATGACTGAGGGTTAGGGAATGTCAGGAGATAAATGGTGACGAGATAAGAAGACAAAGTCTTTAGAAACAATTTGCTTAATCTCTCTCATCCACATTTTCCTTATCTGAAAAATGAAAATAAATAATACCAGTGGTAACTGCCTCACAGGATCATTGTGGGGATCGATCAATGGAAGTAACACAACAAAACTCTTTGGAAACCTTAAAGCGACATATAAAAGCTAGCTATTATTATGTCCCTAATGAAGACTGATCTTCCTTCTGAATAAACTGGGTCATGTCACTCCTATTCTCAAAAATCTATACTGGTTCCCTATTGTCTAGCAAATAAAATTCAAACCCCTTTGCCTAATTTTCAAGGCTATATACAAATGGATCCTACCTTTTCTTTCTTGACTTGTCTCACCATTTTACCTGTATTTTAGTACTTTGGTTAAACTGAAAGACTGTTTCTTGACCTCCTCTTGTGTATTTACTTCTATGCCTTCATCCATGCCCAGAATGTTCTCCCTCTCTTTCAGCCTTTGACTCACTATCTACTTTAAAGCCCTACTCACATGCTATCTCCTCAAGAAAACCTTCTATGATGCTCCTTCCCTATATCATTGACAATGACTTCTCCTTTCTAATCTCACACAGCATTTTTTGCCCATTTCTATTACACTTAATATATAACATCGTACAGACAGCAAGGGAGGTTTTTTTTCTCACTTTTTCATGAGGCCAAGGACTATATCTTATCTAAACTTTAGATTTCCCTCATAACTTAGCATGGTAACACACAGCAGATTCTTAAGAAGTATTTGTTGAATTGGATCAAAATGCAAAAATAAACAAAACCTCTTGTCTGGAACATCCTGAAATCCCCTGTGGCCCTCAGTCCCCTCTAGAATCAGCATGCAATTTATGGAAAACAGCATAAAAAGCCATCAATAGGAATGACCTTATCTTTATATCTACTCCATCTTCCTTATAATACAAAGTTCTATTTTTTCCGTAAAGAGCTAGGGTTTCTAAGGTTTCTAGCTGTTGGAGAATAATAGTAGAAAGAAGTTAGTGATTCTCTCTTCAAACTTACACATAAAAACTTTAGATTATCTCTCAAGGGGGGGAGGGTGGATGAAGTCTTATGTCTCCTTGTTTCATAGATTTTAATCCTAAGGTTTGAGCCTCTCACATTGCTGAATTTGGACCTATTCCTTTTGAGTAACTAGTTCTATATGAACTTCCCTCCAAATGGGTTGAATAACAAAAACTAATTTGAAATGAAAGAACGAACCTTATAGCAGTGACATCTGAGGAAATAAACATGCTGGGTCTAGTGCCAGAGAGGACAGAATTTCAGTTGAATGGAGCCACAGTCAAATGGAGAAACATCATGATTGTGTTCCTACAGGGGACACCAGAGCATTCAGATAAAAAGGAAAAATCTAGTCAATCATTAATCTACTCCATCTCTGTCACCACAAACAACTGAATTACCTGTCTGATTTGAAGCAAACTACTTTACTCCCATGAGCTTCAGATTGCTCTTCTATGAGAGCGTCAGACATGGAGTCAGGAACACCTGAGTTCGAATTTTACCTTGGACATTTACCAGCTGTGTGACCCTACACAAGTCACTTAACTTCTCTCAGGCTCAATTTCCTCATCTGAAAAATGGAAATAATAATAATAGCCCGTATCTCACAGGGCGATTATGAGGCTCAAGTAAGAATACATATATATTTATGCATAGATATACATATATATGTAATCACACATAAATACACACATATAACACATTATACACACACACACATATACATTATGCAAACTTCAAAGTGCTAAATAAATGCTGGGCAGTATTATTACTATTAAAATGAGGGTGTTAGATCAGATAATTTCTGAAATACCTTCTAGCTCTTGATGTATGATCCCAAGACTCCCTGATTGGTTGAATCTTATATATCCCATCCAGATATTTGGTGATATATAGATACAACATGGACAGCTATAGGTGGTGCTGTGGATAGAGCACCAGGCCTGGAGTTAAAAAGAGCTAGGCTCAAATCTGGCCTCAGCTGTGTGATCCTGGGCAAGTCACTTAACCCTGCTTGCCTCAGTTTCCTCATCTGTAAAATGAGCTAGAGAAGGAAATGGCAAACACCTCCATTGTCTTTGTCAAGAAAACCCCAGATGGGGTCACAAAGAGTAAGAAAATGACTGAGATGACTAAACAACAATAACAAAAGATATAGCCTAA
>CM053594.1:103470284-103500576 GCA_028646575.1 Pseudocheirus occidentalis
AAAGAAAGAAAGAAAGAAAGAAAGAAAGAAAGAAAGAAAGAAAGAAAGAAAGAAAGAAAGAAAGAGAAAGAAAGAAAAATGTTCTTAACTTTATTTAGTCTAACAGAAGAAACCATGCACTAGTACTGACTTAGGTCTGCTTGGCTTCAATTCTATCAACTAACCACACTCAGCTGGATGGCAACCACTGCCGCAGTGTGCCTGGCCTTTGCATATTCATGAGGGGAGTTTTTCCACCCACAGTGTAAGGTCCTGATCTGGGATTCCAATTCTTTAGTGAGAATGAGGAGGAAAATGAAAGCACCCCAAAAGAATATGACTACTGAGGCTCAGTGCTGAGTCCCCTGTCCAGTGACTTCTTACTTCTACCTGCCTCTAGAAATCACCAATATAATCATTTTTTCATGCTCTAACCTCTGATGGCAACTTCTCATTTTAAAATCTCTTTTGCCTTCTTTTTATTCAAAAAGAAAAGAAAAGAAATGGTTTCAAGCTTTCTGTGCTCTTGGTTCAGTCTGGTTTATGGCCACTGTGGGCCATCTGTCAGCTCCCCATTGCCATGCAATACCAAAAACATTTTTAAGACCGCTAATCTCCCTCTCTGTCCCTTTGGCTTTCCTGCTCCTGACCACAGAGTGACAACATCTTCTGCACAGTTCCCCAAAAAACAGCCCTCTACATTTCAGTAGAATAAGCTCCCTCAAAACATATCCTAACTTCCTTCAGGAAATCTGCCTGAGTTCTGAAAACTCCTTGACACTTCACTCTTCCATTACCCTCAGCTTCACCTGCTTCTCTCTGGGTCACAGGGTTCCTTAGTCTAATTTAGTCCAACTACTCACAGGAGGGCAATCATTTCTCTTGGCAGGGTGATCATTTTCACATCTGGCAGCAAGGTGACATGTCTCAGTGGGCATCTGAGCAAAGAGGAAACTCCATTTTCACCACAGCCCTATAATCAACACATTGTGGGACCTTAGGCCAAATTATTGAAACTTTTGGACTCCACCAACTCCTAGTGTGAGCAGAGGGGGAAGATAAACAAAGGTTGTGGAGGCAGTGGGTGTGAGGAGACCTTCATAAAAACTACTGGAGATTAAATAGCCCTTCTCCACAGGTAAAAAAGACTATTTATTTTTCCCTTTGAAAGTGCTTTCTTTAGAAAAAAAAGTCACATATACATGTATGTAGATAGTCAACTTCATGAAATCTTAATACCAATGTGCATAAACTATTTGAATCTAAGACTTATTCTATGAGGAATAACATACCAAAGTGATTACAAAGTTAGGCCTGGAGTCACCAAGTCCTTTGTTCAAATCCTGTCTCTGACACACATAGCAAGTCACCCAACCTCTTGGTGCCCCAGGTAGCACTCTAAGACTATAATTTACAAATGAGTTGCTAGTCTGCATCCATGGAAGGAGTTTCCGTATAGGGAGTTCCCACCTATGCTGAAAGTTCCTGGTCTGGATGAAAAAAAAAAAATTAGCTTACATCCCACACTGGTGGAGAGACAAAAGTCAGACATGTTTTATATTTGATGTGTTGCTAGGAACTTCCATAATGAGCCTTGGCCATCAAATACAATCCCTTCCTCCCCAACCCCATTTCATAGATGAGGAAACTTAAGTACAAGGAAGGTAAATTATTTCCCATGGATGGTGAAACTTGTAGGTGTTGAAGGTAAGATTTGAATCCAGGCACTCCTGGACTCTGACCCTGAATCCCTTACCACTTTACCATGCTACCCCTTAATTATTTTTTTTAACAAATGTTTACTTCGATGTTTTAAACAATCATGATTTTATCAGTGTAGGTATTCAGTCCATCAGTACAGGTCATGACCCATTGTACAATTTACAGTTTGTTGAATACTGTTTTGACCAAAGAACATCACCCTGCATTTCCCTAGCAGAGAGGATCACAGGTCTCAACCACAGCTATAAACAACATAGAAAAGAAAGCTCTGGCACCAAAGTTCATGGCACTTTCAAATAGTTCAATCACAGACATAGATAATGATTTTATTTCATTTATTGATTGATTGATTGCTTTTTGGAGGGAGGATGGCAGGCAATTGGGGTCAAGTGACTTGCCCAAGGTCACACGGCTAGTATGTGTTAAGTGTCTGAGGCCAAATTTGAACTCAGATCCTCCTGACTCCAGGACCAGTGTTCCATTCACTGCACCACCTTAGAAATTATATTAAAGAAGATGCATTACCATCTGCTACATGCTTTGAATATATTTGTATTTACTCAGTATATTTGTTTTGTATCAATTGATATATGTAACTGTTTCCTTCATTATAATAATGACAGCTAGCACTTAAATAGAGCTTTGTAAAGCATTTTACAAATGTTATTTCATTTCATCCTCAAAGCTACACTGGGATGTAGATGCTTTTATTATCCCCATTTTATAGATGAGGAAACTGATGTGTTTGAAGGTTAAATGACTTGCCTAGGGTCACATAACTAGTAAGTGTTTGAGGAAGATTTAAACTCAAGTCTTCCTAGGTGCTCTGCATTCTCCGGAAAAGATGGGACCAACCACAGCCTGCGGGGTGGGGTTTAAAGAGGGCAAGAACATGAGGGAGATCCACATCCACTTGTGCCAATGCTTGGCCAGTAGCCAATGAGTGAGGGACTTCATTGAGAAATACTACGTGGAGCTGAAGAAGGCAAATCCCGACTTCCCCATCCTTATCCATGAGCACTCTCAGGTGCAGCCCAAGCTATGGGTCCCCTATGCTTTTGGTCAGGAGAAGAATGTCTCATTGAACAAGCTTGGTAGTGAACAAGTGGCCACAACTCTAGTGAATGTGATGCAAAGCAAAGCCTGAAGTCTCAAGAAAGCATTAAGAAAAGCTGCCTCAGAGCTTGGGCTCTATGGGACTAAGAATGAACGTGTACATATTTTAAAATTATTAAATTATCTTTTTGTCCCAGTGCCCCCCTAAGGACCATGGGACCTTTCCATCTGACTTGTGACTGAAATCTCCTTTCCTCATTGTCTCTTTCTATTAGAATATGAGTTCCTTATAAGTAGGGATGGTATTTATTATTGATATCTTCAGCTTTTAGCACAGTGTTGCCCATAGTAAGCAATTAATCATTTTTATTAATCCATTTGTTCATTCATTCATTTTGCTGGTGCTCGGGATAGACATATTGTTCCTAAATTGGGTCATATTCAAAGCTCTTCCAACTTGGTGGGTCCTGACAGAGACTTCATTTTGCTGGAAGATCCTTTGGGAATACAGAGGCACCTCTGTACAACGATAGGACATAGGAGTAGAATTTTCATTTTCCCTTTATCCTGTGATACAGCAAATGCCACCATTTCTTTTCCATTTTTATTCATGTAAACATTATCAAACTACCCAGAAGCATCATTGTCTAAGAAGAAAAGATTTTTATATCGTCTTCCTAGGTATCTGGATTAGAACTTAACATTCTGGGGCGGCTAGGTGGCACAGTGAATAGAGCACCGGCCCTGGAGTCAGGAGTACCTGAGTTCAAATCCGGCCTCAGACACTTAACACAAAAAACTAGCCATGTGACCTTGGGCAAGTCACTTAACCCCAACTGTCCTCCAAAAAGCAAAAAAAAAAAAAAAAAAGAACTTAACATTCTTTAATCAGCATCTGGAGAGTAACCTCATGTCAATTCTAAAAGTTAAAATCTGATATTTTATCCTACATGAGCTGCCAACTGAAGTACTGGGTTTTAATGTCCCTGTGGCATTCCCATTGAATTCTGACTTAGAGTCAGGAAGAAACAGGTTCAAATATGGCCTGAGTGGCCACGGGCAAGTCAGTTAAACTCTCCGAACCCCAGGTACTCATCTGCAAAATAGGGCAATGCATCTCCTAGTGTCCACATCCCAGAGTGTAAGGCTGTAAGTGGGTGTAAGGCTCAAATTAGATAATATCTATAAATGTCTTTGAAAACTTCAAATGATATATAGTTATTATCCTGCTGATTATTGTTATAAATAACTATGTAATTGTTTCTTACTCTATCAGTTAACAGATCTGTGTTGTATTTTTTTTCTCACATACGAATGTCAATTGACATCAGAGGCAGCTTTAATATAGTAAACAGAGTCAGAAAAAGATTGTCTCAAGTCCTGCCTCAGAGGTGTGTGACCCTCATCAAGTCAACTAATTATTCCATGCTCTGGGTAATTCTCTAAGATCCCGAATTTCAGAAGAATAGCTAATGTCTACTGGTAAAGTAGAAGTATTTTACCTCATGCAAAGTTTCCTACACCAATGAAATCAGAGGTTCAGACACAAATTTTTCAAAATCCAACATCATCTCCTTCCCTGATAATAAACACCTCCATTTTCAGTCATATATAATAAAATTCTCTGCAGTCTCATCAGATCATGAAACTTTTTGAGTTTTAACTAATGATCATCTAACAAGATTAGCTAAATTATTTGTCTGATTTTCCAATTTGTATACGTATTTAAAAGTACATATTGTGAAGGCCTATAGATTATATTTTCTAACTTTTACCACAGCATTCATTGAATATACTTATAATTAGTTTTGGGGACATGTCTTTATTCTAGGTCATATACAGTTTTCTTAAGTACAGATAAGGCACTGAATTCTTTGATTTAATTCTCCTTTTGGTCACTCTATTGTTTCTCTTTGTGCTTTTTTCTTTCTGTATAAATTTGTGTTTATGTTATAATAGATTTCTTCTTTCATAGCTTTAGTATTTGTCTTTGTTGGAAGCATAAAGAGGGGGAGGGGAAAGGAGACTAGAGCCATTTTTCCAATGTCTTGTGATGTAATGGATGATATAGAATCAAACTCGTACAATCCATAACTCCAATGTTTTCTAACTTCCAAGGAAAAGGAAGGGGATAACTATATTATTTTTAAAGGAATGATGAAAGGACCATCTGAGTGTTTGAAGTGATCTTCAGGAAGAAATAAAAGTGAGAGGAAAGCATTTTGCTTAATGGGCAAATCTTTAATGAGGTATTTATGGAAGGATATAGGCAATCAGCACACAGGATAGAAGGTATGGGTGGGTTGCAATCTGTATACTGTGCTTAATAAATATCTATTGAATTTATTTTGGCCAGTGCAGGAAGTGTCAACATTGAGACCAGAGATTTAAGTCATTAGCTTTATTTTTACTTCTACTTCCAGCATTTTTTAGGGTAGAGAAGGTGACATCTCCACAGGGATGGAAGTCTTTTTGAAACTGGGCATGTATGGGTGGGTTTGCTCTCTAGTCATGGATTTTGGAGAGTGTTTTGAGTTTTCATTTTTTTAGATAACTATGATATTTCCTCCCACTTTCTGAATGACATGACAACAAAAGCATAAAAAATTGGCAATTTTGATGCACCTTCTTCCTGGCTTTATTATCTTGGTTTGTACTTCATTGCAATTAGAAACATACATAAATTACATTATATCCTCTAAATCATAGCAGGACCTCAGTAAATTGCATATCATTTCTAATCTCTACTGAAATTCTTGAAAAAAGATGGCCGTGCTATGATTTTTTTTTAAATGTTGGTGGACACATGAGTGCCTTCTCCTTTATAGGATACACAGAGCCAGTTTTTGGAAGCTCTTAAAAAGGAGCTGGGGCTTATGCCAACTGATTTTTTGTGAGATGATGTGAAATAAATACACAAAAGAAACAAGGCATTGAGTATATTCAAAGGCCAACTTGAAGAAATGTGGCATAACTAATGATTTCTGGGAAATCGCCTCAGCTGGGTCAGAGGTGTCATGCAGTAGTTAGAGGTGGAATAACTCAGTTGAGGCCAAA
The DNA here is from genome assembly GCA_028646575.1 of Pseudocheirus occidentalis. Lineage (NCBI taxonomy): Eukaryota > Metazoa > Chordata > Mammalia > Diprotodontia > Pseudocheiridae > Pseudocheirus > Pseudocheirus occidentalis. The sequence continues at coordinate 103,476,099 of CM053594.1, forward strand.
ATACTCTGCAGATTTTATAGCAAAACTGGGGATTTAGAGCAAATCTTCCAAATCACGAGTTGACTTACTTGAAAAAAGGCAAAGGTGCAAGAGAAACAAAATCCCTGATTTATCTAGAATTTGATTATTATTTATATTCACAAATATATACATCAGAAATAAAGTATGAAACATCCTTTTTCCCTAAATTACAGGATCTCAAAGCTGGAAACAAAAACCTTATAGATCATCTTCTCTAACACACATCATCTACATTATGCCTAACAAATAGCCATCTAGTCTCTGCCTAAAGACCTTCAAGGGTGAGAAAATCACTTCCTTCTAAGCCAGCTCAATTTATTTTTTGGACAATTCTAATAATTAGAAAGTTGTAACATGTTGGGGGAAAATCTGATTCTCTACAACTTCCACTATGTCAGTATGATCAACAGTTGTTGAGTGCTCATGATGTATACATCATTATAATAGTAGATAACATTTATTCAGCACTTTAGGGTTTGCAAAACACTTTAAACATGATCAAATTCAGTAAGGGACTTGTCCATGGTTATATGGCTAGTAAGCACCTAAGCAGGATCTGAACTCAAGTCTTCTTTACCACATATCTAGCATTCTATGTGCTATGCCACCTAGCTGCCTTACTATGCTAAGCTCTTCCAGGAATAGAAAGATACAAAAGATATGGTTCTAGTCCTCTAGGATTAAGAGACTGAATCTAGCTGGGATAACCAAACAAGATTTCATGATAGTAATGTGGTAGGTTGATCTTCAAAGATAAGCATTAAACAAGGAGAAGGACTATCCATCTATATGGGGAGAATTGCATAGCCAAAGGCACTGGAAAGCTCAAGCTATATTCATAAACTTACCTTAAAGCTCATTCATAAACCATGTTGACTAGAAAGTAAGAGCTCAGCATTTTCCTTTTTTTAAGAATTGGTGATGAAACATCTAAGACTGAGAATGTGAGACTGAGGCTATAGATACATGAGGAAAACATTCAGGATGGACAGATTGCTAACTACTTACCAGTGGTATTAGAATGTATAGTTTCCGATATCATAAGTTAACATCCTAATGAAATATAGAGGAAAGGAGGGAACTAAGAACAGAGTTTTAAAGAACCTATAAGCATTATTTATATACATATACATATACATATACATATACATACACATACACATACTCATACACATACACATATACATATACATACACATACACATACACGTACACATATACATATACATACGTTTAGTGGAAAATGGACAAATCATTTCAACTAGTTCACTAGACTTTAGTTTCCTCATCTGTAAAATGAAAGGTTTTACAAGATGATTCTAAGGTCCTTTTGTGTTGAATCTTGGATGCTTAAAGAGAATGCTTCAAAGGATAATTTTATTAATGGCTGTAGCTATTGCCCAAGTGGTTCTTATTAGGTTTTTGGCCTAGATCCTGAAGGGTACCCAAGATAATAGACCAAGAATCACAACAGAGATAGAACTTCATCGACCCATTTGGAGCCTCTACCACTTCTGCAAGTGGGGTAGGCCTTGGCTAAACTCTGCTACCACCCTTGCTATGACCTAGTTGCTGTACAGTACTCCAGTACCTGAGAGTAATGGTAAAGATTTAACTAGATGGAAGCAGGAAAATAAGGTTTAAGGGGGAGAAAAAAGGTCACTTAAATAAGTTTATAAACCAGGAGAGGAGAATCTAGAGCAGGGATTCTTAAACTGTGTGTGTGTGGGGTGTGTGTGTGTGTGTGTGTGTGTGTGTGTGAGAGAGAGAGAGAGAGAGAGAGGGGGGAGAGGGAAGAGAGAGAGAGAGAGACAGAGAGAAAGAGAGAGAGAGAGAGAGAGAAACCCCTTTGGCAGCCCAGTGAAATCTATGGGCTCTTTGGAATAATATTTTTACATTTATAAAATAACATACATGGGATTAAAAAGGAAAACAATTATAGTGACAAGAAAATCAAACTGATTTTCTTAAAAAACAAATTCATGGATGCCAAGTTATCACTCATACACAGACTTGCTTTTCCTTGAAGACTCCTCTGAACTGACAACAATTGATGGACCACTTCATCTCACTGAAAATTTTCTTGCTCCACAGAAAGCTAGTCTAGAGACATATAGCCATAGAGTCATACAGACCCTGTTTTGAAAATTGACCAAACAATCCCAAGTATTGGTATAGCATCCAGCTTTGATATATAAAACTAATTGTAGGGGAAGAAAGTGTGTGGCTTCTCGGACCTGGCAAGCCCTTCTCGTCTTGTGAATTTCTATTACCTGGATCTTGCATAAACATCACTGTAAGAATGCATAGAAGTAAAGGATTCCATCTGCTATGTCTAATTGTTATTGGATCTGATTTTGCATCATGGATTCTGGATTCTTGTATTCTTTGATGGAGCTCAGTAAATGTAAAATAAGCAGTATTATTGAGAAATTAATCCTAAATCAGATCCATAACCTAAGGCCCTTCAGGGCTTATTTAACCAGGGATAGATAAAATTCAACTTTTATAATATGTTATATTATGCTATTTCATTTAAGCATTACAGCAACTTTGAGAGGTAGGTTCTATAAATGTTACTATTCTCAGTTTACAGATTAGGAAACAGATTACTAAAGTAACTTTACCATGCTTTAGTATAGCTAAGGACTGGGTTGAGATTTGAATCCATTGAATCTAAATCCAATACTCTCACCACATACCCTGCTGCGTCTCAAAGGACATGGCCTAAAAGTATAGCAATAAATAGTTAGCAATAGTTATGCTAACCAGAAATCCAGTCAGATCTGGAGATTGATGCATGGAATTTTCTCACAATTATATATATATATATATATATATATATATATGTATATTTCCAGCAACCCATTTATTATCTAAAAATTGGGCCCATGCCGATCAATCAGTTTTTGTTTTCAAGTTCCATTGATTGTTTACAGATACTTGGGGGGAGTGGGACAACTCTTTTTCCTCTTTTTCTGACTTCAGGGAATTGACTTCTTCACTCTGCTCCTCAACTTGGAAAGCCCCTAATCTTTCCTCCGATTAGAAACTAGATTATTTATTTTTAAAAATCCTATTTGTTTTCCTTTAACTAAATGGTCTTACTTGATGGTTTTTAATGAATAAAAATTTATCTCCCCCTGTATTCCGGGTCCAGTGCCATGTAGAGGATGCCTGGTCCTGATTTGTTAACACATTTGACATGCATTGCTTAATAAATTAATATGCACAGGAGCTGAACCTTTGTTTCCTCAATCATTTCAGATTCCACCCACCACAGCATATACTATCAAGTATTTGTGGAAGGACATAAATTAAAATAAAGTTCCATAGATTAAGAGCTTATGGGTGGACTGTGATCTGCATTGCTGCAGGGAGTACCCATATCAATCTATCACAGGTTCATTGTATGAATAATTTCTCTGCTAGATCATATACAACAATAGAAAGAAAAGAGAACCCTTTACATAAAGGAGGTGATGTGGACCTAGAGCTATTCACAGATGGCAACTATACCCTAAGAGCATCAGGTTATACCCCTGATCCTGGTAACTGAAAGACACAAAGGTAGACTCTCCCCTGGCTTTATAAAGTGGTTTGTGGAGCAAAAGAGCTATATAACTGGAATGCAGTAGTCCATGAATTGGTGCTGATTCAGAAGAGTCTTTAAGGAAGAAGAAGCCTGTGGATAAGGGAGAGAGTACCCAGAGTTCAAACCCCTATTTTATACATGTCTTCCAGCCAGAATCTGATAGCCCAACACCTCAGCAGTCATAACTACTGAAGAATAGGAAAAGAAAGTTGGTGCTGATGAAATCCTTGGTGCTATCAAGGGCTCCAGCGTAACTGTAGTTAAGAATTTATTTATATAGAGCCTTAACGTTTGCAACACTCTTTACATGCATTAATTCATTTGTTCCTCAACTACCACCCTCAGAGGTAGGTGCTATTATTAGCCCCATTTTACAGAAGATAAAACCGAGACACAGAAAGGTTAAATGACTTGATCAGGATCAGAGCTCAGGTTTTCCTGACTCTAAGTTCTATAACTCTATCCTTTGTGCCACCATCATAAATGGGCATGGTTTTATCAACTGAAACAGCATTAATCTTATGAAGTTACAATGCCATTAGCCTAAGTATTACTTGATCCATTCCATTCAACTTGCAGTTAAAACCACTTAGATGTGTTTATTGTCTCCCATCTCAGACTATGAGCTCTTCAAGAGTACAGACCATCTTACTATTTGTTTATATCCCCAGCACTTCACAGAGTGCTTTGTACACAGTAATTGCTTAAGAAATGCTTTTCTTTTATTCATTCCAAAGTAGGGAGTCTGAGAGGTGGAGATGAGGAAAAAATGCATATGGAAGACTTCCTGGTAAAAGGCACAGAGATGGGAGGCAGTGTTATATGTAAGAATCAGCAAGAAGGACACTTTGGTCTATAGTTTTTATGAAGGGGAGTCACATGTAAAATTATTGGAATTCTGGGCTGGGACCAGGCTTTAGATATAGAGCAAAGGAGTTTGTATTTGACCCAAGAGGGAGAAGCTAGGTGGCACAGCAGAGTGCAGCTGGAGGCAGGAAGTCTTGTCTTTATCTGCTCTCAGACATTCCTGGGCAAGTCAATTATTTGCCTTGGTTTCCTCATATGTAAAATGAGCTAGAGAATGGAATGGTAAACCATTCCAGTGCTTTCTTTGCCAAGAAGTCCCTAAATGGGGTCATAGAGAGTCTGAAATAACTGAACAATAAAGAAGGAATGCGTAGGGAGCCACTACAATTTACTGAGTAGGGGGGATGATTTAAACCTTTGGGAGTTCTTTGGTTTCTTAAATAGATCAGTTAGGGCAGCCTAGTGAAGAACTGACTTATGGACCATTGTGGTTGTAGTCATGGCTTATCCTTAGGTTCTTGAAGAAGACTATGACACCAGGAAGATGATGCCATGACTTGCAAGTAAATTGGATCTAAGTGAGGGGGAAGCTATGCCTCACTTTCTCCTCTGCAGACATCTGGGTCCAGTGGCCAGATGTAGATCAGGATCATTATGAGGTAGTAGAAACATATAGGCAACCCACAAAACTCCAAGTCTTTCACATTAATGAGAGTATGCTATAACATAATTGAGTCCACCTTCCAGAATTCCATGAATATCTCCTGGGCCTTGATAAAATTCTCTTACTTGGTGATTTCATCAGCTCCCATGGGATTAGTTATCATTTCTGTACATATGACTCATGAATCTGTATGTTGTCTCCTGAGTTCCAATAGCATATTACCCAAAGGCTTCTCAAATGCCAAAATAAACATGCCAAAAACCAAACTCATTCTCTTTCCTCCAAAACCTACTTTTCTTCCAGACTCCCTTATTTCTGCTTAATAGGGATCATTCTTCCATCTATCTATACCAGGTATTTACCCAAGTATGCAACAGTATTACTTAACTCCTCGTTTTCCTCATTCAATCAATTTTCATGTATTTTCAGTTTCCCTCTACAAGCCCTTTCTCTCTCCTCATATAGGCACCACTCATGCCTAGGACCTCATCACCTGCCACCAGGGATTATTGGAATAGCTTCCTAATTGGGATCTCTGCTTCAAGTCAAGTCCAGTTCCATTCCAATCCAACATTCCATATACTCATCAAAGTGATTTTCCTAAAACACAAGTTTGACCATGTCTTTTCCCTCCTCAGTAGACTTGAATGGCTTCCTGTTACCTTGAGGTCAAATAGAAACTTCTTTGCTTGGTAATTAAAGCCTTTCATGATTGATTTTAACATCCCTCTTAAAAGAAGAAGCTAAATAAGAGTAAACAAAATGCCGGAACTAGGCTCAAGAAGACCTCAGTTCCAAACCTGTCTCAGACACAGATGCTTTGAGGCCCCAGTGAAGTCACTTAACATTCCTTCAGGCTCAGTTTCCTCATCTAGCATTTGGAGTTCTATCAGTTCTAGCTCTAAATCTGTCCTTCATATCCTAAAGCATTATTTATTATTCCATTTTCCCTATGGTCCATCTAAACTGACCTTACTGCCTCACACACAAGGCACTCAGATATTCTGTGGTTATATCTTTGCACTGGTTGTCCCTCATACCTGGAATGCACCCCCTTTTCATCTCTATCTCTTTAAACCCTCGTTTCTTTCACAGTTCAGATCAAGAGCTTCTTTCTAGACAAAACCCTTCCTGAACCTCCCCGCTGCTAGTGACTTTGACTCAAGAATGGCACAGCTTTTTTGCATCCATTTTGAATGTATTTGTGTATTTACATGTTTTCTTTACAGCTAGAATGGAAGCTGCTTTAGGCAAGGTCTGTTTTCCGTCATATCCCCAGCACCTAAGAACATGAAGAAATGACAGATGGATTGAACACAACTTATTTTCATGTGTCTCAGTCACCTCACTGTAAGATTCCATTTACTTCTGCAAAGATTATCAAGGCCTAATATGTGAAACATTTTGCTGGATACTTGAAATATAAGGAATACAATCAAAGACTCCTAGCCCTCTTGTTCCTTAGATGTTATAGGAAAAAGGGATAATAAAACTTGCAAATGCAAACCTCGTATGGTTGTTGTGAAGCTCTAATGAAATTATGTAGACAAAAATGTTTTGTGAATTGCAACACACTGTAGACATTATTGCCGTCATTGTCATTATTGCCGAATAACCTGGTTTGGCTGTCAGATTGTCTTAAGAGTAGCCTATAGGGCCTGAACCAGACACTATTTGAGCTTCAAATTAGTAAGAGTAATGACAATAATAACTAGCATTTATATAGCACTTCCATTGTGCTAAATGCTTTACAAAGATCTCATTTGGTCCTCACAATCACTCCAAGAGGTAAATGCTATTGTTATTCACATTTTACTGTAGAGAAAATGAGGCAAACATAGGGTAAGTGACTTCCCCAAGGTCACACAGCTAGTAAGGGTTTGAGACCAGTTTTAAACAGTCATTCCTGACTCCAGGTCTAGTGCTCTACCCACTGTGCTACCTAGATACTTTGAGTCAAGAAAACAAGAGCTGCAAATGGCAGAAGATACAAGAGAAGCATGGAAAATATTTAACTATTCCACTTTAGGAAAATCCTCACCACCCATAAAATGAATCAGATGACAAAGACTTCCTGCTTTCCTACTCTTACTGGAAGAGATACTGGAAAAGAATAGCTTGCAATTCTTCACAGCTTCAAGAATGGAAAGAACTTGATGCTCTATTTTTTTTAAAAAGGATCATTTTTGCCTTTCAAAGAATGAGAGCTGTGAGAGCTACTTTTTTGGAGTATGTATATAAAGCAAAAATGCTGCCATTGAAAAATGTGTGTTGAAGGTTCTCTATTATACTTTTGATGACAATATATTATTATGCATTATTTATTATAAATAGCATTTGATACCACAGGGTAGAGGTTTTGAATTATGGACTTCTTTGGAGGTCTTCTAAAACCTATTGACTCCTTCTCATAACAATGTTTTTAAAGGTATAAAATAAAATACATAGAATTATAAAGAAAACCAAAAGAAAAAAATGTGTTGTCTTAACCTTAAAGTTAGTTCTATAATTTTAAAAAATGATATTCACTTTCATAATCAGATTATTATGGAAGTGAATAATAATGAAAGAAGAGAGATCATACAATTAACCCCAGATTTAACAATATCACATATTCCAGCTGCTCCTGCACCACAAATCCATAAATACTCACTGAAAGAGTACTAATGTGTAATAATAGAAATTTTGGTGGAAAGTACCACATTGCCCTTGTAAGCTCCAACAATCCTTGGAATTCTCATACATTTTTCCTAGAGGTAGCTAGGTCGCAGAGTGGACAAAGTACTGAGACTGGAATAAGGAAGACATGAACGTGAATCCAGCTACAGGTATTTATTAGCTGTGCAATCCTGGGCAAGTCACTTAACCCAGCGGTTCTCAACCTGTGGGTTATGTTCAGTTTGTAACAATAACAATACATCTTGCATACCAGAAATTCATAACAGTAGCAAAATTACAGTTATGAAGTAGCAACAAAAATAATTTTGTGGTTGGGGGTCACCACAACATAAGGAACTGTATTAAAGGGTCACAGCATAAGGAAGGTTGAGAACCACTGACTTAACCTCTCTGCCTCGATTTCTTCAACTGTAAAATGGGATTGATAATAGCACCTGTCTCAAAGAGCTACTGTGAGGATCAAACAGAATAAATATTTATAAATGGTTTATCACATTGCACATAATAAATGTTTATTTCCTTCTTAAAGTGTAGTGAGCCATACTGAGTGCTAAAAACAGCAGAGATCCTTAGACTCTAGCGCTTGTAACATTTCTTCTTTTCTACTGAAATTTCTAGCTACCTTAAGTAAGACAGCTCAAAAATAAAGCTCATGTGTCTGGCACGGAAAAGATTTGCCAGTTATTAAAAATAATGTTTTTGTTTAATATTTCCTTTCCTTTCAATTTTTAGATTGGAATGTCAGTGCCTTCAGGCTAGAGCGAAGGACAGGGAAATTGTTGAAACTCATGTTTACTAGTGCAAACACACATTGCTCTGTTCTGTTTAATAAATGCTCACTGAATTGAACTGAATTGAGAATAATAGTTCAGGGGAGCTAAAAGAGAGAAAGAAATTAGTCTAGGAGAGGACTAGAGACAGTTGGCCAGGGGTGGGATAGTAAATGCCAATTCTCTTTCTCCTCTCCTATTTTTTGTTTTCTCTGGCAAAGACAAGTGTATTCTACTTCAAGAAGACTCTCCTTGTAGTACAGTTGCTATTTTAAGTCAGAAAAGGAAAGAAAAAGTAGGAGAGACTGTACAAGAAGAAAAACTTTAAAAAATTCTTTTCAAAGTAGGGATGAAAAGAAAAAAAAGTCTATGCGGTTACTATAAAACAGATAGTAAAGGCATAAATATAAGGTGAATGTAATAACAGGACAAACTAGCAAAAGAAAATGGTGATTATGGAATCAGAAATCTAAATCTAGAAGGAAGATTACAGATCATCTAAACCAGAGGATTCTTAATCTTTTTGTCTCATGAACCCCTCTGGAAATGTGCTGAGGCAAATGAACCTCTTCTCAGAGTAAAGTTTTGTTGCCTACATTCATGACTGAAGGTTTGAAAATAAAAATGTGCATATATGTAATATATACATATATGTGTATATATTTTTAACTTATTCAACATTAAAGACCCCTTGAAATCTATCTATGGAAGGAGTCTGTGGACCCCAGGTTAAGAACTTCTGATCTGTTCCGCTTCCTATTACATACAAGGAGACTGAGAGAGGTCAAGTAGTTTGTTCATATATAAGTATGAGGAGGTAGAATCAGGATGCCAGTGCAGGTATGTAGACTACAAATTCAGCCTACTTTTCACAATACCATTCATTCTCTCAAACTGATGACACAAATAAACACTCCAAGTAAAATGTAACTAAGACTGTACTCAAAGTACTTCTTGATTGTTCCTAGATTCCTTGCGTGATGGAGGGGTAATTATCATAAAATCCTAAGATATGATGGTTGGTATTCCTTCTCTGATTCTTGTAGCAGGGTATGGGTAGAATTGCTCCTTCTATTCTCCACTATCTATATTTAGCAACCAGGGGCATTCCACCTGGTTACATTTTCTTTTTTTGTAATGAGATCCCTAGTGCCTGCAAGTTCAGTCATCCTGGCAATTGATCTGACCACCCACGAGGTGGAAAAAAAAAATCAAGATCTGTATTGTACTCAAAGAGTTGATACTTCTATTTAAGCCATCCTCCCCTTTCCCTTCCTTTTTGTAAATGGCAGCTCTTCATTTCCATTTGTCTGGAGTTGGGGTGTGATCAGTATGGATTTGTTAAATTAGAATTTTAGTCAATTAGAATCTTGGCTCAAGCTTCCTATCTAATCTGCTGTATTTCAGTGAATTATCTAATCATAAGATAATAGTGTAATGGAGTCAATCATGTAAACTTGGCTTGACTGTATAGAGTTTCTTTATTCATAATCAAAGAAGACAAAGAAAAAGAAATCAGCATAGGCTATATCCTTGTGGTTTCTCCCAGGCCTCAGTTTATAGGCAGGCCTCAAAGCCATAAGTCTGTGATATATATATATATAGTGCCAAGGCTCAATTCTGGGTAATATAGTAATAAAGGAACTTGATAGGATGGTGAAAGGCCTTGAGTTCATGTCATATTAGGATTGGTTGAGGAACTAGAGATGGTAAGCCTGGAGAAGAGAGGAGGAGACATGATAGATGTAAACAAGAATTTAAAGGGTCATCATGTGCAGGTATGGAAGGTGAAAAAAATAAATAACCGAGGAAACAAAGGTTCAATCTTCCAAGCACATCAATTTAGTAAGCAATGAATGCCAATTGCCACCCAAATTAGGATCAGATCCCCTTCCTCAACTTAGAGATAGACTTTGAATTCAGGGAGAGACAGACTTTTGATGTATCAAAAACCAATCAGATAAAGTGGATTAATTAAAGGAAAATAATACAGCATTAGTGTCAGGTGGGAGGTTAATGTAGGAGGACTTCTAGCAGGTTCACTCTTGATCTGGGCAGACAGGAAGACAGGGTCAGAAATATAATAAGAGGTTAAATAAGCTTACTTTATTCTAATGTTCTCAAGAGGGCTGCTGATAACAGGAGCACCAACTCCTACAGCAGCTCTTTTTTATTCTTCTCACAGGGGATGGTGAGAAGACAGTAGGAGCTATAACTCCTACAGGTCCCCTCAGTCTCAATGGGGGTAAAAGGAGACTTACACACATTACAAATCTCCTCAGGCCTTGATCAAGGCATGCACAGCATTCCAGCTTGTGCATTCCCCCCCCCCCATGCCTCAATGGGGGCCACTTGAGGCAGCACACATACACATTCCCCTTGTGCATTCCTATTTCCCACTTACTGACCAGTTCCTACTTGATTTATAGAGTAACAGACAACGAAGACATTTGCCAGCAATAGCCTCACAAGTTTACATTAAGTTATCCTTATATCTCACTGTGCAATCATAGTAGAAACTGTTTATAATGTGAAACCCTGGGAACTTGAGATTGTTATGGCCATGGATCCTGGGAACTAGTATCTAAAAAAGAATAACAAAATCCACCTTACATACACTGAAATCCAACTCACATTCACTTAAACTCACTTTACAATTAATTTACAATCTGATTTCCAATGAGATGAAAGATTGGGGACTTTCCTAATTGGAGGGAGAGAGTGAACAGGTACAATTTCTGGAATCAGGTATCTCACTTCCCAAAATGCTTGTAAACAATCAAAGGAATAGAGAATCAATAACTGATTGATTAGATTGATCAGTATGGGACCGGTTTTCAGATAAGACATATGGGTTGCTTGTCATGTACAATTGTGAGAAAATTCCTTACATCAGTCTTTGGACCTGGCTGGGTTTCTGGTCAGTATAACCTAGGTCCTTAGCTAAAGGTCTGTGAACAACAGGTAGGGGTGGTTGAATTTCCTAGCTTTCAGGGCCAGGTTCAAAAACACAATAATATTTTCTCCCAGTATCTACAAGTGAATAAACTTTTCTCACAAGAAAGAAATTGGACCAATAATTGAATAGAAAGGTAATTGAGCTAAATGCAATACTGAGTCACAATATGGAGTCAGTGTGGTTCATTCACTTCCCACAATTAACCACTTGTTGTCTTAGTCTGCTCAATTCCCTCCCAGAACAGATTAAACCTGTTCTGTTTGGTCCCAGGGTTCACAGCAATGGATGAGAGGAACAAGGGTGCAAAATTAGGTAAGATGTCAAGAAAAACTTCCTCACAATTAAAGGTGCTCAGAAGTCAAATGTGTTGTATCTGGAGCTAGTGACATCCCCTTCACTGGAGTTCTGGCAGAAAACAGATGACAACTTGTTGGTTGTGCAACAATAGGAATCCTTTTTGAGGTAGAGTTTGGTTTAGACGGCTGCTGAGATCATTTCCAACTATATCATACTTTGAGTCAGTGATTCATCCCTGACCCCTGCCCTGACCAACCTATATTCTCATTTTGCAAATAAGATGACTTAAGGCCAGAGAGTAAAGTGACTTTCCTAAGACAACACCAGAAGTAAGGTAACAAGTATTAGAGCCAGGACTTGAACTAAGAAAATCTGACTCTAAATCTTACACTTTTTCAGAGATTATTACTGTTTCTAGTTATGTTCTAAATAGAATGCAATCCTTAGAAGTGTCTCAAAATATTAGTTTAATGATATTTTAAATAGTAATAATAACTAAGATTTATACAGTGCTAAAAGATTTACAAAGCATTTTACTTATATTATGTGATTTTAAATTCACAGGGAACCTGTGCTCCAGACCTGGGATTTCAGCCATGGAGTGTAATGCCATTGACTCAAATCAGAAAATCATCTGTAACCTAATCTTAGAGAGCCACCTTGAACACTAATAAGTTAAGTGACTTGCCCATGGTCATTCAGCTCTTACAGTATGTAAAAGAGTCAGGACTGGACTGGATCCCATATATACCAGACTCTAAAGCCAGTCTTCTCTCTGCTGTATCATGTTTTCCAGAACTTTCTCTCTCTCTGTTTTTCTGTCTCTTTCTTTATCTGTCTCTTTCACACACACACACACATACACACACACACACACGCACGCATGCTAAACAAATAAACACCCAGTTGTCAAAAAAATGATTTGGAATCAAAGGCTTACAAACTATTCAGAGGCCTCATGCCTATTTTTCATGAATGTTTTTCTTTTTCCCCAAAAAGAGAATTGGAAGGCCCTGAATGTGGTGAATAAATGAAGATATCATACACAAGAAAAGAACATTTTTGACTATATCTTAACATACAGGAAATGATTGGTTGTAGACACATAAGCATTTCTGAATCATCAGATGGTGTTCAGTTAAAGCATCAAACAACTGGGGCCAAGATCAAAGTCATTAGCAATGAGACTCTGCCAAAAAAGTAAAATAGCACGTCTACATTATTACAGAAATGCCAGCTTTGAATTTTATCTTTTATTATCTTTTCCAAGTTGATAAATGTAAGAGAGAAGCTCAAAATTGTTTTAATTTTAGTTTAATGCCAAGTATTTCTCTGGTTGTTGGATTTTGAACATTTTTTTTATTAATGCGATTGGTTTTTTAAATTTTTTTTGTTTGTTTTTTATTTGTTTGTTTTCTGCTTTTTGGAGGGGGAAATGCAGGGCAATTGGAGTTAAGTGACTTGCCCAAGGTCACATGTGTAGTAAGTGTTAAGTGTCTGAGGCCACATTTGAATTCAGGTCCTCCTGACTCCAGGGCCAGTGTTCTATTCATCGCACCACCTAGCTGCCCCATATTAATGTGATTGTTGATAGCTTTTATTTCATTCCCCTCTTGACTCTGCCTTTGACTTTCTGCACTTCAAAACCATGTCTCAGTTGCTCTCCTCTCCTGAAACTTCCCTCAAGACTTGGGGATTCCTCACTCTGGAACATCCTACTATTCCTATAGCCTTCTTACTCTGGAATATATCTCTACAAGTCAATTCCATTCTTCCAATGGTGAGTTCCTACCAGGGCCTCCATTTTGTGGAGGGGCTCAGGCCAGTCAACCTTTATTCTCCTCTTGGCTCTATTCCTGACTTTCTAGACACTGAAATTTTGACCTTTTCTGGGTAATTCCCTTTCCTCACTTCTACTCTTTTCAGCTCCCTTTTGTTAATCTTCCTCCATTAGAATGTAATCTACTTGAGGGTAGACACTACATTTCTTTTTGCTTGTATGTGTATCCCCTTGGTTTGGTATCTGGCACATAGTAAACAATTAATAAATGTATGTTGCCTTGCCTTGCTTTCTTTTGAATATTATCTGTTACCTTGGACAACTTGTTAACTAAAAATGACACACTTTTATAAATGTCTCAATTCCTTATAAATTTTGCATGGCTGACCTTTATGTGAAATATTTGAGGCAAAGATTTTCCTCCCAGTTTCTTTCTTTCTTATTCTTCTTTATGGTACTTTTTATGCAAAATATTTTTATTTTTAAAATTAAATTTCTTTATCTCTTACAATATCTTCTACGACCCAACTTATTAAGAATTTATTTCATCTTCACAGTTTTGAGAGATATAACAATACTTTCTCTTATACCTTTTTATGTTTTAAAATATTGAGAGAGAGAGAGAGAGAGAGAGAGAGAGAGATGTTGCTTTTCTATTTGGCTTTATCATGCTGTATGATATAGAGTTTTAGCATCTTCTCAAGATAATACATGAACAAAGCTTTGCAAACCTTAGTATTCTATAAATAAGTTATTAATATTATTATGATTATTTCCAAACTATTATCCAATTTCCCAAGTAATTTTTGTTGAACTATGCATACCTTACTCAATATTTCGTGAATCTAGATAAATCAAATGCTAAATTATTCTATGCACTTGAATATTCCTCCTTTTTGTCTTATTCTTTTTTTAATTTAAAAAACCCAATTCTGGATAATTTGATAATTAGTGGTCCATATTCAAATTTGAAGTGCAGAAGAAGCTTCTCGGGGGAAGGGACTACTGTTGCACTTCTTTGATTTCTAAACTCTTATCACAGTGTTTAGTACAAAATAGGTGCTTAATATATGCTTATATCATATCAAATATATGTTGATATCAAATTATCCAATTGGATGTGTCTTTTAGTGATACCAGATCCCTTTATTTAACCATTGTTGAGATTCCTCAGGTGACTTTCTCTTTGGTGCCTTTTTAGCTCATAGCATTTTTTCATTATGTTGGAGAATGTGTCTGTAGCTTTTTCATTGTTCTCTTTTTCCTTTATCGGAGGCTTTTCATTCTCTTTTGATGGTCTCCTTCCTTTTTTACCAATCTTGAGGAATTTTCCAACATCCCTGTGAGTTTTGGTATAGCTTTATTTATATGCCTTGAAACTTAGATATGTTTGGCCAGCAAAGTTTTGGCTTGAACCTAAGAAAAATAAACAGCACCTATCCTTCCCTGAGAAAGAACTTGCCAAGGATTTCAGCCAGGCCAGAAGCTGAAGGTGGTAAGGACTACAATGTGACAGTATCTGACAGAGCTCTCATGTCCAGCATAGCAGCATCCAGATGACAAAGGAGTGTCTAACGGAGACTATGAGACCAAAGGGGATCGGGTCCATATTAGCTCATTACTAGAAGATATTAGGTTGGTCCTATAGCATTGAAGAGTGAATTGCCATTTGACCTGTGTGACTTAGTCAAAGGTACTCCCTATTTGCAAAGCCTGGCAATATACATTCCTCATCTGGCCTCTTTCTATTTGTCATTCCATTTGGTTTTCTTTTCTATTCTCTTGATGTAGCCTCTTTCTGTATGCACTCCTTCTGGCCCTCACTAAAGACCTGGCTTTCTCCTGTTGACACAGCCTCCCTGACCTTCCTTTCCAGCACTGACCGTACTTTCATTCATTTCTCCCAACAAATTAGTTGAGGTGGGGGAATTGCAACTCACCTGGCTTTTCTTTGCTGCTTCTAAGTTTTCCCACTTCTCTCATTACTCGGTAAATTCTACTCCTTTGAGGTTTGTTCAACTCTTATCTACCACCCAATCAAAATTCTGGTAACTGTTGCCTGATGACCTCCAGGATACTCCACTTCTTTCCTCAATGAACTCAGGACCTGGTTCACAGTCTTCTCTCTTCAACTCCACCCTCATCCTAAAGGGCTTCATATGTATTTATAGTCTTTCAAAGTACCTAAGCTTATAGTTCCTCAGCTTACTCTTTTCCTGTGACCTATTCTAGTGCTTCAGTGACACATAGGGGTGGTCATACCCTTGATTTTGTCACCACCCACAGATGCATCACTTCTGTGTTCATAAACTCTAAAATTTCTTTATGTAATCACAATCTGTTGTCATTTCCCCTCTCCCTTTGTCTTATAACCCCAAACTCTTTCCTTCCTTACATTGATCTTCAATCCTTCTGCTCTTCAGTTCTTTCCCAAGACATCACTTCTGCACTGGCTACACTCTCCTCCCTCCTCATGTTGATCTCTTGGTGAACCACTTCAACACTGCCCTGTGCTCTCGAGACTTGCCTCCCTATCCAAAAAATCTTACCTTGCATCCTTGGATTCTCAACATTTCTGCCTTTGCTCTTACTCTTGTGCTACTGAATAAAGATGAAAAAATAATGAAACTGCTGGCTGGGCCCATTAAAAATTTATGCTTTGTATAATCTCAAAAGGATCTTTACTACAGAAAAACAATGCTTTACACTCCCTTAATTGACTCACTATCACACTTACCATAACAGCTCTTCCAAATTCTTCTTCAAATCTTCATGGCTCCCTCAGCCCACACTCTCAGAGAACCTTAGCTCATATTTCACTGAAAAAATTAAGTCATTCAGCTGGAGCTCTCTTTTCTCCTTCATCACTTCATTCACATCCACTATCTCCTCCTTTACCAGTTCTACATAAAGTGGTAGTTCTCCTCCTTGCCTAGGCTAATGCTTTTACATGCATTCATTTACATTACATTTACATTATATATATATTTCCTCTCATATCCTGCAGATTGCCCCCTCTATGCACCTAGTTTCTCACTTATATTCAGTTTCTTCCTGTCAATTGGCCACCTCCATACCGCCTACAAACATGCTCATATCTCATTCATCCTTTAAAAATATTCACTTGATCTATCAATCAATGAACTATCTATCAATCCCATATCTCTCTTCACCTTCATGTCAAGAGATACTGAAAAGGCCATCTACTATCAATGCTTCCACTTCCTTTTGTCTCATGCTCTTTTTAACTTTCTGTAATCTTGCTTCTAACCACACTGTTCAATTGAAATTGGTTTCTTCAAAGTTACCAGGGATTACTTTACTGAACCATCTCATGGCCTTTCCTCAACCCCCATTGTTCTTGAGCTCCTCACAGCCTCGGACATTGTCAATCACCCCCTTCCTCCTTTATATTAATCATCCCTTTATCCTCTTTTCTCTCTAGGTTACTTTCTTTTAAAAAAAAGCTTTGCTCCATTTTGGATTCTTTTCTACTTGTATGGCTGCTCCCCAGTGTGCTTTGATGGCTTTTCACTTAGGTCATACTAGTTAATAGTGGGTATTCTACAGGACTCTGTCCTGGATCCTCTTTTATTTATCCAGTATCCTCTTTAATTTGGTTATTTGGTTAGTAAGTCTCAGACACATCTTTTTAGTCAAAATTAACCAGAGTAATAGCCTGAGTAATTCTTTGTTACCGTAGTAGTTTACAGTCAAAATTCTTTACTACAATAGTATTTTCACAGTCTACTTAAAGTAAGATCTCACCCACCTCAAAAGAGCTAGGTGTCTGTTATCAGACAACCAATGAGGTAAGTAGTGAAGATATGGTTATGAAGGCATTTAAAAGTTTTCAATTATTAAAATATGTACACGTCTTTATGTTCACACATATGCATGAATACCACATGTAAAGATACATATATATACATATATATATATATATATATATATATATACTTGAAATGACAAGAATTTTAATAGTGGTCCAAATAAACATTTTATTAAATAAAAACAAGTGTACTCTGAGTTCAGTTCAAAGCTAAAGGCACCTCACAAGCAACCCTGAAAGTATTATGACAGCATTAAGCCTGGGATAATGAAATCTTCCAGTAGGTAAAAACTTGGGAATTTCTCTGAATTCCCTTGAATCTATAGTCTGCAACTATATAATTTTAAGGCATATTTCTTTTATGCAAAATCTTGGTATTTTTGTTTCTAGTAGGCAATTCTCTCCACATACTTACAATTGGCATTTCCCTCTCCTTCTTCTGATAACTATTTTTGGAAAGTCTATATGGAATTACCAAAGTTTATAAGATGGTAATTTTGGTAATAATTACAAAAGTTGATTATTGGGTGTAGGCATGGTCAAGGTATGAGAATGGGCCATTAAACTACAGATAGTCTATGGGAGGTGACAAAGAGCTCCAAAGATTATAAACCTAGTCAATTTTTTTACATTTACAAATACAGTACAACCTATTTCCAATGAAGATTTATTAAAAGACCACCAAATACTGTTTTTCTCTTATAGACTCTTCAAGTTGTACTAAAGATTTCTATTGACTACTCCTGTAGAATGATTTTGCCTGTTATTAAATATCTATATTTTATAGATTGTCACTTGTGCTAAAATGGTATAATCCAAACCACAAATGAGGAGGGTAGGGATCTAAAGTCCTTTTGTGAGTGAAAAGGCAAAAAGTCTTTGAAAAATGTAGAAGAAAATATCATTATCTAATGATTACTTTGGAAAAAGACAACTCTCATTCCAAATCAGAGTCACAGAATCATAGATTTACAACTGGCAGGTACATCCAAGACCATTGATTCTAGGGATTATTAACTTGGGGTTCAAGGATAGGGGTTCCTTGTATTGATTTCAAGGCTTTTGTGAACTTGGATGTGAAAAAAGTGACATCTTTATTTTCACTAACCTCCAAATAAAATTTAGCATTTCTTTCAATTATGAATTTTAAGACAAAACATCACTGTGAGAAGAACTTGATCAGCTTCATCAGACTGCCAGAAAAGTATAGGACACAAAAGTAGATTAGGAATCCTTGATCTAGTCTAACTTCCTTTTATCAATGAAGAAACTGAGGCCAAGAGAAGTTAAGTGACTTGCCCAAGGTTATACAGGTGGCAAAATTCAAACTCAGATCAGGTGACAGCAAGTTAGGACATTCAAATTGTATCCCACTGCACCATGCTCATTGATGACATCTTTCTCAGCACTTTACTGTCCAAAGTCTTTATATTCCTAGGGCAAAAAAAGTAATCAATATGTAGGATGAGCAATTATTACAACAGTTGAAAAGCGTGAATTATTTTATCCATGGTCACCATTGGTAATGAGTAAAGACAAATGTAAACTAAAATATGTAATCTTTGACAAATAACTCTTAAAAACTTGTATTAATTCATTCTCATTATACCGTTGGGAGGTAGGTCAGTATTAACCCACAGAGAGAAATGAAGGAATTAACCAAAGGTCACACAGTGTAGACTAATGTTTGGTGTTTTGGTTACATTGGTCTGTTTTTAATCTAAGCCAACTAGATTCCTTCCAGCTGTTGTATAGGCACGCTCTGCTTTGAATAATGCAAAGATCCTTTTCACTGTAAAAATCAATTTGAGTTTGCAAATCAAGCCACTCTTTTTCTCTAAGTATCAACTTCTGCCATTGTCACTTGTGGAAAGAATCTTGTTAATTTCAAGGAATAGCTGAGAGACCCATTACAGATGAACCAAGATTGAGTTATAAAATTAACATGATCAAAATTGGAGAGTTGGCACTATAAAATAGTTCCAATTCATTCATTTTGATGAATAGCACTTACTCTGAATAATTTATGATGCTATATTCCCTTCCAGTGATAATGTATTGCAGGGCTTCTGATTTTTATATATAGAATAGATAAAGTCCTTTAGGGCTTGAGGTTCTTAAATCTAATCTGAGACATGAGGTTTAGATGCAAAGCACTTTAAAAGCATCCTTCACTCTGTTTCTTTTTTCTTCCTTTGCTCTGTTTTTCCTATTCAATAAATCCAACCCCCAGGTTTAAATGAGAGGGGTAAGGATAGCTATAGTAAAACTATGATGAGGTCCCATTGATTTTCTTCCATAGTGTGGTAATCCTGAGGAGAGAGAAAAAGTGTCCTTTCTATATATGAAATCAGATATTGTACTGCTACACTTGTGACCTGATATACAAGACCTATAGGCAACTAACAAAAATGTGTAAGACTAAAAGTCATTTCAAATTAAAGAAGCTGTCAAAGTGTATTAGTAATTAGGTCTCAAAAGAAGAATGGCAATTTGTAAAAAAAAATGCTCTATATATCTAACAAGAGAAATGTGCATCAAAATAACTCTGAGATTTCACTTCACACCCAATAAATTGGCAGAGATGACAAAAGATGGGGAGTCCGTGTTGTAGGATTACAGAAAGACGGGCATACTGATTTATTGCTGGTAGAGCTGTAAATTGGTATAGCCATCTTGGAGAATAATCTGGAATTATGCAAAATGTCTGGTATTGGAAACCTTTTGTAACCAGGTCTCTTGCTACCTTTCCATTCTTCTTACAGTTTATACCAATCTACATATACTTCATGATCTAGTGACAGTCTTTCTTGCTATTACTTGAAAGTGATGCTCCATCTCCTAACTCTGTTCTTTTTTACTGGCTGGCTCTCATGGCTGTAATACTCTCCTCCCTTCCTTCCACCACTTAACCTTTGTTTTACTTCAACGTTCATCTCAAATCCTATGTTCTGCAGGAGGCCTTCCCTGGTTAATCCCACTGCTAATGCTGTCACTCTGAGATTACTTTCTATCTATTCTGTATATTTCTGTATGTATAGTGTTGTTTGCATCTTTTCTTCTTTATTACAATGTGAGCTCCTTGGGGGTAGGGACTGCATGTTTACCGTTCTTTGAATCCCCCTTGCTATGCACAGTGCCTGGCACATAGGAAGCTATTAATAAAGGTATATGGATTGACTAAAATATCTAAGCCCTATGATTCAAAGATTTCGCTGTCATGTGCCCCATGGAAATCAGTGATAAAAATCAAAGCCCTATATACACCAGAATATTCACTGCAGCATTTTTTAAATCAGCAAAGAATGAAAAATACAATGCAAAAATGGCAACAACATGAGAAGAATAAAAAATAGGTGAACAAAGTATAAGCACCAAACATGGGGAAATAGAGATGACTAATGCAAGGAGGCAAAGTTGACTTTAGGCATATGACTAAGACTTAGTACATTGAGCCCTATAAGCCATTGAGAGAAACAATTATTTCTCTCTTATATTTAGATTTAAATATAAATATTTAGATTTATATTTTAAATCATTGAATTAGGACCAAAGTTTTTTTCTCTTTTTCTACTGCCTCATTCAGAAATTAGCCCCTGTAGGGTGCTCAGGAAGACTTTGAAGTACAGGAATGATACTGAGAGGAAGAACTGAGATCTGTTCTAAAGATAAAGTTAGGTGAATTGATGGATTCTGGCCCATTGTGTTTTACTCCCTTTTGTCAGATGGGTGATATGGATACAGATACTTCTCTTTGACCAACACTTGTGATCAATGTCAAGTACCGCAAGACCCTCATCGGAACTGGCCCACCTCTCATTGTAATATTCATTTTCTCCTTAATTGTTAACCAATCAAAGTTGATTTCTACCCTCAGGAACATCCTCTCTTCTGAGGGAATATAAGCATTGAGTGGGTTTCATGAGAGATCTTTTAGTCTAAGAGAGACAGCCAAATGATCATCCTTTTACTAATAATATACTAGCATTATTAACAAAATTATTAATTACTCAGAAACCATGTCTCTTGAACTTTTAAAATGTCACACCATGATTGAAATGTGGTAATAGGGCAGTATACCTTTGTTGGGAATAACATTATATTAAGAATATATATGCATATGAGGAACTCCAGTAAAGAGTGGAGAATAACTATGGTAAATGTTTAAGAAGTAAAGTGCTTTCTAGTGATGTAACAAAGATCAAGACATGAGGAGGGAGATGCTCTCCCTCAAGCTTGACCAATAGACCAGCATGGTCAACACAGAGGTAGAGAAGCTGTGCTCAACTGAATCAATACTGTATCCTTGTTAAACATCTTTTCCACACTATGGCTAACTATAACTTTATTCATTAACTGTTAGACAGTCTGTAGCTACCACATTTCAATTCAATTCTATAGCTGAAATACCATATCAGCCTGAATCAGTCCTGGTCTACAACTGGTGAAGAGAATTTAACTCATTCAGACCAATGACAGAAAAATTTTCATTTTTCAAGGATTTAACTAAAGACTGACTCCTATCCCCATTCTGGAAGGTCTTTGAAAGCACATTCCCCTGAAGATTTAGACAGGAGAAAATGCTTAGCTGTGGTTAGGGGAAGAACCAACTCCATAGAAGCTTGAAATAATATTAACTTATTAGTAGAGTAGTGGTGGACAACAAAATTTAAAAGAGAAAATATGGAGCTGGACACAGTCCCCAAACATAAAAATCAGTAGTAAGACTCAAAAAGAAAAGGAAAATAAGAAGTAGACACAATGAAATGAGTTAATATTAAGCAGTGATGAAAAGAAACTCCAAAATTCTCAATGAAAATGAATGTCAATACATAAATTCTATGGGACTGTCAGAAATAATGTACAACTAGTGAAAAGGCAAAGAGAAGGGAGATGGAAAATAATGCACAAGAAATAGCAAGAAGGACAGTGTTGCCAGAGGGCAGAGCACATGGATGGAGAATTAAATATAAAAATACTAGAAATGTAGGAAGAAGTCAGAGATTTTGAACCCCAAAAGGGTGAGAGAGGATTCTGGGAAGATGGCAGAACAGGTAAGAAAATTCCAGGCTCTCAAGATTTTTCCCCACAACAGTTAAAACAGCACCTTAGGGCAAACAAAGTATGGGTGGAGATAAATAAGAGCAGGGGTATAACCAGGGTCCTCCTGGGACAATTTGAGATCAGAAGAAAAATTCCAGGACAAGATTTGGTCTCTGTGAAGAGTAAACACCTCCAGGCTAGGTTCTATTTTAATAGTAGGTAGCAAGCCCTGGGGTTAGTTGGTGTGAAAAGCTGCCTCAGCCCTAGCCACTGGAACTTTTACACCCAGGATGGTGAGGAGAGTTGGGTGTTTGAGCCCAGAAAGATCAAGGCAACCTCTGCTGACCAGGAATGACAGACCTAGCTGTGCTGAAAAGAGCAGAAGGGGCAAGAAGGAACCAACACACATCTGGTGAGTGCAGAAGCATGAGGCAGAAGCACTTACAAGAGGTTGGAAGTTTGGCTTTGGTTTCAGGCCAGTGGGAAGAACTCAAGATTTGGGGTAAGAGGCACCATTTTGCCATAGCTCAGGACTAGAGGTAACAACAAATAATTAAGCTATCACCACACACACACACACACACACACACACACACACACACACACACAGCACAGCACAAGCAAAGGAGAAAGAATCAACCCATAGAAATCTATTGTGAGAATGGAGATGACTGGGGTTCATCTTCAGAGGAAGATACTGAATTAAAGAAACCCTCAAAGAATGTCAAATAGTCACCTGCCCAAAAATAATTTATAGAAGACCTTTAAAAATCAAATGACAGAAATGGAGGAAAAACTAAAAAAGAAAATAAGAATAATCCAAGAAAAACAAGAAGGCGATGAAGGGAAAGTCAACCAACTAAAAGGAGATCCGGAATCTTAAGGAAGAAAGACACCTTGAACATTAGAATTGGGCAAAGTAAAGCCAGTGAAATTATAAGATATCAGGAAATGATCAAACAAAATAAAAATAATGAAAAAATGGAAGAGAAAGTGAGACATCTTATAAGAAAAACAACAGATTTATAGAATGGATCCAGAAGAGAAAATAAAACTGCCCAAAGGGGGTTTCCTATTTGATCCTGGAGGAGTAGGAAGCCACTAGGATTTTTTAAGTGAGGGAAGGGGTGATAATCAGACCTGTACTTTGAGAAGATCACTTTGGCAACTGAAGAAAGGATTGTTTGAAGTGGAAAGAGAATTGAAACAGAGAGACCAATCAGAAGTTTATTAAAATAATACAAGTGTGACATGAGGGAAGCCTATACTAGGGCAGCAGCCAGGTCAAAAGAAAGAAGACAACATAAACACGGGGTGTTTTGAAGGTAAAAGTAATAGTTCTTAGCAATAGGCAGGATATGAGGGATGAGTGAGAGAAAGGATTTAAAGATGACACCTAGGTTTTGAGTTAGGGCAACCAGCCTGACTCCCTCCACCCTCTCAGCCAAGAATTTTCCTTTGATTTTACAAAAAGATTGAGGTCATTCACCAAGGGCTCGCTCTCTGTGCCAGTTTTCCTCCTACATGTCTGATTTCTCTTCTCAAGCTCTTCTTCCAAGTCATTCCTTCTAAACTTGGGTGTCCAGGGTTTGGATTCTAGTTTAGATAGAACTCTGACCTTGGCCCTTTTCTTTTCTCTCTCTTCTATTTCATTTGGTGATCTCATCTTCTCCAACAGATTCAGTTGGCATTTCTATGCTGATGGTCTCAGATATACTTACCCATACCTAACCTCTCTCCTGACCTCCATACTGTAAAGCCAAGCAACAGTAGATTCCCACAAGAATGCTACTATGAACAGCTTTTAAGATTTGGATTGCACAGTAGTAGTGTTTATTCCATTACAAATCAAGATTCAGTACAATATTCACAGTATAATATCTTATTACAGAAAGTCACAATATTTAGAACAAGGAACAAAAGAAGAATCACCTGGTTTCCCTAAGGGGGAAACCAGCTTAACACTTAAAGATTCAATCAACAATTCACAATATACTGATCTTCCACTCATGGGGCAACCATTAACTTTAG
>CM053594.1:103501076-103548375 GCA_028646575.1 Pseudocheirus occidentalis
TTTATTCCATTACAAATCAAGATTCAGTACAATATTCACAGTATAATATCTTATTACAGAAAGTCACAATATTTAGAACAAGGAACAAAAGAAGAATCACCTGGTTTCCCTAAGGGGGAAACCAGCTTAACACTTAAAGATTCAATCAACAATTCACAATATACTGATCTTCCACTCATGGGGCAACCATTAACTTTAGTCTCCAATAAAGTCCTTAGAAAAACCACACAAACTCACTACCCCTTGATTTCCAACAAACCTCAGTTTATTCCAAGGGGAGGCCTTTTCTTCATTTTGACTCTGGGTAGTCTCTCTGATTCTCTGGATCTTCTTCCCTGGTCCTAGCTCCCTCCTGAATCTGCCAAACGATCACCTAGATTCAGGACCAGACAGCTGCCAAGCTCTCATCCAGTCCTCAGAGATAAACAGCTCACAGGTCCTTGTCCAGTCCTCAAGGCAATCCCCAGCACACACTGAAGTTCACAGGGTTCGGCACACCTCAAACCCTTCAACACTTCTCTGGCCTGGAACTCAAGGATCAGCCAGGCCACAAACAAACAAAGTCCCATCCTGTTCATGTTTCAGTCAGCCTCCAGATACTGGGAGAGGAACACTCTCTCTCCCTCTCTTTCTCAGCTGACTTCAGTCTCCATGAATCTTCCTTCACTGAGGAGCCAAATCCAATTCTCTCCTCTCTCTCTAAAATTCTTCTTTATATACAGCACTGGCCTCCTGTCTCAGCCAATAGCTTTCTTCCAAGTCAATAGGGGAGTTTACACCTTTTCAACAAAGGACAGAGTTCATGCCTTCTATACTTAGCCCTAAGTTACTAGGTGCTACTTAGCCCTAGGCTACTAAGTGCTAAGTATCTGATAAACTGATTACTATTACACATACCCACATCTCTGAATGCCTATGTGACATCTCAAACTAGATGTTCTGTAGACATCTCAGACTCAATATGTCTAAAACTCAGCTAACTTCCCCCACAAATCATATCCTTCTAGTCACCCAGGCGTGAAACCTACATGTTATCCTCAAATTCTCACTCTTATGCACCCCACAAAGTCATTTTACCCTCAAAGTAGCTCTTATTTATGCCCCTTTCTCTCTTTTGACCCAGCTGCCATCTTGGTATAGACTTTTATCACCTCACACCTGGACCATTACGATAACATTCAGTTGGCTCTGTCCGGCTCAAATCTCTTCCCACTCTAGTCAATCCTTGATTCTGATGTCAAAATGATCTAAGTATAGGTCTCACCTCCATAATCAAATATAAAATCCACTATTTGGCATTCAACTGCATTCATATGCAGTTCCCCTTACTGCTCCAGTCTTCTTATGCCTTAATTGTACTCCCCTTCTCATTTCACATCACCCAAATGCCCTCTGCCACTATACTTTCCTCCAGTCCTATCTCACATAATAAGGTGGCCTGTCTTGCCAAACCAAAACCCTTTACACACATTTTATCTTATTCCGTCTCATCTTGATTACACCCTTTGTCCACTCTCTTACTCATCTTCAATCTTGTCCCGTATAATGGCTTTTTCCCTCCTGCTTACAAATAGCCCATGTCTCTCACAATCTAAAAAAAGCCTTCACTTCATCCACTCATCCATCCATCCATCCATCCATTCACCCATCTATCCATCCATCCACCCATCCATCCAAGAGTAGTGCTCCAAGTTTTGGTGATACTGTTTTCTCCTTTTATCTGTCTTATTACTCTATCTCATCCTTTTTTGGTGATTCATCATCTATGTCATGATAACTATCTATAAGTGTCCCTCAAGGTTATATCCTAATCTCCATTTTATTTTTTTAAATTTATCCTTTCACTAGAGATCTCATTAGTTCGTATTGGTTAAATAATTGTCTCTATGGAAATCATTTCCAGATCTATATATCTAACCCTAATCATTCTACTAAGTTACAATCACAAAAAATAATTAATTAATTTTCTTCCCAAACTCCCAACCCTTCCAGACTTTACCACCATCCTCTTAGTCACCCACCTACAATTTCATCTAAAATTTAAGCTTTTAATTAACCATTTTTGTGCATGTGTCATCTATCAGAAAAAAATGTTTCTCCCTAAATGATGATCCATGGCTTTTATTTGATCTTTTTGCCTCTAAAAATATTAAAAACAAACAAAATACCCAATCTTTTCAGTGTTGCTTAAAGTTTCTTTTCAGCCTCACCTCATTCTGCATACTTCTAAGCACTTTCCAAGTGGTCTGTATCATTCACAGAATATGTTTCTGTTTCTCCTTCTTTAAATCAGCTACATACTTGTCCCTTCAATTCCTGAATTTCCTTTCAGAAAATCTTATTAATACACAACACTATTCCATTGTCCATTTAATCTCTTTTGTTTGTTCTGAATAAGCTATGGCCTGATATAGGTAAAATTAGATGCTTTAATATTTCTAATTCACTTTGTTCAATATACTTTGCGTATTGGTACATATCCATCACAAGTCATGCATTTTATTGTTGCCTCTCTCTTCAAGATTGTAGTCAATGAAGCATTAGTCCTATACCTCCTGATATGAATAATAATAGGTAGCATTTATATAAGGTTTAAAACATTTTATTATTATAGATTATTATTCAGTTGTATCTGGCTCTTCATGATCCCATTTGGAATTTTCTTGGCAAAGATACTGGAGTAGCTTGCCATTTCCTTCTCCAGCTCATTTGACAGATGAGGAAACTGAGGCAGGGAGGATTAAATGACTTGTACAAGATCATACAGTTAGTAAGTGTTTGAAGCCAGATTAGAACTCAGAAAGATGGATCTTTCTGACTCCAGGCCTCATGCTCTACACACTGTGCCACCAAGATGCCATGAGAGGTAGTGGGATGGTGGGAGAGATGCTATTAATATTTGGGATGCTATTAATATCTTAATTTTATAGAAGAAGTTAAATGGCCTGCCCAGGGTCACAAGTATGTTTCTGAAGACAGATTTGAACTCAGGTCTTCCTGATTCTAATCTAGGCACTCCATCTACTGTACCACTTCTTACTCATAGAGGTATTTGGAGATAGATGATTAGAAAGCTGTAGAGACAGATATAGATATAGATATAGGGATAGTTATAGAAGACATAGATATAGCTGCATAAGTATTTTTCCTTTCTGATTTTCAGTTTAAAACTCTTTTGATCAGATTCACAAATACTTCTGGCCAAGTCCCTACCTGTGTTCTAGACCTTATTCCCTGCTGGCTCTTGATCTCCTCATCAAGATCCTAAAGGATCTTGCTTCAACATTTATCTACTTTTCTCTCCATAATCATTCATCATTCACATTCAAATGAGTCCTCCCAATAAAGTTTTAAACCACCACAGGTACATCTATCTTAAAAAAAAAAATCTTGCACGAAACTTTGCTATCCCTTCTACCATTCTAGTTTTTCCTCTCTCATGGACCAACTATAGGAATTCTGTACTCGTTATTTTCACTTGATCTCATTTGCTCCTAACTTCCTTCAATATGATTTTGTATCTTCCCTGCTTTCCTTAAACTTATCTCTTGTGGGTTACTAATGATACTTTAGCCCAGTGGACATTACCATATGCCATGCTCTTACATTCTTCTGAGAGAAATTATTGTTAATAACCAATTAATATTGGGGATGCAGCTGGTTTTTTTTCTTTCTATTTCCTCATTCAAAGCCCAGTCCCTATAAATGACAGGGCTGCTGCTGATTTTGGTTTAACATTCTCTTCAATGTTGGGTGAAAGCTTAGCCCTGATAAGGTAAATTCACCACCTTATCTAGGTGAATTCCGGCGCGTTATTCAACTACATAGTTTAGGTGAAGGATAGATCCTTTTGTATAGATTGCTAAAGGCAGAATGATCTGGGTGGCTATGCATCTCTTTGCTCCAGAGTGACATAATCAAGAGTTTCATTCCCCAGTGTTTCATTAGAGGAAGCCCACCCCTTACCATAATATTCAATCTCTCATTAATTGTTAGCCAATCAGAGTCAATTTCTGCCTTTCAGGAACACCCACTCTTCCAAAGGTATTGAAGCATTCAAAGTACCCCAATGTTTGTCTTATTTATGAGACAGAGCCACTGACTTCAATCCATTAATTATTTGCTAGCCACAATTGATAAACTAATTGTTAATTATTCAGAAACAATGTCTAGGACTCTTCATTCATCACTCTTCCGAGTCCTAGGCACTGACACCTGATCTCCCACTACACCCTAAGGACCACCAGATCTTTCCATATATCTTGCATCTGAATCCTCCTTTAGTGTTCTCTCCCATAATTAGAATGTTAGCACCTTGAGAGTGCTAATATATTTTATCATATATTAAGTATTTGATAAAATGCTATCTCATATATTCATTCCTTTGTGCTGAATTTCATGGTATTTTTTTTCCATTCTCATTTCCCTTGACTCCTTTCATTTTCCTTGCTTTTTTTCCTACCTTTCTGTACTCTCTTTCTTCTTTTTGCCCCCTGTGATCTTGACTTAAGATTAAGCCCCCTTCTCTCTATAATACCTATCACATAGAGGTCATCCATACTCACAGCTTCAAACTTCTATGCTTATGTCTCCCAAATCTCTTTCTTTAGTCCTAACTTCTCTCCTGAGGTTGAAGAGTTCCATTCTCCAAGTGTTCACTGGACATTTTTATTTGTATGTACTCCATCATGCAAAATTCCACATGGTCAAAACATAACTTCATCAGTTTTTCCCCAGACAGACTCTCCCTATCTTATTTTTTTTGTCTTTATCAAAGTTACCATCATTTCTCCCTAAGGCTTAGAAATTCAGTCATATTTTACACATTTCTTCACTTCCTCCTTATAGCTGATCAGGCATCAGATCTCCATTCTTACTCTTAAGTTTCTCTTGGTTTCATATTTTTATCCCCATTCTCATTGCCATTACCAAAGTGTAGCCTTTTATCACTCCATGGTCTGAATTATTGAAACTTTCTCCTACGTGTCTCTCAACTCCATTCTCCTCCTCATAATCCACCCTGAGCCTTACAAGGGGATTAGACTCCTAACTGAAAAATAATAAAACACAGTTATATTAATAAGAAGTTTATACAATTAATTTATACTTCAAATTTGCATCATAGTATACATAAAATATATGATATGTGCAAAATATGAGTTATTTTAGTTATATGAATTACAGGAATGCACTATCTATTAATTTGATTGATTTTCTACATTTATATTGTATAATCTTTCAGAGTTTATGAGAAACCCCAAATTCCTAGACAAGGCTATGAAAACAATAGTATTTAGTAAATGATGATCAGACTATCTTATCTTTTCTCTTGTGCTTTCTAGTTCACAAAGTACTTAACTCAAGTTCTGTCATTTGACCTTCACAACTTTGCAGAGTTGGGTAGATAAGCATAATTATTCTCATTTCATAGATGAGAAAACTGAGACTCAGAGAAAAGTGTAATTTGTCGATTGTCAAGTAGCTAGCGGTCTTCTGGCAACTGATCCAAAGTTCTCTCCACTACATGTTGCCAGGCCAACAATAAAGCTTAGTGATGTTAATGATACTTAGTAGGTATTTGAAAGTCTATAAAGTGAAAGAGAGATTAGATTTCATTTGTTTGGCCCCATAGGGCAGAACTAAGAACAGGGGGTAGAAGTTATAGAGAGGCAACTTTAGGCTTGATGTAGAGTAAAAATTTCCTAATAACTAGAGGGATATGGAAAAGAAAATGGCTTCTTCCCAAGTTTGTAGGTTTCCCATTGTTTAAGGTTTACAAACAGAGGCTAGATGTCCATTTGTTTAGCAAGCTATATAAAAGGGATTCTTATTCAGATGTGGGTTAGACTATATGATATATGGTGGCCCTTCAAATTCTTGGATTGTATGTGATTTAAAAAAAAAGTTACCTTCTGCATCATTTCCCTCCATACTCTTCCTCCTCTCATGGGAATCCCATCCATCCTCTGGAGAAATTGTTAAATTTGCTAATTGAATACTTCATTCAGTCATGTGGAAATTGGAATTAGAATCTTGGGTTGTATTTGAACTGTGCCAGTAACTCATCCCATAACCTGAGCTGACTCAACATTTCTCATACTCATAAAATTGGGATGCTTACTTGAACTGTCTGTAAAACATGTTAAGATTTTAATATCCTCAAGTGAATACTCTAAAAAGGCATTCTATTACCATTATATAGTGGTGAGGAGTTTAAAAAGCCTCCAAAGTAAAAGCTGTTCTTTTTTAAAAATAAATTTATTCTGAGCCCAATTTCAAACTTTCTTCTTTGATGAGGATGGTTCCTGGAAAAATATTTCAGAGTTTAGGCATTTTTTTAAAATACACAGTTGGTTCACTGAAAACTCTAAAGGAGTAGGGCTTAAAAGAAACACTGGGATTTTATTATCCATACCTTGGAACTTTCTAAGACAAGATTTTATTTTCAATTAAATGAGGTTCAGCTAGACACTGGCTCTATCTGGTCCTCTGTCATTGATCCCTTAAAAATAAAGAAAAAGTTTAAACAACAATAAGGCTTCATGTGGTCGATAGTGAAAATAATTTGGATACAGAGTCAAAAAGTTGAAAGAGATCTTTGGGGGCACCTTGTTCAACCTTCTCTCTTTTCTTTTAAAAATGCATTGATTATTTTATTTTTCTATAAATTTGTAATCTGTACTTCTAATCAACTGCTCATTGATTAATAATAAAAAAACAAGCAAACAACAAAAAATGAAAAACGAAATCCTCATTGTAAACATGTATAGCTCAGCAAAAGTAATTCGCCTATTGGCCATGCTCAAGAATGTGTATTTCTTTTTACCTTTTAAGTTCATCTTCTCTGTAACAGGAAGTGTTATGTTTGATGTTCAATAATATAACATGGGTCCAGAGGACTAGAATACAAGTCTCATTCATTCAACTAATATTTACTAAGTTCTTCCTCCCGGTCACATACTTTGCTATGTATCTGAAAACAAAGACAAAAATGATACATTTCTTGTGCTCAAGGAGCTCATATTCAGTGAAGTTCAGGTCTTCAGTCTCTGCGTGCTCCACTGATCTTTCCATCACATCACTTAATTTTAATTTTATCACTTGTTACTTGTATATAATTAATGGCTAACATGTACAAAATAGAAGAATTGGACCCCGTTAGAAGGTAAGTTCATTGCTAGAAAGGATTGTTTCTTTCTTTGTACTTATTTCCCGAGTGATTGACACAGAGGAAGTACTTGCTTATTGCTTCATTTATAAACTAGGGTTGTATCTTCCTCCACATTTTCCTGAACCAATTAATTCTCCTACTCATTATTAATTTAAAACTTCATATTTGCAGGAAACAAGGCTAAAAAGTATGGCATGCAAAGTCAAGTTTAAATGGGTGCACGATCTAGGTATAAAGACTGATACTGTAAGTAATCTGGGAAAGCAAGGAGTAGTTTACCTGTCAGACTTATGGAGTAGGGAAGATTTTATGACCAAAGAAGAGTTGGAGAGCATTATAAAATGCAATATGGATAACCCTGATTGCATTCAATTGAAAAGTTTCTGTACTAACAAAACCAATGTAACCAAGATTAAGAGGGAAGTGGAAAATTGGGAAAGAATTTTTACAACCAGTGTCTCTGATAAAGGCCCATTTCTAAAATATACAGGGAATTAAATAAAATCTATAAGAATATAAGTCATTCCCCAATTGATAAATGGGCAAAAGATATAAACAGGCAATTTTCAGAGGCAGAAATTAAAAATATCTATAAGCATATGAAAAAAATGCTCTAAATCACTATTGATTTGAGAAATGCAAATCAGAACAACTTTGAGGTACCACATCTTTCCAGCCAGATTGGCTAAGATGACAAAACAGGAAAATGAAAAATGCTGGAGAAGATGTAGAAAAATTGGAACACTGATGCATTGTTGGCGGAGCTGTGAACTGATACAACCATTCTGAAGAGCAATCTGGAACTATATCCAAAGGGCTATAAATAACTGCATACCCTTTGACCCAGTAATATCATTTCTGGGGTTGTATCCCACAGAGATCATAGAAGTGGGAGGAAGACCCATATGCACAAAAATATTTATTGTAGCTCTCTTTGTGGTAGCAAAAACTGGAAGTTAAGGGGATACCCATCAATTGGAGAATGGCTAAACAAGTTGTGGTATATGAATGTAATGGAATACTATTGTGCTATAATATTCATATTCACTTGTAGAGGCTTATACGAACTGATGCTAAGTGAGAGGAACAGAACCAGGAAAAATTTGTACACAATCACAGACACATCATATGTATGACAACCAACTTTGATAAACCAGACTCTTCTCAGCAACGCACAGTAATAAAACAACTTTACAAGTCTCAGGATGGAAGGAGATATCTACAATCAGAGAAGGATCTAGAAAGAACAGAGTTTAAATGGAAACTGAAGCAATCTACATACTAGCATTCTTTTTCATGTTTGGTTTTCTTTCCTTTTTCCCATTGTTCACTCCATTGGTTACAACCCTTCTATACAAGCAGACTAATGCCCAGTGTGAAATTATTTGCAGATGCTATACTTGATTTTTTGCTGCCATGGGCAGGGGCGGGAAGAGGGATGGGAGAAAATTTGAGACTCAAAGGATTGTGGAACTGAATCTTGTAAACTAAAAGTAAATAAACAAATCAATTTAATTTTTTTAAAAAGAAAAAAGTCTGATATGCAATTGTACTTTTAAAAGTAATTGTGGGCGGCTAGGTGGCGCAGTGAATAGAGCACTGGCCCTGGAGTCAGGAGTACCTGAGTTCAAATCCGGCCTCAGACACTTAACACAAAAACTAGCCATGTGACCTTGGGCAAGTCACTTAACACCAACTGCCCTCCAAAAAAAAAAAGTAATTGTGAAATGTCTTTTGCTACCCAGACAAATTTATATTTGTACTCATGTTTCAAACTGTATTCACTTGATTCTGGCTAAATCCCTTGATATTTTTTATGCTTTTCCCTGAAAATTTTCTGTATACCTAGGCACAATAATACTATTAAGGTCAGTTAATTCCCTTAACAAAAGATAGAATATCATCTCACACAATTCCAAATATGAGTTATCCTGAGCTGAGAACAGAGCAAGACAATAAATAATCCCAGAGACTCTTACTGTTTTTTAATACATATACATATATGTATGTGTGTGTGTAGTACAATATGTAGACTAAATTTTTATGCTAGTTAAGGCCCATAATTATTTATTTCCATGAACTACATAAAATCAGAGATATATCCTTTTTATGGCATTACAATTATGCAAAGTTTGACAAAGAAATCTTGGAAAGGAATTTAATAAGACCCTACTTTATGCCAGGCACTATGGTAAGCACTTACAAGTATTATCTCATGTGATCCTTTCAACAACCCTGAGAAATAGGTCTAATTATCCACATTTTACAGCTCGGGAAACTGAAGGAGACCCAGGTTTAATGATTTGGTCAGGGTAAAACAACTGAGGCTGGATTTGAACTCAGATCTTCCCAACTCCAAGCTCATTGCTCTATCCGCTGTGTGATACATGGCTCCCTTAATTTCTTACATTTATTCATATTCTACTAAAAGTAATATAC
This sequence comes from Pseudocheirus occidentalis, assembly GCA_028646575.1. NCBI lineage: Eukaryota > Metazoa > Chordata > Mammalia > Diprotodontia > Pseudocheiridae > Pseudocheirus > Pseudocheirus occidentalis. Next base: position 103,510,687 of record CM053594.1, read on the forward strand.
AAAAGATAGAACAAATAGAAACAATGAAATAATTCTCCCATTACATTCAGAAATGGTAAAGTCCTAGAGAAATACCATCTTCCTTGATTAAAAAAGGCTTTCTTGATAACCTCAATCACAAATGACTATTCCATCCTTGGAAGTTCAGCACCATTTATCATTTTAATATGATCATCTGCCTTATTTGGCACTTTTCACTTATTTCATATCAATCATATGCCTCTCCTCCACTAAATTATAAATTCCCAGAGGTGCCTCCTTTGTATTTCCCATATTGCAGTGTTTTACACATAATGGGCTATCCATAGGGCACAGTGGAGAGTAGGTTAGGTCCCTGAAGTAAGGAAAGCTAACCTTTCTGATTTCAAATCTGTCCTCAGACACTAAGTATCTGTGTGACACTGGACAAGTCACTTAACCCTGTTTGTTTTAGTTTCCTCATATGTAAAATGAGCAGGAGAAGAAAATGGCAAATCACTCCAGTATCTCTGCCAAGAAAACCCTAAATGGGGTCACAAAGAGTCAGACAAAACTGAAAATGACCAATTAGCTAGCCATAAGTATTTGTGTATTTACATAATTTATTATCTATATATCTCATTTGCTAACTAATAATGTACTCTCTTATAACATGTCTTGTATAATTGTTTCGTATCCCTCCCTAACTTTTGAATTATTTTTTTTGGAGGGGGGAGGGCAAGATAATTGTGATTAAGTAACTTGCCCACGGTCACATTGCTAGTTAAGTGTCAAGTGTCTGAGGTCAGGTTTGAACTCAGGTCCTCCTGACTTCAGGGCTGGTGCTCTATTCACTGTGCCACTTAGCAGCTCCTATTATTCAATTTTTCATGTCATTTGAATTATAAATTGCTAAGGGTAAGTAACCTTTTCTTAAATTTCTATTCTCCACAATGCATGGAACAGTACTGTGCACATAGTAGGTAATCAAGTTTTTGGTGAAAGGTTCAATTTGGAAGCTTCAGAGAAGTATAAAAAATCAGTTGAATATCCTTCCTGTTTTTGTAATTCCAAAGACATGTCCTGGTGTACTATCTAACTCACAAGGTTGTTGTGATGAAAGTATTATGTAAACATCTAAATGTTATATAAATGTAAGCTATTAACTCAAATAGACCTGCAATCTTATTCATATGAACGGTCAGTCTAGTGATATAGAGAGCAACCTATCTAAGTCTATCCATCCAGTGTAATTTTTGTTCATTTTCTGTGTTATGTTTTAACTTGACCATGACCACCATCCCTCTTGGGATTAACTCATTCAACTTGCACTGGCAATGTTAGGTTGGGTCCCCAAAGAAGTGACTATAACAATTTTAAGGATTATAGGGATAACCCTATAGGTGACTATCCTCCAATACTATCTCATGAGAGCCCCTACCAGTGTGCTTTGCCTTAAAAATCAGCCAGAAAACTCAGCTCTTTATAAAGATGTTTACAGAAGTAGAGTAGAAAAAAAAGAGTTACAGGACATTTTCCCTGGCACTAAAGATGCAGTCTCTAATAAATATAAAAACTGTCTATTAAAGAGGGGAAGACATTGGAATAAATTTATAATGAAGCATATACATTGGGAACATATATGGCTAAGACAATTTCACCCCAAAATAGCAAGATGGTTTCTTTTCTCTTTCCAGAGGATTCTCAGGATTCTCTCTGCTGTGGGGCATGATGTTGGTGATGGATAAGGTTGTTTTGCTGCTAACCTGGCATTGCTTCCCCTAGGAAGAGGTTTCCAAGCTTATTTGGCCTACTGTTCCCTTTTAAAAAATTACTGAGCACCTGCATGGAAATCTACTTTCTTTAACCCTTTAATGTCTTTTTTGTAAAAAATTCACTTCATTTCAAAACTTTATAAAATATTTTTAAATGATGCATCTTAAATTTAATAATTTATTATAAATTTGCATTGAAAGTTTTGACGATACAATCTTGCATCACATAACCATATAGTGTTGTATTATAAACAAGTCACTGCACACATATATTCCTGCCAATACATGCTGTACTTCCTGACAATGTTCAACATGCTCACCTGCCAACCCTTACTTGTTAAGACCTGTTGGTGAACTTGACCACTTAACCAGTGGTTATAACTTGCATTCTTTGTGTTTAATTGGAAAATAATGTAATCATTATGATTTTAATTCTTTTACACAACATATAAAATACTTATGGACAGTTTTTCAAAATTTTCTTCACTTCTCTTCTTTCCTTATGCTTTGACTGACCACTTACTTTTATTCAACACCCCCTAATCATATCCGAGGCTACTACCTTGTAAAGCCAATCATGAGCAGCTCTCCTGAGGACTACTGCTGTGAATAACTTTAAGGATCTAATTGCATAGTATGGTGAACTCTCTATTTATTCAGCAATAAATTAAAGCAAAACACTCAAGAAGCTAAAACACAACATTCATAAGAACATAACAACTTATTACTAAGGTAGCCACAGAGTCTTAAACAAAACACATAATCCAGTAAGTCACAATTTCCTCAATCAATATAAAATATCCATCTAATGTCTTCTATCATCTTGATAGGAGGCTGTCCATCATTCTTAAGCCAATCATCCATAAGGGGTAGTAGAAAGTACAAAAGCTATTTACCCCCAGGTCACAGTAAGTCATAATATCCTCAGTCACCACTGAGTACCAAAGTCTCCTTTCATCTTAACTTGAGGCTGACTTCCAAACCCTATGGCTCCTCTTCCACACTCCCAGCTCTTGTCTGGATTCACAGGTAGGCAGCTCTGCCAGTTCTTACATAGATTCACAGATGGGCAGCTCTCTGCTAGTGTTCCATCTCACAGCTCACAGGGACTGCTCCACTCCAAGCTCTTCACAATTTCTATTTCTAGGAAAACAAATATCAACAGGCTACAATAATATCTACACACATTGTTGGTACTATTATCTTAATTTGCTTTCTGTCTGAGAAATCAGCACAAATAAACAGACAGAGTGCTTCTATCTGACAAAGTAACATAATTCAACAGAGTGCTTCTGCAGGAAGACTTTCCTGATTCCTCTTAATACTAGTGCTTTTATTCTATTGATTAACTCCAGTTTAGCCTGTACATAATTTGTTTGCACATAGCTGTAGAAGGTAGGATTTTAGCTGGAACTTAAAGGATGCCAGGAAAGCCAGTAGGTAGAGAGGAGGAGTAAGAGTATTCTAGTTATGGGAAACAGATAGTGAAAATGCCCAAAGTCTAGGGATGGAGTACTTTGTATGAGAGACTGCAAGGAGGTCAGGCCCAATATTTCTGGTGGATGGGCTAATATATTACTGGGTTGATTCAAGCACAATACTTGGTAGATGTGTTGAATCTTTTTCAAGCTCAGCTTTTCTTGGATTGGGCTGGGTAGGACCTTCAGCAATTGTTTTCCTGATTCTGCTTACTCCATTCTGAATCAGTTCATATAAGTCTTCCCAGGTTTCTATAAAACTTTTCCTTTCACCATTTCTTATGACACAATATTATTCTTTTATATTAGAGCATTATAATTTGTTCAGTTATTCCCGAATTGATGGGTATCACCTTTTTTTCCAGTTATCATCATAAAAAGAGCTGCTATAAGTATTTTGTACATGTGGGTCCTTTTACTCTTTCTTTAATTTCTTTGGGAAACAGGCCTAGTTTTGGTATTGCTGGTTCAAAGGGTAAGAACATTTTTGTAAGGTTTGGGGCATAATTCCAAATTGCTTTCCAGAATGGCTGGAATAATTCAAAACTCCACCAACAGTACACTTGCATGTCTGTTTTCTCAAGCTACTCTAACCTTGGCAATCTTCCTGTTTTGTCAGCTTTGCCAATCTCAGGCGTGTGAGGTAGAAACTCAGAGTTACTTTAACTACATTTCTCTAATTATTAATGATTTGGAACTTTTTTCCCATATAGTCATGATAGTTCAGATTTCTTATTTTCAAAACTGCCTGTTCATATCCTGTAACCTATTGGGGAATGATTCTTAGTTGGATAAATTTGAATCAGTTCCTCATATACCTTGGAGATGAGGCCTTTATCAGATTTTTTCCCTCAGTTACCTGTTTTCCTTCTAATTTTAACTACATTAGATGTGTCTGTACAAAACTTTAAAAATTTTATGTTAACAATATGATCCATATCAACAGCTATAATCATCACTTGTTGCTTTTTTGTTCATGAACTCTTCCAATATGCATACATCTGAAAAGCAATTTCTTCCTTATGCCTCTAATTCATTTATGACGGAGTAATCAGTTTTGATCCAATCAGTTCCATCTCCCACTGGGTATTTTATGCATATGAGTAAGTAGGGACAAAAGTATGAATTTAGTCTGACACAAGTTCAAATACAATTAAGCAGCTTAAGCCTCACACCCTCTCTAGGGAGGAGAATATCTGTTTTGTATCTAAAGGCCATCTCCTTTATATTTCAATGTCTTTATCTTTAGTCTCTCCAGAATTTCCAAATTTGCTAATGTCTCTTGGGATGCTCCCTCTTATACATACAAGAAATAGTTTAATAAAGGTTTGTTTTGTTTTAGATCTAAGAAACCTAGGTGGTGGCTAGTAGGTAGTAATGTATATGAATGCCTTCAATTAGTTTGTAGTGTGTCTGTCATCAATATGACTGCTTTGCTAAAATAATAACTAATGTCCATGTGAATTATTATTAGTAACAAAAACAGTGGTAATTCAGATGGCAGACATTGAAAATTAAATAAAGGGATTCTTGGACATTATCTCTCAGACATGGCTTATATTTCCTAGATTTAAAACAAAGTAAAACATTTATTACTATGTCTGTTACATAAAGTAGAACTTGGAGAATAACTTTCATAATTTTCCTTTAATTTTGATCATTTTTAAATTTCCCTTGGTTCCCAGGGTTTTATAGATTTCCCCATCAGGTACGACATAAAGGAATCAGTAGCATGAATTGATGCTCTCAAGAAACTCACCCATGAGATTAAAATTTGGGGTATGATTTTGGAATGTTAATGCTGTAAATCTATGATGTGACAAATGGGAAACACAGATCATAGCCAGAGATGCTACCTTGCCAAACTTGAGTTCTATGTGGTTATTCTCAGTTGGGTGGCCAGCCATAATTAAGAGGCTTTTGCTAGCTTGACTGGAATTCCCTCAAACTAATAACAAAGTAAAAACTTAGGTATTTTTGGGACGTATCCAAGAAAGTCTTGAGGGGATGCCTGATTACTGTTAACGTCCGAGACAGAAAGTAAAGGCTTCAAAACCTATATGACTCAAGGGCTAAGATTGCAGACCTAGAGACTGAACATGAAGAAAACAGCCTGGTCCAGATTATTGTCAGAATTAAGGAATCAAAGAGGGGGATGGGGAAGTGGAAAGTTACAAGAAACAGAAATTGTGTGGGGAAAGAATATTTTATGTGTATGTGATCAAGAAAACTAGCAGAAGGAAAAGACTGAAAAGAGTTATGTTGATGTATTTTGTGTTGGAATAATCCCAAAGGAAATCTCTCCTGTGTTATTTTCTTGCATAGCATTCCAATAGAGCACACTTGGAGTAAGTGTAAATGGGCCACATACTGCTTAATCCCCAGTAACGAATATTCGTAAACAGTCCAATTTTCACTATGGACAAAAATGAAGAAAGACAGCTTTGTAGTCCAGAAATAATCAAGCAATAGATTAAAATACCAGCATGTAGCTGTCATTGTAATTGTAACTGTCATTTTTAATGTGGTGAATATTACCCACTATCAACGGTTAAACATAACCTAAATTACATCACAACTTCTCAGATATAGTCAATCCTCAACTTTTACAGGGGTAATGTTCCTAGAAAACAGCACACACACACACATACACACACACACACACACACAAATGATGATACACTGAACCTATGGGAAATAGGGGATTATGTTCCCACAACTACCAAAAACTATAATCTTTCACTAGAGATTGCTGAAAGTATACCTTTCTGCATATAATTCTTTACAACAAAACATTAATTCTGATAATATGCACTTTTCCTAGCATAGTAACCATTAAATAACCCAGAAAATGTATTACACAAAAAAATTGGTAATACACAAAACATTTTTTGCTAGTAATTCCTTAAAAGTCTATGACCATTTATGCTAACATCTCAATTAAAAAATAAACATTGATTTCAGAAAATATTCACTTTTTTCATTTTTAGTATTTTATTTATCCCCCAACTACATGCAAAAACAATTTTTGACATTTTTTTAAGTTTTGATTTCCAAATTCTATCCCTGCCTTCCTCTCCACATCCCCTTCCTGATACATTAAGCAATCTGATAGATTATACACATGCAATCGTGTAAAACATTTCATGACAATATTCACTTTTCATAATAAATGAAATCTATAGTACCTAAAAGACTGTACAGCAACTAAAATTCTTAAAACTAAAATATTTTTAACTTGAATTTTACCTTCCACTGCATCAGATGGCAGTGTGCTTTATATTATATTGCTGTAAACTTCTCAACCCTGGCTACCCTGTGAAAACCAAGGGAGGGATCGTTGGGAATTTAGTCGCTGCTGAGACTGGTGAGATTACAGTGAAACTGGGAGAGGTTATAGGAAAGCACCTAGTAGGATCCCAGCCACTCTATAAACTTGCAGGCATCTTGCCTCTCCTTTTTTTTGTACTGCGCATAGCCGTGAATGTGTGTGGTTGCCAATGTAAAAAGGTAAAAATGAGATTACTAATAAAATCACTGAATACTTGAAGTTACAACAGTTAAATTTATTTTGCTTTGGAAATATGATGACAAGTGTACAGATTTTGCAGGTGTTATACTCTTTAGGTTCTGAATTCCAGTGCAGAATAAAATCAGAAGGACCTACTCTGACTTATTTCCTTAGTACCTGAAATTCCTAAGTAGAAGAATAATGGATCCTTTATAACTTTGAAATGGGTAGGGAACCGTCTTCTATCAAAAAGAGTAAGATAACAACTGGGCCTGTCGTTGGGCGATTCATCCCATCATTGACCCATTCTCAGTGTCCTCTTATTTTCACCATGCTCCTGACCTAGGCGTCCTTCAGTTTCTGGTTTTCCCCTTTTCTCTCTACTATTTGCTTTAGTAGTTTCTTCTTTGAACAACTGATTTATGTGGAATTGGATTCTGATATTGGATGATACCTGTCCTTCCATATCTAAAGCCTTAGGGTCCCCGCTTTCTTGTGCTTGCTAAGAGACCTCTGGCATTGATAAGCTCTAGTGACCTTGTCTTTACAACAAATCCTTTACTACCATAATTGTCCTCATAGTTGTCTCATTTGCCCACATTAACTTCTCTTGGTGGATTCCATTTCATGAAAAGTCAGCTTCCCCCTGCTGTTCTCTCTAGTTGTTGCAGGCCAGGTCAAAGCTTTTTCTCTGGATGCCCTATGACTGAGATCTGTTTACATCTATTCAAATAGGAAATATAGAGCTTTCAAATAGATCGAATGAGCATTAATATTGAATTCTTGTATTTATCAATGAATATCTCTAGTAAGGACACTAGACTAAAGCATAATATAGGTACATGCTATTTGCCTCCTGATAAAGAACTGATATTGTCTGAATACAATGTGAAGCATACTATTTTCACTCTTTCTTTCATTTTTTTTTTGCTTGGATCTTCTTACACAAAATGACTAACATGGAAATGTTTTACGTGATTGCACATGTATAATCTATATCAAATTGCTTACCATTTTAGGAAGAGGAGAATGGAGAAGGACGGATTGGATAGAATTTGAAACTCAAAAATTAAAAAAATAAATGTTAAATATTATTTAAACACATAATTGGGGAAAATAAAATATTATTACATTTTTAAGATCTACAAAGTTTGGTCTGTCTTATTCATCTATCTTTTTTTAAAAAAATATGGATTTTTATAACTTTACATTTTATTTTTGCACAGGGGCCATGTTACTCTTTTCTGTATTGTTCCAAGTATATATGGTATCAAATTAACTGCTTATATTCATTGAGAACAATAATTTAAATAAACCTACAAGAACCAAACTGTCCTCCACCTCAGTTCCTACTCTAATCCCTTGTTTTGATGGCCTGGATTATTAAAATATATGCCAGCAGAGGACAAGCTGAAAAGACTTTAATATGGGATAGAGGAAGAGCTATATCTTTTATCTGCAAATTCGTCCTGAGGAAGTTTAGAGACTCATCCGCTGATTAGCCATTGGGATGAATTTGCTGGGCTCAGAAACTCTCAAAAAGAGGCTAGAGGGCTTTCCATCTGAATTAAACAAATATCCAGACTGAAAAAGAACTCAGAGATGCCTGAGGTATTAAAATGAATTATTAAAGTGTGGTAAGCATGGTCATGATGCTTAAACCCAAAGAGTATAACTCAAGGGGAGGAATTCTCAGGGTTAGGTTTCCTATGGGATTGTAATTGTGCCCAGGCTGATATCATGAGATGAGGATTATGACTAGTGGAAGAGTCTTCTGAGAAAAGGGAAATTTAAAACATGGGGGTTGGCAGGTAAGAGGATCAATTTTAAAAAGGGGACAAAACAGAACTACAGTCATGTCCTGCAGAATCCTGATAATCCCATGTAGCATTTAGATGAGTGGTCAGATTCATGAGTTCTATTTGGCACATACCATCCATGTGGGAGAAAGGAGGTAGGGTGGCATAGTGGATAGAGTGTGGGAATTGGAACCAAAAACTGTTCATCTCTCCTAACCCTTTATTTTATAGATGAGGAATACAAGGCCCAGAGAAAGTAAATGTTACACAGGTAATAAGTGACAAAGCCAGGAAAGGACTCCAAATCCTGTGCTCTTTCTGTTGTATCAGGATGGATGCCTAGCAATTTCTTGCTAAAGGAACAAAGAATTTCTAAAATCAACTCAAATCTAGATAGCAAGTTACTGTCATGCAAATAAAAAGTTAGCTTTAAAAAAAGATCAATAAATGCACTTAACTGGAAAAGAAAAAGGAAATATAAGATATTTAAAACATTCTTAGCATCCATGGCTCAAATTGGTACTTTCTTCTACTTATAGACTCATAGATTCATAGACTCATAGATCAGTGGGAATAAGTTTAGGCTTCAATGAATTCTTCCCTGCATCTTACTTTGAAAACTTCTCCTGTCTGTATCTTCCTGGCTCCATTTTCATTTCTTTCCATTCTTGGCAGCTGATATGAAAATGTGCTGAAACCTCTCCTGTACAGGCACTAATCTCAATCTGCTCTGTGTCAAAATTCTACCAGCACTCTAGGTTCAGGAACGTAACTACAACACTGGCTCACCTCCTCCTTCCAACTAATCCCTCTGACTGCTGGTCTCTACCTTCTTCAAGAATCTGTCCTCTTGGCAGACACTTAAAAAGAGACTTCAATTAATGATGCAGCCTCACTACACCTAGAAAGATAATCTCAGAGGAAATGGAACCCTAAAATTCTTTCCACTGAGCAAAGCTCCCTGGGCCCAAATATTGTAAGAAAAATAGTTCTGAAAATTTAGGTATATATTGTTTACACAAGTCTGGAATTAATCTACAAAATTATGGAATGTTAGCTGAAAGGATATCTATGCCAATTTTCTCATTTTTAAATATGAGGATAGATCCAACCCAAATGACTGCCCAAAGCCATGGCAATATTGTTGCTGACTACTATGAGAATATAAAGAGCTCTTTTGTTTTTACACAGAGAAAATCACACTTATGTGTATATTATAGCTCTTTTTTTAAAAATGATAATGACATACTTGATCAGTCAGTCCTTTTGTTCATTTTCAACTGCAAATATCTTTAGAATTATGTGTTAAAAAAAAAATTCCATCGTGTCTTTAGGAAAAGAACAATTGTGAAAGCTAACAAGAAAAAAGGAGTATGGGTGTTCCAGGTAGTATAGTAAGTGTAAAATCAACTTGCCATGTTTAATTTTTGGCTTTACCTAAGATCTGACCTCTAATAATACATTACCTATTCTATGACCTAGAAAAAAATGAAGACCATATCAATTCTAAGTTCTTTAACACCCGTATTGTAGGAGAAAAACCAAAACAAAATAGAAAGCATAATTATTGTTTCCAAAAGAAAAAAAGTAGAAATAATGATATGGTCAGTGGAAAACACATATGTATGTATATGTACATATTATATATATATATATATATGTATAATTTTTATAAATTAGATATGCATATGTGGAGTATAGGTAGTAGGAGTTAGGATTTCCATCAGGTATTTCCCATGTGACCACCAAAATTTAATAATAATCAAACTTTTCAAATGTGTAATGGACAATGCTAGGTACTAAGAGCTTCTTATATTTATTGGGCCTTTTATGCCTTAATAATGAGAAAACAAAATTTTGGGAATGATAAAGTAGCAGATAGCACATAATGAGCAGAAGACAGAAGAGGGTACTAAGACTGAGGCCATAATTAAGTTTTCGGTCTGTTCTCAAATAACTTAACCTCTGATTAGAATGTTAATAGAGTTTGGGTGGCATGCTAGCATGACCAAAATGATGTAAATTCTGAGGATAAATCCAGTAACTTTATTTTCTGGGAATAGGGAAGAGAGGAGAATATAAAGTCTTCTACTAGTGTAGATGGTTGGTTGGAAAGGAATAAATGAAGGGAATTCAGTGTTTGAATAATGGTCCTCAAATCATCTGGAAAAACTATACGAGTGCAATTTTTATACTAATGCATTGTCAGTTTTGAAGGAAGTATGAAGTTGTGGTTGGAGAAGTTCCTCTGTGGTTTGAACTAGCATATTGGATTCTTATAAATGTCCTCATTAGCCAGTACATCATTGGATGTATGTGGCCTAGGTCATAAGATTCCTCTCCATGTTGCTAATGAAAATTTTTGGTTGTAGACAGTTTCCCCACTGCAAGGTGGTATATGTCCTCAGTGATATTCAAGTTCTTTTCCTCCTCTGCAAAAGGAACTTTTAACATGAAGTCACCAGCACATAGCAGTTCCTAAACTGTAGTACCTCACATCAAAAATCATAGAGTCCTAGAACTGGATTTAAGTTCAGTTTGACAAATGTTTGTAACCCCAACCCCTAGAGCAGGGTGAGGGATGGAAAGGGAAAGGGCGCTTGGTTCAAATGTACCCAGAATCATTCTGTCAAAAGGGTTAGGAAAAGGTTTTCCTCGGGCTTGGCCCCCACCCACAGATGAAACTATGGGTAAGTCTTTAAAACAAAACATATATGGCTCATATCTAGGGTTTCCCCAAAGCATGAGTAAAGAGTCCCTTATTCAATGTACTCAATGTACAGTTAAATAGCAGATAGAGGACAGCTGTTCATTTCCTCCAGCACAGAAAATAAGTCACAAACAACTAAAATGTGTTAAATAACAAGTTTAGAAAAGGGAAGAAAACATTTCCAAAAGCACATTACACTAATTATACCCCTAAAAAAGTAAAGGCTCTTTGTGGGATAGGTGGGCAAATATTTCACATTCAGCTTAGACCTCAGCAGTTGGAGCAAGTCCCAAGGTCTAGATCTCCTGGCCAGTTGGGCACGACTTCACTTTACACCCCACATATGGCATGTAGCAGTTTCATGCTCATATCTCCTCTGAGAAACTTATTGTTGCAGAAATTGCCTCAGCACCCAAACCAGGAGCTCTCACCTTCATAAAGTAATTGCCAAGGCTGGAAATGACCATTTTTCTGGATTGATAATCACCAATCTATGTTCAGAGAAGGAGACAGAAAGGTAGCCAGAAAGTCAGGCTCACCTAAGGCAAGTATATGTTCCCACTCCTATATGCTTGAAGGACAAGCCACTATTGCTGCAGGTTTGGGAAGGGAAGATAAATTCTTTATTCCACCTTGCTGGAAATCCTAGGAGCAAGAAGTGCTAGAAGAACTTCCTGAAAGAAAGCCCTCTAAGAATAGGGTCAGGGTTATTTGTCACTGATTTATTGGAGAAGCTTTCTCTACAAGAATCCATCTCCTGAGATAATCATTCAGTCACCAGTCACATTCAATACAATGCTTTGTTCATTGGGATTGATTGAGAATTTAGGCTAAGTTTATGTCTCCCAGCAAGAGATCAGAATGCTTGTCTGACTCCATAGGAGTTTCCCCAGAGTGGAAAAACAGAGATTTTCCCAGATTGACTTCATCACACAATTTTTAAACACCTGCTCTATATAGAGAACTATGGCAATGACCTCATAATTGCCAAATGTAGTGGTCAAACCTCCCCCCCCCCAGTCTTTGTCCTTCTCATACTCCCTGAAGCCTTTAACACTGTCACTCTCTTCTGAATGCCCACTCCTCACTAGGTTTTTGTGATATCATTCCCCTTCTTCTCCTACTTGCTAATGTACTCCTTTCTCCTTTGCCATATCTTCATCCTGTTCATATTCACTATCCATAAATGTACTTCAAGACTCAGTCTTGGTCCACCTTATTTTCTGCTTCTATGCTTTCTTGTTAATCTCATCCTCTCCCATCATCTTTATGTACATGATTTGTGTTTCTCCTTAGAGATCTTCAACCTCTCCACTGAGCTCCTGTCTTATATCACCAACTGTCTTTTAGATATCTCCAATTGAATATTCCATAAGCATCTCAAACTCAGCATGTTTAAGGCAGAACTTATCATCTTTTATTACCAAGTCCTTCCATCTTCCAAACTTCCTTATTGCTGTTGAGGGAACTATTTATCTTCCCATTCACTCAGGCTTATAAACTTAGCATCATCCACAACTGCTTACTCTCATTCACCCCATAAATCTCACCTGTTGCTTCCACTTTTGATATGCAGCTCTGCCTACTTTCAATTCCATGGAACAAGATACCCCTTCTGAGATGAACTCATTACCACTCAACTCATCACCTTGTGGCTAAATCAAGTCTTGATTGACACCAACTCCCTCTGCCTCTTCTCTCCTATTATTGGAAGAAATGAAAGCAAAGTACCAAACTTCTCCCAATTCCTTTTTTTATAGAAAGAAGAAACTGGACTGAATTCACTCCACTTTGCATCTGCTACCCTGCCTGGTTTCAACTCCATGGAACAAGATTCCCCTTTACCAAGTACCCCCTAGTGCCACTCATCCATTTTTCCAAGTCTTTTTCTTCCACTCTGGATTATAAGGTTCTTGTGGGCAGGAACTGTCTTTCTTTTGTTAATAATATATTCGGTGCTTAGCCAATCCACACTGGCACACAGGAGGAGCTTGATAAGTGTTTGAAAATTCTGTCATTTCTACCTTCACAACATATTTTGTATAGTTTTCTTCTCTCCATTCACATAGCTACCACTCTGGTGAAAGTCTTCATTATCTCAAGCCTGGACTGTTTCAATAGCCTTTGTGTTGTCATTCTGACTAAACCCTTTCCCTACTCCATCATTTACTCAGGACAAAGTAATCTTCCTAAAGCATAGGTCTAGTCATTAAACCTTATCTCCCTACTTCCTTTTCCCTCACTTCCCCCTCCATACTCAATAACCTCTGATGACCCTTTATTACATATAGGATTAAATAAAAATTCATCAGTATGGAATTAAAGCTGTTAAAAACTGCTCTTTTCCTATATCTCTAGTCTTCTTATACCATATGACCCTCTCCCAGTATACGCTACAATCCAAAGATGACACTTCATCTTCTGATTCCATTCTAATATGAATGGAATGAATTACAATGGACATTATGGAGGTAAAGTAAACAGTTCTGCGTGACTGGCTGGGAATGAGAGATGAAGGAGATATGAATCAAAACTAACTCCAAGCTATCAAAAATGAACAGCTGGGCAGATAATAGCATAATCGCAGTAACAGAGATGTTAAAGAAAATGATTTGGAGAGGGGGACAATTGAGTATGAGTTCCTGATGGGAAAACTCTGTGGGCACTTAGAGATGAAGATCTGAATCAGATGGACAAAGCAGAACAAAAATAGAGAAGACTTGGGAGCCAATAGCATAGAGTCAAAAATCGAAACATTGGACATGATTGCTTTATCCAATCGCTTAACAAGTTTTTTGGATTCAGTTTCTATGAGAATTCCTATATTCACATCCCCCACACACATCCACACCCACTTTCAACAACCCTGCCACCAACCTAGTGCAAACCCTAATCACCTATGTCTCTTAAGTCATTGTTAATAGCTTCCTAACTGATATGCTTCCTTGACACCAATCTCTTCTTTCTACAGTCTGTCATTTAAATTGCTACCAAAACCTAAGCTCTAGGTCAAACCCAGTGGATCCCTGCCTGTAGGATAAAATACAAACTTCTTTTTTTTAAATACCAGCTTCTTAACTAACATTGGATAGTCTATACCAGACATGTCAAACAGGCAGCCCTGACTGCAGCTCTCATCATATCAAGTGAAGAACATTGGTAAAACTCCATTATGAAATTGCTGTAGTCATTGGTGATATCCTTTCCATCCATTCCTCATATTTCAGGGGCAATAACTCATATTAAAGGTCAGGTTAGAGTTTTCATTGCTTGTAATATCTTTTTCCCCCTCATTTTTCATTATATCTTAGTTTTATGTTAATATTGATCTTTGCTCCAGCAAATCATTGAGTTGCCTATATACATTCACTAAGTAATGACACATCAATGATGAGGAATTTCCCCTGTACTAAAATATATTCAATTTCATTCAAAAATACTTTGGTGTTGTTCATCATATGCAGTGAGTTCCCGTTCTTTTCTAGGAGCAAAGGTGTTTCCTAGGTGTTTGTTACATATAGGTGTGAGGATATGTATAGTCTATAAAACCTTGACCTTTCTTCTTACTTTTGAACCAGGCCTTCTGACATTATTTTGCCAACTATTCCTGTGTTTATCATTGCATTGAAGTGATTGATATGATTCAGTGGCTCCAATATTATGTCTACTTATTGATCACTGGACAATCTCAGGTTTTGAGCATCAGTAACTGTTACCATTTATAGCAATCAACAAATGATAAATCTTAGCACCAAAGACATCTTTCAGACCTAAGCACCTTTACACACCCTTTTCTATCATTTTTCTATCACAACTGCAGAAGTGCATAGGGCAAAATCCAAATTACTCTCCAGAATGGCTATACCAACTCATATGTGCCTGTTTTTCAATAACTTATCCAACATTTGTCTTTTTCATTTTTGTTTGTCTTCTTTGCCAATTTGATGGGTTTGTGGTGGAATCTCAGAGTTACCTGAATTTTTGTAACTTGGATGTCTTCCTTTGAGAACTAGATATTCTTATAGTTTACCAATTTATTGATTGAAGAATGGCTGTTTTTCTAACAAATTTCAATTAATTCCTAAATATATTAGAAATGAGATCTTTATCAGAGAAACTTGTTGCACAGATGTTTCCCCCTTAGTCAACAGTTCTCTTTTTAATTTTAGCTCATTGGCTTTGTCAAATCAGATTCGTCCGTTTTGTCTTCAAGGATCCATTATATCCTTTGTTTGGTCATGAACCCTTACCAGACAAACATTTTTGGACATGAAAAATAAGAAAATGTGTTTTGTTTGACTACATGTATCTTTGACCAACAAAAGTGTTTTTTATTTTTCTTTTTTTAGTTTATAAGATTTACTTGTTAGATAGAAAAAAAATGTTTAAATCAAAGATTAAAAAAAAGAGGTTCAAGTCTTGAATTGGATAGACACTTTCTCTTCTTTATTAGTCAAAGAATTCATCACCAAGTCACCAACCTTCCAGTGATGCCTTTATCTGTAATTAGCTAGACTGGTCCTTGGAAAGCAGACACCATCTGTTGACAAGCCTATGACCTATGTAGAATGGTAAAATCTACCAGTGTTTACATTTTTGTCATACAGTCTTGAGGACCCAGATTCATGTCACCTCTTTGCCTTCCTGAAACATCAGAGTAGGATTTCGTGGAGTAGCTTTATCATAATGCTAAAAATACAATTTCAGTTAAATTAAGTTAAACTTCAGTTAAAAAGTATCAACAGAAGCCATACTAAATCGTGTTATAAGGGAGACATCTTATGATTGTTTATCTTCAGTCATCTGTTCTTAATTATGTTCTAGTTCTTTAGTAGATGTATCTACCTCTCAGTTAAGCAGGTTCAAATATAAAAATGATTCAGTCAAGCAAGCAGTGAGGATTTATTAAAAGCTTATTATGTACCAGACACAATGCCAAGGGTAGATGGTATAAATACAAGCAAAAGAAGACCAGTGAACTTACATTCTAATGGGAGAAGACAACGCATAAAAGGGAACCAGAGAGAAAGGTGAGAGGGCAGGACTGAGAAGGGATTAATGCAAGGGCAGGGAGATAAAATCTGGAGGGTCAGGACAGCTGGAAAGCGAATGAAGCTTTGCCAGCCTGGGACTATCACCAGCATGTAGTCTGTGAATGGGGCTTACCAATGAGAGGAGGGATCCAGTATGGCAGAGGGATGTTCTAAGCTACGATTTGAATGTAGGTCTTCCTAACTCCAAATCTGACACTATTAATTGCACCACCTAGTTGGAAATAATAGATAAATGAGTAAATGAAAAAAGCACTGGAATAAGGGCATACTATGAGTAAAGCACAGTGTTACATGCTAGAGAGTCAAACAGTTTAGTTTTAAAATTCTATTTATTTCAGAGCCTGATGGAAACAGTATGGCAGAGAGGAAATAACAATGGATTTGGAGCCAGAGGACCAGATTTTGAAACAGTGTCTGCCACTTATTGCTTGTGTGACCTTGGGCAAGCCTGAGTTTTGTTCTTTTTTATAAGGAAGGCATTTAATGAAAACAACATAACAAAGTAAATTATAAGGAACTGAATGAGTTAATAAATGTTCTCCAAACACAAACACGAATAGCTATTGCCTTTCTCATCTCTGAAGGATTGATCATCAAATTCCCTCTTTCTCTCTCTTTTTTTCCCCTGGAGATACCAAGGGAAGAACACAGTCATCTCAAACACTTAGCACTGGTCTAAAGCTTGGGTTTTGAAACAGTCTGTCTCTTGTTTCATGTTTTCTACCTCAGTTTCCTCATCATCAAAATAAAGGGATGGATTATACAAGCCTTAAGGTCCATTACAGCTCTAAATTTAGATTTCTATGATCCCTCTTCCCCATATTCCTGGAGATCTGTTTGTCTATGTCCATGATGTTCTTACAATAAAGAATAAGCTAAAAAAAGCCCAGTAAGATCACAAGACCAGAGAAAAGGATGGATCAACTATAAACTCTGTGGCCTGTTTCTGAACCTTGAGGAAGTTAAATATGACCCCTTTCAATTACCTGAGTAACCTCAGACAGCAGAGGATCTACAGTAGCCTACATATAATGTTATGCAAGTGAGCTAGCGGGCATTGAGGTGGTCTGCACTTCTGAGTTTCCATAGACGATGCCCCAGTAATTGCCAGAATAGGGCTGCAGTAATATAATTCAGTAATTTTGAATCCTTCTTTCTCCTTCCTTTGCTGGTACCAACATCTGACAGGCCGTCCAAAGACAAGATTCTTTTCAAAGGGATTCATTGTTGTTAAGCTACTATATGGTATATTCAAAGGAAAGAATTTGATTTATAAGATGGAAAAAAGAGTAAGACCTTGCTGAATTGAAGCCAAACAAAGCCAGAGCAGGCCAAGCAGCCCCTTGCTCAAGTGCCAGAATGTGTATTTCTCTTCCAGTTTTAGACTGGTTTCTGGACTTATTTCATCAGATGACAGTTGTCAAATATCATTTTAAGGGGAAAAAAGTTTATTATTGTGGTTTCCTTAATTAATTCCTTGTTTATTTCTGTTATGATTCTTCACTCAGAATACCATGAATCATATAACCATGAAAACATTCCGAGCCTACTAAGCTGTGTTCATTGTTCATTATTTCCCTTTCTCCTAATGGTCATATGAAATATCAAAAACTACCCTTCAAATTTTATATGGTCTGTAATCTTTTGCTGTATGTTTTTTTCTATAATTAGTATGTATTTTCTTTCCAGAATACTTAACTGTCCTATACAAAATGCCATCCCATTTTTAAGAATATAAGCCACTTGCCCCATCTAAAGAAGGGTTTGTTGGTCTGAAACCCCCCCCAAAAAAACTTCACATGTAGCAACAGTTATGTCAGCCTAACTGAAGCAACAAGTTGGCCTGAAGGCAGGACTGAAGACAACATGTGCCAGGCAAATCAAAAAACCACTAACACCTTAACCACCATCTCCCCTCAGACCCTGATGGAGATAACCCAGGACCCTGAACCCAATTCTACTGGGTGACTCCCAGACCACTAATTCTGTCTATTCTGGGACTCACAGTCATCATTAAGGGGAACAACCCCTGTGGAAAAAGGGCAGATATTCCTTACCACCACCAACACCAACCTCTTACCAACTGCCACTGAACCGTAGGAAAGTCCAAGAGCCATGGGGAATGACAGCACCTCCCAGACCACTGACCTTGCTCACATTCCAGCCTTAGAAACCATCATCAAAGGGAGCATAACTCAGTAAGCAATCACTGCTTTGAATGCAGTAGCCACTGCCTTTGAACACCCCAAAATGAAAGTTCTGATCACCAAAAACCTTGATGCTCTCAAATGGTTCAACATAAGAAACTGATATTTTTTTCCCAATGGAAATCACATTAAAGAAGCATTACCATCTGCCCTGCCACGGTGCCATAAAGGCCATAGAACCTTTCCATCTGACTAGCATTTCACCTTTCCCAGATGTGTTATCTGCACCAGAAGAATGAGAATTCTTTGAGAGCAGGGATTATTTTACTTTTCTATTTGTATCCCCTAATGATTAAAACATAATAAGTGTGTTTTATAATTCATCAATCATAATGCAAAAGATAGGACATACTTCCCTCTAATGTATTAGATTTTTCTTTTTCCTAAAGTACTACAAGGACTCCTGAAACAGATTCTAAACTACCATACAGAATCAAATATTAATATCCCCAAAGACTTTCGCACACTACTCTTTATACATGAATCATAATTATGCATAACTCAAAGCATTTTTTTCTTAGTGAGAAAAGGAAATGTGACTTGGAAGCTTGTCATTTTTGTTAGGGCTCTCATAATCCCAAAAGTTCGATAATAACTCATAGACTGTGTTGTTATGCAGAAGTGACTTAATATTTTCTAGGTTATCTTGATATGCTAGACATACTCATCTTCTGCTAGTTATTCACCACAGAAACAATCAATGTGTACAAAAGCATAGGTAGTTCCATAGAGAGTTCCATACTACTAATAAGTGCTCATTAACTAATTTATCTCTAATTCCTATTACCTTATGGTGTGAATAAACCAAAATATAATGTAGGCACTTGAGACATTCAGGGTTGATTTGGTCCAAGAGTGCCATTCCTGAATTCTATATTAATTTATTTATTCTACAGAATGTCTATCATAGTGTTTGAACAGAAGAGTATTTTGCCTATCAGATAGTCAGAGCACAGAATTTTAGAACTGAAAGATTCTTATAGATAAATGTTTAGACCAGGAGAGGTTCTTTACTTTTTCCCATTTGATTGGGAGAGATATTAGGGCAGATGGTGATTAAGGTGTTAGTGGTTTTTTGATTTGCCTGGCACATGTTGTCTTCAGTCCTGCCCTCAGGGCAACTTGTTGCTTCAGTTAGGGCAGAGATTGTAATTTGCTTCCATTTGCATCCCTAGTTCTTAGAACAGTGCCTGTCACATGATAGATGCTTAATAGATGTTTATTGAGTGATTGATTGGCGTGTTTGTGTGTGTGTGTGTGTGAAAGAGTGAGCGAGAGAGAGAGAGAGAGAGAGAGAAGAGAGTAATGTGGAACCCTTTATCAGGTTGATGAAACCTATAGACCCGTTCTCAGAATAAATACCTTTCAAATGCATTCAAAAATACATAGAATTACAAAAGAAACCAATAATAGTGAAATATAGTTACATATATGTGTATATATACATATATGCACATGTGTGTATATATGTATGTATGCATGTATGTGTATGCATGTATTTCTCACAAGCTCACAGATCTCAGGTTAGGAACTACTCATCTAGAGCAAGCTCCTTATTTTATAGATGAAGACACAGATATACAGGTCTAGTGAAGACATGTATGGTGGCATTTGCCCAGAATCCCTACTAGTGAGGGAGGCTGAGGCTGATAGATTACTTGAGTTCAGGAATTCTGAGCTGCAATAGTGCTAAATCTGATTGGGTATAATCTGGTACAAATATAGTGAGCTCCCAGGAGTGTAGGAACTTTAGGCATCCTAATGAGGGGAGAACCTGCCTAGGTTGAAAAAATGGAGCAGGTTAAAGCTTCTATGCCAACCAGGAATGAATCAGGTCCATTGAGTAGCCACTGTATTTCGAGTCTGGGTGAGGTAGAAAGAGACCCCAAAGAAGTCAGGTGACTTGTCTTGGGTTGGGGGTCATACAGTGAGGTAATTGCAGGACTAGAACCCAGGTTTTCTGACTCCCAATTCAGTGCTTTTCATGCCATGTCATGCTGCTTCATCTACTTCATCTTTCTATTTTTGGGGTAAGTTAATATGCTCAAGAAGCTTCTCACAACCCTATGAGAATGTTGGCTGAAACAAGAAATCTTTTTGTGGCACTTAGACTGATCTGGGATGGTCTCAATAGTCTTAAAAGGTCAGGGTCATTGGTCCAAATATCTAACTCACGGACAAATACAATTCTACACCTCTGATAAATTCATACAACAATGCATGGGATATTCAATGCAGTTCTGGGAGCAAATTTCAAGCCTGTTCTATAAATCTTTATGGCAGAAGTTTGAGTTGCTTAAGAAAGCCTGACAAATTATAGCATCAATGTAGCATTCATTCTATTAAGGTTTTCAGAAAAAAAAAATTCTGTCTCATCTTTAGGTCCTCCTGTTAATAGTTTATGTCTTGTAATTTTCCTTTGGTGATTACATTGCACATGATAATTTGCATTGAGCTTGATGAGTGTCCTGATGCTAGCACCCCTGGACAGAGTGTGAAGGGAAGTGGAAGGAGAAGACAGCAAGAAGAGAGCTTCACTTTGCTTCCTTTGGAATCTTACCTCGATACACCATTGAAAGCCCCAAACCATAGAAGAATAAGATCAACACAGGAAAGGATGAGCAGTGAGAGGCTCCATAAAAGAAAGAAGAATTTGCACAATTGATACAAATGCTAACATGAGGCATAGTATTTCAAAGTAATTACAATGATCCTCTTGCCTGATAGCCTTTGGGTGAGGGGTCTAATAGCTACTCAAATGCAGGCTGCCAAGTCTTGCCTAGCCATTATTGCTCTCCAACCAAATAACCAAAGCTGTCTCATCCTTGGTTTTGGTTGTTAGAGCAGTTCTTAACCTCTTTGTTTTACAATGTCCCGCCCCCTTTCCCAAACACAATGGGTCTAGGGAATATAATTTAACATGGGAATATAATGTAACTAAATTTAATGCATTGCTATCCTTGGCTTATCTTTTTGAGAAATATTGTCTTATTATCCTATCCCAAAAATTGTACTGCTTAAGAAAGGAAAAATGGGTGTATCAAATTTTTCTTTTAAATTATTAAAATAAAAAACATCCATAGGATAATGTTTAGCCATGCCAAGAAAGTTTGATACTGATTAGTAATAACCATTAAGAAATCATTTATAGATTTTCTGTGAGTGTTCAGAGATACTAATGGGTTATAGAATTCCTTGGGAATCCTCCTAAGGGAAAAGAAAAAAAAATAAAGTATGAAGTGATAATGAAATGAATTAGGTGACTAATGGTCAGGTTATGTGTGTGAACAATTATATATCATATCATGGTTCTAGCACAAAACTCTGAATTTTTGCCTAAACTTAAGCAAATAGAAAATCATATCACAGTGATCCTTTGCCTTTACTAAAAAACCAAGAAGGATGATTGCATGATGGACAGTAATCCTCTATATCAATACATCTCAAAGCTTTCTCAGGCAGACAACCACTTTCACTGGCCATAACATTCTAGACCAGAAGTGTCAAACATACTGCCTATTAGGGAGCCACATGTGGCAGACAACACTCCCCACTGCCAGGAAAACCAGATTAAAATATAATCAAGTAATATTGAACAAAATAAATAAAATCCAATAATAAATAGTTAACATTACCTTTTAAAACTAAGTCAATATGCACCTGGCAGAAATCTTTTTTGTATGGATTTGTGGCTCCCATTGTGTGTACGTGCTTGTGTGTGTGTATGGGATATTGATACCTATTCACTCTCATTAGCTGCAAAAGAAAAAAAAATCTTACTGTAGTTAAGGGAAACTATGATATGGCCTTTGATGAAGCACCAAGGTAGTATTGTCTTGGGTTTGGAATTTGTTTTTTTGTACTCTTCTGAGTAAGTTGTCAGTTCACGCCTGAAATTAAAGTATTAGCCATTATCATTGCAAAAGTTGATTGTATAAGACAGTAGCCTGTATATTCTTCCAAAGGACCAGTAGTGATGTTCAACAATACTTTATGGTGGGTTCTTTAAGCAAAGACTGAATTTCTGATTATTGAGGGCATTATAGAGCATATTCTCAGGTAGGTACAACTTTGGACTGGATAGACTCTAACTGCCTTTCAACTCTGAGATTCTGTGGCACCAGAAGAATTTTCCTTTGACTACTACTGAGGCTAATGAAAGAGACTGAATAGAGGTAGTTATATAGAGCTATTTAGTAGTTCTTCCTACTGGTATAAAGAAAACTGTGTATTGTACTCAGGAAATCCAATTGCTTTCTAGCCATTAAATCTTTGGTGACCAAATTATGTGTTATATTTTTTCTTCTGCAGTTTCCAGTGTATATAAAATTTAAAGTATATTGCATAAAATACGTTTGATCTAATGTGATGAGGAGATATATATGAGATACAGATATAGATATGTATGTAATATATGTGTATAAAATAATTTCAAAATATAATTTCCTTACCAAAAAGATTAATTTAGTGAAAAATTCATATAATGAAACTTATACTATGCTTGGTTTGAGGAAAAGTAGGACTGGAATATGGACTAGTCCTGCTGTTTCATTAGTGTAAGTGAGGAAGATGGATCACATAATGCAAAGTGATCATGGAGTACGGTGGGTATAAAAAAAAACTAAGCCTTAGACATCAGAATGGCCTGGGATCAAGTCCTACCTTTGACATAGACTGCCCATGTAATTATGAACAAGTTATTTAGCCTCTTAATGCCTAGAGACAATTCTCTAATTGCATAATAGCTGCCAATATTTCTTAGTAGAGGGAGTTTCCTTACCACCAAGTTCCTCATACAAGGTGTCCGAAAAATCTGTAATATCCCTATATAATGAAATCTCACATCCAGAACAAAATGAAAACAAATGGAGTCTAAGAAGTAGGAGACTAGAGGGTAGGCTATCAACACTATTATTGGAGGCATCAACATATTCACTATTTTTTCTTAATAACTTTTCTTTGTTACAATGGAGGGTTCAGCTGGATGGGGGGAGGAAGAAATGACTATAATATTAAAACAGAAATCAATAAAACTTATTTTAAATAGGCAACCAAATCCATAAATATCAAAAAATTCTCAAGATCACAACAAATCAATAGATATTATTTTAATAGTATTTAATACATTCTTCTGTGCTATGTGTTTTAGGGATGTTCAATAACATTCACTCAATCATATGTAGACTCCATAAATTTTGACCACTAACTAGTACTTTGCTTTAACCTTTAAATCACACCCCATTTTTAATCAAAACAGTTCACCCAGTGTTTTTCACATCTGCAACATATGATTTCATATTTTGTTTGGAAAAAAATTCTGAACAGCCCAAAGAATGTTTAGCATTAAGAAAGGAGGAGGGAAGATATGTGTGCACTGGAAAAAATGCATGAAAACACTTTCAAGGGAATACTTGAGTGAAATATGTTAGTATTTAACTGTGATCTCATCATATGAATGTATAGAATGTTTACCTCATTGAATTTTGATTTGATCTTTATGGCATGAACATATTTGAGGAAACTTTAAAAAATATGGTCAGGATTGCAAATCTGACTTTATTGCCTTCACATTTCATTATTACCCTTTCCCATGTATAGAGAGAGGCAGCTTGGCACAGTGCAGAGAATATTGGACTTGGAATAAGGAAGATCTGAGTTCAAATGTTACTTTAGATGTATACTAGCTTCATGACCCTGAGAAAGTCACTTAATCCTTCTCCAGTTTCCTCATCTGTAAAATTGGACTAATAATAGCATTTACCTTGGAACTGAATCAAATAAGGTGGTATGTATAAAGACCCTTGCAAACCTTGAAGTATTATGTGAATATTGGTTATAATTATTATTCTTGTGTTTGCTCTGCCAGTAAGACTTTGCTATATTCCTTCTCTCTACATAATTAGCAATTATATAAGTTAAGATTTAGCTCAAAGTTTTCCAGTAGTTCAGCACAGTTAGAAATGCCTAGCCAAATTCTTATCCTTCACCCATCATCCTCCACAGTTTTCCTCACCAAACTTTTACCCTGCAGAGTTCCTTTTGACATAAAAGCTGGTCCTTTGAAAAGACTAATAAATTTTTTTAGCCACATTAGCCACTTTAATATAAAATATGATCAAACACCTCATTACAAGAGCTCAAAAAAGCATCTTTTAAAAATTAATGAACTTGAGTCTTTTACAAGTTTAAAAATCTGAGATGAGTTTTAATTTAAAAAAAACTTTTACTTGCCAATTTTCAACCCAGAATGTTTTCACAACCCTACTAGAAATCTCTGCAGACAGTGCTTTCTTTAGGCAGATGGCCACTGGAACAGGCTTTATTCTCATACATCAATTCCAAAGTTTAAGGCAATTTAATAAGTGCAGTAAAGCCTCATATAATCACTGTGTCACTCTAAAAATGACCCCTGACTCCACAAGTTGGGGAAATCCTTCTACTATAGAGTAGGAAAATGGCTACAGAAACAGAAAGCCCAATAAAATTGATAAACTTTTAGCTAATCTAATTTTTAAAAGAGGGCAAAAATCAGATCAATAAAATAAACAAATAAGCACAGTGAAATTACAACAAAACCAGAAGAAACAAAAAAGAATTCAATCATATTATGCATAGCTACTAAAATGAGATTACAAAGAAATAGAGAAATATCTATAAAATACAAAATACCCAGACTACAATAAGGGCAGATAGAGATCTTAAATAACCCCATCTCAGAAATGGAAATAGAACTAACTGTAAAGGAAATACCAAAGAATAAAGCTTCTGGTCCTGATGGAGACTTCTATCAAACTTTTGGGGAACAGTCAGTCAGTACCCATGCTTTACAAATTATTCTTGAAAACTGAGAAAGAAAGCACACTATTACAAGCCTTTTATGAGACAAATATGGCCCTAATAACCAAAATGGAGAAAAATTAAAAAATGTAGAGAAAACTTTGGCCAATATTACCTATGAAGATCAACTCAAAAATTTGAAACAATATCCTGTCAAGCAGAATACAGCAATTTATCCAAGAAACCCTTCGTTATGATCAAATGGGCTTTATACCAGGGATGCAAGGATGATTCAACATTTGGAAAACAATCAACAAACTCATATTGAAAAACTAAAACATCCAAAATCATGTGGTCATCTCAACAGAGATAGAAAAAGCCTTTAATAAAGTACAACACTAATTTAGGCTAAAAACCCCACAAAACATAGGCATAGAGGAATCTTTTTAATATCATAAAAAGCATCTAACAAAAACCAGAAGGAAGCATCATGTACAATGGGGATATACTAGAACTTTTTCCAACAAATAGGCAAGTGAAACAAAGGTATTTTTGCTCTCCCTACCCTTATTTGATATAGTTCTGCAAATGTAGCAATAGCAGTAAGGTAGGCAAAGAAGAGATAAAAATAGGTAAAGATAGCAAAAGAGAAGATAAAACTATGCTTATTTATTCATGACAAGTTGGTATACTTGGAAAATATGAGGGAATCAGCAAAGATACTAACTGAAACTAATAATGGCTTCAGCAAGTTTGCAGGTTCCAAATAAGTCCTCAAAACTCAAAAG
Organism: Pseudocheirus occidentalis; assembly: GCA_028646575.1. Lineage (NCBI taxonomy): Eukaryota > Metazoa > Chordata > Mammalia > Diprotodontia > Pseudocheiridae > Pseudocheirus > Pseudocheirus occidentalis. The sequence continues at coordinate 103,536,744 of CM053594.1, forward strand.
TATTTTTATATAATAATGACAAAATCCAAGAAACAATGATAGAAAGGGGAATTCCATTTCAAATAACTACAAAAGGCATAAAATAATAACAAAATTTACTTGGAAAAGCAAAAGATCTAGAATATTGAGGAAAATTGGTGAAGATGACAAAAATACTAATACTTAATGTTAGATGACTTGTGGGATGATAGGCACACTAATATATTGCTTGTGGAACTGTGAGATGATACAACCATTTTTGGAAAGTAATTTATAATTATGCAAATAAAATCACTAATATGTCTAAGGGCAGCTAGGTGGTGCAGTCGATAAAGTACCCAGACTGGAGTCAGGAAGACTCGTCTCCCTGAGTTCAAATCTTACTATTTACTAGTTCAAAACATTAGCTGTGTGACCCTGGTAAAGTCACTTACCTCTATTTGCTTCAGTTTCCTCATCTATAAAATGATCTGGAGAAGGAAATGACAAACTGTGTTAGTATCTTTGCCAAGAAAACGTCAAATGGGGCCATGAAGAGTTGGACACAACTTATAATGACTCAACAAGAACAGCAGTGACAAACCCAGAGACTCTATTATTCCAATTATACCCCAAGAAAGCTGTCAATAAAGAGAAAAGTCCCTGTATTTACCAAATATTCATTGTACCATTTTTTGTGACAGCAAAGAATTAGAAATACAGGAAATGTCCTTGACTGGGTAATGGCTAAACAAATCATAGCATATGAATATAATGAAATATTACTGTACTGTAAGAAATGATTGATATATGTGATACAGAGAAACATGGAAAGATCTACATGAACTGATGAAGAGTGAAGTAAGCAGAGCCAAGAGGAGAATATACAAAATAAAAATGGAAAGAACAATCATGTATCAAAAGATCAAAGTGATGTAACAAAATTATAAAGATTAAGCATGACATGAATAAAAAGATATGAGAAGACCACCCCCCCCCAAAATACCCCTTCAGGGAAGCGGGAAGTTACAGTTTTACACCACTGCACATTTTCAGACTTTTTCAATGTTTCAGTTAGTTATGCTGAATTTTTTTTCCTCTTTAAAAAAATGTTATTTGTTATATGGGATAGTTGTTACGAGGGATATCTATGATGATGTAAGACACAAAAAAATCAGTAAAAGTACATATGCATGTATATCTATGTGTATATATGTACACATGAGCATATATATGTGTGTGTTTAAAGATACACACACACATATATATACATGTAAATGCACAAACCAGAAATTGATTGTCTTGTGAAAAGAACAGCGAGGAAGCTAATATCCTTGGATCTTAAAGTGTGGGTGTGTGTGAGGTAAAAGGATTTAGAAAAGGTAGGAGAGGGTCAGAATATCAAAGACTTTGTATGTCAGAGGATTTTATAGCTGATTCTGGAGGTGATGCAGAGCCAATGGAATTGATTGAATGGGGAAGTGATATGGTCAAAGATGCACTCTAAGATTGATGTGATTGATAAATGAAGGATGTACTATAGCAGGAAGAGACCTGAGACAGGAAGAACAACCAGAAGGCTTTTGCAGTAGTCCAGTCATGACACAATGAGAGTCTTCACGAGAGTTATAGGAATGTCAGAGAAGAGAAAAGGATAGAAGAGATGGCAAAATCTTCAGTACTTGGCAACAGATTATCTCATAGCTAGCTGGGCCAGTAAATAGAGTGCTAGATTTAAAATTAGAAAGACTTGACTTAAAATTCTGTCTCAGTGGTTCCTTTGGCTATGTGCCCACTGGAAAAGACACTTAACCTCTTTTAGCCTCAGGTTCCTTACCCATAAAAAGTGGATAATAATAGAATCTCTCTCACAGGATTGATGTGAGAATGAAATAAGTTAAGATGTATGAAATATTCCGTGAACCTTAAAGTGTTACATAAATGCCAGCTATAATAATACTTATTATTAATGTGGTGACAATGAGGGAGCAAATAGCTTATATAGGGAAAATCTTAATAGCTCATCAAGGAGTTAATCTTAAGAGAAAAAAGTTTTGTTAAGGAAATATCACTAAAGAGAAAAGTTCTGTCTGTGAGTAACAAGTCATCTATGAAATGCTTGGGCATACCCACTATATTCTGTCAATAATGCAATTTATTTCCTTCCAAATGCAATTTTGGCTGTTTTATTAAAAATTAAGAAAATGTTTTATGACTCATTGCAGAAAGATGCCATTTTGGAAAAAAGGTAACTATCAGAAAGCAGGCAGGTCAATCCTAAATAAAGGTAGAAAATCATTATGACACACTTAAAACCAAGTAAAAGGTCCATGAACTGCAATGGAGATATGAAATTGCACTTGGTTTAAATAGTCTATAGAGGAAGCTGCAAAATCCATTAAAAGGTCCTCTGCTTCAGGGCCAGAAAGTCTTTGAAAGTGACGCTTTGCTAAGAAAAAAAAGAGAATAAACAGTGGAGCTGATTCTTACTTGAAAAAATGTTTATATTTTCTATTTATCTTAAATCTTAGCTAGTAATCTTAATAGTTTCAAAGACCTTAAATGTTTTATAGTGTTAAAAGATGGCCAAATTCACAGATTGAGAATTCTCTCTATAAATGGTCAAAGATCTTTATAACAATGCTCAAGAGTAATTTGCAAGCATTTAGATTTAATTTTCTTTCTAAACTTTGGCCATATATGTAAATAGTAGCATAAATTCATTGTACTTTTTCACTATTAAGTAGGAGAGTCATTGAATGTCTCACTTCAACATATCAGGTTGAAGTTACTGCCTAACCCAGGGAAAATGCTTTTAAGTCACCCAATCATAGAATGAATATTGGAAGTATCCCTGAGGTCATCTACTCCTACACCAAATGCCAACCCCCTCTACCACATCAGCCTCCCATAGTTCTAGAGCTCTTTGGCAATATCTCCTGATTCATCAGCACACCCCTTTTGCTATAGCTTAAACCCTTAAAATCATAGCTTCACACCTATAAGATGGAAACCCCCATAATCCCCATTTTGGGGCACTCTCTCTAGACGATATAAATGTATTTCCTGAGATCTAACTGACCAAAAAACCCCATAGCTGACAATCTCTTACTAGAAGTAATCCAGTGACAAAGAGCCATAGTGGTTATAAAAAGACAATTAGAATTGCCATAGTGACAGATAGAACCTCCATCCCCACCTTAGGATTAAGGACATCAGCAACAAATCCTGGCAAAGCCAAAGAATTGACTGACTATTTGAATGAAATTACACTTCATCCAGCATCTAGACCATGAGAATTTCCCAGTGATTAATTCTCAATTGTCTGGTTCATATATATCCCACTTATCCAAAAGGACCTTTTTGTAATTTTAGTAACAGGTGGCTCTGTTAAGAATAGAATGTCATTGCCAGACACGTCACCTCCACCTAGAGAACTTTGAGAATTTTGTCTCAAAGTTCAGAGACAATTTTGAGAATCTGTATCATACCCAAACTGTCAACAAACAGCTCTAGGAGCTGAGAGAAGAGCAGGGTTTGGTTATCAACCTCTCCTGTGTATTCTGGACCACCATTCACTCACTAGTAGAAATAGAATAAAATGGATCAGCTAGGTGGCACAGAGGATAGAGCACAAGTCCTGGAGTCAGGAGGGCCTGAGTTCAAATATGACCTCAGATACTTACTAGATATGTGACAATGGGTAAGTTACTTAAGCCAGATTTCCTCAAGAAAAAAGAAATAAAGGAAGGAAGAAAGAAAGAAATTGAAAAAAGCAAGTTGTAGAGGGACTGATTTTCAGTCTCTTTTCACTCATGTCTCACTCTTCATGACCCCGATTGGGATTTTCTTGGCAAAGATATTGGAGTGGTTTGTCATTTCCTTCTCTGGCTCATTTTACAGATGAGGAAACTGAGATAAATAGGGTTAAAGGACTTGCCCATGGCCACACAGCTAATAAGTACCTGAGGCCAGATTTGAACTCAAGAAGATGAGGTTTCCTGACTCCAGCCCAAGTATTCTAGTTACTGTACCACCTAACTGTCCAAGAGGGACTGATAGAAGTGCTAAAAGATAAACTGGCAAAAATAGAACTCTAGTTGCCCTGATTAATTGGACATTTTGAAATGAGCCTAGTTGGCCCTGCACTGTCAGGTCCTAAGTCAGTAAACCCTAAGTCAGTAAACCCTAAACTCTAAACCCTGCTGTGACTATCTCAACCAATCCAGATGAGCCCATGCAACTAGTCAGAGTTCAAGTAATGACCAGTTACTACCCTCTACTATCAGTTGAATGCACATTCCTTAGTTACTATCATCTTGTCTCTTTCTGCCCTTGCTCTGACTGTCTCTCAGCCTTAAAATTCCCTTTATCCTCACCTCTGCCTCTTAGAACCTCTTGTTAATTTTCTTCAAAGTTAAATGCAAATCTCACTTTCTATACCATGCAATTTCTGATCATTCATCTTTGACAGAGCACCTATCTACCATGTGCTAAATGCTGTTGGAGAAAGAGAATATTTCAGAAAAAGGACAGGTGAAAATAAAAGTAAAATCAAAACAGCATTATTGAACCCAGCATATAGGAAAAAAAGATAAGAAGGAGATGTTTTGCTTTAGCATGGATTCTAATGCACATACCACTGACAAGTGATGTGGAAAAAGAGAAGAAGAAGGAGAAGAAGAAGAAGAAGAAGAAGAAGAAGAAGAAGAAGAAGAAGAAGGAGAAGGAGAAGGAGAAGGAGGAGGAGGAGGAGAAGAAGAAGAAGAAGAAGAAGAAGAAGAAGAAGAAGAAGGAGGAGGAGGAGGAGGAGGAGGAGGAGGAGGAGGAGAAGGAGAAGGAGGAGAAAAAAAGACATATGGAGGAGTTAAAAGAAGAAAGGGAGAGAGGGGGAGGAGGAAGAGAATTAGAAAAAGCAAAAAAAGATATAGAGAAGAAGGAAAGCTAGAGTGAAGGTGAAAGAGGAGGGAAAGCTGGCCTGCATTTGTGCTGACTGTGAAATCAGTATTGCAGAAAATTAATGCTTAATCTTTTTTTGAGGGAATGTCAGACTTCAGTCCCATTAATTTTCCTAAAAACAAAAACAGATCACAAGGTCACAAAATAATTCTTTTTTATTGTTACCTCCACCCCACCACTTTTGCAAAACGTGCATAAAGAACTACTCTCAGAACTGAGTAGGTAAATTTAAATTGAATTTCCATAGCATTTCTTTGGCTTTCTTTCTCAATTAACACTTAGTATTTTCAAAGCATCATCCCTTTCAAACTAAGTGGCAGAAAAAATTTATTACATTATTTGAAAGTCTGTGCAACTAAATCCTTACCTGGTAGTGTGCCAGGAACTTCTGTCTGTTTGGAGCAAGATCACTCTGTTTAGTCATCATAGGATCCCAAAATTTAGAACTAAGCTATTTTCTCCTGTCCTTTTTCTGAAATCTTCTCTTTACCAATGAGGAAACTTAAAGAAGAGAGATTAAGTGACCTGGCCAGTGACCTGGCCAGTATGACTAATCACAGTGTTCTAACATGCTCCCTACTGAGGTGTCATGATGTAACACCCTCTTTCACGTTGCATTCCCCATAGTCCAATATACAGGATGGGAGAACAAAAGAAGTGGTAAGAGGAAATGACAAGAAATACTTGTAAAACATGTGATCCCCCAAATGGGCTAAGGTACTTTTCTCCTTGGTGAAGTCAACCACAAGTTCCTGTCACCCTCCTACACAAGCAGTTCTTTAGTCATAACCAGATGTGTCTGAAAAAGCACTGACCATGAGAACTTTTGTCTTTGCCTAAGTTCATTTCTTCTCAGTGCTCAAAAGTTTTGGTTCCCAAGGGCAGCTAGATGGTGCAATGAATAGAGCACCTGCCCTGGAGTCAGGAGGACCTGAGTTCGAATCTGACATCTGAGACAACACTTAACTAGTTGTGTGACTTTGGGCAAGTCACTAAACCCCTTGCCTTTTCCCCTCCCCCCCAAAAAAAGTTTTGGTTCGAGCTACTTAATTTTTACCTGATAAGTGGTCTTGCTACATGCAACTATGAACTATGTTGTACAATTTACAATTCTTTGTTCCACTTAAAGGAGCACTAAGCTGTACATGTCCTAGAATTTGAGTTTAAAGCAGCTTCTGGCCTCTTTGAGGTTTTCTAGGGTCTATAGTTTCTTTGTATATGTTTCATTATGCATTGTTTTTTGTTATTATGTACCATTTATTTGCTTATTGATCATGTGTCAATATTAAAAACTTGTATCATTTAAATATGTTTGTTTGCCTCTGAGGAATTGATTATATTATGCCAAGGTAATAGGATTCCTTCATCATATTTCTGTCTGCATGGATATAGGTATATCTATATCTATATGTATCTGTCTGGCTCATTCAATCATACACACACTCAGCTCAGAAAGGATGTTGAATTTGCTGGGAAGGGGGAATGCTATTTGAATTGAGTAAGTTTATAAATGCATACATCCCTAGATAGTAAGTCAGGACTGCCCTACAGAAAGGGAAAGCTGTGAGAAAGAAGGATGCTGACTTTTTTAAGAACAATAGTTACCTTGTCACCAACTTCTCAGCACAACCCAGGATAAATTGATTGTGCATAAACAACAGAATTAGCATATCACCCATATCCTGAGCCATGCTTTTGAACAGCATCAGGAGAGTGTTCAAGAGCAGCACCTAGTGGTTAAATAATGATCTTCAATTCACAATTGGAATGGAACAAGGAGAAGACATTTTGTCTGATTCCTTCACTTTGTAAATGAGGAAACTCAGTCCCAGAGAAGTGATGTGATATGCCCATGTTCATGCTGATAGTAGTTAGCAAAACTAGGATTTAAACTCAGGCTCTTTACTCTCCATTATAGAGGCTTCTGTATGTCATCTTGATGTCTCCTAAGGAATTGAGAATTCATGAAAAATAAATTTGGGATGGCCTTATTCAAAAAGGTTTGAAAAATATTGAGGTTCAGTGTTGGTGCCCTTCTACTATAACAGTGACTAGTCCTAGGCAAAACTGAAGTAATGAAAATTTATCTTTGCTGTCTTCTCATGCTCTCTTTTATCACCTCAAATAAGGTCAGACAAACAGAGCGTATCAATAAATCATATTAAACTTATTGCCCAAGGTGTCAAGGCACAACTTCCATTTATTACCTTCCTTTCCCCCATTCACATCATAAGCCCACTCCTCAGCTTACTTGGGTAAGCAACCAAGCAGTCTTAGGATGGTGGCTTTATTAAGTGTCTTAGGAAGAGGAACTATATGACTCAGAGATATTTCCTCTCTCTAAGGGAGTTCCTTTAAATATTAAACTCCTTACTTTTCCCCTGTATTTTATTGCTTAAAAGATAAATGCATTCAACTTTGAACAATCGCTTTTGTACACATTTTTTTTACAAATTTTTAAATCTCTTTCTGCCTTGCACTCTCTCTTTCCTGCTCCCAGTTACCAAAGGAAAATACTCTCACTTTCTGTTTACCTTTGTCTTTTTTATTCTTTAGTTAAGAATTTGTAGACTTAAAAAGCCCCTAATCGTGTCTGAAATACTTAAATGCAAGTAGTAAAGCTTGTGAAGGAAAGAGTTTTAAGCTTGTTTTATGCCCAGTAGACATTAACCAAGGTTTGCTAATTTGAATTGAATTTAATAAATACCATCATATCTCTAAAGACTTTGAGGATGACCAGAACTATCCTTTAGAATCCACTGAGGGGATTTGTTGTGATAACAGTACATATGTCCTTATACAAGCTAACTGCTAATAACTGTTAACACTGTGGAGAAAATCATAGATATTTAATATTGGATAATAGAGATTGAAATGGGGGGTCAGACTGGTAGCATTGGAGAAAAATCGCCCTGATTTCTCAGAGGTGGGTACTCCTAAAACTTTGAATGTGGAAATTTGCTAGACTTCTAAAGATTAGGATTCCAGCCTCAGGTCTATTGATAGAGTCTCTCTCTCTGTCTCTGTCTCTATCTCTATCTCTGTCTCTTTGTCTCTCTGCCTCTCTCTGTCTCTCTCTGTCTCTCTCTCTGTCTCTCTGTCTCTTTGCCTCTATCTCTCTGTCTCTGTCTCTGTCTCTCTGTCTCTCTCTCTCTTTCTGTCTCTGTCTCTATTTCTATCTGTCTCTTTGTCTCTCTGCCTCTCTCTGTCTCTGTCTCTCTGTCTCTCCTCTTTCTCTCCTCTCTCTCTGTCTCTCTGTCTCTCTCTGTCTCTCTCTGTCTCTGTCTCTCTCTCTATCTCTTTGCCTCTCTCTGTCTCTGTCTCTCTGTCTCTCCTCTTTCTTTCTCTCCTCTCTCTCTGTCTCTCTCTCTGTCACTCTCTCTGTCTGTCTCTGTCTCTATCTCTCTGCCTCTCTCTGTCTCTGTCTCTCTGTCTCTCTGTCACTCTCTCCTCTTTCTTTCTCTCCTCTCTCTCTGTCTCTCTCTCCTGTCTCTTTCTCTGTCTGTCTCTGTCTCTATCTCTCTGCCTCTCTCTGTCTCTCTGTCTCTCTCTCCTCTTTCTTTCTCTCCTCTCTCTCTGTCTCTCTCTCCTGTCTCTGTCTGTCTCTGTCTCTCTGTCTCTATCTCTCTGCCTCTCTCTGTCTCTGTCTCTCTGTCTCTCTCTCCTGTCTCTGTCTGTCTCTGTCTCTCTGAATGTATGTGTGTGAATGTGTATGTGTTTTTTCTCCCCTCTATCTCACTTTCTTACTAATAGTGTAACCATGAGTCAATCACATGTTTCATAAAATTGAACTCTCTAGGACAAAATTAATATTAACCTAGTCCTTTTCATCCAGTCTGCCCTCTAAGATTATGATCCCAACCTTTTGTTTTGCCATGTAACTCAGTTGTCTGGTTCACTAAGAGCAGTGGGGTCCTGGGGTAACACCTAGAAGTACACTGGAATTCAAATACTTTAATCAGATTGTTTTCATGGAAAAAGGGGTCCCTGGACTTATGGAAAACCAGAAAGACCCCTTAAGCTATGGAAAAAATCATAAAGAACCTGGGCCAGTGATGAAAGAGAAAAGTGGACTTCCAAAATTTCTTTTCACTAATTACGAGTATGATAAAAAATTATGTGGAGGGGGCATGGGGTCCATTAATTAAATACTATTGCCAGTCACTGACCTAATATTCAGAGATAGTTCTCTGCGGATTTCATCTATGCTTAGAATGCTGGTTCATCTGTATGAGAAGTCAAAGAGCCTAGAGCATCAGCTTCAGCAACTTTTACAGAATGTGAATATGTAAACAACATAGAAAAACAAGATTTTACAGAAAAAGGAGGGGAAGACAGGGATATACATATCTGGGAGTGAGTAACAGAATGGGGACAACATGGACATTGGCTAGCTGGTCAAAGTAGGAGCTGCGATTTCTCTCCCAGTGTGGATTTTGCAAGTTTTGTAATCTTCAGCCTCCAAGAACAATATCTGGAATTTTAAAATAGAGACTGGGATACTGTCCTCTTCTTATACTGAGGGCAAGAAGTTTTTCCCTTCTTTTTTGCATCATAGTCTTTCTTTTATCACAATGACAGCAAGAGATCTGAGCCAGAAATTCTTTTGCCACACTAGGCTGACCACTATAACAATGTACACATGAACCAGGAAGAGGGGAAAAAGAAACCAAGTTAATAAACACCTTCCAACTGTGCTCCAATAGGGTCATTTTCTGGATCTCCCCTCAGGATATGAGCAGCATGAGCAAACCAAAGGCCTTAGGATATACAAATGAATACCAAGTTTACAATTGAGGGCTAGGGAAACAGAATGCAAATGAATTCTAGACAAGATTTAGATTTTTTTAAATGTTATATTCACCTTCCATCCCATAATAAAAAGAAAATAATCTTTAGAAAATACATGTGACCTAAATAAGGCATCCATATCAATCTATGAATATACAACAATATCTAGCAAATGGCCATTTACCTTTTGCTTGAAGAACTCGAGTAAAAAGAAATCCTCATTTTGGTATTGGGTAGTTCTAATTGTTAAGAAGTTTTTCCTTCTATTTATCCTCAATTCTTTGCAACGTCTATCTGCTGCTATTAATTCTGCCATACAGAGACAACAAGAATAAGTCTATTATGACTTTCATGTGATATCTTCTCAAATACTAAAAGAGTTTTACATTTGCCTGAGTCTTTTCTTCTCCAGGCTAAACATACCCTGTTTGTTCAACTCATCCTTAATATGTCATGAATTCAAGGCCCTTCATCATCTTGGTTACCATCTTGTAGACAACTTCAAATTTTCCAATCCAAACATCACACTCTAGATGTGGACTGGTCAGGGGGCCAAAGACAACACACTATGCTCCTCAGTGCATCCTTAGAACACTGACTTTGTTGCTTTATCACACTATTAACCTCATATTGTTCACAAGTAATTCACTCTCTGCCTTAGATCTTTTGCTGAATATTTTCTGTCTAGCCATACCTTCTCCACATAAGCTGTTTGTAAGCTAAAGCACATATAGTTTTACATATAGCCAAGACAAACTAACATCCTTTACAATCCAACCAACTTGTAGAACTAGAACAATATTAGAAAGAACATATGATTTAAATCTGGGGGCTGGGAGAAGCTTAGAGAGTATCCAGTCCAACCTTGTCTACAAATTAGGAGACTTAAGCCCATTGATGTTAAAAGGTTTGGTCAGGGTCACAAAGCCACTCAACAACAGGGGTAAGGTCCTATGATCCCAAATCCAGTGGATCTCTACATATGGTGATAATATGGTGAATTGGTTTAGAAATGACATGTTTAAAGCAAAATAATTGTTACCATTTACGTTTTTCTATATTAGAATAACCTCCTGTGGTTCATTTGCATAGATACTATAATTTTGGATAAGAGTCATCTATAAGGACTTCTAGGGGCGGAGCCAAGATGGCAGCATAGAAGCAGCAAGATCCCACAGCTCCTACACAGTCACCCTAAACACCCATAAAATATGACTCTGGACAAATTCTAGGACTCTCAAACTCACAAAAATACAGAAAACACATCTCTCGTGGAAGGCAGCTTGGCAGCAGGGGATCATTATGGCACCCTGAAATCAAAACTCAGCCAGGCCCCAGGGCAGTCAGGAGGAGCTGAACCTAGCCGAGCTGCACTACAGCCAGTCTACAAGAGAGAAGATCTACAGCCTCCAGCAACTCCACATCTACCAAGGTGTGAAAAATAGGGATGAGAGAAAGGCAGCTCGGCAGGAGGGGCTCATCACGCAGGCCTGCAGGCCGGGAGCCAAGACCAGCCAAGCCTGAAACCACCATGTGTCCATGCTCCAGGGTGGCAAGGAGGAGCCGAGCCTCCCAAGCCACAGCGTGAGTGTACTTCAGAGAAGATCTAAAGCACCTGGAGCAATCTTCACATCTACTAAGCCAGGATTAGAGGTCAGTGAAAGTGAGTGAAACTTTCAAGCTAAATTTGGGGGAGGAAAAGCAATTCAGTCAATCTACGCCCAGGGCAAGGAAGCAGTGGGGGGAGGGCAGGAACTGCTTCAGAGGCCCTGGCCTGCAGATCACACAGAGGGCTGAGTCGATTGATCAGGGCCAAGTGCTCTTGCGTTGAGAGGCCTGGATCTGGATCGTGGTCTTGGATGGTGGTCCTGGGGAGCGTTTTCAGCAAGCCAAAGCTGGGGGGGGGGGTCTCCAACACCCCGCT
>CM053594.1:103548875-103572703 GCA_028646575.1 Pseudocheirus occidentalis
TGTATTCTTATAAATTTTACTTAATTCCCTGTATATTTTAGAAATGAGGCCTTTATCAGAGACACTGGTTATAAATATTCTTTCCCAATTTCCCACTTCCTTCTTAATCTTGGTTACATTGGCTTTGTTTGTACAGAACCTTTTCAATTTAATGTAATCGAGATTATCCATATTGCATTTTATAATGCTCTCCAACTCTTCTTTGGTCACAAAGTCTTCCCTACTCCTTAAATCTGACAGATAAACTATTCTTTTCTTTCCCAGATTTTAATATCAGCCTTTATACCTAGATCATGCAACCATTTAGACTTGACTTTGGTATACGGCACAAGATAATGGTCTATGCCCAGTTTCTGCCATACTTTATTCCAATTTTCCCGGCAGTTTTTGTCAAATAATGAGTTCTTATCCCCAAAACTGGAGTCTTTGGGCTTATCAAAGAGTATATCACTATAATCGTTAACCACTGAGTCTTTTGTACCCAATCTATTCTATTGATCCACTGCTCCATCCTTAGCCAGTACCAGGCAGTTTTGAGGACTGCTGCTTTATAATACAGATTACAATCTGGTACAGCTAGGCCACCTTCCCTAACATTTCTTTTCATTAGTTGCCTTGATATTCTGGACCTTTTGTTCTTCCAAATGAATTTTGTCACTATTTTTTCTAGTTCCATAAAGTAATTTTTTTTTGTAGCTTTTAGTGAACTTTTTTAGTCCTAATCTACCTTGATTTCCCTAGTCTTTTTTTTCTAAATAATATAGAACATTTCATTCATCTGGACGCTGTTCTATTTTGTCTTCCACAATAATGTGCTATTGATATTCCTCCTAAATTGTTCACCTTTTTTTCTTCTCTCAATACTTGTTCTTTAGCCACTATCCAACATATCACTGTGAGTGTTCTCTCCTCTCCCCCACCAAAGTTCTCTCCTTTGGCCTCCACTCTCTTTCATCAATTCCCCATATCTATAGTCATGTTTTGTCATCTTTTCTGAATGCCACTTTCCCCATCCTGTTAATTTCCTTTCTAAATCAAATGCCACTTCTTCCTAGAAACCTTCCCCGATTCCTCTAACTTATAATGTGTGATAGTGGGTAAATAGGCTTTGGAATCAGAAAGACATGATTTCAAGTCCTGCTCTGACGCATTTTGGCTCTGTTATCCTGGGCAAACCAACTGCTTTCTCAGTAACACAAATAAATCTCTAAGACTAGAAGTTGCAGAGAAGGTGATACCTTGCATTGTTAAATGCAACTTTCCTCATAAGGAGTTCCCTATACCAATGAATCAGATATTTATTTGGGGTTTTTTTTCTTTAAGTCATTTGTGTACGTGCCACATCCCTCTACCAGACTGTAAGCTCTGTGGAGGCTGAAGTGGTATATTTTCTTAAATTTTCACCTTCCCTCATGCACAACAGAGTGCTCTGCATTCAGTCAATAAAGATTTATTAAGTGTCTATATTGTGCCTGGCCCTGAAATTTTTATCTCCCTTTCTACTAACAGAGTGCTCTGAAAAGAGCAGGATCTCAAAAATACTTGTGGAATGATTTTGGATTTATTTATCCTTGTCAATATGCCTATCTAATAGCTAATATGGTTCCCAGAAAAACACCATGTACTATGAAGTAACTAATAATTTTTTAATGATTTGAAGAAGAGAAGGATCATTCGTTCCAACCTCCAACTTTATTTTTCAAATAAAAAACCACAGGATTTAAGTCCCACTTGATCTGTGTATTTTTTCTTCATGTTGTATATATATAGTCTTGGCTAGAGTCTTTGACGCCCTGGAGAATGGTTGGAATGGTCTAGGTCTTACCACCTCTATGTCCAGTATGGGGCTTGTGCTTACTTTGGATAAAAGTGCTCGGTTATTATTTGGTCATCAAAGGACAAGTGAAATGCACAGATTTCTACTTATTTTAATCAGTTAAAATGAAATCAATGTTACAATGCTTATATTACATTTCACAGTAAAAGTTCCTTTTTCAGGTTCTCCCTTGTCCTCAAACACTAGATAATTAAGTATGCAATGATGCTGCAGGCATTTTCATTATCAAGAAATCAGTGCATAAGACTCCTAAAGTTTTTACTGTGAATATGAGAGTTTTCAAGTCATAAATAGGAAAACTTATTTACATTTTTGGTTTGTTTGTTTGTTTAAATGTCACACACATTTTTTCAAACATTTGGGGTTTGGCATTACCTACAATGCATTTGGCCAAACACTCTTTCCTTTCATTCTTACAACTAAGTAAATGTTCTGGGAAATTTAATCCATGTGTTTCTGATTCATTTACATTTAGACACTGGTATTGTGTTAGTGGGAGCCATTTCGTTTCAAAATATTTGAAGAAGTCCCTTTTACCTGCCATCCCTGAGAGTTAGGTTTGTCTTTTAGTCAGTCAAGCTACCAAGGCACATCGGAAAGAGTATTGACATGGAGTCAATGAATCCGAGTTCAAATGCTAGCTCTATCACTTACTACCTATGTGTCCTAACCTTTCTGGGCCTCAGTTTCTTCATCTATGAAATAAAGAAGTTGGACTAAAAGGTGTCAGAGGTGTCTTCCAGCTCTAAATCTGTCATCCTAAGAATGTGAAGCTCAACATAATAGTTGCAGTTACAGAAAGAGAAGAAACCCTAAGGAAAAAAATCTTCTACATGGCTATTACAAACAGACTTTGACATAATGTATGCAAAGTATTTTGCTGATCTCAAAGTACTATATATAAAGTTCAGGGAAGGTCAAGGCAGTCAGTTGCAACTTCCAAGTCCCAATGAGGTAAGTCTAAATAAAATGAATAATCTATTTAGAAAATTATTACATTTTATTCAGAGAGCTGACATGACAAAATTCCATTCCACTCAATTTAATCAACTTTTTCCTAACCCCCTGTAATTTCTAAGGCACAGTGATATGATGAGGTGAATGCCCAGCACTCACTCCAGTTCCAGGACAATATTAAGTGCTTTAAATACGCTTATTGGCTGACTGTTTGACTGGATACAAAGATGAACAAAATATTGTCCCTACCCTTAGGAAGCTTATTATGATCATACCTTACTGCCATATAGTGCAGAGACAAAGGATTTCCTGATAAAGTTGCTCCTTTCAACCCATAGACTAAGGTGAACAATGTAAGTTAGTGATGCAACATAGTAAAGTGATTGAATTTTTCTTACAACACAAATGTATAGAAGGGAACAGCAACTAGAACACAATTAATTGCTACATCCATTCACATTTACCAACATCTTAAAAAATAACCAAGAAACAAATAGTGACTTTTTAAGAAGTTCCATTCCATAGTATTTACCAAAAGTTTTAAAAATAAGAAGATGAAGAAAACAGAGTTAAAACTTGCATTTTTTCCCATCTGCTTCTTATGAACTAAGGGCTTAATCTTGAATTCAGAACAATTGTCTTTGGCTGCAGTTTGTTTTCCCAGTGTCTGTCATCTGTGATGCAAGGAGAATTTTGATTTGGGGCATGTGAAAAGCTGACACACACACCAGGGCTCTTACATTGTGTGAGACCTAGTTTAAACAGTGGGGCAGTGTGGTGGGGTTTTGTGTAACTGCACTACAGCCACAGCTGTGGTGACGAAGAATAAAAAACATTTGTTATATAAAAACCACATCATTTATCCAATGATAAGCCTATATTGTGCTATCAAAACCATACATCAGCCTGTGTTTACAACCAGTATACAGAAATCATATTCTAAGAATTAAGAAAGGTCAAAGGTTTCCCATTTCTGATGCAATGAAAGACCCTCGTTGGCAGAAAACACAAGTATGGACCCTGGCTCCACCAATTTCCCAGCCCAGTTTTCCTCAGTTACAGACAAGGGATGACAACGTTCAGTTCTTCACATGGTTATTGTAAAAATTAAATTAAATAATGAATAAAAACCTTTTTGAAAAGATAGATAATTTTTTAAATTGCACCATTATCATTTTATTATTGTTGTTATTTATTGTTTATAATTATCACTATATTTTAGGCTACTAGGTGTCTCAATGGATAAAGCCCTGGGCCTGCAATTAGGAAGACCTGAATTCAAATTCAGCTTCAGGCATTTACTGGGTATGTGATCCTGGGCAAGTCACTTAACTGCCTTTTGCCTCAGTTTCTTCACCTGTAAAATTGGGATAATAATGGCCATTAGCAGCAGAATTGTTGAGATGAGCAAATGAGATAAAGATTTACATAATACTTAGCACTGTGGCTAGCACACAGAAGTATTGTAAAAATGTTCTTTGTCACTATTCTCATTATTAACTTTTGCCTCAGTTTCATCAACTGTTAAATGGGGTTAATAATGGCATATCCCCCAGAATTGTTGAAAGGATTAAACAAAACAACAGCAAAACACTTAGCACAGGGCCTGGAACATAATAAGTACTGTGTAAGTATTTCCACCTGCTAGCATTTTGTTATTGTCGCTATCATTATCATCAATTAAGTTTTGCTTCAGAGTTCTGTATTATGAAATGGGAATAACAATAGCACCCACCTCTCAGAGTTGTTGTTGTGAGGGTCAAATGACAAAATATTTACAAAACATTTAATTCAGTGTCATGTAAATGCAATATTTTATCTGACAAAATTAATAAGTAAAATAAAAGTATTGTGATATAAGTTCAGTCTTCCAAAGATTCGCAGAAAACATCTTGGAGATGGCTCCTGATGCTCACAAAGCTATTATTATGTGCCAGGCATTGTGCTAAGTGTTGGGGATACAAAAAAAGGCAAACAGAAGAATGCACACCTACTCCTGATCCCAGGCAATTGTAATTTCTTTTGTAGGCATCTCTATTTTGAAAACTCTTCATTCCATGTGTTGGGAGTTAGTGACTCTTCAGTTCATTATTCAGTCATGTCTGACTTTTCTTGACCCAACTGAAGTTTTCTTGGCAAAGATACTAGAGGAGTTTGCCATTTCCTTCTCCATGTCACTTTTCAGATTTGGAAATTTAGGTAAACAAGGTTAAATGGCTTACCTAGGGTCACACAGCTAGTAAGTGTCTGCAGCCACACTTGAATTCAGGAAGATGAGTCTTTCTGACTCAAGGACCAGTGCTCTATATCCACTGTCACTTGGCTGCTTGGCTGTCCAGTATGGTGATAGCTATTTAAAACACTAGTCTTAGTTTTTCTTTAAGAGTCAAAGTTATGCCCTCACAGTTACAGGCAATGCTTTTTTTAACCAATACTCTGCTTCTGGAACAATTTATTTGTTGATTTCTGAAAAATAATTTAGATTTTGTATTTGTAGTATAGGAATTTGTCTTTTGTTACATTATAATTTTTCTAGGTATCAAATAGATGCTAAATTTTTGCAACCTGGAGTGATATGTTATGCAGTTTCTACCATTTAATTGTCTAATTTGAGTTGATCAGTAAGTGTGGAATAAACTTCCTGGTGGTAGTGATATTGTCCTGAATTGCTGTCATAAATCCTTTTATTTCTACAAACAAATCTCCAGTACTCTGCATAATTTGTTTTATGCATCTGTAATAGTTCTTCTTGTAAGACTGTGTGGTTAACTGGTGAAGAGGGAATAGTCCCAAGTTGCTAATGACTCTGGGAGTTATATTTCTTTTCAATTCCAGAAGACAGGAAACTTGGAAGAGCAGACTTAGAAGGTAGAGCTTTTCAGATACATCTGGAGTTTTAAATTTTTCTGGAAGTCACAAGGAAGAGATGGGAGAGGAAATGAAAGAAGGAGAGAAAAGGAGGGAAGAAGAGAGGAGAGGAGAAGAGAGGAGAGGAGAGGAGAGGAGAGGAGAGGAGTGGACAGGAGAGGACAGGAGAGGAGAAAAAAGGAGAGAGGTGAGGGAAGAAGATGAGAGGGGAGGGGAGGGATGGAGAGAGAGAGAGAGAGAGAGAGAGAGAGAGGCTAAGATGGGGGAGTAAAGGCAGAGATTCACCTGAGCTCTCCCCCAAATCCCTTTAAAAAATGACTAAACAAATTCTATAGCAGCAGAACCCACAAAAAGATGTAGGGAAACACATTTCCAACCCAAGAAAACTTGGAAAGTCTGCAGGAAAGGTCTATTGCACCAGGGTGAGAGAGGAGTATAGTACAGTGCAGGCCAAGCCAGTATAGACGAGGCTGCAGCAAACCAAGAGCGGACCTCAGGGCCACTGAATCAATGACAACAGTGGTGGTTTCCAGACCTCTCTCAGCCCACAGATGGAAAACGCAGTTTAGAAGGTCAGCAGGAAATGTCTGTTTAATATGGATGAGAGTTGAGTGCAATCCAGCATGGGCCACACCAGCACAGCTCTGGCCATAGCAAACTGGGAGAAGGCCTTGGGAGTGACTGAATCAGCAGTGACAGTGGCAGCAACAGTGGCCATTTCCAGAGCTCTCAGCTCACAAATGGCAAGAAGGTCAAATAACTGGTCAGAAGGAGATTACAGGTTTCTTTTGCCAGAACTGAGGCAGGACTCTTACTTTGCCCATACTCAAATTTGGCTCACAATCTTGAGTGGCAGTCCCAGGGTTAGGAGGAGCACTAGCACTTCAGAGCTTGCAGGCACAGTGGAGAGGGGACTCTCCTCACAGTTCCAGAACAGAAAAGAGTGGTTGTTGTCACTCACAGACCAGAGCAAAGGCCAGTAGAATAGTAAACACTTCCTCTTAGATTGAAAACATACAGGTCTCTGAAAGTATCTGAACACAGCTGTACAAAGCCCCTGACGCTTGGAACAGTGTATCCTCCACCCTGGAAGCAGAGCCCTACCTTAAAAAATTAAAAGTCAAGTAATAGGCTGAGGAAATGAACAACAGAAAAAAAACCACTCTTAACTATAGAAAGTTATTATTGTGACAAGGAAGATCAAAACACACTCAGAAAAAAAGACAACAAAGTCAAAGCTCCTACATCCAAAGTGTCCAAGAAAAATAGGAATTATTCTCAGGCCATGGAAGACCTCAGAAAGGATTTTGAAAGTCAAGTAAGAGAGGTAGAGGAAAAATTGGGAAGAGAAATGAGATTGATGCAAGAAAATCATGGGAAAATGAATCAGGTTGGTAAAGGAGACACAAAAAATTACTGAAGAAAGTAACAACTCAAAAAACAGACTAGGTTAAATGGTAATAGAGGTCCTAAAAGGCAATGAGGAGAAGAATGCCTTATGATCAAAAGCCATGATCAAAAAAAGAGTACAGACTTCATCTTTCAAGAAATTATCAAGGAATACAGCCCTGATATTCTAGAACCTGAGAGTAATATAGAAATTGAAAGAATCCACTGATCATCTCCTGAAAGAGATACCAAAATGAAAACTGCCAAGAATATTATAACCAAATTCCAGAGTTCCCAGGTCAAGGAGAAACTATTGCAAGCAACCAGAAAGAAATAATTCAAGTATGGTGGAGCTACAGTCAAGATAACACAAGATTTAGCAGCTTCTACATTAAAGAATGAGAGGGCTTGGCATATGAAATTCTGGAGGGCAAAGGCGTTATGATTAACAACCATTAATAACCTACCCAGCAAAACTGAGTATAATCCTCCAGGGGGGAAAAATGGATATTAAGTGACATAGAGGACTTTCAAGCATTCTTGATGAAAGATCAAAGCTGATTAGAAAATGTGACTTTCAAATACAAGACTCAAGAGAAGCATAAAAAGGTAAACAAAAAAGGCAAATCATAAGGGATTTAATAAAACTAAACTATTTACATTCCTACATGGGAAGATGATATTTGTAATTCATAAGACCTTCCTTATTATTGAGGTAGTTAAAAATTAATATATATATATATATAGACAGAGGGTCAGGTAAGAGTTGAAAAGAAGGGATGATATCTAAAGAATAAAATTAAGGGATGAGAGAGAAATGTACTGGGAGAAAGAGAAAAGGAGAAGTAGAATAGGGTATATTATCTCATATAAAAGAGGCAAGGAAAAGATTTTACAATAGAAGGGAAGAGGGGTGAGGTGAGGTAGAGTGAGTGAACCTTACTCTCATCAGAACTGACTCAAAGGGGGAATAACATACACACACAATTGGGCATAGAAATCTATCTTACCCTACAGGAAAGTAGGAGGGGAAGGGAATAAAGAAGTGGGGGATGATAGAAGGGAGGGAAGATGGGGGAGGGGGCAGTCAGAAGTAAAACACTTTTGAGGAGGGACAGGGTGAAAGGAGAAAGAACAGAATAAAAGGAGAGGGGAGGATTGGTATGATGGGAAATAGCAATAGTAACTGAAAAAATTTTGAAGCCAGTTTGTCTAATAAAGGCCTCATTTCTCAAACACATAGAGAATTGAGTCAAATTTGTAAGCAATTATAAAAAAAAACATCCCCCAATTGATAAATGATCAAAAGATATGATCAGTTTTCAGATGAAGTAATCAAAATAGCCATATGGAAAAATAACTCACTATTGACTGGATAAATGCAAATTAAAAGAATTCTGAGGTATTACTTCATACCTATTAAATTAGCTAATAGGAGAGGAAAGGTAAATGACAAGTGTTGGATACAGTGTGGGAAAAATGAGACATTAATGCACTCATGGTGGAGTTGTGAACCAATTCAACCATTCTGTAGATCTGCAATTTGGAACTATGCCCAAAGTGCTATAAAACCCTTTTATACCCTTTGACATAGCAATACCACTACTAGAGCTGAATTCCAAAAGAGATAAAAACCAAAAAGGAAAAGGACTTATATTTACAAAAATATGTAGAGCAGCTTTTTTCTGGGGACAAAGAATTAGAAATTGAGAGGATGCCTATCCTGATCAAGTTGTGCTATGTGATTATGATGGAATACTATTGTGCTATAAAAATGATGAGCATGATGCCCTCAGAAAAACCTGGAAAGACTTTAGTGGGCTGATACAAAGTGAAATATACAGTGTACATAGTAACAGCAAAAATGTAAGATGATCAGCTGTGAATGACTTACCTGTTCTTAGCAATACAATGATCCAATATAACTCTGAAGGACTGATCATGAAAAATGATCTGTCCCCAAAGAAAGAACTGATGGTGTCTGAATAGTTTGACACATACTCTTTTTTACTTTGTTTTTCTTGAGGTTTTTTT
Source organism: Pseudocheirus occidentalis (assembly GCA_028646575.1). NCBI lineage: Eukaryota > Metazoa > Chordata > Mammalia > Diprotodontia > Pseudocheiridae > Pseudocheirus > Pseudocheirus occidentalis. The sequence goes on from CM053594.1 coordinate 103,557,961, forward strand.
GTCTATGTTTTCTTTCACAACATGACTATTATGGATATGTTTTGCATGACTACACATGTATAATCTATATCAAATTGCTTGCTTTCTCAATGAGAAGAGTTGGGGAGGGAAGAAGGGGCAGAATTTGGAACCCAAAGTTTTAAAAAGAATGTTAAAATTGTTTTACATGTAACTGAAAAAAATGAAGTACTGAATAAAATAAAAGGAGGAGGATTAAATTTGTAGGACTGACCTGTGATGGAGAAGGGCAAGATAGAACAGGGATATTGGTCCCACGGGCAACTCACAATAGATTTGAACTAAATTAGCTAATTGTACAAACCTCTTCAAAAAAATGAGGAGGCTCTAAAAAAGAAGTCCACTCTTTCCCTAGCTCACCTTTCCAATTCCTGCATATTTACAAACACTGTAAGACATTCTGTCTTCTTCTTTACTGAAATGTTTCCAGTGATGGGAATTTTGCTTCAAACACAGAGGCCAAGAATTCACTAGAGACAGACATACATTTAAATTGAGAAGAAGAACCAAACTTTTACCTAAATTTTAGGATTTTTTCTACTAGGGGTTCCAAATAGTTATGACTTTGATTATAACTTTAATATGAACTCCATAATGTAGCAGAGGAGGAGACCTGAGGAGACAATTTGTTTTCCTCAGACAAAAAAAAAACACTAAAAAAACCCTAAGTGTTGTAACAAGATGTCGTTGATTAGTTTTTTTAGATACAAAGTGCATAGAAGAAAGAAGAAAGTAATAACAAGTAATAACTCTTACTGGCCAATTGCACTTTCAGTAGGGAAAACTAATACCTGCCAATATTAGGCTTCTTTGTTAACATATTGTTGACTGAATTCACAAGGCTTTACCCATTGCATACCTTTTCATGTTCTTAGATTCTGAGTGGTTCATGGGGCTCTGTCAGAAAATAAACACTTTTCATTCATATTTGACAGATCCAGTGGGTATCAGCCTTTACTATTGCTTTGTGAAACAAGATCCTATTTATCCTAAAAGTGTTTCTATACATTATTAACATACTTATATATTCTAAGAACATCTATCAATCCTCCTCTTCCTTTTTTGATAAGAAAAATGCTCATCTTTCCTATAGCTGCCTTCAGGTGATCAGTCCTTGAAGGAATGTTCCCTTCACCTTGTATGTTTTTTGTTTTAAACACCTTCCCAGATCTGTTGTCATTCATTTTACCATGTTGATAGTATACTTTACAATTGATATAAAAAAGGTGTTAATTGCTTTTTGCATATTCCTCTAAGCTTTGACTCCTAGATGTCAGTCTTTTAGCATACAAAAAAACTGGACTTTTTCCTTGACAATTTTATATTCTATGTGTCTTTACTGAAGAAGATCAAGGGTTTTTTTTTCACTTTAAGTATTCATTTATACATTTAGATGTTTGGGGTTTTTGTTATTAAGTTGAAATTAAATTTTGAAAAAAGTGAAGAAGATTGTAGTGAGGATCAAATGAAGCATTTAAGTAAATAATTAGAGATCTTAGGCCTATCACTTCTCAGTTTATCAGAGAACCTAGAGTTTCAGATACCTCCTTTGTTGTAATCATCCTGTCACTCATTATAGTAACAATATGTAAGCTTTCTCTTTGTACAAATGCCCATGTGGCACTTTTTTACTTCACTTTTAGATCTTAGCCATCTTATCAACTCTGGAGATAAGCTGCTTTTGCTTATATCTGATGTATTGCTTTGTAAAGTGAATTCTGTTTGTTCCCAAGGTATTTCTACAAATACATAATGTTTGTTGTTTACTATGAGAACATCTACCAGTAACTTTTCATTCTGATGAGGAAGTTTTTGTCTTTCTAGAGGCAGCTCCATGACTCAGTGGGCAGAGCACTGGATCTGGAGTCAGAAAGATCTCAGCTCAAAGCTGGTCTCAGATATTTGTTGCCTCTGTGGCTCTGGAGAACCCCTATCAACTTCCTCATCCTGAGTTTCTCCAACTTTAAAATGAAGATAATATGAGCACCTGTCTCCCAGGGTTTCTATGAAGATGAAATGATATTTATTTGTAACATGCTTAGCACAGCACTCAGTACACAGGAGACTCTTAGTAAATGCTTGTTTACTTCTTTTTTTCCTATAGCCATCCAGGGGTGAGAAGGCTAGTGTTTTGTTAACATTGTACCACTATGTTTTAGATATACTTAGATCTATTTTTGTCCTTGTTGTATGATAGGCTAACTATTAAGTACTGGTTGTTTCAAATGTTTTCTTCCTGGTAAGCTTTGACTTCTCGATGTTAATCAACCTGCAACCTAGCCTACTCCCCACATCATTCTTCTTTGTATTTTTCCAACTGTCCTCAGTAGATTTGCAAAAGAATCTTTGGGAAGTTGCAAAAAAGGATCCAGATGGTAAAACTCCTATTTGGACAGCTAATTAACTATAGTAACCTCTCTACTTTGTTGTTGTTGTTGTTGTTATATTTGTTTACCTTTTTCAATGGAATTCAAAGAAAAACAGTCTTGATGAAAGTAGATTTCCTACTATTATTATTTTCTGTTTAATGCTCTGCAGACTATTGCACAGGTAGATAAAATAACTTTTTGTAGTTGAATGGAAGTATTAGGATGTAAGCTTTTCCTCTACAGCAGGACCATACAGCATACAACTCATGACCTTGCCAAAGGATTTTGGACAACCAATGAAAAATGTAGGGTTGCCTCTGCACACTTGCTCCTGTTTGTCACATGATCTATGACAACCAACCATCATTAGTATGTCTCTAGTCTAACCTATTTGCAACCTGAAGAAATTTAGCCTATTTAAATTTTGGTCCTTACCTACTGCCAAATTGTGCAGGTCTACTCCACAGGTTCATTGGAAATATCTTTGGTACAACTTCAATAGCCAGTAGGATTATAGGGGTATGTATAGCATCCTTTTCCCGTGTGATTTTGATTATTTTATATTTTGAAAATTTATTTTTGTTGTTGTTGTTCTCATGCATCTGATAGCTCCTGAGTGTTTTGGTACAACAATTTCCATTTAAAATGCTGTACTTAAGTTTTTGTGGATCAGCATTATGTTTGGGTGATGATAGCTAACAATTTAATTTGTGATAATAGTAAGAATCTAGTCCAGTTAACTGGTAGTTTTTCAGGATATTTTAAGGTCTTTATTTGTATTATGAGATTTGTCATTTATCACTCCATTGAAAGAGAATGAATTTCTGCATAATTTATAATTCTAGCTTCCAGATCATGTCTTGCTAGGTATTTGGTACATGCTAAATTTTTACAACCAGCAGTGATATATTGCAGATACTACTGCTGATCACTAAGTCTTGGCTCCTTAAGAATAATTCTGCAATTTCTAGTGGCAATGACCTGGTCCTGAATCACTATCATTTGCCTTGTTTTTTCACAAACAATCTACATAATTCAGTCTTTTATTTGCTGCCTCCATATTGATATATTGTTGATAAATTCATAAAGATCTTGCCCATGGAGGGTTTAAAATTTTACATTCTTTAATGTTAACTATTTCGCTGGTTCCAAATAATGCTAAACCACTTTTAACTACATTAGACAGACATAAACATATTTTCCTATTATCAAACATTGAACAGAGAAGACTTTGTTCTAAAATATATTTCTTTAAGTTTTTTTTTTACCTATTTGTCATGTGCTCTAAAAATGTATCAGTCTTCTTTAACCCTTTGGGAAATTATTAATCTTCCTATAGCTGTCCTAAGATGATGGGCCCTGTGCATTGTTACTGTTACATGGGTGCTTGTTAAGATATTTTCCATATATGTTATATCACATTTTACAGTTATAAAAGTGTGCAGTTAGAATGGTATTACATATCTTTAACTGCCATAAAGATGTTCTTCACATTCAGTCTAAATTTCAGAATGCCAATTATCCTCCTAATAAGTGTAGCCACTGATCTCTCCTTGATATCTTTATGCTTGATGAAACTTGTCTGGAAGAGATCAAAGTGAACTTGGAAAAGTTACTATTCTGGGCCTCAGTGTCCCCAAAACAAATGGGTCCTATGAGACGACCTATAAAATTTCTTCTAGCCCAATGATTCTAACCACAAAATAAGCCAAGTGATGCTGACAACAAAGCATACTCTATTGCATGGACACAAATAAAAACCCCACATCTCAAACCTCAGTTCAGCTATGAAATAGCTATGAGCTGAGAAGTCATTTGGGGCTATTGGCAGGATGAGGAAACCAAACAAACACCCTAATCTCCTCCTTGAGTTCCCATACAATAGTATTCTATTGTAGGGAGAATCTTCAGGTTTTGATTCAAAGGGACCACTGGATTCAAACTCAAAGCCATCAGTTTCCATCTTTCGTTGGTGTACATCAAGAATTTTATCCTTATAGAGTCAAAATGGTATTTTGATAGCACTGGAGAAAAATCCAAGAGATGAAATATGCTTTTAGAGGAACCATATAGTTTAATATTATCTGCATACATCAAGTGATTAGTAAGAAGTTTTAATTCCACTCCCTCTTTAATATGGAAGCCATTCTCAGTTCTACTTAAGAGATGCTAATGGATTGAAGGTCAGGCAGAACTATAATGGAAATAAACTGTGTCCTTGAGAGATGCTACTTTTAATATCAAATTTTCTTGATAATATGTTGGTTATGTTTCAAATAGAGAAGGTTTCAATATGAACATCAAATACTTTAGTATTCTTATTGTATTTTGGTTTATTTATATTTATAGTATGTGAATAAGCTATGAGGGCACTACTGAGTCAAAAGCTCTGTGATAATAAAGACAGCATAGATTTTATTAAGCGTTCGGACAATTTGTTCAATAATTCCTAAACTGAGAATATACTGCCTTTTACAAACCCCTGGACATTTTGACAAATCATTTTTGTTCCTCATTCAATAAGCCATTTTCTTATAAATCTTCATATTTTTTAATTGACATAAGCTATAAATATTTTTTTTCAACAAAGTAGAATGTCAGTTTGTTGCAAGTAGGTATAGTTTTGTTATTTGTACATGTATCCCCAGCACCAAGGACAGCGTCTGTAACATAGTAGGCACTTAACAAATATGTATTGATTTTTTTTACTAATAACTTATATATACATCTAATTGGCCTATATTTGAAGAGATCAGTAATGCACTCATCTTTGCAAAGTGCCTTAGGAAGTAACAATCAATGAACATTTAATGTTACTAATATGTTCCAGGCACTGTGCTAAGCACTAAGAATAGAAAAGAATGCAAAATGCCCCAGGGAGTTCACAATCTAATTATATAGACCAAAAGAGAACAAATATGTATGAAAATAAGCAATATACAGGATAAGTAGGCGCTAATCAACAGAGGGAAGGCACTATAATGAAGAGGAGCTGGGAAAGACTTCCTGTAGAAGATGAAAATTTAGTTGGGTTTTGGAAGAACCTAAGGAAGCCAGGAGGTGGAGAAAGAGAGGGAGAGCAATCCAGATATGGGGCAGTACCAGAGAAAATATCCAGAACTGAGAAATGTGATATCTTATTCATCAAACTGCAAGGAGGTCAGTGTCACTGCACTGAAGAGTTCATGGCAAGGCATAAGGTGTAAGAAGACTAGAAGGTTGAAGGCGGGGGATTATGAAGGGATTTGAGCATTGAGCAAAGGATTTTGTATTTGATTCTAGAGTATAGGAAGTCATTGGAGTCAGCAGAATTCATTGGGTTGGGGTGTGTGTGTGTGTGTGTGTGTGTGTGTGTGTGTGTGTGTGAAATAGTTGGACCTGTGCTTTAGGTAATCACTGGCAATTAAATGGAGAATAGACTGGAGTAGGAAGAGACTTAGAACAGGCAGATCCACCAGTAGGCTATTGTTATAGCTCAGGCATGAGATGATAAGGGCCTACACTGGAGTAGTAGCAGGACAAGAAGGAGGAGGAAGAAGAGGAGGAGAAGGAGGAGGAGGAGAGGGAGAAGGAGGAAAAGGAGGAAGAGGAGGAGAAGGAGGAGGAGAAGGAAGAGGAGGAGGAGGAGAAGGAAGAGGAGGAGGAGGAGGAGAGGGAGAAGGAGGGAAAGGAGGAAGAGGAGGAGAAGGAGGAGGAGGAGAAGGAGAAGGAAAAGGAGGAGGAGGAGGAGGAGAAGGAAAAAAGGAGGAGGAGGAGGAGGAAGACAATGACAACAAAGAGAATGAGGAGGAGGAAGACAAAGTCAACAAAGAGAATGAGGAGGAGGAAGAACAACAAAACAAGAAAAAGAAGAAGGTAGAGTTGGAAGAGGAGGAGGAATAGCAGGGTGAGGAGTAAAAGAAAGAGGAGGAGAAGGGAGAAGAGGAGGAAGAAGAGGAAATAGAGGAGGAGAAAGAATACATTTAGGGTTAGCTCAAAGAGCACGCTGGAGAACTCAAAGGACATACCAATTTTTTGGCCCAAATCTTATGTCAAATGCTTACTAGCTGTGTATTCCTGATTAAGTTGCTTAACTTCTCTTGATGTTAGTTTTCTCATCTGCAAAATGGGATTGATAATAGTACCTATTTCACTGAACCAGGTTGAGGATGAAATGAGATATTATAGTCAAAGTGCTTTATAAAACTTGAAGAGTTATGCAAATGTTACTTATTGTTATTATAATTAAATTTAAATATGTCATGCACTATGCTTCCCCAGTGACCACATTTGAATATACTGTACTGCCACTTAAGCCTCAAAAAAAATGTGTCCCTGATTACCAACTAGGTCTTTAAAAGTCTGGCTTTGATTGATAAAATTATATGATCTGGCTGTACTCTGGGAACTCAAGGAGGAGATTAGGGTGTTTGTTTGGTTTCCTTGTCCTGCCAATAGCCCCAAATGATTTCTCAGCTCATAGCTATTTCATAGCTGAACTGAGGTTGGAGATTTGGGGTTTCTATTTGTGTCCATGTTTGCATGCCACAGAGCATGCTTTGTTGTCAGCATCACTTGGCTTATTTTGTGGTTAGAATCATTGGGCTAGAAGAAATTTTAAAGATCATCTCATAGGACCCATTTGTTTTACAGATGGGGACATTGAGGCCCAGAGTGGTAACTTGTCCAAGTTCGCATAGCTATGCAATTCTCTTTCCATTACATTCTCTTGTTTCAGAAAATGCCTATTATTTACCATTGAATGTATTTATATTAACACAAAGGATACCTTGTATAAGTGATACCCTTTATAAGCAATATTATGCTTTGAGTTATACAAAATTTTATGCCAATTTAAAAAACTTGCTCAATATTTTTCACTGATGCATTGCACTTTTTTCCCTTTTTATTTCATTAAATATTTATTAATTATATATAAAGTAATTTTTGACATTTTTTTTAAATTTGAGTTCTAGATTTGCTTTTTCCCTCCCATCCCTCTCCCCATTTTGAGAAGATAAACACTTTGATTTTGATTTTACATGTGAGGTCATACCAATCATATTTCCATATTAGCCACATTGAAAAAATAAAATATAAACAAAATAAAACAATGAAAATAAAGTATAAAAAGTATACTTCAATGTAGAGTAAGAGTTCATCAGTTCTTTATGAAGGTAGATAGCATTCTTCATCATGGGCCCTTTAGAATTATCTTGAATCACTGTCTTGAGAACAGTAGCTAAGTCGTTCACAGTTGGCATTCTTGCCAATACTGCAAATAATGTTTTTGTTTTTGCTCACTTCACTCTGCATCAGTTCACATAAGTCTTCCTAAGTCTTTCTGAAACCATCCTATTTGTCATTTTTTATAGCACAATTGTATTCCATTCCAAATTCTTTGCTATCACAAAAGAGTTACTATAAATATTTTTGAATATATAGGTCCTTTTACCTTTTCATTGTTCTCTTTGGGATATACATCTAGTAGTGGTATTGTTGTCTATGCATTTCATAGCCCTTTAGGCATAATTCCAAATTATTCTCCAGCCTGGTTGGACTAGTTTACAACTACAACAACAATGAATTAGTGTTCCGATTTTTCCCACATCTTTTCCAACATTGGTCATTTTCTTTTTCTGTCATATTAGTCAACCTTATAGGTGTGAGGTAGTTTCTCAAAATTGTTTTAATTTGCATTTCTCTAATCAATAGTGCTTTAGAATATTTAAAAAATAAAATGAAGAAAACAAAAACCCAAAATAAAGCAATAGAACTGAAACAATCACCATTTTTTTTACTAAGACAATTTAATCAATGTAAATGAGCCACCCACAAAAGAGACTGAAACTACTTCCATCTTGCCAACCAGAGAGACATGGGCAACACTAGTTTAGAAAATAGTCTTTTGTAAAATTGTTTAGAGAAAGATTATGAACACTATGGTCTAATAAAATAGGAATATTTATTGTCAGGGGAAACTGGTGCACAGAAAGCTTGGGCACAACATTAAAGATGAAATTGGAACAAGAATAAAGAAAAGACAAAAAATTGGAGAGCTATAGCAAGATTGACATAACTCTTTTATCCATCAAGGACAGTAAAGCTACCATATCTGAACTCTAAAATTATAGTCACTGATACGCTCTATGAGAAGATTTCACAAAAGTGCTGAATCAGACAGTCACCTAACTTCAGATCTGGAAGGGACCTCAAAAACTGTCTAGTTTGGTTCCTACCATAAAAGGAATCCCCATTGTGATATATCTCATGTGTTCATACAGCCTCTCCTAGATCTCTAGTGACCAAAATGCTAACTAAGAAATCAAAGATAAGAAGAATACACAAAGGAGAGCTATGCAGGAGGCAGCACAATTTTAAGGCATTAAGACCCTGATTTTCAAGAAATCTTAACTAAAAATAAGATGGCCAATTTGTTGCTTTGTTTTGATTTAATATACTTCTTTGTTACAAGAGAGTTCAAGTGAAGGAGATCATTGGATGTGATAGGAATATAAAATATATCCAAACTATTTATTGAAATTTATTAAAGTTTATTTATTGATTGATGTATTAAAATTTAATAAAATATAATAAATAACTTGAAAAAATGATAGAGTGATGCTGAATACAGTTATTCCTCCCACATCATGGGGGTTAGGAGTGTAGCACCTTTGTGATCTGGAAAATCTGCACAAAATTTTTTGGTCTGCCCTTTGTACCAGAGAAGAAATTCAAATTTTTTCTTTTTCTCTTATAGGGTGTTTGTAGTATCTTACTGTAAAATGTGGGTAAAATATTTGGTCACAGGTTATATGTAGGTCAATGTTAAATAAAAATACTATATGAAAAAAGAGATTTAAAATATGAAACAAACACTAAAATTTTAACAAATAAAACAAAGTTGAGGAGAAAGATGACTTCAATGCCTCCAATGTTGAATTCATAGGCTTCTGGGATCCCCGGGGGGCATTGTCCAGAGGCAATAACATATTAAAGGGAAATCCCTTGTTGGCAAGGCATTTTTTAAATCTCTGGCACAAAACACTGATAGAATCAGTGAAGAAAAAGTGCTTTAGTCATCTATACTTATTGAACATCCAGAAGATGGACAACTGGCATTTGTCATTTCCTTTCAAAGTTAGAGAGTTAGCAACTTTATATAGCAGGATTGTCTTTATTGTGAACCCTATGACATTGGTACAAAACAGCTGAGTCCCCCTATCCCTTGAGGCTTTAAAACCTGGGACTCACTTCTCTTCTTGGCTGATGTATGTTCTCTGAAGCAGTTTCCCTGCCCCGCCAACATAGTGCAGTTTTATCAGCATTCAGTATCTGTTCTGGTTTGTAGCCTTTTTCTTCAATCACTTTCTTCAGGACCTCAGGAAACTATTAGCTGCCTCTTGATCAACAAGAGCAGCCTCTTCCATTACTTTTATATTGTGTAGGCTAAATTTTTCTTTCTTTTTTTAAATTTTCAAGTCAGTCTTTGCTGGCCTGAAAATCCTTCACCTTCATTTTCCTTTACAAGATCACATAAGGACTTAGCTTTTTCTCATATGTTGACAGTCTACCACAATGCCTTCTTTTTTTAAAATAACAATCCTGTACCCAAAAGAATGTTGCATTTTCTGTTTGAGTGGGAGTAGATCTCATGGCTTATGCAAATGCTTTGCAGTTGTTGGTATAGTTATAGCGATGGCTTCATGGATTTCTTTCCCTTTTTTCTTGATATACTATATGATCAACTCATTAATGCTGACCCATGATATATCGAAACTTTGATGGGGAAAGTTACGATGTCGAAGGGATAACTGTGCCTGAAATAAATTGCAGACCTATTTATCCCTGCCTCAAAAAAAAAAGAGGAGGATCATAGGGATAACCTATGGCCCCTAAGCTTTGTACTTATGGGAGCCAAACACAATTAAGGGAGAAGTATATCAGATATAACTTTGGAGCTTATTTCATCCACAGTTAGTTGCCACCAGGATATCTGAGAATATTGCTTGAGTACGTCTGAAGTCTAGATCTTTACCAATGTTAATCAAAAGGTCTCCAAGGCTTATGCAAGTACTCGAGATAAGATGCCTATAGGAAAACCTTTACTTAAATAATAATAAAAATAACAACAATAATAATAAGTAATAAAATTTGCCCCCCTCACCAGTAAATCTGAGTTTAAGGGATTACTAGCACTCCAGAGCCTTACATAATCCTTCTGATTTATAGAAGGGAAAAGATAAGAGGATAAACATTTACATAGTATCTACTATGTGCTAAAAAATCACTTTTTACAAACCCTTCAGTTTGTAAGTTAGTATATTGCAGAATGAGACATACATTTTTTACTAGGTCCAATATGGAAATTTGTTTTGTCTGACTACAGATATTTGCTATAAGGGTTTGTCTTCCCTACTCCTCTTCAGTGAGATGGGGGGAGAAAAAATAAGCTGTTGATAATTGAAAAAATTAAAATTTTAGGTAAAATATATGTGAAAACAGTGAAAAGAGATTCAGTAAAGGATGCCATCAAAATGTATATGGTCCAATCACATATCAAAAGAAAGGGATAACAATTAGAGAGCTTGTATGTTCCACTTCAATTCACACAATGCCAAGAGGAAGAAAAACGCTGCCAGCAAACTGAGTAGAACTGTGGAGAAATTATGAGAGGACACATACAAGAGTTTTGCAGTCAGTTAAAAGTATTTAGTAAGGACTTACTATGGGTAAGACACTTTGCCTGGAAATACAGGAGTATAGTACTGAGGATACAAGAATGGGACAGTAATACCATTAGAAATTCATTAAAATTATGGAGTTTCCTGCTTACCAGCAAACACCTAAAGCATACTAGGTGTCAGGAGTCTAATCTTCTTTCCAGACTTATACTATAAGAGAGTTTATTAAGTTTTTTTTATTTAATAATCCTTGGGATTGAAAAAATCTTCCTTTTATTTAACTCAGTTTCTTAATATTATAGAATAGTTCATTTCTATTTTTCTTATCTCTGATAGAGACAGAAAATAACTTTTCATCAAATTCATTATAAGTATTGCATATACATAAAGATTAGTTTTGAGTACCTCCCATACATACTTCTGCTTTTTCGGGCTCTCTACTGCAATTCCTCATTTAAATCAAAGGAATCAAAGAATCTGAACTAGAAAGGAGGATTCGAAATTGCCTAGTCCAATTTCCTTATATTACATAGGAGAAAAATGTGTCCCAGAGAAGTTGAGTGAGTTACCTAAGGCCACACAACTTGTTAGTAGCAAAGAATATTGTCCTGGTGGTCCACTGAAGTCTACCTGTTCTGCCAAGAACAGCTTACTTAAGACATCTTTAGAAATCATCTAGGAATATGTTCCTGCAAAGTTCTGCTTAGAGCAAAAACACCTTAAGATGTAAGTAATATCTTCCTAAGACATAATATAAATGGCAGTGTTTGGGGTCTGGGTTCTGCCATGTGTTTTTCTTTAATATGAAGAGACTATTGGCTCAGGTAGTAGGATAAAGCAATAGGAAATAGTTTGCACTTAGTTTCTCTCAGACAGCAGGAGAAAGTATTTCTAACTCTTCAGAGACCTCTTCTGATGGGCACATTCCACTTCATGTGAAAAGTGTTCCCTAATGGTAATGAAAGAACATGTTATAGCAAAAACACATTTTCATGAAAGCACTTCAACTAAGGAATTGCTGTAATTTCCTTTCTCCATAGTCTGATGTCTGATCTTTGGTTTCCTCTTTAGAATCCTCATGAAGTTCTACATGTCACTTTTGAACTTGAAATGTTGAGGATGAAGAAAGAGCAATGTGGATGCCACCCATCTGTAAAAACAGCTGGAAATTTTTAAGGGAAAAATGGCAGACATTGACATCACAGGCAAAACAGCAATGGTAAAAATTAATATTACTTCATAATTTACAAAATGTTTCGATCATTACTACCATCCAAAGGCAAGAGTTACAGAAGGGAAAGACATATTTGGATAGTGACAGTAAATAATAGAAGGCAGAGTTTATCATTTCTGATTTTGATTTTGTTTTTAGATTTTTTTATTCTGAATTTAATTAGCAAAATAAGCTTATTTCCATACACATGAAAGAATACAAGAGGATTGCATATTAAATTCCATCTCATATGAAATGCTTTTAAAAAATCAATTCCATGGGTTAACTGCCAAAAGTACCCTGTTTGCCTATGATTCCTACTGAACTCCCCTCTATTCTTTTCTAGGTATTTAAAAAATACTTTAAGGAACCTCTTTTGTTTTATGGTAACACTATTGCTAATTAAACCCTTCCTTCCATTATTCCTCCTATTAAAAAAAACCCTTGTAACAAATAATACACACAATCAAACAAAATTAATTAACACCATAACAATGTTGAAAAATGCTTGTCTCTTCCTTCATCTGCATCTGCCATATCTTCAGCAGTAGATAGGGCAACCTGGTTTATCCAAGGTCCTCTGGAGACATGACTGATTACTGAGCTGTTCAGAGTTCTTGAGTCTTTCCTAGTTATTTTACTTAACATGTTCATATTCTTTTATAAAATTGTTCTTCTTTTTCTTCTCATTTCATACTACCCTGTATTTTCTTAAATAATTTCTTTCACAATTTCTTAAGGTACAATTTTATTCCATTACTTTCATTTACCCCAGTTTCTTTGACCATCTCCTAACTGATAGGCACCTCCTTAGATTCTACCTCAACCTCCAACCTCCATCTTCAAGAGGAGGAAGTTTGTTTTACTGCTGACTATTCCTCTCTCTTAACCTACTGCTCTATATCCCTGCTTATTTCCTTGATGACTTTAATCTATTGTTACACCAAAATATTTGTTTCTGCATATGTGTGTGTTTAACCCTCCCATCCTTTGTCTATTTGAAATGACAGTAAGTTTCATCTGATGCCTATTCCTTCCTCCTTTTCCTCCATATTTATATATTCTTCTCATGAACTCGTGTACTATTTCTTCTTTAATCTTTCTAAACTAATTTATTCTTTACATTTTCCCTTATCTTTCCCCTCTCACAAGTTTTAGAATGGAACCACTTCATTCCTAGGTCCTCAATTTCTCTTTATTTAAATCCCTCAATATCCTTTAAAGAAACTAAGGTGTGATACTGCTTCCAGGGCAGAGCCAAGATGGCAGTGTAGAAGCAGCAAGGTTTTGCAGCTCCCACACAGCCACCCTAAACACCCATAAAATATGACTCTGGACAAATTTTAGGGCTCTCAAACTCACAAAAATACAGAAAACACATCTCTTGCGGAAGGCAGCTCGGGGGTGGGGGATCATCATGGCAGGAGGGGAGCCAACGCCAGCCCAGCCTGAAATGTAAACATGGCCAGGCCCCAGAGCCATGAGGAGGAGCAGAGCCGAGCCACAGCCAGTCTACAAGAGAGAAGATCTACAGCCTCCAGCATCTCCACATCTACCAAGGCGTGAAAAATAGGGATTGGAAAAAGGCAGCTTGGCAGGAGGGGCTCATCACGCAGGCCGGCAGACCAGGAGCAAGACTGCAATGTAGCCAGGCTCCAGCGTGGTCTGGAGGAGCTGAGCCTCCCAAGCCACAACGTGAGTCTACCCTGGGGAGCAGATCTATAGCACCTTGAGCAATCTTCACATCTACTAAGCCAGGATTAGAGGTAAGTGAAAGTGAGTGAGGCTTTCAAGCTAAATTTGGAGGAGGAAAAGCAGTTTGGCCAATCTACCCCCAGGGCAAGGAAGCAGTGGGGGAAGGGCAGGAACTGCTGTAACCAGCCACTGCCCCACTGGGCTGCTTCAGAGTCCCTGGCCTCCAGACCTTGCAGGGGGGGCTGAGTCGATTGATCAGGCCCAAGTGCTCTTGCATTGAGCGGCCTGGATCTGGATTGTGGTCTTGGGTGGTGGTCCTGGGGAGCATTTTCAGCAAGCCAAAGCTGGGGGGGGTGCTGCAACACCCCCCTGGTAGCTCCAGCAGCTGGGAAGTGCCCAGCGATTTGGAACAGAGCTTTCCCCCCTGGAAGCAGAGTTTCACAAAGCTAAAAAAAAAACCCAACCAATTAATGGACTGGCCAACATGAGGAAAAGGAAGAAAAATAAAAACAGCAATAAAACTCTAGAATCCTTTCTTGGGGACAAAAAGGATCAAAGCATGAAATGGGAGGAAGACAACACAGTCAGAACACCCACACCAAATGCTTCCAAGACACTTGAAGAATGCCTAGAAGCTATACATCAACTGAAAAAGGACTTTGAAAACCAAATAAGAGAAGTGGAGGAAAAAGTGGGAAGAGAAATGAGAAAGATGCAAGAAAATCATGAAAAGAGAGTCAACAACCTGACTGAAGAAAACAACACTTTAAAAAATAGATTAACTC
>CM053594.1:103579345-103636492 GCA_028646575.1 Pseudocheirus occidentalis
AAAGAAATAATACTAATAGCATTTATGTAACTTTTTAATGTATTTTATATCATATATAGGGGATATATTTTATCTCATTGGCTCCTCACACACTACCCCATAAGGTGGGTTCTATTATCAGCTCCATTTTATAAAGGGGGAAACTGAGTTCCAGAGAGATTAAGTGCTATGCTCAGTGCCATACAGTTATATATATATATATATATCCAAGGCAGGAAATGAACTCAGGTCTTCCTGATTGCAAGTTCAGAGGTAGAAGGTTTTCAGTCCAACATTAAGTCCACTTGTGAGGTACGTGGTAGAGGTAACTCTTGTTCAGGTTTTGGTTCATTGAGTTGCTGTTTGAGGTTTCTTTCAGCTCTGATACCTTTTGATGTAATTAGAGATAATAAAGCTCAGGTTTTTTTAAAAAAGGAAGAAATTAGGGGGAAACTTGTTTTATCTGTGTTAATGTATACTAGCCAAATATATATATTTTTTTAATTTTCAGGAAAAAAGAAAGAAAATTTCTGTTCCTCCCACACATATCCCAAGTTTTTTGCAATCAGAGCTCCATATCTTTATTATATCCTGAGCATCATTTCTTGTACTAACTACAAGTCTCCTATAAAAATAGAAAAAGTGTGAGCTAGAGGATTTCTTGTCCATTGCACTTAGTTTCTAATAATAATGATAATAATAAAATAATAATAATAATAATAATAAAAGAGTAGTAAGTCTTATGAGGCCTGCCAACAAGTTCTAGCTGGGCTGTATTGCTCCCGCAGACAAGCATTAAGTTGTCTAGCTGAGATGTCTCATAATCACACAAGCACATTCCTAGAGGTGTATGCTCCAAAAATTACAAAAAAGCTTCCAAAAATGCACCAGAAAGCGATCTGCCAAAAAGAGTGGTTCAAAAAAGCAAATGCTCTATTATATTTGGTACATAAATGGGAAGTCTGCATACCAAACCAAAACCCCATCAATAATAAGATAACATTTACATAGGATTAAAAATATTTCCCTTTCTCCTCAGGGAACAGGTAACTTAGTTATCAAATGTGTCAAACAGAGCTTCACTTCAAGAAATTAAGATCTCAACTCCATTTGATTAATCCTCTTATCCTATGATTTCGAAATTAACTTTACCAATAAAAGGACTACATAACTGGACCCCTGAATTGACTATACTGTGGCCACATAAAGAAATTATTATTTTTCTTTAAGTGACCTAGTTATAAAACCCCATGAATTAGGAAAAAATCTAACCTGTTACTCATTTGTATTAGAGAAAACTAATCTACATATTACTTTTGTGCTGTAATAATTCATTGAAAATGTGGCACAATTGCGAACTGAATTTGGAGTCAATAGATCTGAGTTTGAATCCTAACTCTGGTCACCTACGTGACTTTGAGCAACTCACTTCACCTTTGTGTGTCTCAGTTTCTGCATCTGTAAAATGAGGATGCTAGACTAGATGACCTTCTGAAGTTCTTCCAGATCTAAATCTATTCTTCATGATCCCATTTTCCAGTAATCTGATCTTGGAAAAACAACACAGTTCTGAGGGAAAAGACATCCTCAACAATGAAAGACAAAAACAATCATTTTTTCCTTGCATTTCAAACCAGTATATAAAATATTTCTTAAAAGGAAATCCAAAGATTACATTTAATATACTCCATAGAACAGACTTTTTAAAATGTGTTTTAAAGGATATTTAATACAATTCAAAGCTTCAAGAGACCAACTATTCCAAGTCCTGCATTTTACAAGTGAGGAGACTGAGGTGAGAGAGGTTAAAATTTCCCAAAGTTGATAGAGGAAAAAAATAGAAAAGCCAAGATCCAAACCTAGGTTCTTCGATCTCTAATTCAGTGCATTTACTATATTGTCACACTATTTCTTCTGCTTAGCTAATAGCTTTTGGTCTAAACAGGAATGAATGAATAAATGAATGAATGAAAAAGCATTTATAAAGTGCTTGCTATGTGCAAATTACAATCATCCCTACTGCTAAGGAGCTGAGATTTTAATAGGGTAAGGCTATAGGTATAGAATGTTTCAGCTGCTAGTTAGATGGAAAGGTTCTATAATTCTTATGATCCCACTAAAGCTTATAGTAACACATCTTTTTGATGCCATATCTACTGATAAAACCATCTATTTCTGATGTTAAACCATTTAACTATGTGAAGAACTTTGATAGTGAGACTTTATTTTTTTCTTGGTTCTTTGGTAGCTATGGTACTAAGGAGGTAAGGGCCTGTAGCACCCCTAAAAGGAATTGGGAGGCCACACCAGAGGGGCTACTTTCTAGGAAGATGGCTTCAGGGGTTGGGAGGTGTTGATATCAGTGGCATCAAGAAAGGTGATGTGATTGCTTCCTTCAGTGATGTCTGTGGGCCTCAGATTGGAAGCAAGACTGGTTTTTCCCAGGACTATTATATTAGGTTTAGACACAATAGTATCCCATTAAATTAAGAGTTTATAAATGTGAATGATCATTATTTATCTGGATAAGGATGCTTTGATAGTTCTGCTATTCTGGAGAGAGTTGATATTGTTCCAAGCGTTCCAAGACATGGGGCTTACAAGGGACAGGTTCAGTCCTGGGGCTGGCATTAAGGTCAGCTTCTTCCTTTGTATCACTGACCTTACTTGGAGTTGCTCTAGAGAAATCTTCTAGTGTACACATGGTGTGGTTCATTCTAACTTTTGATAAAAGTTATTAAAAGTTTCTCTTGCTCCTATATAAACACTAAAGTTAGTGTATGTATAATGGGTAAGAGCCCTTATTTTACTCTAAAGAAAATGGTAGAGGTAAAAAGGACTTACAATAGCCCATCAAAATGTGCATGATGCCACTTAACCATCCTATTAGCTCCACCACTCTCCAGAATAGAACTAAATTTATAATTGCTATTAGGTCAACACCCTGACCTAGTGAAATCCCTTTTTCTCACAGGGTCATACAGTCTTTTCAGGACCCATATCACCATCTAGTTCAGACTTCCCCTAGAAAATAAACATACTTCAAAATATGCTTTAAAAAAAAAAGTAAAAGTAATCCCCTTCCAATGAAACTTGCCCTGAATAATAGATGTTTTGCTTTCCAACCAGGATACTGTAAAAGAAAAATCTAGAGTATCTTTTTTCCCTCTCCAATGAGCACATGGCTTTGTTCTCTGATAGAAAGATGGGAAAGAACCATGTGAATTATCCTTTTCTTTTCTCTGAAGAGCCCAGAAAGTCTAATGCCAGAATTTATGAACTCCTGACAAGTTTGCTTCCCTCATATACTTCTATAGAAATTTCTCAGTATTCCAGTTACTAACATCTCTTGAGCTGAAGAAGCTCACTATCAGATCTCTAGGCTTAATCTGTACTCAGAAAAGGAAACAGAAAACAACAAAATGGTCAGGAAGCACTTGAGGTTTAAAATTTCCTCTCAGACCATCTAGGAAAGTATATGCAGATTAACACGTTTCTAACACAGATTGCCTCTAACTGTTCCCTGGAAAAAGAAAACTGAACATGGACACCATTCTCTCCTGATTCTCCTCCTGCCTATTAGGCAGCTCTTCCTTCTCAGTCTCCTTTGCTAGATTCTCATTCAAGTCATGCTAACTTACCATGGGTGTTCCACAAGGCTCTGTCCTAGGTCCTCTTCTCCAGTCAACCAGGCTCACAACCCATGTGTATCATCCTCGACTTCTTAAATTGCTCATTTCCCACATGCAGTTTATTGCCAAAGTCTATCAATTTTAGCTTCGCAACATCTCTAGAATACACTCGCTTCTCTCCTCAGACACTACCACCACTCTGGTATAGGCCTTCATCACCTCATACCTGGACTATTGCAACAGCCTACTGGTGGGTCTGCCTGCCTCAACTCTCTCTTGATTCTGATCTCTCCTCCATTCATTCACCAAAGTGATTTTCCTAAAGCACAAATGTAGCCATGTCACTTCCTCCCCACCCCCACCTCCAAGGCCACTCAATAAACTCCAGTGGCTTCCTATTGCCTGCAGGATCAAATACAAAAATACTATATTTGGCATTCAAAGTCTTCCATAATCTAGCCCTCTCCTACATTTCCAATCTTACATCTTACATCTCACCACATACTATTTAATCCTGGGACACTGGTCTATTTGTCATGGTCAAGATAGTCCATCTCTTGAGTCTGGGAATTTTCTTTGGCTGACTCCACTGTCTGAAATACTCTCTCTGTTCATCTCTGCCTATTGGCTTCTCTTAAATCCTAAGTAAAATCTCATTTTCTATAAGAATTCTTTTCTAATTTCTCTTAATTATAGTGCCTCCCTCTCTTATTCCTATTTATTCAGTATAGAATTTGTTTGCTTGTTGCCTCTTCCATTAGATTTTAAGCTCCTTGGGGCGGCTATGTGGTGCAGTGAATGGAGCACCTGCCCTGGAATCAGGAGGACCTGAGTTCAAATCCGGCCTCAGACACTTAACACAAAAACTAGCTGTGTGACCTTGGGCAAGTCACTTAACCCCACCTGCCCTCCAAAAAAATGATTTTAAGCTCCTTGAGGGCAGGAACTATCTTTTGCCTCTTTTCATATCCTCAGCACTTAGTACAGTATTTGGCACATAGTAGATGCTTAATAAAAGTTTATTTGCTGAGACAACTCATACCTGAAAAAGAATTCCTAGTACAACATGCCAGACAAATTGTCAGCTACTTTTGCCCAAAGATGTCCAAAGATGAGGAATTCCTTACTTACCATGACTCCTCATTTCACTTTGGCATAGCTCTAATTATTGGGATGCTGATCCTTACATTAATTGCCTGTTTTTTACTTCTACTTATTACTTCTAGTATTTCTACTTGGGAAGAGAACGAGCAAATCTAAGCCATTTTCCATACAATAACCTTTCAAGTATCAAAGAAAGCTTTCAGTTTGAGTTTTCTCTTCCCAGATCTGCCAGCCTATCCTGTTACATTAAGAACCTTCACCATCTCCAGATTATTAATATTGTTCCTAATCAAGAGAATAAATAGAAGCAGGGTTAGATTTAAATTTGTGAACTTAAAGATCACTGCAGTCTGCAACTACAGCTATGAAATTAAAAGATGCTTGCTCTTTGGAAGGAAAGCTATGGCAAGTCTGGACAGCATACGAAAAGCAGAGATATCACCTTGCCAACAAGGTCTGTATAGTCAAAGTTGTGGTTTTTCCAACAGCAATGTATGGCTGGGAGAGTTGGACTACAAGGAAAGCTTAGTGCTACAGAATTGATGCTTTTGAATGTTGGTGCTGAAGAAGACTTTTGAGAGTTCCTTGGACAGCAAGGAGACCAAATCAGTTAAAACTTAGAGAAATTAATTCAGCTATTCACTGAAAGGTTAAATATTGTAGGTGAAGCTTAAATACTTTGGCCATATATTGAGAAGACAGAACTCATTGGAAAAGACCCTGATGTTGGGAAAGTTTGAAGATGGAGAAAGGGACAGCAAAAGATGAAATGGATAGATAGTGTCACAACATAAGCTTGGACAGATTTTGGGAGATAGTGGAGGATAGAAGGGCTTAGCATGCTATGGTCATTGGGGTAAATGAGTCGTATATGACTGAATGACTGAAGAACAACCTGGAAGTCCCAGGACTATACAATGCTTCAGATTTCATGTGACTATGGCAAAGTATAATAGTATTGTCATATCTGTAGTCCTGGAAGATAGGCCCCTCTTAATGCAGCCCAGGATTCCATTAGTTTCTTCTGGATGTCATATCACTCTGAAGACTTATATTGGGCTTTTAAAAAGTGACCTGTGATTTCACATGTATAAGGTACTCCCAGAGGAGAAGTTTTTTCTACTAAGGCAAAATAACAAATACTCTGCTATTTATAGGCTTAGATAATTGTCTGGTGCACTGAAAAGTTAAGTGACTTGTCCAGGGTCCCACAACTACATGTAGAATTTGAACCCAGATCTTCCTCACTTGGAGGCCAGATCACTAAATCCAATGCTAACTACTTCCCTCTTGGCTTCACCATCTACCAGATGGTGCAGTGCTTTTCATACAACTTCTCATACAAAGCTTCAGAGCTTTCTCATACAAACTGTTATCTAGCCATACTCCATTCTCATTTTACATTTGTGAAAATAGATTTCTTTCATAAGTGAAAAAAATTTGACAATAAAGACAATCGATCAAAGGCTTTGGGTAGAAGGCAAATTATGGGATTTCAGAGTCACAGAATCACAGAATTTGAGAGTGGGAAGGGGCTGTCTTGTCCAATCCCTAGTCAAAAAGAATTTACCACTATATCTTGACACTCTTGCTCAAAAGAAATAGAAACCAATGACAATCTGCAGGCAGAATCTCATTTTAAAAAACAAAATATTTTATGACCTTTCCTAGCTGTATAAAGTTGGGCAAGTTACTTTATGCAAAGTAGCAAGGCTTTGCAGCTCCTACACAACCACCCTAAACACCCATAAAATATGACCCCAGACAAAGTCTAGGACTCTCAGACTCACAAAAATACAGAAAATACATCTCTCACAGAAGGCAGCTCAGCAGCAGGGGCTCATCACGGTGGGCCGGGAGCCGAGGCTGGCCCAGCCTGAAGCCAAGACTGCAGCCATGCCCGGGGTGGTGGGAAGGAGCCGAGCTGAGCCAAGCCGAGCAGCAGCCAGTCTGCAGGAGAGAAGATCTACAGCCTCCAGCACCTCTGCAATCTACCAAGGCATGAAAAACAGGGATTGGAGAGGGGGAGCTGCAGGCTGGCAGGCCAGGAGCTGAGACCAGGAGCTGAAAACCGACTGTGGCCAGGAGGAGCCAAGGCTCCCAAGCTCCTCACTGTACTTCAAGGAACCATGTCAGCCCCAAAACTGTTTGCTTGCCAACTATGTAAGCCATTACATTGTCAGGATGTTTTAAATTTCCCATTCCATTGATATTCACCACCAGCTAAAACACTCTCTCTCTTCTTGGGTTATGAACATTTTAGAAGTGCCTTCCAGAGATAATGCATCTACTCTTGTTAACTAATAGGAGACGAGAATTTCAGACCAATAAAGAAAAAAAAATACCACAATAAATCTTAGGACAGATATTCTGGGGCATGGGCAGGAGCTCTATAACAATGCTTCTCAAACCACACAGGTATCCACATTGTCCACTACCTCCAAGTAAGGCCAGACCTGGATCGTTCTGTGGTGCCACACTCCATTGCACTTTTTTCCTTGTTTTACATTCTCTCTGATTTTACATTTGCACTGTTTATGTATATAGTGTCCCTAAATTTGAACACACATTTCTTTTATTTTTCTTTCCACTTTTGTGTTATGTATGCCCCATTTTTATAATGATTGTTACCTTGAGTCAGAGTTATATTTGATTTCTTTTGTATTTTTTAAAACATAAGTACAAATTTTGTGAGTATGAGAGAGAAAAAAAGGAAGAAAGGGAGGAAAGAAGGAAGGAAGGAAGGAAGGAAGGAAGGAAGGAAGGAAGGAAGGAAGGAAGGAAGGAAGGAAGGGAAGGTGAGAGGAAGAAAGAATGGCCTCATATTACAAATGAAAAAATATAGGGTGAAGGATAAAGTATTTAGTCAATAGCCTGTAGTGGTTTATTAATTATCACCTGTTTTAATTCCTATTGCCTTCTGTACTAATGTAATAGAGCTTCTGGTAAGTTATCTGTGATACAAAAATATCAGATTACTCAAATTAAACAAGCTTTTCCATAATTAAATATTGTACTCCATTGTTCGGGTAACAAAATTGAAATAATTTCCACCATCTCATATTCTTAGTAGATAATGTCATTGGACTAGAATGATGTGACCACATGATAATAGGTTCTTGGTGCCAAAGTCAAGTTATATGCTGTTTATTTTTGAAGCAGTTCATTACACTGACTTTGTTTTTTCCATTACTGAGTGATTGATGCAGCTTTAAAGGTGACCAACAAAAATTTTATCCAAAAAAAAATGATCTAACAACGGGGTTATGTGTGGCATGACTTAAATGCCAAGAGAGGTTTAGATTATAGCAGCTAGCGCTCACTGTGGAATTAACTGTTAACTATCTTTCAGTAAAATTTTGCTTTGTAAATCTCATCTATTTTCATAAAAACTGTTCATCAGAAGTTTTGGAGTTTAACACTACAAAAGGTACTGAGAGTTACCATAAAGGGCTTAGTCAAATTAAGTCAAGTCAACAAGTATTTATTAAGTATTTGTTATATGCTAAGCACTGTGCTAAGCGCTCAGAATACAAAAACAAGCAGAAAGTCATTGCCCTCAAAAAGCTTAAATTGTAAAAGGGGAAGACCCCCGCATAAAAGCAAGCTTTTAGGGTTGGAGAGGGGAGGAGAAAGAAGAAGAAGAGATCAATGTAGCAAGTCCAGTGGCATCGTAGAAGTTGGGGGGAGTAAAGAGTGCAACATGGAAAGAAATGAAGACATGGCCAGCTACCTCCTCCAAAATGGAGGTTCCAGGAGGAAGTATTCAATAAGAGGGAGATGGCAAAGGCATGGAGGATAATTCCAGTGTGTGAAATTCAGGGGGTGTGAATTTCAAGCATAAAGACTTTTCTGGGTAATTGTAGAAAAAGTTCAGGAGAGTCAGGGGTCCAACCTGGAGGGACCTAAGATTATTCCATATGTATGGAGGAAAAGAAGAATTTTTCAGTCACCTATATAATGTACATGTTTGTCTTTCCTATACGATCAAGTAAATAACAGCTAATTGTACACAACAAAATAATCTTCCTTGGATAGAATGCAAGCTCCATGAGAGCCCAAATTGTTTTATTTTTGTCTTAGCAACTCTGTGACACAATTGTTTGGGGACCAGCTCTGTCATTTCATTGGTATAAGGACCTTCCTGTGATGAAATTCCCTTTGTTAATGCAAGTTAGCAATGGATGTACAACTTAAGAATCTGAAAGTGTGGTCTGGAAAGTCTAGAAGTTAAGTGACTCATCTAGCATTACAAAGCCAGTATATGTCAAGTGAGGGACTTAAACCAGGTCTTCCTGATTCCCAGACCAGGTCCCTCTACTCTTCCATGCTGTTGCGCATGTAGTCTGGGACTGATAGATGTTAGGCTTCCATGTTACTTCCTGGTCTCTTTCAAACCATGCTACTTGTACTCTACCTAATCTTTTCTTTATCTTCATCTTCACCTCTCAATGAAACCTTGGATTCTTCCCCTGGAACAGACATGATATCTGGACCAGGTGAGATTTTGTTTTATCTTTCTAGGAATCAAACCAAACCCCATTCCCTTGCTTTCTAGTTTCCTTTTATGTACTAATTTCTCCTTTTAGAGAGTGAGGACAAGTATTTTCTTGCTTTCTTGCATGGGAATTTTCAGTACTTACCAACATGCCTGATTCATAGTAAGGGATTAACAAATAGTAAAGATAAAATAATAATTCATTGTTGTCATTTTTGCTTATTGATTGATATAAAAGAAAGTAAAAGGGCTAGCCTAAGAAATATCCCTACTCTCTAGGTTATGGGGGGGGTAGTGTTTCAAAGTGAAAACAAAGAAGAAAAGGTATATAAAAGGACAGAAAAGAAACCCTGGCTTGTATGGAGATGTTGTAGGTTGGGAAGATGTGAGACTGAAAAAGAAACATTTCAAGCTGAGTAACAGGTATGAGGGTCTTCCCATAGCACAAGTCACTGCACCTCCTGGGGAGGCAGCAGCTGCCTGGGTTCAAAGAAATGATGATCCACAAGAAGCAACAAAAGAGAGATGACTTCTAAGAATCAGGAGAAGAAGGGGCCACTGGTGGTAGTAAATGATTCTCTGTTAGATTTTCTGGCAGAGTAAGTGCATAATAAAATGCTTTTTTATTAATTGGTTGCAGGTGTTTTGAACTTCCTATTGACAACCAGAAGGAAAGTCATCTGTGTTCCCAAGGAATACATAGGCCCAGGGATATGAAGGAGAGCCTTCCAACATTTGTCAAACTTGATAACTTCTACCCATTTCTGGTGATTCACACAGACACAAATAATACTAGAAAATATTACTGAGATCAAGAATTCTTGGAAAAATAACAAAATTTTAAGGAGAATGTGTAATATTTTCACTATTTTAACATTTAAAGACAAGAGCTTCCAAAAAAATCAGCTTTTGGGAAATGAATAGAAGGACAGGATGATGGTGTCTGAGAAAAGGATGTGGATGGCATAATAAGTATAATGAACTCTTGGCTAAAGGATAGAGTGTGAAAGTTGATAAAAAATGTATTTGGCTGGAGTGCTACAATTGGATTAGGACAATTTCAACTGAAAGAAAAGGAGAGGGAGAAAACTGTATATCGATCAATCTAATTGTCGTAGACAGAAGCAGGAGCAAGTACAAATTTGGGGAATAGCAGTAGAAATGTTCAGAAATTCATAGGAGACAAAATCCTGGACTAGATGCCAGTAATGCTCATGGCTCAAGATGTTTACATGAGAATATACATATGTATGTATATATGTATGTATGTGTAAGTACACACACAAGCAAAGGTAAATTCAACTTCATTGTGATTCATTAGGATGGAATTTAGGACTACAATATGTGGAATGGTATGGCATTCCAAAGGAACAGAACAGATAAAATATGTAATAGAATAGCATTATATGCTATGAATATATACTCACATTAGCAACTCTAGCAACTGGCATGGGGAGGAAGCAAAGCAGAGAACATTTCAGTGAAGAAAGAATGAAACAGAAACAATATCCAGAGCAATACAATGAGACATTAAAGTGCCTAGAGTTCATGCCAAATGAGGATCAGATGAAGGAACTTAATATGTTTAGTCTGACAAAAAGACTTAGAAGGGATAGCATAGCTGTCTTGAAATATTTGAAGACCTATCCAAGGGACAGAGACAGAGACAGAGAGAGAAAGAGAGACAGAGACAGAGAGACAGAGACAGAGAGAGTGTTCATTAGGTTCCAGAGCACAGACTAGGAATAATGTGTGCCTGCTGTTGACAGAGGCAAATTTAGACTTGAAGGAATTAACCTCCCAAGAATCAGGACTATCAAAAAGTTAATGCACTGCTTTGGAGAGACATTGGTGTTCCTTCTTGAGAGGTCTTCAACTAAATGCTGGATGACTGCTAGTTGCAAAGAGTTTTATTTTTTCAGGTATACTTTGACCTAAATGGCACTAAAGAACCTCTCAACAGAAATTTCTTCTGATTTGGTTGTGGTTTCATTTTTTTTCACTGTTCCATTGATTTAATCTTCTACCCTTTTGTTTTAATCAGATTGACCCTCAATTTCCACTCTCCCAACACCATTTATCACCCTCTTCCTAAGTTTTGGAGTTTTACTTAATTTATTTATTCCTTTTTCTTCTTATCTAGTTAACAAATTCTTCTTTTTTCCCTATTAAGTAGTCAAATAATCCCTTCTTCCTCTTGTACCTTTCAACTTGTTTTGTTTGTTAGGTTTTTTAAATTATACTTTCTATACCTTTTTCTAAAAATGTTTCTTTCCCTCCTTTTCATTATTCTTCTTTTCTTTTTATTAGACTTCTAGTCTTTGATTCATGATCCTTATATGTATTCATTCCTTCATTAATCTCTGTATTCCTAATGAAATTAAAACTTCTAAGGTACCTATTTAGAATTTCCTTTTCTAAATAATTTTATCATTATTTTATAGTGCCTTCCCTGTTTGCCTATTTCTGTTGTACCTCACTTTTAGAAATACTCATTTCTATAGGAGACAGAGAGGATAGGAGAATTGACCCATCATAGTAATTTCCCTTTGTCCCAGATTGTGAAGTTCATTACCACACCTTGCTTTCCTCATGATCATTTTTCTTAGTTCTTATGAAATTTTTTCTTTCAGTCTATGTTCTCCCACTTTTCTAGGTGTCAGTTACTCCCAGAGACCCTGATTTCCTTTCTTCTGAAATAGGATATTAGCTATGGAGGCTCAATGCTTTCTCAGAGGTTGTTGTTGTTCATCTTCCATTTTCAAAGAGGACCACCATTGACATCACAGGAAATATTTTGGCTTGCACATGAATTGGATTTAAGTGAGGCAAAATTGCACAAAATCATCAGCCTCAACCTTTGTTCCTGAGTCATCGAAGTCCAGTGGTACCAACAAAAGACAAGATGACAGTCAATGACCTAGGGTGCAGTAGATGACCTTGGTGTCTTCAATGCCTGATCAAGAGATAAGTGCTCTATAGCACCTGTTTAGGCTGCCTTCATGGCTACTGGAATAAGCTGTTCTCATCTGCCTACTCCACCAGGGGAAGTATTCACATGCTTGGTGTAGATATTGTCCTAATTTACTGACAGGTTTGAAGCCTGTCAGTTACCTTCAACCTGGTTTAGAAACCATCCACAGGGATGATTTATCTGAGTGGAGCTATTGCACATGCTACAGTTTCTTAGAGCCACAAGTGAAAGTTGGGTAAAGGTAGATAAGGAACCTTGAAAAGAGCTCAGTAAGCCCTTACACCTTCCCTGGACATATGCCATTTTTTCCTTTCTTTCCTCATTTCAATCCCTCTCTTTAGCACCTCACCCATTCTCCTGTAGCTCTCAGTTCTCCCTGAGAGAAAACAGGACATATTTTCCTTTCATCATTGAACATTGCTTTGAATGAAGTACATCACAATACACAACTAGTCTCCAGGGTTGTTGTGAGGATAAAGTATTTGTAAATCACTTACAACAATGCCTGGCACATAGTAACTGCCCTACAAATGCTTATTCCCTTTCCTTGGGCATGCCACATTGTCTCTTAGCCCTATCTTCTTTCCTCTCCTCTTTTCACATACCATCCCATTCTAAAAGGTGGTCTCACAAAATAACCTGGATTCACCTGTAGATGGAGTATTGGGTGGTGTAGTCCATGCTTCAGGACAATCCTTTAACCTTCACTAATTCTATTTGATTTCAACTTTCACTCTTGTTTCCTTGTGTGCTTTTAGAAAGAAATCTATAGGATTAACCATGATGGTGGTGGTGGTGGTAGTGGTGGTGGTGGTGGTGGTGGTGGTGGTGGTGGTGGTGGTGGTGGTGGTGGTGGTGGTGATGGTGGTGATGGTGGTGGTGGTGGTGGTGGTGGTGATGGTGGTGGTGGTGGTGGTGGTGGTGGTGGTGGTGGTAGAGATGGTGACAAAAACAACAAAACATAATAGAGGGGCTATTAGGAGATTGCTTTCTAAAAGACTATTAACTCGGGTGTCAGGGCTTGCTGAGCTCTTTTCAAGGTTGCTTATCTACCTTAACCAAACTTTCACTTGTGGCTTTTTGGTGATAATTGCCATCATGGATATGAGTTTTTCCTATTGTGTAGAATATTTCTACTTTCTAGGACATAAATTCTGTTTTCATTACTAATATTAGTTCCTGAACCTTTCAGAAACATCCTGATGTGATTCTGTCCTTTTAGTAATCCAGAAGGACACCTGACTTATCAAGTGTCAAAACATCTTCCTCTATTTGGAATATTTATTCAGATGTCAATTCATTTTCTTTTTTATTGAAATTTCATCCAATATTTACCTGACAAATTTTATTTTATTTCATTTTTTTACTCATTTTCATCATCTGGACATCATCTTCCTTTTTGTTTGAATATCTTCCTTATTGGTTTTTCTGCCTGTACTCAGGTTCTTTGAGTTTTCTTCTTCTTCTGATCTTTGGTAATTTCAATATTTTTTCCTACATTCCCCTATCACTCACTTTTTAACTCCTTCCTTTTTGATAGTATTGCCAGAGACTTGACCCCAAAATCTCCCCAAATGGTGGAATTCACATTTCACCAACCTCAAAATCTGCCACAAGTGACTTTGGGGAACAAGGGAGAAATAGTCTCAGCTCAATATCATTTCCCTTTTCTTCAAAACTAGTGGAGTGCTTCAAATATGCTGGCACCCTTTCCTAGTTCTCTGATGGAACACCATTGCAGTATGCTATCACAATGTCTTTCCATCACAATCAGGGCAAGTTTGTAGATTTCTGTGGTGAATTTTCCTCTACACTTCTAAGACAATTAGGTGGTATGATGAGTGCTGGACCTGGAGTAAAAAAGATGCAGTTTTAAATATACTTTAGACACTTACTCAATGCATGACCTTAGACAAGTCACTTAACCTCTATTTGCATCAGTTTCTTCAACTGTAAAATGAGCATGACAGCAACATCTAGCATCCAGTGTTGTTGTGAGTGTAAAATAATATATTTGTAAATCACTTACAACAATGCCTGGCACAGAGTAACTGCCCTACAAATGTTTATTCCCTCCCCTTGGGCATGCCACATGACCTCTCCGGACCTCAGCATCCTCATCTGTAAAATGAAGTGGTTGGATTACAAAGTCGTGTATTATTGACGTATGATTCTATGTCCCTTCTAGTTCAAAATCTATTATCTGATATTCACCAAAGAGGGTCACTCCTTATTCTTCTGACAACATAAGACTATGACTAGACCATGTGGACTAGCCAGTGGTAATCCTTTCTGCTCATAATTTCTACAAAGGCTGACAACCTTTACATAGATTTTCCTTCATAATTTTGTGTTCAGATTATGTTATAATCCATTCATACCCACTATGAATTTCTGCATTGTCTTTGGGTAATCTTCAATTTCAGATCCTCAGAGATTGTAGGGTTCTATGCCTTGAAGACTTATAATTACAATGGGAAAATAGTAGTATTAAAAAGATGGGCCTTTGTTTCAGGGAGAAACATGAGGTCATAAAAAGACCTTTGTCATTACCCAAGCACAATGCAACCTGCCCAACCAATTCTGGACCTAATTCATTGTCAATTTGAAAATCTATTCATTATATATTGGGGTATGTGTGTGTGTGTTTGTGTGAGACAAGTGAATGAAGACTGGTTATTCACGAAACTACAGTATGCCCTTGAATATATAACTTATAGACCACATCTACCCAGATAGAAAATAATAATACACAGAAGCATTTATATATTCATGTGAGTGTATATATACCTACACAGATAGATGAAATCTATTGTTGTACATTCAACTATATACCACAGTCCGGAGAATAAACCTTCTTCACTTAGCTGATTTTTCCTTAACAAGAATAACCCTGCAAAGTGCTTATATATCTCATTTATGAGACTCTACAGTTAATATTAGTTCAATATCAGCTTCAAACAAGAGCACAAGGTGGTCCCCTCAATCCATATAGAATGCTATCCCATCTTAGACTGCTTGTTTGATAGGAACAACATATTGACAATGTGAATTGAATGTGCCAAGTACACTTATCTAAAGGCCCCAAATATTTCATGTGGAGGGAATCAATGACAGCTAGCTGGCAGCATTATCTAGATGAAATGCAGTATTTGTTATGAGGAATCTTGGGTCAAATTTCCATTGCAGCTTCTGATTTATTGAATGACATTCCACAAATCAAACAACCTAGCATTTTCACTCTAGAAATATGCCCTTAGCTCTCTTCCCTGCCCCCATCACCAACTCCTAGCTCATTTGTTGTCACAGGAAGATATGAGAATAAATGTGATCATGTGGCCATTTCATATTGCTACCCTACCACCAACTGATATATCTATGAAATTGCTTTTAGCCTCATGAAGAAAGGTATGCATTCTTTGTATTTGCATTTGGAGATTCACGAGATGATGGAAATGCTATCCCTATATAACTGAAAAGACAATTGGGTGGCCTGGATGTATGTTCAAATTCTTCTATGGTTTGTGGTTATAGTGTCTGTTTTCAGGGACTATTATTTACAACTCTAAGTTCCAGGTTTTTTTTGATAGCTTAAGATGAGCAATCTTATTTCTGAAAGCCAAATATCATGTTCATTGATGTGCAGCACTATTTTCCATAGTACAGAGAAGTGGACTATAGTAGCATAACTTCTATGATCACGAAATCATGGAATTTGAAGGTACCTCAGTTCTAATCATATCTGATCAAGAATTCTCTTGAAGATACCCCTTTCGAGTTAGTCTAGCTTCCTGAAGACCTATAGTGAAGATAATGGCAGTATTTTGGGCCCTCCTGGCTTAAAATGAGTATCAATGGTAACTATTTCTCTTTAGCTCTTTATTTAGCTAAATTTTTATTTAGCTCTTTTATTTAGCTCTTTATTTCTTTAGATCTTTAGATCTTTATTTCTCTCTTTATTTTCCCTTAGTCTCCTCCCAGTTTGACTTTTGGGTTTTTTTTTTCTAATTAAAGGGACCATCCCTTGACTCACTTCCTAAAGTGGTTTATTCACTGAATGGGCATTACTTCTTGAAAAGACCTTAGCCTAAAAGGGCAGGGGTCTCCCATTGCATCCTGGGTCATCTCCGGTCATCCTGATGAATATCTGGTCACTGAACCAAGATGGCTCTGCAGGAGAAAGTGAGGCTGGTGACCTTGCACAGCCCTCCCTCATTCGAATCAAAGTCAGCTGCAAGTCATGTTATTTCCCTGATGCCATGGTCCTCAAACACACAAGAGTCAAGAAGAACCCACTATCTCTTAAGGAATCCCATTAGACTTTTGATGATTTTAAGTTTTTCCTTCTATCAAATAAAGAGAAGCACTGTATAGTATAAAGAATGCTGAATTTAGATCCAAGATATGAGGGGAAAGAAAGAAAATAAATATTTATGCAGCTCCTACTATGTGCCAGGCACTAAGCTAAGCACTTTACAAATATTTTCTCATTTGTAGTCAGATGGAATCTTATCTTGTATAGTTCCTACTTGTGTGGCCACATAAATCCTCAGAGCCTTATTTGTTTCAGATAATAAGGTGTATGCCAGGCATTATGCTAAGCACTTTATAACTATTAACTCATTTGATCCTCACTGCTCTGAAAGACAGGTATTATCCCCATTTTACAGATGAGAACAAAGGTCAACAGGAGTTAAATGAATTCTCCAGGATCACCAGGTTTTATTTTCAATTTTTATTGAGATCCTTAATTTATCTATGTTTATGCCTTTCAAATGTAATTAAGGTCCCTCTTGTCTGTACAAGGGTATTAAATAATGGTTCCAAACTGAGTTTTCTACAAGTTGACAGGAAGTACATAACCTGAAAAGCGAACAGGTATCCTTTTTTTAGATAACTTTTTATTTGTTCATTCTTTGATACAGTAGAGAAATTATAATGCAAGTTGTTTTTCTGATATATCATTTGATGGACCCACAAACTGGTTGCCATCACTTCTTATAGCATACAATTAGGAAAGAAGCAGATTAAAATCATTCATTGTAGATCTTTTCTTCTTTCATACTCTAAAATATCTTCTTCATGTTGTTAGAGGAGGAAGGCCCACAGGCCTGCAGTGGTACCCAAGGTTAGTATAACTTTCAGCCAGTCAGGTTTGTCATTTTGGTTGCCACTAACATAATATGCTGAATGAACCAAAGTGTGGCGTAGGAGGCAGGTCTCAGAGAGGAGCTGGGACAGCTGCAGCTGTAGCATAAGGGATGGCACCAACTTTGATCACCAGGTTTTCGAGGACAGATTTCAACTGAGGTTTTCCTGATTCTAGGTCCAGTACTCTATCCACTGCTGAATCTAATTGCCCCAATAATATTCATACTACTTACTTTGGAGTGTTGTTTATAAGGAAAGTATTTCAAGAAACTTAAGAGTATTCTCTAAATCATTGAGACTTTTCAACTTCCAAATATTATCCTTAATTCTGTTTCTAGGAACAACTTTTACAAATTGAATATCTCTTCCACATTATTAGCCTTTCAAAAACTTGAAGACAGCTATTATGTCAGTCAATCAACAAGCACTTATTAAGTACCTTTTCTATGCTAGATACTGTGCTAAGTGCTGGGGATATAAAGGCAAAAAGTCCCTGCCCTCAAGGAGTATACATTCTAAAGGGGGAGACTGCATGTAAACAATTATATATGAAGAAGTTTTATTCAGAATAAATCAGAGGGGAAGCACTAGAATTAAGGCTTCTTATAAAAGGTGAGGCTTTAAACTTGGGACTTTCAGGGGCGGGGGAGGCAGAGTTGAGGAAGAAGAGTGCTCCAGACATGGGAGATAGCCAGAGACAATGCCCAAAGCCAAGAGATGGGGTTTCTTGTAAAAGGAATAATTGCAAAGAAGCCAGGGTCAATGAATTAAAGGGTATATAAGGGGGTATAAGGTGTAAGAAACCAGGAAAGGTAAGAAGGGCCAAGTGGTGAAGG
The DNA here is from genome assembly GCA_028646575.1 of Pseudocheirus occidentalis. Taxonomy (NCBI): domain Eukaryota; kingdom Metazoa; phylum Chordata; class Mammalia; order Diprotodontia; family Pseudocheiridae; genus Pseudocheirus; species Pseudocheirus occidentalis. Next base: position 103,597,520 of record CM053594.1, read on the forward strand.
GCTTTAAAAGCTAAAGAAAGGATTTTATATTTGATCCTGGAGGTTATAGGAAGCCACAGGAGTTTATTGAATGAAGAGTAGGGAAAGGCAGATACCTTGGAGAACTTGTATTTTAAGAGAGTCACTTTGATAACCAAAAGGAGGATGGACTAGAACAGATTTGAGGTATGGAAACTAACCAGCAGGCTATTACAATAGTCCAAGTAGGAGGTGATAAGGGCCTACACCAACATGCAGAGAAAAGGAGATAAGGCAGGCTACGGGAGACATCTTTGTGAAGGTGAAATGGACACAATTCCCAAGAACTGTTTTCTCAACACTAAACATCTTTCATTTCTTCAGTTGATTTTTGTGTCATCAGCATTGAGACCCTTCACCTTTATAGGTACTCTTTTAAAGGATCAAATCTCTCATATCTCTCTCACGTGATAGTAGCACAAAATGTACTTAGTTTTAACATACTTCTATTGACTCTAGTCCCCATTCATAATCCTTGGAAAATCTCTTTATTAAATGGATTAATAAATTGATATCCACTCCCTACTTATAACCATATCGATCGTTATGAATCAAAATGAATTTGTGTTAAGAGGAAAATTATAACTAATAGCATTGTATAACTTATAGAATAATGAAGTCTGAATTACAACAATGTCCCATTCTGTGCTTGAAGCCTATTTGGTTCATGTGGAGCCAAACTATTGCTGGTGCAGGAGCTCCAATTATCACACAGAGCCACCTCCTACTACTAGGTGTCCAACAGAATTGGATCAGAATCTGACTCAATGCCCAAAGTAGGGCCTAAAGGGTCTTTTTCTTGCCACATCTTGCAGCTCAGTCCACTGTTGCTGTTTCTATATTTATTACCTGATTTGATAAGATTTGCAAGCTGATCACCTGCCACAAGCACACTGCTAGCACCATGGGATTTTTGGCTTGGGTTTCTGTGTTTTTTTTTAAACCAAGGTAACCTATTATTTTTAGGGGAATTATAAATTTGCCCTTCTCCCTGTGGCAACCTATATCTTGACAGTGATTAGCTTCTAAAACAAAACAAAAACAAACTTTTATCTTCAAAACAAGGTTCTTCTTTTGAAGTTATGTATGAATAAATGAATGACTCAGGCTCCCATGGCCACTCTGGGTCTGGTTAAAGCCCACAGATCAGTTCTTTGTGTCTCACACAAGCAACCCACCACTATCTTCTTCAGCTCCTTTTCAGGGCCTCATCATATCCTTCTTACAAGCTTTTCACTCCAGGAGAATGAACAATAGAATAGGAACTCCCTGAGGTCAGGATTGTTTCATTGTCTTCTTTGTAGCCTCAGCTCCTAGAACAATGTCTAGAACATAATGACCATTTTATATTGAATGAATCAAATGTATTTTTATCAACATTCTGATTTTATTCTCAACTCATTAGAATGGGTTTGGGATAACTATACCATAGATATCCAAAAGCTGGCAAATCACCCCACTTTCCACAGCTTACTTATATTAAGCAGTGGATAGGCATTGAAATAGGGAAATTATCCAGGACTATCTGTGATGTGCACCCAATCTCTAACCCAAGTGAAACAGCATCCTAAGTATATTCCTATGTATGAGTCCTAAGACCTGTTCTCTCTACTTGGCTAGATAAGTCACTGCTTCGAATACTAGCACCAAGTAAATTTATACAGATACTTTCTCATCAACACTTATATGACCCCCCAGTGAAAAAGTATTACAGTACTACTACACATATCACAAACCTGAGAATAAGAGAGATGCTATGAATTACCTAAAGCAATCACTGAGCAACTGAAGCCAACAACAGATTTAGGCAAAGAATTATCTATCTACTGCCTAAACCAGACCACAAAGCAAAAATGCTATGAAAACACAGAACATTCCATACCAAATGCATAGGAATGAAGGATTAAAATATTTCTTTTTCTTTTCTGCTTAAAATATTAATTTACTTCAAATTATATATTAGTCTATGATGTATTACTAAATAATATGTTTTACAGATATTGGAGATGAGGAAGTTTCATTAGGTCATCTACTCCTTTTTTGGTGAGTTTGAGATGTTTTTCTTTAGTGCCCTGTGATTTGTGGGACTTTGAATACCCAAACATCTTGGAAGCACTTATTCCTTTTGGAAAAGAACAGGTAGAAATGCCTATTTAAGTAAGTCTATAATATAGGACTAATAAAATCCTCCAAATGCAGTTGTTCTTTCCTATTGGCCACTTGTTGGAGAACTTTTCATACCAAGAAAAAAATGTTTTCCAAATGAATGGCAAAATTGCTGTCTGCTTTTTTAATCTGGTTAAACGGCCATTCCTAACTCTTCTTCCTCTGTGAAAGTAGTCTCCAAACACATCTTAAAATGTCAGATTATGATTCAGATCTGCAACACATTTGCCAACTTTACTAGTTAAGAAATAGTTTCAGCCAAGATGGTTTGCAAAGAAAAACAGGATCATTCTTATTCCTTGGATTTTGTTGCCTGTAAGTTAAGTTCTTAGGACACCACCAGGGGGCTCTTTAGACCACTAGAGAAAGCTGTTTCTTGACAATGTGTCACTTTCAGCTACTTTCTATTGGCTAATGTAAATCTTTTTCACCTGCATGGATTAGTAGCCAATGAGACTAGAATCACATTCAGTGATTGTTACTGCTATATACTAAGTATACAATGGATGGTCTAAATACAATTATTCTAGGATAGGAAAAAGGATAATGAACAGACACAAACCTAGCCTTGGCCATTTTCAAGCTGTTCCTAAAATACCAAGTCAAGTATTTATTAAGCACTAATATACCAGGTATTATGCTAATTGGAAGGGACTTGAGATATCATCTATTTCAAACTCAAGCTTTCTGACTTCAAATCAAACGTTCTACTTCCAGTAGGCCATACTATAAATTGAAGCATGACATTGGTTGAATGGAGACAGAAAAGGTCTTGGTTTTTTATAGTCATTTATTGGGTAAGAGCAAATTTGTCACTTTCCTTTGATAGGAAAAATGGATTTAAATAGAAAATTCATTGAAATATTTATGTTAAGTAAATATTTATTGAGTGGTACCCATCTGAAAGGCACTGTGGAGAATGAATATGGTACCATTATTAGTTACTGACTTTACATCTTAGTGGAACACTGAAATAAGGAGCATCAAGTTTCAGAAAAATAGAAACAAGATCCACATTGGAAAGAAAACTGAAAGCCAGTGTAATGCTATCACCATTTTAAAAGACTTGCTCTTTAGACCTTGAACTATCTTCATATTTTTTTAGAAAAATACAGATCACAAAAAGTCATGGCAGAAGGGTTTACAGCAGAGGGTTATCTGGGCAGGAGGTTGTTTCTAATCACAGTTTCTCTTCTTTATCTTGAAACAGAAAGAAATTGGACAAATAAAGTAAAAGTGCACATAACAGGTATGAGAGAGAGCATGAGTAGTTGGTGAGCCTACTTTGGGAACTACTTGGTAATAGGGAAGTAGGTTTTCCTGATCTGGAGACTTACAGACCTTACTTCCTCACTTAAATGCAGCCAACCATTAAAAAATAAAAAGAGAAGAGAGAAAGATGTTAGCTTTGGTCAGTTAGTTTGGTCAGTTCTTTTTAAATTCATATTTAGTTCTAGATTAGCAGTCAATCAAAATTCTGTTTCTTCACCATATGGGTAAAGTACTAAAAGCCATCAAAGTATCCCTGTGTTTGTTCGGAAGTGGAGAACAGAGGAAACCTTCATTCTACATTATCAGGCACTTTTCAAAACAAGCTCACCAAATGTCCATGCCTCCTGGACTAAGTCTTTATTGGCCAGAATCATTTTACATGCAAAAAAAAGAGAGGAAAGGAAAGAAATTATCAGAAGTAAAAAGCAGCAGAAAAACTGACAGAGACTGATGAAATTAGTGAACAAAAAAAGAATCACTAATACTTTAAATAAATACTATAGAGTAGAAGAAAGAAAAGATAAATCTATGGGAGAGTGGAATAATACTCTAATGACAACTAGATACCCACTCCCCAAAATCTTTGCAGAATCTCTAGAGTGAGTTTGAAACTGTAAAAGAATTTAAGAAAGAAATAAGATAAGAAATTTGAGCTCTAAAAGAAGAATAAAAAAATTTTAAGTGAAAATTTAAGAAAATGACCAAAAATTTTATTGTTTATGACATATTCTTTCAAAGAAAATTACAGAAAAACACACAAAAATGTGAAGATGGAATAAAAAAGACTAGGACATGATTATGAAGAGGTTAAAAATCTTCTGATCCAGCTTCAGGAAACCAGAGTTGGACCAGGGAAGAATGACACTCAGGGTGCTGAAAACAGTCAATTGATCTCAACATCAATTCCGTATGGGTCTATTCCACCTGAACTCATAGGAACTCTTGCAGACATGATAGTAAAAACTGAGTATAGACTACAATGCTGTTGCATTTCCCCATATTTTTAGCAATTCTTTGAGTAAAATGCTTTTTAATTCTATGATAGGACCCTAATTTAAAGTTAACAGTCAATAAATAGGCTGCTAAAAATGAGTAAATAAGAGAAAAAAGAATCTGACCGTAGATAGTTACTATGGTGATGAAGAACAGAGTTCAAACTCAGAAGACAGTAAAGACAAAACATTTCTCGTAAAGATTCAAAGACAAATGTAAAATACAAACTCCAAAAGAATTATTGAAGGGACTTAAAAATCAAATAAGAGAGTTAGTTGAAAAATTGAGAAAAGAAATGAGTAATGCAAGAGAATTATGAAAAGAAATTCAACCAATTGAAAAAAAAGAGGTTTAAAAACTTACTAAATAAAAAGCTCCTTAAAAATCAGAATTGGGCGAGGGGAAGCTAATGATTTCAAACAGCATAAAGAAAGAATAAGACAAAATCAAAAGAATGGAAAAATAAAGAATGGAAAATTTCTCATTGATAAAACAACTGACCTGGAAACAGATTGAGGAGAGATACATGTTATTGAACTTCCTGAAAGTCATTATTTAAAAAAAAAAAAGAATCTAGATATTATGCTTCAAGAAAATATTAACAGAATTACCCTGAAATTTTAGAACTGTAGGGTGAAGTAGAAATCTTTTTAAAAATCCACCTACAATTACCTAAAAGAGAACCCAAAGTGGAAACCCACAGGAAGATTATAGCTAAGTTTCAAAGACAAGGAGAAAATTTTACAAGCAATGAGAAAGAAACGATTCAAATACTATGGAGCTAATCAAATAACATTATTTAGGAGCTTCTACATTAAAACACCCAAGGGGTGAAATATGATGTTCTGAAGAACAAAATAACTGGGCTTGCAACCAATAATAAACTACCTATCAAGGCTGAGAGTAATCCTGCAAGAAAAAAAAATATATATATATACATATATATAATGAATTAAAGGACTTTGACACATTGTTGAGGAAAAGACCACAACTGAATAGAAAATTTGACTTTCTAATACAAGAAGGAGGAAAAAAACATAAGAAGGTAACCATGGAAAACTAATCAAAATGGATTAAATAAGGTTAAACAGTTTATTGACTTATATGGGGAAATGATATTTGCAACTTAACAATGTTATCGTTAGGGTATTTAGAAAGAGTATACATATATAAAAGGGCTGGGGCTTGAGTTGATTAGTATGGGATGATACTAAAAAGTAAAACTGGATAGAGAGAAGTAAAATAGGACAAATCATCTCATACAAAAGGGGTGTGAATGGAAGAACTTTTTATAGTGAAGGAAAGAATCAGGTGAAACATGGGCAGTACAGGAAGCTTATTCTCATAGGCACTGGATTAAAGAGCAATTAACGTAGGCATCTAGTTAGTTATAAACATCTTAAACAGAGAAGTAGGCATGGAAATAATTTAAGGGAGGAATGCTTAGAAGGTTGTGAGATTAGGGAGGCAATGGTCAGAAGTAAACCAGTCTTTTTTTGTTAGTATTTTAAATTTATGGAATAAAACAAACATTTCCATAACATATTACAAGTTAAAAAAAAAGATAGTACATAAAATGGCAAATCTATCCTTCCTTTCAAATATACAACAAAATTATCATATAATTTTTTTCCTGTTTTTTCTTCCCCTCCCTAGAGATGGCTACCATTACACACAAATAGGTGTGTATATGTATGTATGTGTGTAAGATGCATGCATATTTATATATAGTTTATATCTGTGTATAACATGTATGTATGTGTGTATGTATGTAGAGTATGTTCTATATGTACTTCTATTTATTGATTCTGGATGCAGTGTCTTTCTTCATATGTCCTTTAAGGTTAATTTGGGTATTTATAACAGTCAAAATAACTTATTCACTCAAAGTCATTCTTAAAACAATATTGCTGTTATAGTTTATGACATTCTCTTTTTTCTGCTATTTTGCTTTTTATTATTTCATGCAGGTTTATCTGTGTTTTTCTAAGATCATTGAGCTCATCATTTCTATAGCACAGTAATACTCCTTCACAATCATATGTTACAACTTGTTCAGTCATTCCCCAATAGATGGACATCCCTGTAATCTTCAGTTCTTTGCTACCACAAACATTGCTACCACAATGCCATAAACATTTTTGAAGATACATATTCTCTTCTTTTTTCCTTAATCATCTTTGGAAATAGACCAATTAGTGGTATTACTGGGTCAAAGTGTATAGGTTGTTCAATAACTCTCAGTCATGTATCCATTTTGACCTTATCTTGGCAATTAGTGTAAGATATTGGTCCATGGCCAGTTTCTACCATATTGCTTTCCAGTTTTTCCAACAATTTTTTTTTTGCAAATAATGAACTTTTATCCCAAAATCTTAAGTCTTTACACTTGCCAAATACAAGGTTATTATCTTTATTTGCTGTTCTAATTGTATGTCTACTCTGTTCCATTGATCTGCCTTTCTATTTCTTAGTCCCAGATAGTTTTGATAATTACTGCCTTATAATATAGTTTAAGATCTGGTACTGCTAAACCTCCCTCCTTTACATTTTTCCACTGATTTCTTTAATATTCTTGACTTTTTGCTTTTGCTATTTTTTTCTAATTCAGTAAAATAATTTTTGATAATTTAATTGAGATTATGTTGAATATATAAATTAATTTGAGTAAAATTGTCGTTTTTATTATATTAACCCTGTCCACCCATGAACAATTACTATTTCTCCAATTATTTAAATATGATTTAATTTGCATAAAGTTTTTAAATTTTTGTTTATATAATTCCTGCATTTGTATTGGCAGATGTATTCCCAGGTATTTTCGATATCTAAAGTTACTTTAAAAGGAGTATCTATTACTATCTCTTCTTTCATAATTTTGTTTCTGATATATAGGAATGCTGATGATTTGTGTGGATTTAAGTTGTATCCTGCTACTTTGCTAAAAATATTAATTCTTTCAACTAAATTTGTAGTTGAATCTTTGGAATTTTCCAAGTATATAATCACAGCAACTGAAAAAAGAGATAGTTTTATCATCTCACTCCCTATTCCAATTCCTTTTATTTCTTTTTCTCCTCATTGCTGTTGCTAGAATTTCCAATATAATGCTGAATAATACTGGTGACAGTGGGCATAAGTAAATTAAGCTTCTAAGGAGGGATAGGGTAAAAAGAGAAAGAAGGATAAACTGTAGGGGAAAATAGGATAAAGAGAAATATACAACTAACAAATATAAAATTGAATGTGAATTGGATGAACTCACCCATAAAATCGAAGGTGATAGCATAATGAGTGAAAAACCAGAAGCAGACAATATATTGTTTACAAGAAACACATTTAAAAATGAGAGACTCATAGAGTAGAAATAAAGGGCTGGAGTAGAATTTATTATGCTTTGGCTGACATAAGGAAAAAAAAGGAGTAGCAGTCATGATCTTGGACAAAGTTTAAAGTAAAATAGACCTAATTAAAAGAGATAAGCAGGGAAACTACATTATGTTTTTTAAAAGTACCATAGATAATGAAACTATCAATACTAAACATATAGGTGCCAAATGCCATAGCATCCAAATTTATAAAGGAAATTGTTAAAGACTTACAGGTAGGAATAGATAGCAAAACCCTAATAGTGGGGGTTTTCAAGGAACAAAATGCAAATCATGAGAATTCTCTCCCAAAACTAGATAAATCTAACCAAAAAATAAATGCAAAAAAAGTCAAGGAGATGACTAGAATTTTAGATAAGCTAAATATGATAGACATTTCAATAAAAATAAATGGAAATAGAAAAGAAAATACCTTTCTCTCATGGTACCTTTCCAAAAATTGACTATATATTAAGATATAAAAAATCTTATAGTTAAATGCAGAAAAACAGACATATTAAATTCATCCTTTGCAGAACATGATGCAATAAAAATTACATTTAATAAAGGACCATGGAAATACAGATTAAAAATTAATTGGAAACTAAATAACCCAATTTTAAAGAATGAGTGGGTCAAAAAAAACAAATCATAACAATAATTTTATTAAAGAGAATGATAATAATGAGTCAATGTACTAAGATTTATAGTAATCAGAGGAAAGTGGTAACCATAGGAAAATTTATATCTTCAAATGGTTACCTCAATAAAATAGAGGGTAGATCAATGAATGAATATATAATTTTTAAAAAACTAGGAAAAGAGCAAAGTAAAAATCACCAATTAAATGCCAAATTGGATATCTCAAAAATTAAAGGTGACATTGTGAGCTGATCCAACCATTCTGTAGAGCAATATGGAACTATGTACCAAAGGAACTTTAAAACTGTGCATAACCATATATACATACATACATACATACACACAGACACACATACATGCATACATATATATATGTATATTTATGTATATATATATACATATATATTTCTGATTTCTATTTTCTTTCACTTTGGATAAATGAATTAATTTGCTATTTGCTATGTGTGTTCATTGTGGAACTGGTATTTTATGGAAAGGGAGTCGCTATGTATTAGATATAAATATTTGGACCCCTTTCTTCATTATAAATAACAATCAGGAGTTTAGACTGAATCTGAAAACTATATTACCTAGATTAATAATATGTAAGGAAGCAGAGAAATAGAATTCCAGGCCATTACCTCTTCTCTTTGAATAAAGTAGATTAATTTTGGCCCCAACTTCCTGCTTCTCTTCCTAGCAGGAACCAATATCCTATGCAAAAGGGTATGAGGAGGAGACACTAAAGATATATCTATTCTTGCCTCCCTGAGAGCCAAATTGAATAGCCTTGTTACATGCAGAGGCACCTCATATTCTGTTATATTTCAGGAAATTGTAAAAGAAAATTGATTAAAGGTACTGGACAAAGAGAACAAAATTCACAGAAAAGGGTTCCAATTTAACTATAAAAAAAGTCATAATCAAACTCCAGATCAATTATATAGACAGTTCACCCATGAAGAAATACTCATTTGAATAACACAGGATTACTTGTGAATGACAAATCAAAGAAACTGCTGGAATAACCTAGCAAACAACAACAAGAAGAAGGATATTCAGCTCTTCAAAATAATGTCCTGCAAAGTCCTTCCTCCTCGAAAAGATGGATATTCAGAAATGTTGCAGATTGTCATTCATTCATTCAAAGAAAATCAGAGATGAGCCCTTAAGTGCAAATTCAATTTAAAAAGAAACTTAATCATCATTAAAAGTCCACATAATATTAAAAAGATAAGATTTATAGATTAATATTTATATTCTTTAAGGAGGAGGCAAGAATATTGTCCCTAAGAAGAACTAACTTAGCTGAGAGTAATTGACAAAATGTCCTAAAAGAAGGAAAGAGGAATAGGAAAAAGTGACTTGTTTTTGGCTTTTTGGGGTCACCACAGGTAAAGGTAATTCAAACAAAGAGGTGAAGGAAGCAAGAGTATCCTGAATCAAAGTAGTGGCAGGCATGAATGCTTACAAGATTTTTCCAAGGATAATTGTACAAATTATTATTAATTTTCATTTGATGGTTTGTAAATAAATAGTGAAGTTTGGGTGATGGCCATGGTTTTGTAAATTGAATAATTATGCAATGAATGAAAATTGCCCTATTTATAAGATTACATTTCTTCATTACTTAAAACCAAATCTGTAAATTCATTTCAGTGGAATTCTCAGTCTCTTAATAAAATCAATTTTAAAAAACCTTAAATATCAAGATAATGAGATCCTTAATGACATGTAATCAAAGGTATTTCAGATAGAACGATTTAATATTATCTATAAAAAAACTTACTGTAATACTTAAATGAACATATAACCTGCAATGGATGAATAGAAATAATTACCTGAAGTTATAAGAAAGTATTAAGTTAGATTAAAATTCTCTTCTGTAGACAGGATTTAGAACTGGAAGGGACCTTGGAGATTATCTGATCCAGCCCCCTCATTTTACAATTGAGAAAACTGAAACTTTAAGAGTTTAGGTTTAAGTTTAAGAGTTTAGCCCAAGGAGATACAGATCCAGAATACAAATGAGGTCTACTGATTTCAACTACAGTATTCTTTACACTTCAACATGTTGCTTACAATACCAAAAGTAAATCAATACATTTTCTTTAAAGTAGTGGACTTTTAGAAAAAATCAGAAGATACCACTGTAGTGTAAAATTATCTGCTTCCTGTTGGCCTGTTTACCTTTCATGCCTCTTTATCTAATTAATTTCCATGCACTATACTCACTCTATATTAAATTCTATAAAATAATTTTTCCAGATCCTTCTAATAAGTATGATATTGTTATTAAACCTTCTACCACTGATTTACACTATTAGTAGTCTCCTCCACAAAGGCACTACTCAGAAGCTTCATAGAGATGAAGTGGCGTTTTCAAAGGCTAGATATCCAGAGTGGAAACTCTGCATGTCCCACTCATTAGACAGGCTTAAAATATGGGCCAGGTAAGAATATTTGTCAGGTGAGGACCAGCCTATATAAGTATGCAGAGCTTAATTAGATTCAATTAAATAAACATTTGTTAAGTTCTTATCACAAAGGATGGCGCTGAGCTAGGTAATAGAAAAACATAGATGAAAACATAACAGTCATAGACCTCAGAAGTTTACATTTTACTGGCATGACTACTAGATAATAATATTTTGGAAGATCACAGTGACCCATATAAAGGAAATAAATATAACCTCAGTCCTGTGTAGCCCCTTTCTTTTCCACTGTGGCATGCAAAGCATTCCATGAACCCATGTTTCTTGTTGCCTATGGGCACCCACACAAAGAAACTATATCTGCCTGCTCCTTGATTTGCTTTTTCAATCATATTCCAATTTTAATGAAGGATTTTTCAAATTGTTTTCATTTATAGCCAAAATGTCAATATCAGTATGGCTCACTTTCTCTAGTAATGGTAGTATGTAGACAGTGATCATTGAACAAGAATCTCACATTAGAGTGCTAACAATTGAATTAATGTTTATAGATGTTTAAATTGTGTGATTTGTTAAAACACACTCCATCTCTCACACACAAATCCCTTTCTGCTGCTCTGTCAGAAATGAAAGAGGGTTGCACATGATTGAAAGTTATGTTGAAATGTTCATAGCTAACATTCTATATTTTAAAGACTGTAAAGAACTTTATAAACATCTCGTTTTATCTTTCTAACAACCCAGGAGACAGGTGTTGCTATTATCTGCATTTTACAGATGAGGAAACTGAGGCAGACAGATTAAGAAGGAAGGAAATAAGCATTTATTATGTGCCTACTATGTCATGTCATCCCTCAACCCCCATTCAACAAACTTCAATGGCTTCCTATCACCTCCAGAAGCAATAAGAAATGATCCCTTTGGTATTAAAAGATCTTCATAACCTAGCCCCTTTCTGCCTTTCCAGTGCTCTTATGCCTTACTCCCCAAAATGTACTCTTTGATCCAATGACATTGGCCCCTGGCTGTTCTACAAACAAGATACTTCATCTTGGAGCTCTAAACATTTTCTCGGACTATCCCCTATACCTGGAATGTTCTCCCTCCTCTGCTCTGACTGCTGACCTCTCTGGCTTTCTTTAAGTCCCTATTAAAATTCTACCTTCAACAGGAAGCCTTCCTCAATCCCTCCTAATTCCAGTGCCTTCCCTCTGATAATTTTTTCTTGTTATTTCTGTATATAGATTACTTTATGTATATTGTTTGCATGTTGTCTCCCCATTAGACTCTTAGGTCCTTAAGGGCAGGGACTGCCTTTTGCTTCATTTTGCACCCCCAGCACTTAACACACTGTGTAGCAAGTAGTAAGCTTTTAAAAACATTTATTGATTGATATCGATTGACTATAAGGCTCTGTGATACATAGTTTACAAGTATTATCTCATATTATGACAATGACTTTTTGAGGTGGGTGCTATTATGATCTGCATTTTACAGTAGAGGAAACCAGGATAGAGATTAAGTGACTTTCCAAGGGTCACACAGCTGCTGATAAGCATCTAAGGCTGGATTTGAAGTGTCTTTTCTGATTCAAGATCCAATACCTTATCCCCTATGCCAGCTAGCTACCTATTTTTGTTTTGTTTTGTTTTGTTTTGTTTCCTCCCCTTCCGTTGCCAAAATCAAAGAATTCAACACTTAATACTACCCAATAGGTGAAAGGATTAGGGCAGCAGTCATTCATGATGAGAAGGTAAGGAAAGCCTGTGATTGGGGCCACTGGAGGAAGTACCCTCATACATGAGACTATGATTCCATGCAAGTACAGATGTATTCTTGATGGCTTCAATGTGGAAATGAGCATTATTAAGAAAAAATATATAGGACCAAGAGATGAAAAAATAAATATTTTAGTCTACTCAGAAGCCTGTCCATCATTGATAGTTTGCTCAAGAAGAGATTACTGTAGATGATGAATAGGAGCATCACAAAAGGACATAAAAATTTAAGTAACTATATATTAAAAACAAAAATGACTGTTTATAGATATAACAATCATTAGCCATCTGCACATATTAATATTATCAATGAATAAGACCAAAGATCAAGGTAAATATAAGACTAAAAGAAGGGACATAAATGAGATGATATTGTTTGTGATTTTAATAGCTCCTATCCAATGCAATTAATTTTTGACTCAAGAATAATGGAAAATGACAAAAATAAAGACACTGACTATAAATTTAACTAATATGAAACATCCACTACAATGCAGAGGCTAAAAGAACATAGAAACAACCTCATCAAGTGGAGATACAAGGGAGTCAATTTAGAGCACAAGTTCATTTACAAAACATTACAGAGCTAAGTGACTGGACATTCTGAATATTGTTGCCCTACCAAGAAATGGGGAAAGCAGTAGAGGAGAAAGCGAACCTTGAGAAAATATGGTGAGGAATCCAGCTTAGCCAAAATATCTCATGAGCACATGCAAATGAAGTAAGAAAGAAGACAATGGACTTCCTAGAAGTTTTCTTTTCTTTTAAATTTTTTTCTTAGAAATTAATGATTCTGTAGACTTTTAAAAAGTATATTGAGTCCTAGATTCTCTTCCATCTACCCCAAACAGTGAAAAATTAACATGGTATAAATTACATAAGTGAAGTCATGCAAAACATATTCCCATATTAGCCAAACTGCAAAAAGAAAAAATAAAACAAAAAGCAAGAAACAAAAAGAAATTGAAACAGGTATGCTTCAATCTGCACTCTGGGTTTACAAATTTTTTCTCTGGAGGTAGATAGCATTTTCCATCATGAGTCCTTTGAAACTGTCTTGGATCACTGACTTGATCAGAGTAGTTAAGTCTTTCACAATTGATTATTGTTACATTATTGGTGTTACTGTTTCCAATGTTCTCCTAGTTCTGCTCACTTCATTTTGTATGAGATCATTTAAGTCTTCTTGGGTTTTTCTGAAATCATCCTGTTTGTCTTTTCTTATACCACAATACCATTCCATCACCATCCTATACCATAATTTGTTAAGCCGTTCCCAAGTAGATGGGCAAACTCTTAATTTCCAATTCCTTGTCACCACAAAAAGATAGGCCATAAATATTTTTGTACATATAGGTCCTTTTATATTTTCTTTGCCCTATTTGTGAAACATACTTAGTAGTGGTATTGCTGAGTAAATGAATATGGAGTTTTTGTTTTGTTTGATTTGGTTTGCTTCATATTGTATTGTATTTTATTTATTTATTTCCATTTTAGTAGTATTTTATTTTATCCAATTATATGTAAAGATAGTTTCCAACATTCCCTTTTAAAAGATTTTGAATTCCAAAGTTTTTTCTCCCCCTCTCCCCTCCACCTCCCCAAGATGGCATGCAATCTGATATAGGCTATATATGTGTAATTCTATTAGATATACTTCCACATTAGTCATACTGTGAAGGAAGAATCAGAACAAGAGGAAAAAACCATGAGAACTGTATTTCCCTCCATCCCATTCCCTTTCCACCTTTTATTCTATTTTCTCTCTCCTTTTACCCCCTCCCCCCTCAAAGGTGTTTTGCTTCTGACTACCCTCCCTTCTATCACCTCCCCCTTCTCTTATCCCCTTCCCCTCCTGCTTTCCTGTAGGGTAAGATAGATTTCTATACTCAATTACATGTGTATGTTATTCCCTCTTTGAACCAGTTCTGATGACAGTAAGGTTCACACAACCCTCCTCACCTTTCCCCTCTTTCCCTCTACTGTGTTTTTTCTTGCTTCTTTTATGTGAGATAATTTATCCCATTCTACCTCTCCTTTTCTCTTTCTCCCAATACATTCCTCCCTCAACACTTAATTTTATTTTTTACATATCCTCCCTTTATATTCAAATCACACCTGTGCCTTCTGTCTATATATATTTCTTCTAACTCCCCTAATACCCAGATCTGTTCATCAAGAATGCTTGGAAGTCCTATATCTCACTGAATATCCATTTTTTCCCACCAAAGGATAATACTCAGTTATGCTGGGTAGGTGATTCATGATTGTAATCCTAGGTGCTGCTGCTGCTTCCTCTCCTCCTCCTTCTCCTTCTCTTTCTCCTCCTCCTCCTCCTCCTCCTCCTCCTCCTCCTTCTTCTTCTTCTTCTTCTTTCTTGCTTTTTGGAGGGGGAAGGCAGGGCAATGGGGGTTAAGTGACTTGCCCAAGGTCACACAGCTAGTAAGTGTGAAGTGTCTGAGGTCACATTTGAACTCAGGTCCTACTGACTCCAGGATTGGTGCTCTATTCACCCCCATGTAATCCTAGCTTCTTTCCCTTCCAGAATATCATATTCCAAGCCCTCTGATCTTTTAATGTAGAAATTGCTAAATCTTGTGTTATCCTGACTGTGGTTCCACTATACTTGAATTATTTCTTTCTGGATGCTTGCAATATTTGCTCCTTGACCTGGGAACTCTGGAATTTGGCTACAATATTCCTGTGAGTTTCCATTTCATCTTTCAGGAAGTGATCAATGTATTCTTTCAATTTCTATTTTACCTTCTAGTTCTATAATATCAGGGAAGTTTTCTTTGATCTTTTCTTGGAAAAAGACATGTCTAAGCTTTTTTTTTAATCATGGCTTTCAGATAGTCCAATAATTTTTAAATTATCTCTCCTGGATCTATTTTCCAGGTCAGTTGTTTTTCCAGTGAGATATTTCACATTGTCTTCTAGTTTTTCATTCCTTTGGTTTTGTTTTATTGTTTCTTGATTTCTCATAAAATCTTTAGCTTCCATTTCTTCCATTCTAAATTTTAAGAAATTATTTTCCTCAGCGACCTTTTGGACCTCCTTTTCCATTTGGCCAATTCAGCTTTTTAAGGCATTCTTCTCCTCATTGATATTTTGGACTTCTGTTACCATTTGGCCTTGTAGTATTTACCAAGTTGTTGACCCATTTTTCATGATTTTGTTGCATCACTCTCATTTCTCTTCCCAATGTTTTCTCTATGTCTTTTATGTGGTTTTAAAAATCCTTTTTGAGCTCTTCCATGTCCTGAGACCAATTCCTATTTTTCTTGGAGGCTTTGGCTATAGGAGCTTTTATTTTGTTATTTTCTGATTGTGTGTTTTGATCTTCCTTGTCATTATGATAACTTTCAATAGTCAGAGTTTTTCCCATTTTCCTTATTGTTTGCTCATTTTCACAGATTACTACTTTATTTTTAACTATTTGTTAAAGTAGGTCTCTGCTTCCAGAGTAGAGGGCACACCATCCTAAGTGTTAGGGGTCTTGTGCAGCTGTTTTCAGAGATACTTCTAGGGACCTGTAAGTTTCCCTCCTTCCAAGGATAGGCATTTATTATTCTTCATGCCTGTGCTCCTGTCTGTGAGCAACCACAAGCACTCTTTTTTTTCCTAGAACTGTGAGAAGGGCCTCACACACACACACACACACACACACACACACACACACACACACACACACACACCTGTGCCTACAAGCTCTGCTATGATAGTCCTCCTCTTCACCCTGGGACTTCCACCCAGGACTGTAACCCAAATTAGAGTATGGACAAAGCAACAGAGTTCTGCATCAGTGCTAGCAAAAAAATCCTTGAAATCTCCTTCTGACTAGTTGTTCAACCCCCTTACCATCTGTAGGCTGAGAGCTATAGAAGGAGCCACTACCACTGCTGATCTAATCACTCCCAAAGCTTGCTCCTGGTTTGCTGGGGCCATGTTGGCATGGCCTATGCTAGACTGCACTCCACTCTCACCCATGTGCAACAGACATTTCATGCTGACCTTCTGAGTTCTCTTTCATGTCTGTGGACTGAGAGGTCTAGAAACTGCCATTGCTGCCACTAATTCAGTCATTCTGAGGCCTGCTCCAGGTTTCCTGGGGCCCATTCTATACTGGTGCAGCCTGTGCTAGACAGAGCTCCTCTCTCACCCTGGTGCAACAGACCTTTCCTGCCCACCTTTAAAGTTGTTTTGGGCTGGAAATTTATTTTTCTCCATCTTTTTGTGACTTCTTCTAGTCTAGAATTTGTTTTGAGCCATTTTTAAAGGTATTTGGAAGGGTTTGATGGACAGTTCAGACGAATGCCTGTCTTTACTCCACCATCTTTGAGTGTGGTGTTTTATAGCCCTTTTGGCATAGTTCCATATTGTTCTCCAGAATGGTTGGACTAGTTCACAATTCCAATAACAGTGCTTTAAGTGTACATATTTTTCCACATCCCCTCCAACATTTGTTACTTTCTTTTTTTGTCATATTAGCCAATCTAATAAGTGTAAAGTGATATGTCAGGATTTATTTTAATTTGCATTTCTCTAATCAATTGTGATTCTGAGCATTTTTTTCATGTGACTATTAAAAGCTTTGCTTTCTTATAAAAATTGCTTGTTCATATCCTTTGACCATTTGTGAACTGGGGAATGACTCATATTCTTATATATGAAGTTTTTATCAGAGAACCTTGCTATAAACTCTTTAGTATACAACTAAATACCATCATTAAATTCAAATATATGACAGACTGTTCTGTGTAAAAGGCAGTAGAATTGCCTTGATTGACCCCAGAGGGTGAAACTAGGACCACAAGGTAGGAACTACAGAAAAGAAGTTTTTGAGTTTATATGAGGAAAGATTTTCTAAAAATTTTAGTTTCCAGAGTTGGAATGAGAGATCTTGTAAAATAGGAAACATTCATCAGTGAAGCTGTTTAAGCAAATGCTGGATGGTCATTTGGAGGAATTTTTCTTCAGGTACAGATTAAACTAAATGAACTCTTTGATTCCATATGGGTCCTTCCATTTCTGATTTTCTGTGATTCTATGGTTTTACTAAAACATTTTTTTCATTTTTTTCCTGAAAGAACTTAAAATTTCTTAAAAACCAATGTTGCTTTTTATTCCTAACTCTTCAAAACAAAATCTTTAAGCAAATGTTTAGTTTCTGCTGTTTTCTGCTAACTAGTTTCTGTTATTCAGAAAATAATCAATTTGATATAGCAAACTGACATACCAGTTTTATGTGTGATTCATCACCTATACTTAAGTCCTAATAGAGGAGCAGGATGACATATGGTTTTGGACTTAGGTTTAAATCTGGCTTCTGACATTTGATACTTATATGCACATGAGCATATTACCTCATAATATCTCAACCTCTCTAAGCCTAAAGACTCTTTCCTATAAAATGGGACTAAGGCTATTTGAAACATCTACCTTGGGATTGCTATGAAGCCAAATTAGATATTGTTTGTAAAGTTTTTTGCAAGCTTTATGATACTATATAATTATCAGAGATACTACATGGTATTGTGGCTAAAAAGAGTGGTCTTGAAGTAGGGAAAACAGACTTTGGGTAAAGTCCTGTTTCTTACACATATTAGTTGTGTTACAGTTTACCAGTTGTCAATGTCTCTGTGCCCCAGGAAAATATCCGAGGCTTAAAGTTACATGAATTTCTATTTTACATTGTTAGAGTGAATTTCTAAATATTTTGAGTTTCCTACTGAGATGAAATTATAGATCCAGACAAAAACTAAATGAATGAACAAAGAAATGAATAAAGAAATAGAAAATACTATTAATATTATTATATTGAGAGGTAGTAGGGCACACTGTATAGAGAGCTACCCCAGAGGCAGGAAGACCCAGAATCCAGTCATGCTTATATGCCACATGGTCGTTGTGTAACCATGGGTAAGTGTCTTTACCTTTCAAAGCCCCAAGCAATTCTCCAAGAGCAGACCTTGTAGAGAAGGTGCTGATTGATATTGGCCAAGGAAATTCCTCACTGGGAACTTCCAGTGGAAAGGAAATCACAGATCTGATCAAAAGGGAAAAAAAATAGTACATTAAAAGAAGATGCATCCTCATCCCACAGAAATCTGGAGTGACAACATGTGTAAATTTCCCACAATTATGACATGGTTCCTTAATTAAAATAAAAAAGGAAATGAGCACAGCAAATTCCACTGGTATCCACTGTGCTACCACAACCAGGAAGGCAGGTCAATTGATCTGTGGAGGAGGAGGACAGCAGCTGTTGTTAATAACCTGTGGGCACCATCTTTTCTTCACATAAGAGGCAGACTAACTATAGCCAGTGCATTAGAGCACAGACACAACCCATGCTTCTGGGCCAGTGTTTATAAATTGGCTCCCTTCCTATAGAGCTGACTGTGTGCTCAGTAGGAAGAATAACAGAGCCAGGAGATTCCTCTGTGTGACAGAGCAGCTATAGAGGAATCTGGTTACCAGAGTGGCTTTCCCTGTGTCAGTATTTGTATTTCTCTGTCTTGCATATGTCAAATTAAATTCAGTAACATTCTCTAAGTGACTACTATGTGTCCAGTAAAGTGCTAGATACTGGGGAATACAAAGACAGAGATGAGATAGTTCCTTTACTCAACAAGCTTGCCCTTGGGGGAGGTGGGGAAGTTTCAGATATGTAGCTAAATGTTGTAAGTTGCTGGATATCTTAAAGGACTGAAGAGGAAGGTAGTGGAGGGTGATGTCCAGGAAACATAATTCCCAAAGAAAGACCTCCTCCCCTTTTATTTTATCAAGGGAATCTCACACCTTGTTAAGGAGACACATTGGGATTCAGGGGCAACTTTGGCCAACTCTTCTCCAGTATATCCTCAACATTAGGCAACACACATTAAGTAATAATAATTGCTAATACTAACGAAATGTTAGAGATGCTTTCTGGAATCCTTGACTTCTGTCAAAAGCTATCTGAACATCATTGCATCATAACATTGCTAAATTGGGAAGAAAGATGAAAGATGATTGCCCATGTATGTGAATAAACATTTTCTCTCAGAATCATAGAATTTTAGAGTTGGAAGAAACATCAAATATCATTCAGTTCATTGCTTTCATTTTTCAAAGTAGGAAAATGGGACCCAAAGAAATTAAGCAATTTATTCAAGGTCATACAACTAATTAATTTAAAAGTTAGGGTTAGAATGGAATCTGAGTCTGCTAAACTTGGTCCATTGTTCTCTCTGTCTTAGTAGTATATTAGGAAGAATTTAGACTTCTTAAATTTAGTGGATATGGTTTTACAAAATTTGGAGATGAAAGGACTTAAGTATTGCTTGTTGCTCATTCTTCATTTTCAAAGAGGACCAATGACATCACAGGGTAATGTCTTGACTCATGGATAAATTGGATTTAAGTGAGGCAGCATTGCACAAAGTTGTCAACTTCACTCTCTCTTCCAGAGTCATCAAAGTCCATTGGCAAGACAAAAGTCAAGATGACTGGTACTGGTCTGAGATGCAGTAAACGAGCTTGACATCTTTGATGTCTGGCCAAGCTCTAAGAGCTCCACAACACCTGCTTCAGCTGCCTTCATGACTATTGGAACAAATTGCTCTCATCTGACCATTCTGCTGAGTGAATTCTTTACATGCTTGGGACACATCCCCCTAATTCACTGACAGTCCTGAGGCCTGTCAATTAATTTTGCTATGAGTTACTCAGATGCAGGGGCCCAGTAAAAATGAAAAAAAAAACCATTCCAATGTTTAGCACAACCTAAAAGAGTGAGAAAAGTGACCTACTTTTTGGGAAAGCTCTAAGAGGCTGAAGAGTGGCAGTTTTACATTTTAAATTCCAGCAATTTATGTTGATAGTCTATTTTAAAAAATCTCTAGAACAGACATACAGTTAGCTCTGATTCTCAAATTGGGTTGACAAAAAGCATGACGTGAAATCATTCCTAGTGAGGTTCCTGTGGTTACTTGGGTTCTACAGTGATGACAAGCGTAAATGCTTGGGTTTGTCAGGGAAGTAAGCATATGGTACTTGGAGAGTTTATGGAAAGCACGTATTGTAAGTGTTTTAGGAACAAGATGATTGTCCACTCCTTTCTAAATTCCAACTAGAAGATCCTCACAAGATAACCATGCTACTGCTCAGGAAGATGTCTCACAATCTGAATTGGGCCTTTAGTGGTTACCAAGAGTGTTGGATGCCCCAGTACTCGACATTTCCAACCCATTTGATGAGAATTTACTCAACTACTATTGAGAAGTTTCAAATGTTTCTGTAAAGAAATTATATCCTGTCCTTCTTAAAAAGATTTCTTTGCAATGTGAAATACAGGTAGATGGTTAGAAAAGCATTCTTCTTCTTTCTTTATCAAAGTAAAGCCTGAATGGTTAAAATCTGGCACTTATACATTATATGAAGTTAAACTATGTATAGGCATATCAAATACATAACCTCATCCTGATAAAGGATGCATTGTCTTTACTTCTTCCCTCAAATACCTTTAGAAAAGAAGTTAATCCAACTACAGAAGCAAAGATAAGCAAAACTGGACATCACAAACTTGATAAACTTAACCTGTGGTTTGTCCAGTGAGTCTTGTAATGAAAAAATGCATCTAAATTTCCATTACAGCATGAATTAAAATGAACCAGTCTATGCAAAAGTTCTTCAGATATTTTTTAATAAAAACAAGGAGAAGGTAAAGGAACAACAGTGGTATGGTCTCCTTTCACTCATTTGGGTCTGTAGATCCTCTTTAATTCCCCACTCAATCAATACAAAAGGGCCAAGATAGAGAATGGGCATGGCATGGGTGGGGGTGGGAGGAGAGCAGGCGGGGGCAGGGTGGAATCAGGAGGGAAAGGGAATCAGGAGGGGAGGAGGTAAAGAGAAGCTAGCTGTTTGCTTCTATACAGATGTGATTTGTAACACTGTTCATTGACATTTTTATAAAAAATCAACTTCTGTGGTGTGAGAGTTTTATAAAATATTATTTTTCCACCAGTACATCACAACATTGAAATCAGACAATACCTAACGCTCCATTGCCATTGCTTTAGTAGGAAAGATGATGTGTGTGTGTGTCTAAGACAGAGAGAGACAGAGACAGAGAGAGACACAGGGAGAGAGACAGGGAGAGAGAAAGGACAGAGAAATGTGTGAGCACATTTTGACAGCTTTGGTTATATTCCAACAAGGAATGGAATAATGAATATAAGCTCATATGTGACTTGAAGTCAACAGCATTGGGAAGCATTATGTAGAAATATTACTATGAAAGTAAATATTTAGGATGATTTAACTTGTTGAGCTCAGGATGTTTCATTCATATGGCTCTTTATTTCATATCCCACCCTACCCCATCCCCACTTCCAGAAAGTTGGAAAAACCCAGGTTCAAGTCCTGCCTCTGATGCACTGGCTACATGATCATGGGCAAATCATGTCATCTCTATTGATCTAGGTCAGAAGTGTCAAACATGCCTGCCATCTGACTACATGTGGCCTACAGTGCTCCCCAATGTGGCCAGAACCAGACTAAAAGTGCTTCCAATCTAATTTTAATGTACTGATGTATTTTACAAGTATGGCTTTTCTGAGTCAATATGTGGCCTGCAGGGGTTTTTATGAACAACTTAGTGGCTTCTTTCTATATGCGTTTGACATCACTGCTCTATACAACCCTATAAAACTATAAAGTTTTAGCTCTATCTTTTGTTAGATCTATATCAATTAAGGGAGTGTCCTATAAAACAGAAGATCCCCATGACAATGGAAGCATAGATCTAGTCCCTATTCTTGTTTTTGTTCTTGTTTGGTTGTTTCAGTCATATTTTAATCTTTGTGACCCAATGAGGGTTTTCTTGGCAGATATTGGAGTGCTTTGCCATTTTCTTCTCCAGCTCATTTTACAGATGAGGAAATTGAGGCAAATAGGGTTAAGTGACTTACCTTGGGTCACACAGCTAGAAAGTGTCTGAGGCCAGATTTGAACTCTTGGCCTCTCATTCTATTCACCATAACAACCTAGCTGTCCTGAGATGGTCTGTATCCCCGTTGACCCCAAGTAGTTCTCCATTTAATGAACTTAATGTTTTGTGTAGAATTACTCAGACTTCTGGTCCTTATAATGAGTAACAAACTCACTTTCTAACAAAATTAGAGTTCAAGATGCATCTCTACATAGGGATAATATTCCTCAAGAGCCTTCTATGGACTCTTGGCTCAATATACTGTGGCAAATGTTCCTTTTTCATCAATCTCCCTTGCTTGTTCATGCTAACAGTGTTTTAGGATGGCAGACTGTCATCTGAAATGGATTAGACATGGTGCATGGTTTCTTTATTTTCTTTTTCTAATTTAATAGTTAATCATTCTGAGTGGAGGGAGCTTATAAACCCTGCCAGATAATCAACACAGGAAAAGGAAAAAGTCTAATTGAAAAATGACTTCCAGGCGTCAAAAGGGGATTTCAAGGATTTACTAATAGCTCACATTTATATAGGGCTTTGCAGTTTACAAAGCACTTTCCCTTGCAAACCTGTGAAGTAGGTGGGAGTATAAGTAATATTATCACTCCCATTTTACAGATGAAAATTGAAGTGGCTTGGTCATAATTAAATAATAATCACAAAACTGTTACTAACACTCTTGTATGCCCCTAGGCTTGGGGGTCCTCTCCTTCCTCCTCACTGCTTCAAACCCTGTTCCAAAAACAGACTAGAAGGAACTCAAAAATGCCCAATTCAGAGATGTCACATGAAACAGAGATGTGGCTGATTAACAGCTTCTCACCACATTTGCTTTGCTGGCATTCAGTCCACATGAATAGAAACCAGACCCTTTTCCCCACCCCCCCCACATACTGTCTCTCCCAAACCAGCTTCTCATTTACTCTCTCTCCCAAACACTTTTGCTGAGTACTCTCCTCATTTACATACTCTTTCCAAGATCCTGAGATCACATACTGACTCCTTTATCCCATATAGTTACTAGATCATTCTTCTCCTGACTAACCCATGAACTCCAAAACACTCAAATATAAATGTTAGCTCTCTGTCCAAGCTGCTTCCCTCATTATATCCAGGCCAGGTTCCAAACTCTAAAATTACTAACAGTAGCTCTGAAGCTGCTCCCTGATGCCCTTAAGGGAGTCAGGGAATAATTGTGGCTTCAGGCTGCCATATCCTCAATATTCCTTCTTTTCAGCCCGCCCGGATAATAGCCTCTGTATCTGACAACACCCAGGACTGAAATACAGGTTTTCCAACTCCAAATCTAATGCTCTGTCCATGAAAGCATACTGCCTCTTTCAAGCCTAATAGACTCTTGATTTAAATTAGAGAAAGCATTGGCTACCCACTCTGAGCTAATGGACCATCCAAATTAGGTTAGATAACTCTTAGACGTAGCTATCATACAAAAGTATATGTTATAGAAATCTGTGCTGGTAACCTATTTTCTTACTAGACTATAAGATTCTTGAGGGTAGACTCTGTCTTGTCTAACCTTTGTATCTTTCTTGGCATCTAGCATAGCACTTTGCACATAGAAGGCAACTAATAAATATTGAATTGCATTGTATTTCTGATTGTTTTATTTGACTATCCAAGAAGGCAGAGGCATATCTCTCGTTAGAGCCCTGGTATCTCAAAAATCTTGAATTCAAGAGAAAAAAAATATTAGCGCTGACTTTTAAGGAGAATGGTAGATTTTTGTGAAATTAATTAGAAGTTTCTAATGGACATAACTGAGGCCTAAAGACAAAAATTAGAACTCATTAGACAACTGATAGACCACATGTGCCTTTGGAATAACAAATGATATATTTTACTCCACAACTACCTCCTTCAAAAATGAGGTCCTGAATTTCCCCCTCTAGATTTGGGGCTATAGAAATCCCAATGGGCCTTTCCCAGATGTAATCTTTAGTTGGTTCAAAGACATATACCACTTTATTTATTTTTTAAAAAAGGTTAAAACCTGATGAACAGCTTTGATTTTACCCCCTTCACTCTTGGTAGTATTGCTTAGTGAAGTTTGCAGTAGGGACTGAAATTTTTCCTACTAGAATGGACCTCCCTTTGGGATCTATTTGGGAGCTTGACTATGGTTACAGCAAAAGAGAATTAGGCTTACTGAATTAGCTTATTTCCCTACAGTCAGCTTCAGGCTCATAATAGGAAAAATATTTATGCAACTGTGGTTAAAGCTCTGGAAAACATTCATGTACACAACAACAAAAAAAAATTAGAGGAGTGGGTGAAAGTAGCTTTGGGCTGATTGTTGAACGTGGAAGAGCTTAGAAGGAACTTGGGCCAGTTATGCTAGAAGCCATGAAAAGGATTAGAATGCAGAGTCTTGCTATGGTTTAGTAATTTGATGCAGTCCTGAGAAATTGGAAGTTTTCAAAGAGGCAGGAGCTACAATTCCAAAAATGAGAAACATTCATGTGTTCCTCTTTGGCCTCTACCAGATCTGTGATAATTCTTTTTTAAATGAGCAGACCTGATCATTTAAAAAAAAGCCATAAATGTTCTTGCCCACCCTGTGCTATATCCTGTTCATGCTACAGAGGCCACACAGAGAAGAGTGTTGTATGATTTCTGTATGAATTCTTTGAGCTATGGCAATATGCATACAATCCTTTTATTCTTCGTTCCACTGTCCCATTCCAGACCCATAGATTGCCAATCCCTACTTCCTCCCCACTCCCATAGTTCTTTTTCCCTCCCTTTGCTCAAATGGAATAGATTAAAGTCAATGCTCTAGGAAGCTTATCTAAGGAACTATATTCCTCACACTCCAAGTGATAGGATCTGTTGTAATGCTCCTTGAAAGAGGATGAGGAGGACTGAAAAAGATGATCTAGAGACACAATCTGAGATGAAGCTGTGATCCGGAAAACAAAGAAACAGGAAACAAAGCACTTCTGGAGTAGAAGTGAAGAGTTCCCATGATAAATTCAGCCCAAAAGGTCCATTTTTATCCTCTGCCCCAGGAAACACCAGTGCTGTTTCATGTTTGCTTTTGTGGGCTCCTGAACACTGACAGGGCTGTTTAGACCATAGCTATTTGAGAGTTTTCTCACATAAAATGAGTAACTACATTAGACAGTCTCTGAGATCCCTTCTGGTTCTGAGATTGAGTCTGTGACTTGTTTCCTAGAGGACCTCCTCCTCCTCCACTGCCAGCTATCTCTGACTGTGTTATACCCCTGTAGCCACCTCTCATTCCTCCTTTCTTATAAGAGCATGTCTGACTTAGAGGACTAAGACATCTTCCTTTGTAAAAGGACTAAATAAATAATTTCTTGCCACAAAAAAAACCCAGAGAATCAAAAGGTACAAAGCAATTCTATGTAGCAAGGAATTGGATTGGAGCATTTCCCATGGAGCTGGCATATGTTCTTAGGATCCAGGTGGAAGTATTCTATTCCCTTGTTAAAGGGAACGTATGGCCAGAATACTCCTAGTTGACACTGAGTCTGCCTGACAGGGAATTGTACCAAAGATAGCAACTGAGACAGGGTGAGCTACCAGAGAACAGCAAGAAGACACAGCTTACACTTTTTCATTGGAGGCAGCCTCTTTGTTGGGGAACAGCCAATGCTGACTCTCCCTTAGCCTTGATGATAATCTGAGAAAGACTTCTCCTCCTCTCCAGCAGTGGCTATAATGACTGTGAGCATGTCCCTCTCTGTAGAACCAAAACATGCTTGCTCATCTCCATGTGAAATGCCCCAATCCAATTCCTTGAAATATTTACATTCTTTGGGATGCATAGAGTATGGCATGAAAATAAGGCTATTATCCAAACTTTCTGAAGTAATTAAAAGGGACTGAATTACAAACTTGTAGGGGTTTCTTTCACTTTTTTTTTAAAGAGTCAGGATTCTCTCCTTTCCAATAAGATGTCGCTTTTGAAGACAACATATCCCTGGAAGATCATTTTGCATCTTTAGTCTCCATAGTCCAATGCTCCTTAAAAAATGGTAAATGAACTTACAGAGTGAGGGGATATAGAATTTCAGAATGTCAAATAGTCTTTCAATGAGAACATTCTCCTTCTCTTAGTCCTCAGAATCAATTGCAGTGCTGAAAGGGAGATAAAAAGAAAATCTCTGAACAGGTTGTTTGTGGTAGCAATATTTGTAAAACAAAAAAAGTAGAGGGTTTTTGGGGGGTGAGGGAAGTAGATGGGATAAGAGTATTTGGACGTAGAAAATTAACTGCACAGATACAAGACAGAAAGGTGTGGTTAGACTACAAACAGCTCTTACAAAAAAGATTGAGCTGACTATAAGCTCAGTATGACTCAACAGCATACCAGCCAAAAGAATAAAAATAAAAAGAATGTGATGTTAGGCTACATTGGCTTCCAGAAGAAGAGAAGTGATAGTCCCTCTGTATCCTGCCTTGATCAGACAATATTCAGGGTATTGTGCTTAGTTCTGGATGACACATTTTAGGAATGACAAGAATAAGCTGGGGAACATCCAGAGGACAACCGTGAAGAGGAAGGGCCTCAAAGTCAGAGCACATGACCACTGCAAGAAGTGAAAATAGTTATCCTGGAGAAGGCCTAGAAGAGTCAGGGCATTATAGCTTTCTGCAAGTATTTAAAAGTTTATCTTACAAAAGAGGAGTTACATTTGTTTTGCCTGGAGCCAGAAAACAAAACTTGGAACAACAGAGGGAAGTTGCAGAAAGACAGATTTAGAATTGACTTTCTAAGAGTCAGCACCATCCCAAAGTGGAAAAAAACTGCCTCAAGGGATAGAGAGTTACTTTTTACCGGAGGTTTTTTTAAAGCAAACATTGAATGACTACTTGTAGAATTTTTGATAGAGATTCTTTTTTGGGTATATACATTAAGGGTTCTATATTCACAAAGATAAGTGGAACCAGGGAATTATTACTTGAAAACAAGCTCACAAGAACAATGTTTGGCAGACTAAAATTCTTAAGATAAGAAAATGTTTATCATTTAGTTTTTCCTTTTGTACCATGTACAAAACTAATTATATGTTTCTGATATATATATATACATATATATATATATGGTGTTTCTATATTAATTCAACAACACTCATTCACTAATTAATTCTAATGTTGAATTGACCACTTCTCAGTTCAACAATTTAGTAAAAACAGCTGTAGTATTATTTTGTCTCCTGAGTCCTCAAACATATAATTATATAACCTTAGTTAGTGTGATTGGTGATATTTCAGCTCCTAAACTTCCTACTTACATGACTGTTGGCAAGTTACTTGATTGCTCTAGGCTTGTTTCAGAGAGATTCACTGAAATTTTAAAGATTCAAGGTTCCCAAACCTCATTTGCAGTTGTGGGGTACCAGCATGTGGTTTGGACATGACTCAGGAGGGAAACACACTTTGGAGCTGCCTTATGGTCAATTTTGATTTCACTAGACCTGCACTGTCTGAAGAACTCATTGTTATAGCAGGTGGCTTTGTGGCAGCAAGATCCTGATTCCTTGTTCCCAATGTTATAATTTCAGTACTATATTACTGTTCAGTCTTCAGGGGATATATGGGTAAATTTCTTCTGTCTCCAGAGGACATGCTGCTCAGGAAATAATTTTCCACTGAATAGAATGCTAAATCTCTGAAGTCTCAAGCTGTGTTACTCATGAGGCAATCTCCATATCCACGGATGCTGAATAAATCTCTCTTCTGTGAATGGTAGGCTAAATTCCTGAATGACATTGTCTAGGAAATCTCTTTCATCTAACTAAGGGTCAAGGGTTTAGAAAAATTGCCAATGAATTCCCTTCGTAGATGGTGTGGATGAGCACATGCAGTTGTGCTCATCCCTAGATTCTTTCTCATTGACCTAACTAATCCCATCTCTTGGCCAACAGGAAAAAAAAAAAGCAAGAAGATACCTACCCAAAACAGAGGGGTTCTATTTACTCACATACTTTTGAGTACAGACTATGTAAAAGTCTTACCACACTTGCCACTTGTAATGGTAAGGGAATTTGAAGATCTTCCATGCCCCTTAAAGGGCCTCACTTGGAGCCCAACAAGAGAAGGTTGGTTAGGAGAGGCTTGTTTTTCAGGAAGGCACACACCTTTTGTTACTTCATAATTAGGCAGTGGGTCACGAAGATTATGTGATGTCCTCTCACTCTGAAGAAGGGTATATAGATACACACACACACACACACACACACACACACACACACACACACACACACTGAGGTGAGGTTTTGCTTTGGGGCTCACTTGTGGGAAGAGATGTGTGATTTGGTCAGATGAGACTCTGGGTAGTCATTGAGCTCCTCGGCTTTGAAAACCCAAATAGATGTTGGTGCTTCTCTCTCTGGTAACTAACTACGTAGATATGTATGTATGTATGTATGTATGTAATGGTCAGACAGTTAGAAGCCTTGTCTGTTGGTGTGTTGGATTGTGTTATTTTCCCTGTCTGTATTTCTTGTCTGCTTGTAATTTCTGTTTGTATTTTCTCTGAAGTTCTGTTGACTTTTTCCCCTGAACTAAGTAAATGATATATATGTTTAATTAAAGTAAAATTGTTAGCCCTTTTTGAGTTGCTTTCCTTTAGAAAAGCAGATCTAAGATGACTAGCAGCCATCCTGGGTATGCTACGGTGCTTGCTGTTACACCACTGGTGACAGAAAAGAAAATTCATTTATTTATCATTTCTTAAGTACCAACAATGTGCAAAGCACTTGTGGAGTTTCAAAGACATGGTCCATGCTTTTAAGGAGTTCACATAAACAGAAGGAAATTGGCACAATTTCCAGTGTAAGAGACTTAGATAATAGTGAGGTGTAGGAGAAAGAGCCCAGGATTTAGTGTTAGAGAACCTGGCTGAGCCCTTTGCCATTTTTGTCTATGTAAGCATGGAACAACTCAAATGTGGGGGTTAGATCTTATAAGTATACTCAAGGACCATATTGTAGACTCAGAAGTCCAATCTGTCTGGATCATAGGTTACATTGTTGGAAAGGTAAATTGGGACCATAATTTGGTAGAATCTTGGGTGTCAGGCTAAAGGAGGTACATGTTCAATAAATATCAAGTACTAACAGTTACATAGAAAGTGGTTTAAAGGATAATGAACAAATCTTTTTAAATTATTATAATAAACATAATTACTCTGTCCTTCATGTATACAAAAGAGAATCAATGTGTTATAGTGGCAAGAGTGATGAATTTCAAGTCAGAGGTTCTTAGAGGTTCTCAAGAATGTAGGTTTGAATTTTGATGCTGATGTTCCCTACCTAGGGAGCCTCAGGCAAGTCACTAATGTCTCTGACCCTCAGTTCCTTCTCTATAAAGTTAAAGGTTTACACCAGATGATATCCAAATTTGTTTTGTTGTTCACTCATTTTTCAGTTATGTCTGACTCTTCATGACCTTATTTGGGGTTTTCATGGCAACTGGAATGGTTTACCATTCCCTTCTCCAGCTCATGAGGAAACTGAGGCAAATGGGGTTAAATGACTTGTCCAGGGTCACACAGCTAGTAAAAGTGTGTGAGGGCAAATATGAACTCAGGAAAAGAAGTTTTCCTGATTCCAGGCCCAGCACTCTATCCACTGTGCCACCTAGATGCCTTAAAGTCCCTGCCAGCTGTAAATCCTTAATCTTACATTAGGACAAAATCCTCAAAATACTGGTCTTATGATCTAGTGTCTCCAGTTATAGCAGAATATAACCTGTTTTCTACATGTTTTGTGAAGCATTTTCTAGGGCAAATCTTTGAACAGACAGTGGTTTCAGTTTCACTCCTATGTGTTTTGCTCAATCAAAATGCTTTACAGTTTGTACTTTTACAGAAAGTGCATCTGCCCCTGAAAAGGAAGAATAATACTTCAGCCTTACTGATCACCATTGAGGTATTTATGTCTTTTGCTTCCATAGCAAACTCACACAATTCACTTCTCCAACATTCCTGTGCTTTTGGGTTACAGAGTAGTAACATGGAATGGAAACCTACTGGAATCCTTGTCCTGAAAGGACAACTCAGGGGCATGTGTTAACATTCTCCTTTAAATTCAGAATAAATGAGTGTGGTTGCAGAGGGGTGATAGAATCAGTTCTGTGGAAAGTGCTGCTTTGAAAGCATTTTAACTGAATTAGTCCCCTCACTATATACAAGACTGCCCTCCATAGAACTCTGAACTCCAAAGAGCCTGAGGGTCTGTAACCCAAGGGAGCATTGCTGTCCCAATGGGGAGCAACAGGACTTTTTCTTCAAAAAGGGATTCTTGTTTACCAGCCTCTGCTCACTAGACAGAGGCTGAATGTGTACCTTGCAAGTAGGAAGGTCTTGGTATTAAAAGAAAAAAAAATCATAGTAGATCTACCTCAAAATCTAATTATGAGCATTCTGAAGAGGGAAAATGCTTTAAAAGTCTTCTCCAAATGCAACTTTTCAACGTCCAGCCTAGCCCCTTTTCTCTGTGCAACAGTATTATCAGCTTCATCTCAAGCTGTTTATTAGAACCTGATAGCCAGAGGCAAGTCTGATTACAGTTTTCCTTTCCTATTGAAAGCAGAGCTGAAAAGTTTGCCTTCTGTTTAAAGTCTTTGGAGTGATGAGTGAAGATTTTATTACTGCAAAAGGGGCCCAAAACAGCTGTTCACGTGTCTGTAGCTGGGAGTTGGGGCAAAACCTTATTAGTGTGATTTGCTCTGGGGCCTCATTGGAATCCAGTGATTCATACATTTGCTGGAATGTAAAAGCCCTGTCATTAGGCTGGGATTTGCTCCCTTTCGTCTCCTGCTGACTTTTTTGGGCCTTCACATAGGAAGAGTGCCTGCAGTTTGGGGAGGAGATGGGAGAATCGGCAAGGAGAGAGTAATTTATAGGGTGGGGAGTTAGAACTTCACCTTGGATGATGACCAAACAGTGCTGACCAACACAATGCTTCTGTGATGCATTTGTGGGAGAGAGAATACTACAAGTTTGTAACTTGAACTTGTCCAAACCACCAGGAGGGGCTCTTCCAGTAAATCCGGTATTCACCCATAGAAATCAAACCTCTGGAAACATTGTCTCCATTGCTGAAATCCTCCATTTGAGTGAACTTTTCTTTCCTTACCAGGGTGGTCTCCTTGGATCCCGTCATGTCTCTTGCATGCTGCATTTTTGGGGAGATGCTTCTTACTCAATTTTTTTTGAGGATAGAATATTCACTGATTATTAACTTGTTAACATGAAGAGCTCTTCTCTCCAACTCATATTAAGTTCCAATGACTCAAACAATAGGTTTAAGAATTCCCCTCAGGAAAGAACAAAATGACGATGCATATGTAGCAATTATTATCTGGCTTCCTCCACTGGCTGGGGACCAGTCTGTTACATTTGTCCTTCCCCCAGGGGTCTCTGGTACTGTTGGGGAGTTGGAAAGAGGGTTTCTCATCTCTACCATTGGTTCAGGCCCTAGTTGATTGTGTTTCCCCAATTTAAGGTGTCCAAGCACCCCAATTGCATTCAGCCAACTATATCATATTACAACTTTTACAAAGGAATATTCACTTTCACAGATATAGTAAGAGAAAATATACAAACATTTCTTCCCAACACCTGAGGTGTAATCCCGACCCCACCTCCATGTCACCTCAGTCTCTGAGGAGAAGAGACTTAGATTCTCAATTCAGCTTAGTTCTGACATGGCACTATTCCCACCAAGTTCCAAGTCCTTCCCCCTCACCCCCAATGCAGTTTGCTTTGTTCCAGCAATCTGGCTTCTCAGAGCTTTCCTGATGGGCTAGTTACAACACCCAGCCTAGAATCATAGGTTCCAAGTTCCCCATACTCAAACACGCAGGTCCAGAACTACACTTCCTACACTTAGAACTGAATAGAACAAACAAAATATGACCAAAAGCCTAAGCCCATTTCTTGGGGTCATAGGACTTAAGAGGAGTACAAGAGCAAGCCCCAGTTTATGACATGGTACTCTTGCTCTAAGTAACCCTTCATTCCTAAGCCCTACTGCTCAGAAAGAGAGGGATTCTGTTAGGTAGACTTAGACATGGGAACTTCTGGCTACATAGGTGATGGAAAGAGGTTGCTCCTAGTCACATGGTAGACCAATATAATATGTCCATGCATGTGCCTGGCCTAGAAGCAGGTCCCAAGGTAGGTGCAGCACCAAAAACCTTTTACTCACACAAATAGTTAATTACAGAAATTAGAGTGCAGAAGACCTCTGATACCCTCCCAGTTGACACTGAAGACTCGTTTTTGTTGTTTTTAAATAAAACTTTCTGTTTTAGAGTTATTGAGTTAAAATAACATTTGATGCTGCTCTTTCCAAAATTAAAATAAGATACCAACTAATAGTTACAGTCATGCACACACAAAACATGCCTACATATAATCTTTGTCAATGTCTTTTAAGGCATAGGACAGCTGGGTGATGAGGCAGATAGAGTGTGGGTGGCCTGAAGTTAGGAAGATTCAACCTTCAAGAGTTCAGATCATACCTCAGACATTTTTGTGATCCTGGGTAAGTCACTGAACCCTATTTGCCTCAGTAGGGGGGCGGGGAGGACTGGAGACTGGAGAAGGAAATGGCAAATCATTCCAGTATGTTTGTCAAGAAAACCCTAAAAGGGTTTACAAAGAGTCAGATAAAACTGAAACTGAACAACAAAATTAAAGTGTAGTCAAACTGAAAGAAACTAAAAGATTCAGACTGTTTGATCCAGTGGCTTAATGTTTATTGAAGTGAACTGAATAGAAAAAGTGGTACTTGAAACTTGCATGATGAATAGGATTTGGATAGCCAGGGAAGATAGGAGAGAACATTTGACTATAAGGGGAAGCAAAATAGCTTAAAGAAGGGGATATTGAGCAAATTAATTTGTTCATTCAACAAATATCTGATTTGGGCCTTTTTAAGCTGGGGTTTGGATTGAATGTTTCACAGGATCATAGACTTAGAACTGGAACAGACCTCAAAAGTCACTGAGTCCCACCTCCCTCATTTAACAGATGAGGCTGTGACTTGCCCAGAGTCATACAACCAGTGAATCTATGAGACAGGATGTGAATCCAGGGACATGAATCCAGGGCTTCTTTACTCCAAGTCCAATCCTTTGTCCACTAAACCACTACAGTATCTAATTACCCTGTCAACTCTGAGATTCCTTGATTTGGGGTCCTGCCATGTGATAGCAATCTCTCAGTGCTGGCAAAGGATACAGAGATGAATAAAACATGGTTTTTGCCTGATTGACCTATCTATAAAACAAGAAAGGGAACTAGACTAGTTTTTTTCATTCCCATTAGATTGTTTAGTAAAAAACAAACTAATATTCTATCCTTTCCTGGTGACTTTCATGCTTAAAAATGGAATTCATTATAAAACTTCTACCTTTTAAAGCCCAAATGCTTTGGCATGGATATGAGAATGCAGCAGAAATACTGATGGGTAGATTCGATCCAAGAATTAAACAACCAGTTCAAAGAAAACAAATGGGTTTTTATTTGATCCTATCAATCTGAAGGTATAATAACTTCAGGTGAACAAGAAAAGTGCTTTACTTAGCTCAGTCTTACTAGAGAAGTTTCTTAATTCAATCAGTGCTAAGTCTTGAGCAAGAGTTCTTTCATTGTAGGAAGAGTATAAAGCCTCACCAGAAATTTGAGTTTCAGAGAGTTTTAGAACCAAATATGTCATCAATGGCCTGTCTGTCAAAGAAGATGAGTTAGCCTAGGAAGTGAATACTAGAAGCTGCCCCAGAAAGTTCTGAAAAATTCAGACATAGTGTGACTCACCATTTAGGCACACTGGAAATGCTGAACAACTTGGTTCTTCCTAGTCATGTAGAGAATCAGCACTGAAAAGATCTGTAATTTTGATGCAGCAAATCCTGAATGCTCCCTTGGTCCTCCTCTCCTTCATGCCCTCAGCAGAAGGAATGAGCTGTTTCTCAATTAAAAGGAGATGCAGTTTCCATCTGGCTTTCTTTTCCTTGAGACCTCCATGTATGTTCAGTAAGTATATTTTACTCTCCCCACCCAGGGAAACCATGGATGTGAGTCTAAACTTAACTTTTAAATAATTTATTCCCTGAGCACTAGAGTGAAAATTAATTAGCCAAATAGTGTGAGAAAAGAGAACTCACTCTTTCACTCATTAGAAATCTGGCTCCCCATGACTGAACCCAGCAAGTACTAAGATGTGTTTTGGTCCAGAGCAGAAAGGTCCTTATTAGAAAGAAGAAAAGGCACAGTTTTCCAGACCCAACTGCAGTTTCTAGGCCCAATAGTAGTTCCCAAAGTGAATAACCCAGTGTGGTTATTTTTGTACTTTTATTTCTATTTCATTTTCTACTGCTTTCATTTCCTCAGCTGTATATGAAAGTTGTTAACCTTTCTTTGGGGGTAAGAGTGGGAGCTAAAGAGTTGTTGAGGGATTAGACAATCTGGCTCTTCTGTGGTCGTTTTTTCCCCCTACTACCTAAAATCCACCCTTGTAGTTGAGTTAGGGTTCATTAATATTCCCCAGATTCCCTGCAATAATGATGACTTGTATTTTTATAGTAGTTTAGCTTCAAAGGGCATTGATGCACACTGCCCAATTTATTCTAAATCATATCTGATACAAGAGAGATAGATATAATACACATTTTACCAGAAGTCTGGAGGCACAAAAAAGTCAGTTCATTTCCATTCCACTTGTATTAAGCATCATGTATTAAGTTGGCTTTGCTCTCAGAGAAGTAAAGAAGTTGTATAAGACTGAACCTTTTTGGTTTCAAGAACTTCATCCTGGGACATTTACTGTCTTGACTGATGAGTATCCTCTGTATCAAGCTCGATCTAGCCATGCTTTACTTTATTTACTACCAGACATCTTCTTACCATTTATTCATGCCCCCTCCTACACCATTCCCCACCAACTCCCCATGTCCTTTTAGTTTGGGAAAGTGTTATCCAATCAATACTGTTTTTGCTATTAGAAAAGATATGTCAATACACTACCCAAAGGCTCTACTTACCACTCCCACAGGACTTCCCATAGGAATCAGGAATTTCCTAACTAAAATACCCTTCACTCTCACTTCCACTCCTCTATATATGTTAACTTCCCCTAGTAGAATGGTATAAGCTCTTTGAGGAAAAGGGCTTTCTTTATTTAATTGTATCCACAGGGCTTAGCATTGTTTGGCACATAATAAACTCTTAATAATTAGTTTTTCTTTTACTCATTCATAGCACTATGATGGGCACTGGGAATACAAGGACAAAAGCAAGTAAATCCCTGTCTTCAAGTAACATATTCTCTTGGGAGATATAATGAGTGTACAGATAAATAAATACAAAATAATGTCAGGACAGCACTAATATCAGTGAGCATCAGGAAAAGTCCTATGTAGGATGTGCCACCTGAGCTAGGGTTCTATAGAGATAAGGAAGGAGTGTATTTCTTCCACCCCCTTAGGTTTTGTTTTTCAATTGTACGTAAAAATAGTTTTCAACATTGATTTTTTATTAAATTTTGGGTTTCGATTTTTTCTTCCTCCTTCTGTCCCATCCTCCCCAAGATGGCAAGCAATATGATATAAATTATACATGTGCAATCATGTAAACATATTTCCATATTAGTCATATCGTGAATGAATAAACAGAGCAAAAGGGAAAAGTCACAAAAAAAGGTGAAAATAGTATGCTTCAATCTGCTTTCATACTCCACAGTTCTTTCTCTGGATGTAAATAGCATTTTCCATCATGAATCTTTTCTCTTGTTTCTGCTCACTTCACTTCTGTTCATGTGAGTCTTTCTAGGTTCTTCTGAAATCCACCTGCTCATCATTTATTATAGCACAATAGTATTCCATTACATTCATATACCACAACTTATTCAGTCATTCCCAAATTGATGGGCATCTCCTCAATTTCCAATTCTTTATTTACTACCACAAAAATAGCTGCTACAAATGCTTTTGTACATGTAGGTCCTTTTCCCTTTTTTATGATTTCCCTGGGCTACAGTCCTAGTAGGGGTATTGCTGGATCAAAGAGTATACACAGTTTTATAGCCCTTTGGGCATAGTTCCAGATTGCTATCCACAA
This sequence comes from Pseudocheirus occidentalis, assembly GCA_028646575.1. Classification (NCBI taxonomy): domain Eukaryota; kingdom Metazoa; phylum Chordata; class Mammalia; order Diprotodontia; family Pseudocheiridae; genus Pseudocheirus; species Pseudocheirus occidentalis. The sequence continues at coordinate 103,634,290 of CM053594.1, forward strand.
TGGTTGAATCAGTTCACACCTCTACCAACAATGCATTGGTGTTCCAATTTTCCCACATCTTCTCCAATATCTATTTTCCTTTTCTGTCATATTAGCCAATCTGATAGGTGTGAGGTGGTACCTCAGAGTTGTTTTAACTTGAATTTCTGTAAACAATAGTAATTTTGAGCATCTAATATGATTATAGATAGCTCTAATTTCTTTATTTGAAAACTGCTTGCTCATATCTTTAATCATTTATCAACTGGGGAATGACTTGTATTCTTATAAATCTGACTCAGTTCTCTATGTATTTGAGAAATGAGGCTTTTGTCCAAAACACTTGCTGTAAAAAATTGTTTCCTATCTTTCTGCTTGCCTTCTAAACTTACATGTTGGCTTTGTTTGTGCAAAACTCTTTGAATTTAGTGTAATTAATTTTATGTAAATAATTTTAATTTAATGCAACCAAAATTAATAATTTTGTATTTCATAATGTTCTCTATCTTGTTGGGTCATAAATTCTTCCCTTCTCCATGGATCTGACAGGCAAACTATTCTTTGCTCTCCTAATTTGTTTATGCTATCACCCTTTTTGTCTAAATTATGTAACCATTTTGACTTTATCTTGGCATACAGTATGAGATTTGGGCTATGTCTAGTTTATACCATACTATTTTCTAGTTTTCCCAGCAGTTTTTGTCAAACAGTGAATTCTTATGCCAGAAGATAGAGTCTGGGTTTATTAAACAGTGGATTACTTTATTCATTTACTACTATGTCTTGTGCACCTAATCTATACCACTGATCCACCACTCTGTTTCTTAGCCAGTATCAAATAGGTTTGATGATTGCAGGTTTATAATATAGTTTTAGATCTGATACGGCTAGGCCAGGAAGGAGTATATTCTAAATATGAGGGATTAGCTATGAAAAGGCAGAGTCAGGAGAAGGAATTCTTAAGCTCAGGGGAACACCAACAAGCCAGTTTGACTGGAATGGAAAGAAATGGAATGGGAATAATACTGGATCATAGATTTAGGTTTTAGTGGCCATATAGTCCAATATCTTCATTTTGAAAATGAGGAAACAATGGTCCAGAGATGGTAAATAACTTGTCTCAGGACATACAGATAGCAAGTAGCAGAGGGAAGATTTGACACTAAGTCCTCTAGCTCCAAATTCATTTCTGTTTCTATTGTATGGTGCTTGCAATTCCAGCTAAAAGGTAAGTGAGAGTCATTTTGTGGAGGACTTTAAATACTAGTCTGAGAGTGCATTTTATTATAGAGTCAAAAAGCAATCATGGAAGATTTTTTGAGAGAGACAGAAACAGATAGTATGAAAGAGTTTTATGAAGCACTTACTATTTTCCATGCACTGTGCTAAATGCTGGCAATACAAATAGAAGAAAGCAAGATAGTCCCTGTCCTCAAGGACCTTACTTTCTCACAGAGGAAAAAAATACCTAAAAAGGAGTTGGAAAAGGAAGAAGGATTTTTTTTTCATGTGGTATAGCATGCAAAGAGTTAAGAAGTGATGTAGAGGGGCGGCTAGGTGGCACAGTGAATAGAGCACTGGCCCTGGAGTCAGGAGTACCTGAGTTCAAATCCGGCCTCAGACACTTAACATGAAAAGCTAGCCGTGTGACCTTGGGCAAGTCACTTAACCCCAACCTGCCCTCCAAAAAGCAAAAAAAAAAAAAAAAAAAGTGATGCAGAAGCCTGGATCTGGCAAAATAAGATGAAAGCTCACCAGAGTCCAAGGTAGTCTGAAGGAAGAGTTTAAAGTTCTAGTGGGAAAAAAATAGAAATGATGGCCCTAGTGAAAACAGTATAGAACGGTGTAAAGCCAATCAGCAGTAGATTCCTGAGAGAATGCTACTGTGAACAGCTTTTAAGATTTGGATTACACAGTATTAGTGAACACTCTGTTTATTCCATTACAAATCAATATTCAGTACAATGTTCACAGTATCAACAATTCACAATATTATATACAATATTTAGAACAAGGAAAGTCTCAATATTGTATCTTATTACAGAAAGGAACAAGGAACAAGAGAAGAATCACCTGGTTTCCCTAAGGGAGAAACCAGCTTCACATTTAAAGATTCAATCAATCCAGCTAAAGATTTAATCAATCAATTAACAAAAGGAATGACCTAGTTTCCCTGAGAGGGAGTTGACTCAATCAACAATTCACAATATACTGATCTTCCACT
>CM053594.1:103636992-103718504 GCA_028646575.1 Pseudocheirus occidentalis
TTACTCTCCAGAATGGTTGTATCAGTTCATAGCTCCACCAACAATGCATTAGTGTTCCAATTTTCCCACATCCTCTCCAGCATTTGTTATTTTCCTGTTTTGCCATCTTAGCCAATTTGACTGGTGAGATGTGGTACCTCAAAGTTGTTTTGATTCACATTTCTTGAATCAATAGTTATTTAGAGCATTTTTTTATATGCTTATAGATACCTTTAATTTCTACCTCTGAAAACTGCCTGTTCATATCCTTTGACCATTTATCAATTGGGGAATGACTTGTATTCTTATAGATTTTACTTAATTCCCTATATATTTTAGAAATGAGGCCTTTATCAGAGACACTGGTTATAAATATTCTTCCCCAATTTTCCACTTCCCTCTTAATCTTGGTTACATTGGCTTTGTACAGAAACTTTTTAATTTAATGTAATCAAGATTATCCATTTTGTACTTTATAATGCTCTCCAACTCTTCTTTGGCCATTAAGTCTTCCCTATTCCATAAATTGACAGGTATTCCTTGCTTCCCCAGATTATTTACAGTATCAGCCTTTATACCTACATCGTGAACCCATTTAGACTTGACTTTGGTGTAAGGTGTGAGATGATGGCCTATGCCCAGTTTCTGCCATACTATATTCCAATTTTGATAGCTCTGGTTTTTAGGAAGTTTTTCCTTACATGAAAACTAAATGTTGGTCCTTTGTAATCTAGAGTTATTGTTCCTCATTCTGATGCTGGAAGCCAAGAAGAATAAAAATAATTCCCTCTTCACAATTTGGTAAATGTCTTGACTAGATGTCATTTTGATTTTCCTTCAAACTCTATATTCCAAGATTCTAAAATATTACTTTCTCAAACATTAAGAGAAAAAAAGGTCAAATTATTTTTTCTTTCATTTTGAAATAACACGAATCCATTTTATTCAACATTTATGACCTTGACATTTTTTAGTTTTCAGATTTTAATTTTGAGTTCTAATATTCCTTAAGGTAGAATTATCAAGAAGACAAGTTGAGTGACAGTTAATGTCCCCCTGACCCCTATCTTGTGATTGCCTTTTCCTGTGACATCCTGATCATTTTGTGAACCTCTCTGCAAAACCAGACTCTCCAAACTACCAAGGTCAAGGTTTGTTATATCATGAATATGATAGAGAATATGGTAGAAGAATTTGAGACTATTTTCCTCAATTCTCCTGTATTAGCAGTTATAGAAATATTTGGAGAACTTCTAGAGATGTGCTCATAAATATTTAATTGGATCTCTGGAATACACAATGATAATTTTAAGTTTAATTTGTATCATTAACATTGTCTCCATCATTTTCTTAAGTCTAGCCAATCAATAAAATTATAAATCAAGTCCTGATTTGCAGCATTTTTCATTTGTCAATGTGTAAATGCTCAAACTGAAAAATTAACAATTGACTCAAGAGCCAAGATAAACTGGCTCTATCACAGCCATGGAGCCTCTATAAAGGGTAAGGCACATGAGATCACTAAAAACAGTAACACTTCACATATGGGACCATAATCATAATAATAATACATGTTGCTTTAAGTGCTTCAAAATTTGTAAATCACTCTATATATTATCTCATTTAAGCCCTATAGCACTATAGGTATGAGTAATTACATTTTGCAGATTAAGACAATGAGGAACACAAAAATAAAGTGACTTGCCCAGGGTGACATGAGTGGCAAATGTTGAAGGCAGAATTTGGACCCATCTTCTGACCCTAAGTTTAATATTCTATTCACCACATTATAGTTTCTGAGTGTCTACTATTATTCAAACCAAGTGTAATATGTGTAAAAGATGAGTTGGGTCCCCAACAGAACAAAAGAGTTTTTTTTTTCCTTGAGAGGGACCAGAAGCAGCACTCTGTTTCACCCTGCAACTATGACCAGGGTTCCCTCTCCCCTGTGGTGGCAAGCTCTGTTGTGCTAGTGCTCCTACTCATTCTAAGACTGTGACCCATGGCTGAAATCTATATCCACATATGGGCAAGACACCTACAAAGTCCCATACTCAGTACCAGAAACGGGACCCCTGTAATCTCCTTCTGGCTAGGTGCCTGACCCCCCTTACCATTTGTGAGCTAAAAGATCTGGAAGTCTTTGCTGTGACTATTGATTCAGTTGCCTCCAAGACTGGCTGCTGGTTTGCTGGGACATAGCCTATACTCTAGAATATAGATTGTCTTGGGCTGGAAAATTGTTTCACTCTGCCCTTTAATGGGTTCTGTCACTCCAGAATTCATTTTGAGGCATTATTTAAAGTTGTTTAGGGCAATTTGGAAGAGTTCTGGCAAATCCCTGCCTTTTCTCTGCCATCTTGAATTCTACCACTGGGACATTATATTTCAAAGAGTTAAAACCAAGTAGAACTGCTGGTAGAAAATGGAGAATTAAGAGTGCTCAGATTTCTGAATCATGTGTATTTTTCTTATTGGAGAAGCAGACATGAAGCAAGCACCTTCAAAAGATAATGGGCTCTTTTTGCAATATACTCTTGTTGGAAGGGTAGACATATCCATTGTTATATTTTCAAAAGAAAGAATTAAAAAAAAACAACCAAGCCCTCAGATCTCATATAACTACTGTGTAATTAGGTTAAGGGACTTTTCCAGGCAATGAGGTAAAATGTGAACCCAAATCCTCTGACTCCAGAGTTGTACACATAACTGAATAACAATGCCTTCTACAATATGCCACTTGATAACTAAAGCAATTAAATAAATTCACCAACAGGATTTAAAGTGGTATATGGATTCTATTAGCCCATTAGGTAACCAAGTTTTAACCCTTACACTGAATCATATATTAAAAAAATTCTAAAGGCACTTCTGGGGACCTCTAACAAGCAAGCAACCACTACTTCCCTTTCTTTTTCCAGTTTTAGAACGATTTGTCAAGAAAACATTCCTAATGTCAAGGTCAAATTTCTGCCCCTACACACACACACACACACACACACACACACACACACACACACACATTCTTATTATTCTTCTTCCTAGAGCTTCTAGTTCTCCCAGTTTAGCTAGCCCCTATTTCATATGACATCCCTTTATTTACCTATATAAAGCCATGATATCCCTCCCTCAAAAAAAATTTTCACAAGATGAAAAAGTAAAAAAGTAAATTAAATCAATTACTTAGGGTCACAGTCTGTGTGTCTTCATACATATAAATAAAGCTATGGGGGCAGCTAGGTGACGCAGTGAATAGAGAACTGGCCCTGGCGTCAGGAGGACCTGAGTTCAAATCCGGCCTCAGACCCTTAACACAAAAACTAGCCATGTGACCTTGGGCAAGTCACTTAACCCCAACTGCCCTCCAAAAAGCAAAAAAAAAATTAAATAAATAAAGCTATAAATCCTAGTTGACTGGAGTGTAGAGTAGGTAGTAGAGATTAGTATAAAATAAAAATTTTAAAGACCTGATCTGGAAGAAGTAAAGAGGAACAACAACAACAAGAAGAACAACAAGATAAAGATTGGTTTGAAAAAATAATGCTGGAAGGGTAATGGCAGAGATAGTCCTAGTGGAAGACATTTTATGCATAAAGTAGGAGTAAGAACAATTCCCTCACAGGTTGATAAGTTCCTTAGAAGAAAATACACTTAAGTATACCATCTTCTGTGATATTCTAGAAGGTGTGAATGTACATTGGAAACACTCAGATATTTTTTTCCTTCTCTCTTATCTGTCAACTCTAGTATTTTCTACTGGAGCAATGTAGAGAACTGATTTTAAATCCTCCTTCTAGCTGTGTGACTATAGGAAAGGGTCAACCCTTCTGCACCTCCATTATCTCATATATAAATAATATGAGGGCATAATATTTCTCTCACAGGGCTGTTATATCACATGAGACAACATATGTAAAGTACTTTCTAAACCCTAAATGGCAACATAAATGTCAGCTATAATTATTATTATTAGGCTAAAAAAAATCATTACCTTACTTTGCTTAAAGAAGATTAGTTACTTATGTGGCAACATATGCAAAGGGCAGCTAGGTAGTACAGAAGATAGAATGCTGGGTCTGAAGACAGGAAGACTTATCTTCCTAAGTTCAAATCTGGCCTCAGACACTTACTAGGTATGTGACCCTGGGAAAGTCACCCAACCCTGTCTGCCTCAATTTCCTCATCTGTAAAATGAGCTGGAGAAGAAAATGGCAAACACTCCAGTACCTTTGCCAAGAAAATCCAAAAGAGGGTCATGAAGAGTCAAATACAACTGAGAAAATGACTTAACAACAACATATACAAAGGCCCTGGATGTCTTTAATGCCTATTTCATTTTTAACCTGATTTCACTTGCATAAAATTTTTGAGGTTCACTAATAATAAGTCATCCCAACCCTGCACTCTCCCATCAATCCTGAGCATCAACCACCCTGATATAAAGGTGTTGGTACAAAATATTTACATTTCCAAACAAAGTCAGGCAAAGCATTTGCCCATATATTTTAATCAATCAACAAATCAGCACTTAAAGGCATGCTATGTGCCAGACACTCTACTAAGCATTGGAGATATAAAAAGTAAGAAATATAGCTCCTGACCTTGAGAAATTCACATTCTAAGAGGAAGATAATATGCAAACAATTATGTACAAGCATGACATATACAGTGTAAATGGAAGCAGGTGCAGAGGAGGGAATTAGTGCTGGGGAAGGGAATAGGAAGTCCACTTGTAGAAAGTAGAATTTTAATTGAGTGAAGCCAGGGAAATAAATAGGCAGAGATGAAGAGGGTAAACATTGAAAAAGGCACAAAGTTAGAAGATGAAGTGACATGTGCAAAGAACAGCAGGGAGGGCAGTGACATTGAATCATAGATTACATGGAGAGGACTAAAGAGTGAGAAAAATAGAAAATGAGGAAGAAGCCAGGTTAGGAAGGTCTTTAAAATCAAATTCAAGATTTCACATCTGATCCTAGAGGTGCTAGGAAACCACTGGATTTTATTGAGTAAAGGGGTTCCATGATCATTCTTGTGCTTTAGTAAAATCATTTGGGCATCTTAGTAAATGATGAACTGGAATAATGGGAGACAAGGTAGGAAGATCACTCAGATGGATATTGTTATAGTCTAGGCATGAGGTAATGAGGGTATGCACCTGGGGGCAGTTGCACGAGTACAGATAAAGGGCAAACATGAGAGATGATGTGAAGATAGAAATATCAAGACATAGTAACATGCTGGAAATACAGAATGAATGTGAAAGAAAAATCAAGGATAAGAGCAAGGTTATGAGCCTGAATGATTGGGCATATGATGATGATGCTCTCTAGAGTAAGGGGGAAGTTGGGAGGAAGTGAGAGTTATTGGGGGAAGGAAGAGAGATAATGAGTTCTGTTTGAGACATTTTTAATTTAGATGTCTGTGGGACACCCAGCTTGAGATATGAGACTAGAGCTCAAGAGAGAGTTCAGGGCTAGATATGTAGGTTTGGAAATCATCTGTATAGAAATAATAATTGGACCACGGAAGAAAAGAAAAGAGTACCTAGGACAGAGTCTTGAGAGAGACCCTGATTGGTACATATGATGTGGCTAAAGACCCAGGAAAGGAGACTGAGAAGGAATAGACGGTCTAGACAAGAGGAAAAACAACAGAGAGTATTATAAAAAACAAACAAACAAAAAACAGAACAAAGAGGAGAGAATATCTAGGAGAAGAGGGTGATCAATAATGTCAAAGGGTGATGAGAGGTCTAGAAGAATAAGGACTGAGAAAAGACTATTAGATTTCTCATTTAAGAGAACACTGGTAACCTTAGACAGAGTATTTTCATTGGAATAATGAAATAGAAGTCAGATTGCAGTAGGTTTAGAAAAGAGTGAGAGAAAAGAAAGTGGAGCCCTCCAGTGTAGATGGCTTTCCCAAGAAGCTTTGCAAGAAAGAAAGCAGAGATATGGAACAATTTCTTCCAAGGATGAATAGATCATTTGAAAAATGTTGTTGCTGTTTTTTGTTTTTGTTTTGTTTTCAGTGTGGGGAAAACACGGATGTGTTTGCAGGCCATAGAGGAGGAGACAGTAGACAGGGAGAGATTGAAGATTAGAGAGAGGGTAGGAATAATAGAAGGGGAATCTGTTGGAGAAGACAGGACACTTGCCAACTTCCTATGCAAGTCGGGTGAGCTGCTTCATGGTGTAATCAAGCTTTCCCATTATACACTGTGGAAAGAGGAGAAGCTCTCTGAACTTATGAATCAGTAGACAAACCTTCTTTGCTAGCAAAACTAAAATGAATGAAAGTGAGTTCTAAGCATTGCAAAAGCCCAAACTAATACAGGCAAGAGTAATGATAACTGATGTTTACAAGGGCCTTAAATTTTGCAAAACTCTTTCCATATATGAACTTACCTTATCCTAAAAATAATCCTATAAAGTTGGTTACAGGCATTATCCCCATTTTACAGATAAGGAAACTGAATCTAAGCAAGGTTAAATGACTCAGTGGAACATCATAAGTGCTGTGTCAGAGGTGAGATTTGAACCCAACTCTTCCTCTCACTAAATTGTGGATCTGCTCCATTAAGCTGCCACTTAATAACAACAAAAAGGAGATAATTTCAGTAACAGGTTCTAGAATGGCGTATGGAATCCATGAGCCTGTTAGGTGAAGAGGCTTTAATCCTCACAATACCCCACATTAAACTTCCTTTGAAAAGGCACTCCTGGAAGGGAAATAACACATTCTGAAGGGAGAAAACGAGGTAGACAGGGAACTCTCTTCCCCCCTCCCCACCCCCATTCCTACCCTATCTCCATCATTTTCCTTACTATGCCCTTTCTGATTTTACAGCCTGATATGTTCTGAACCTTTTAGGCAAGTGGAGGTTTCTCATTTCAGCCTAACTGCTGTTAATTTGTTCCAAATGTGAACATTGCAAATAAGGTCTGGTAACTATCTTTGTATTGAGCTGATAATAGGAACAGAGCTGATCGCCATCTGGTTTGGTTCAGAGTACAACTTGCTGCCTAATACTACAGAATTGAAGTTGGAAGCCCCCTGCGTTTCACAAATGCCAGGAAAAAAAAGAATTTAAACAAACAGTGTTTGCCTATAGTCATGTGTCATTATTTATTGCTCTATAGGTTTGCTAAATATGGAATATCACATTACTAATTTTGGCAAATTCCAGGCCACATAAACAGGCCCAAACCTCTTAACATAAATTATGCCAGAGTTGCCTAATGATAATTTTAAAAAGTCATGGTACTGGCTTTCCAGAATTATGATGGGGGAAAAACATTTTAGAAATAAGAAACGAAATCTGAAATTGGTTTCTTGTTTCAACCTTCCCTTACCAGCATGACTGCTGCAGCTGTATTAAAATATACTGTATTATAGCACATTATGAATAAATTGGAAAATCTGATTAATCTGGAAGTACTGGTGATTTTAAAAAATGGATTCTTGACTCTCAATGAAGCATTTTGACAGGATAGAAGAACTACTTGCATGTTGGTGACAATCCAGCCTTATATGAGGCAACTTTACCTTTGTTAAGTAATATTCTTTGACTACCTAAGTAGACACATGGTTAGAAATGTGGCTACTTCTGAGACAGTCACAACAGCCTTAGGGGTTCAGAGATTTAAAGGGAGCCAAGAGATCTATCTGGAGGTCACAACAGCAGGGTTTAGGGCTACTAGTATTTCTAAGTTATTTTTTTTCTTTTTGATTCAACAAAGAAAATTTACAAAGGTTCAATAGATATGTCTAGGGTCCAGTTAAATTGCTACGGTTAAGGGGCAATGCCATTTAGAGAAATCCATGCAGGAGATACCTATATACTGAAGATCACTTATTCATTTAATTCTTGTCTTTAAAAACAATTTTTGCAAAACCCAGCAAGGCAAACTAAGAAAGAAAGCCTTTGGTAGCTGCTTCCTTTTTCTTTCTATAGGGGTTAAATATTGCCAAAATATGTCCCTGTAATGGAAGGTGTATAGAGACTTTCTTGCTTTTTACAACTAAAAGAGGGTAGGAACCATTTCTGAAATATTTTCTGGAGGACCTAAAATTATTGGGACATCTATGATACTACTCTTCAAAAGCTAGTTGGATGTTTCCTGAAGTCAGGAAAACTATATTTTGGCTCTATTACAGATATTAAGATGTCTAACTTTGAATAAATCACTTCCCCATTTTCTGCCTCAGTTTCCTCATCTGCTGAACAGAAATAATTTTTTGTCCTACTCACATCATACCATTTTTTTTTGTACAAAGTGATATACAAACCTGAAAGTGAAACTATTAATGTGAATTATTATTGCTCTCATACCATTACAGAGGAAGGTTTAGGCTTCCTTCTTCTAAATATTTAAAGTCTATTTCCCTGAAATGATTTAGGTGTTTAATACATGTTTATTGAAATTTTAGGGCTGGGACAGATCCCAAGCAATGACTTATTCCTTCTCCCCACAAATCATTTGCAGGCAAGAATATATGCATATCAAACTAAGAAAATGAAGATATATCCCATTTTTAAAAACTTCCTCCCCAAAAGTTGTAAGGAATATGTACATGGACTCTTGAGTCAAATGAAGGCTGTGGGTTTGAATCCCAGCTCTGCCTCTACATTTGTCCAGGGTAAAAAACAAAAACTGTACTATACTTGGTATTCAGAGGAAAATCAAGCCAAGTCAACAAGCATTTCTGTGTAAATCACTTCTTCACCCTGGATTTTGATGTCCTTAGCTATAAAATAAGAGGCATTGAACTAGATAGCCCCCAAGGTGCCTTCTAATTCTATGATCCTATTCTCCCTCTCTGAAATTCCATCTAATCTCAAGATTCTATGGTTCATTGATACTTAAAGCCTTCCCGTCACAATTTCCTCTGGCCTATGACTTTCCTAAAGCACCTATTCTCATTTCTCAGAGAGAAAAAAGGATCACCGAATTCCCAAGCATGATCAGCTGTGTTCTTAAGCTATATTTCACACAAATATAAGAAATATCTTTGATTTGAGTTGTTTTATTTTTCCTCCTTTCTGTCCTTAAAATTCCACTGTGCTTGCTTTTTTTCAGGACTGTATTATTAAACATTATTGTCATTATTATTTGCAATCTTGCTCCCAGATCCAGGACTATAACTCCCTTTCTTGCCCATTATAGTTTTAGAGAGCAATTTCCCACACCAACAGGAGCAGTTCTTTTAATACTCTTGTGAAGAAGCTTGCAAATAACCCAGAATGGAAGCACTGGACATGTGAGAATAAGGCAGCAAGTCCAAAGAAAAACTTAACCTATGCTCCCCTTCCTTTCTAAGCCCAGTCTCATCTGTTCTCAAATGGTATAAAGGCTGGTCCTGGAAAGTGCTTATTTATATCCAATCAATTCCAAGTCCTGTTTTTTTCTACTTCTATAATATCTCTGTATATATCCTCTTCTCTTCTCTGATGCTATTACTGACCTGGTACAGGTCCTCATTGCCTCATGGCCAGACTATTCCAAAAGTATAGACTGGTTGGTTTCCCTGATGCAAGTCTATCTTCACTCCAGTCTACCTTCCACTCAGCTGTTAAGTTGATTCTTCCTAAAGGACAAACCTCTCAGATTAAATATAAAATTCTCTGTTTGGCTTTTAAAGCCCTTCATAACTTGTTGCCTTCTTCCCTTTTTTTTTTTTTTTTTTTACATCTTGCCATTTCTTTACCCTCATTTCCCCCCACCAACCTTGCCTCCTACCTTGCCCCATGGCTTAAATTTTCTTTTCACTTTCCTAGTTTCCTTCAAATTTCAACTAAAGTCCCATTTTCTATAAGAAGCTCTTCCAAATTCTCTTTAAACTTAGTGTCTTTTTACTGAGATAATCCCTAATTTATACTCTCCATATCGTTTATACACGATTATTTACATGTTGTTCCTTCAATTATATCACGAGTTCCTTGAAAGCAAGAATTGTGTTTTGCCCATCTTTGCATCCCTTGCACTTAGCACAGTACCTACCACATAGTAGATGACTGATAAATGCTTGTTGACTGAATATCTTGGGAATACAAGGTGTAGTCCATTTTTCTTTCTTTTTCTTTCTTTCTTTCTTTTTTCTTTCTTTCTCTCTTTTCCTTCCTTCCTTCCTTTCTTTTTCTTCCTTCCTTCCTTTTTTCTTCTTTCTCTTTTTTCCTTTCTTTCTCTTTTTCCTTCCTTCCTTCCTTCCTTTCTTTCTTTTTCTTCCTTCCTTCCTTCCTTTTCTTTCTCTTTCTTTCTTTCTTTCTTTCTTTCTTTCTTTCTTTCTTTCTTTCTTTCTTTCTTTCTCTTTTTCCTTCCTTCCTTCCTTTCTTTCTTTCTTGCCATCATTAAGTGTGGTGTAATGTAAAGATTGCTAGACTCTGGACCAGAAGATCTGGATTCTTCCAATTTCTATCTTTAGACAGAAAAATGACTTTGGACAAGTCATTAATTTCTATGGATGTCAATTTCCTTATCTCTAAAATGATAGCTGAACATGAGAATCTCTAGTGCATTTTCTAGCTCTAAAATTCTGTGGTTCAATAGGAAAATCTGATTTTTGGTTGGGAAAGAAATGTTGTGAATAATTGAGCATTCTGGTTATAGAGAAATTTAAAATATGTAATACATCTATTATTAGAAGAAATTGTGGCTCAGCACTCTATGCTGTAGGATTACAAAGACTGGATTTGATCCCAAATACTGCTCTGAAATATCACTCTCTCTCAATCTGTTCCCTGCTAAGTCTTGATCTGTGCTGTTTCTGTACATAAGTACTAATATGTATCTCTGTTGCTTGCCACTAAATATCATAATATGTTAATCCCTTTGGCTTTTCAGTTCTCTGCTCCACTAATCTCATACTCACTGCTAAGAAGGGCTTGCTCCCTGCAATAAGTTCCAGGCTTTATTTCTTTGTAGCCACCAAAAAACCATTTTTATTTCAGTCTTCCAGGGTGTGGTGACTAAGAAGCCTTTTCACAATCACTCTTCAGTCATAGACAGAGGCTATCATTTACCATACCCAGATAAGAAAAATGGTAAAAAGTCCTCAGTTTAAGTATATCTTTCCTTTTAAGGACCTTAACAGTGCTTAAGATTGAGATCACAGTAATTTGTATAAGACAGTGATCTGATAGGGTTAGAAATTCCCTAGATCCTTGCTGGCTTGGAAGAAAAAATTAATTTAATTCAGAATAACAAGGAAACAACAGAAGCAATGTTATTATTCTATAGCCACATGGCCCATTCCTGCATTTATTATGCAAATGGAAAACAACACTTAGCTGTATTTTGGCCAGTGAAAAATCTTGCTGTCTTCCCATATAAATTTTCAAAGAATTAGAATAAAAGATATTTAATGACAACTCTTATATGTTATTTCTCCATCTTATGTTTTTGCTTATGCTTGCCCATATCTATCTCATCTCTCAATCCAAATTCTACTTTTCTTTCTAGGCCTAGTTAAAGTCCTATATATGCCATAAAGCCTTCCTTGAATACTCCAGTCCACAATGATCTCCCTACTCTAAATTCTTTTTGTCCCTTCTGTGTAGCACAAAAGGCAGTTTGGTACCTGATTATTCTACATTTTTAAAAATGTGTCTTTGAGAAAAGAAAAGGCAGCTAGATGACACAGCGGATAGAATACGAGGTCAAGAGTCAGGAAGACATCTCCCTGAGTTCAAAGCTGGCTTCAGAAAGTTACTAGTAGTTACCCTGGGCAAGTCACTTAACCCAGTTTGTCTCAATTTCCTATACATTAAATAAGGCAGAGAAGGAAAAGCAAACCACTCTAGTATCTTTCCAAGAAATCCTAAATGGGATCCCAAAGAGTCAGACATGACTGAAACAACTGAACAACAAAAAAGCAAAGAAGGAAGGAAACACATTTATTAAGCATCTACTAAATATGCGAGGTATACACTACGTGCTTTGTAAATCTGATTCTCTCAATGAACCTAGGAAATAAGTGTTCCTATTATCACTGTTAAGGGTTTTAATATCACTCATTGGCAGCAAACAGAGAGAAGCTAGGTGAGTTGCTCAGAGTCACACAGCTAGTAAGTATCTGAGGCCAAATTTGAACACATGCATTCCTGATTACAGGCCTAGATCTCTACTCACTAAGCCATCTAGCTGTGGCCCTGTCTTTAAGTAAGTCACACATCCCTAAAACTGGATTGAAATCTTGAATGCAAGAACTATGTCATATATCTCATATTCTCCCATAGTATTTTATGTGGTGCTGGCTATAGAGATGGAGAATTTAGGAGCCACTTTTTCCAGTGCTTGATTGCATTATGAGCATCAGTTATCATTTTTCAGCTCTGTAGCTCTAAAACATGAAATTGTTAAACTGGCTATGACATACTCTGGAGGACTTTTTTAAGGGGTAGGTTGTTTAGTTTTTAAATAAATCCCTGACAGTTTGTTGACTGGTAACTTGTCTCATTTTAATTTAAGTTAGAAGAGAGGGTAAGAAGGAATCTGTTCTTTTGAGCATGATACAGTCAAAAAATTATTGAGTTTAGAGTCAGAGGAATGAGCTTCAAATCCTTATTCTATCCCTTACTGTCTCTGTAACACTGGGAAGTCACCTACCCTCTCTGTAGCTGATTCTGATCTATAAAATGAAGAATTCAGTCATCTGACCTCTAAGGTCCATTTCAGTACTTACTCTGGGATTCTCTCTAATAGGAGCTAACATTTATACAGTAGCACCATGTTGGAGTAAATAACGTCCTGGACTTGGAGTCAGAAGGGTTCAGAATTAAATCCCACCTTTGCCCTAGCTTGTGCATAGGAAAAATTGCCCTATTTCTCTGAAGCTTCTATTGTCTCATTTATAAAGTGAATAACTTCACAGGGTCACTGTGAGGCTTATAGGAGAGGAGATAAAGAGTATTTCCTTAAATAAAGGCCTGTGCAAACTTTTAAGAGCCATATGAATGTTAGTTATTATTCTACTGCCTTGATTGTGTATAACAAATTTTGTGTGCGTTTATCTCAAAAACTTATATAGATAATGACCATTTTTATAGAGTATAGAAAGAAGTAGGAAAAGGCAGGAAGGAAGTGATAATTAATTTGGACTTCAGGATTATTTTTCCATAGGAACATTATTATATTTGGTAGTAAAGTTGCCAAGCCAGGCTACAGATTTAATTAATGGCTGAAATACCATATATTTATCACACAAATACACATACACACACACACATACACACGCACACACACGAAAAGTTTTTTAAAATAGTATGGAGGTCAGGAGAAGTGAAATGATTTTCAATTGAATTCAAGAAACAATAAACACCTACCATGTGCCATGCACTGTGCTAGACAGTGATACAAAGACAAAAACAGAATAAACCAAAATGATCACTGCCTTCAAGGGATGTAAAAAGATTCCAGGGTATTAAGGCACTGGAACTATGAGGAGACAAAGTAGATTTTGCAGAGAATCTTCTGGGGGTGTTTCAAAGATGCTTCTTCAGGTAACTGGAAGAAGAAAGATCAGAAAGTGACAGGACGGGAAATCTGTCAAGTAGAAAATGACAGGGATATGGAATTGGTGATTTAAAAAAAAAAGAAAAGGGAGGAAGGAAAATAGAGGTTTAAGTGGGGAGGGAAGGGGAGAACTTGCAGTAATATTCTCATGAGATGAAAACAGACTGAGGCCCCCATTCAGGGCCTGGGAATCTTAGTACCAAACATAACAATGTTCCTATGGGAAAATAATCCAAATTCATTATCACTTCCTTCTCCAGTTTCCATAGTACCTAAGCAGAAGACTTTCTCTACTTCCTCATGTGTCTTCAGAGTATACAGTAGTTAGACAATTCTTAGAAAGCTCAATAAAGGCAGATCCTGGTAAACCTCTTCATACATAGGCTCAGTTCTAGAAGGAAGGGATTGAATGAGCCAAAACACTGAAAACACTCCCAGATGAAGGCAATTTAGGTGGACCTCAATTTAAAATGTTACTGACCTTGGCAAAGGCTTTCCCCCTAGTGAAGTGGAAAGCAGGTACCTTTGAGATAATTGGCTTAACACATTAGGAAAGTCTTTTCAGTTCTGAAAGTAACATGATGGAACAGACAAAGCCAATTGGTAACTTCTGAGAGTGAAGACAGCAGGCAGATCTGGGAAGAGGTTTCTTACCTTGTGTTAACAGGTTCAGAGAACCAGAAAGCACTGTTTACAAGTCAGGACAGCTATCTATTTTGTTTTTGTTTTTGACCCAGATGCATGATTGTTTTGGTGTAGTGAATTCTAGGTGAGAAAATACATTCTACCAATGTAGAGAAATACTGGACTCTGCAATTTATAGCCTTTGAATCACATGGGAAGCTGAGAAATTAAATGACTTGCCCTGGGTCACATAACCATTATGAGACAGAGACAACCTTTAAACCTGTCTTCCTGAATCTGAATCTGGTTCTTTATTCACTATATACAAGTTCCTCTTATTTTCTCTTTGTAAGCAGAGAAATTAGACCTGTGATTTTATTGGTATAGGGAATTCTAGGTGAGAAAACTTCTCCCATTCTGTTAGAGATTATGTTTTTCTGATCCCAAAGTCAGATCTCTACCCAATCTATTTACATATACAGAGATTATGATATTTCTTCAGTTTGATGAAGGCCATAACAAAAAATATGTGCCCCTTATAAGGATCACAAATAATCTTTTTTCCTTATCCCAAATCTTTATTATAATGAAAAAGAAATGCCTGAAGACATTTGAATATATTTGAAGTACTCCTTGACATATTCCGAAAATGTATACTATGGGATTTCAGTTCTGAAATCAAAGATGCCATGAAAATGAGTGCTGCTTTGACTTGGCAGGCAGATGACCCAACAGCTGGTGCCATGTGAAAGAATGACTGCAGCAGTGGGTCTTCCCAGGAATTGGAACAGTGGGAAGAGAACAATCCTTTTAAACCAGGCAGAGCCAAGAAGGAAAAGATTTCTAATTTGGCTTGGATCTGATATGAGAAAATTATCCAACATTTCTGAAGGGCTGGCATTGTTGAAAAGACACGTGGCTCCACCAAGAGTGTCCATCTTCCTGCTGATTCAGCACAACTCAGGTTAAGGGAACTGATTTGGAGAATGTCATTCCTATTCCTCTGACTCTGCACTGAAGCTTCAAGCTCAGAGTTCCTATATTCATTCAGTGAATAGGAACAGAAGTAAAGTGCAATCAAAGTGTGGTTATCGACAAAATTGACAGGAGGAGTGACTCGGGTAATTTTAACCAATAAAAAGTTAAGAATTACTTCTGTTTGGCTTCTGAATTAGTTCATGTAATGAAAAATTTGGGGAAAGAAGGGGTCTTACAGTCCCATCTAGGTCAACCACCTCATTTTACAGAAGAGCAAAGTGAGGCCCAAGTGGTGAAATGGCTCAAGCCCCAGAGATGAAGTGGCTTGCCCAAAGTTATACAGGTAGTAAATGAGAAGCAAGATTCCATAGTTACATGTTGTATTTACCATATTAATTATGTCTAGTTTAGTTAATGTAAGGATTCATTTCTATTTCATGAGTCTACAATAAGGGACAGGGAGGGAGAGTAAGAGGGAGAAAATTCAGTGCTACAAAGATATTTGCTGGGAAACAAAAAGTTGATACATCATTCTTAAAGAAATGCAGTGTAACATAGTAGATTAAGAGCCAGCCTCAGAATCGTGGAAACCTGAGTTCAAATACCATCTCTCACATCTAATGGCTGAGTGATTCTAGGAAAGTCACAACTTCTCAGTTCCCCCAAACAACTCTCTGGGAGATAATTTGCCTAGCCAGGTAGTGATCTACATTGGTAGAGGGAGTTTCCTCAATTGTAATTCTCTCTACTCCAGACCAAATAAATAAAGGGTGATTATGCTGATGATGATCCACAAAATGAATAAAAGTAAAAGCATGTTGATCTGGGGAGGAATCCATCACCACTCTTGCAAGCAGTCAGTAGCATGATTTGTCTTTAGTCCTTTCTCATAATGGTTTGTCATTGAATTGAACAGAGAGCTAAAGTCTTTCAAAGTTTGTGTTTATGATGTTGTTGACATTATAAATTTCTCTAATTCTGCTTACTCCACTCTTTATCACTTTTTAGAAGTCTTTCCAGGTTCCTTTGAAATTACCCATTTTATTATTTCCTATTGGCCTCTTGGTTGTTAAAGCTCTTAATGCCAGACTATAAAATACTCTAATGCTTTTGGACCTTCCCTCCCTGGGCAAAAGATTTCTGAAGGGAGATTCTAAAGTAATGTGGACCCAGAGAGAAGTGGAGAAGTTAGGAAGTAGTCCTAGCAGCCTAAATGTCTGAGGATTTTTTAATGCATAATTAAATTCTGTCCTGACATATCTAGTAGCACTGGGAAGGAAAAGAGAAGACAGGATATTTATCTATATGTGTGAAATTACTTTAGCTACTGAACGACAATACCATTCCAAATCATTCCATTTGTAACTTTTAAAGTCCTAATTTTAACCTAATATGGAAAAAAAAGAAAAATCTTAAACTTTTCTTCCGTAAAAGAAGAAAGGAAGACTCTTTAGCCTGTAACTCCCTTTTATGCAATCTATGGTCAAGTCAAATTGATCTTCATGTTTTGTTCCTCGTGGGGGACAATCCATTTCCCACCTCTCTGCCTTTGTACCGGCTGTATCCCAAGCCTAGAACTTACTACATTTTTGCTTCTATTTCTAAGAATCATTACTGTCCTTCAAGATTCAACCTAAGGGCCACTTTCTACATGAAGCCCCCTTCCCAGACCCTTCAGTTGCAAATGCCCTATCCCATCCTATTCTCCTATCCTTTTAATATGCATTCTGTTTACACCTGTGCATATGCATGGGACAGCTAGGTAACTCAGCCCATAGACTGATGGGTCTGGGGTCAGGAAGACCTGCATTTAAATCCAGCTCCAGAGACTTCCTAGTTGTGTGGCCTTACCAAGCCACTTAACTTCCATTTGTCTCTGTTTCCTCAATTATAAAATGGGGAGAATAATAGGATTTACCCCACCCTAGGTTGTTGTGAGGATTAAGTGAAAGAATATTTGTAAAGTACTTAGCATAGTGCCTGGCATGCAGTAGGTTCTATATAATGCCAGCTATTATTATCATTATTTTAGTTAGTATTTGTACAGTGGTTTAAAGGTTACAGAGTACTTTATAAAGATTGTCTCATTTTTTTCTCACAACAACCCTGGAAGTTAGGTGCTATTATCTCCAGATATGGAAACTGAAGCAGACAGATGTTATGACTTGCCCAGGGTCATACAGGTAGCAAGTGTCTGAGACCAGATATGAACTCAGGGTTTCCCCACTTCCTACACTATCTACTGCATCATCTACCTGAGATTCTTGTCCATGTTCTCTTGTAGACATGGGATTCTTGAAACACGATGGGAACTTTTCTCATATTCTCTTTACACTGTGAAGATAATGCTTCACATTGGCTGTCTAGCTTCTCTATGTGACCAGTTTATCTACCGCTACTCTACTGTGGCCTCCCTCTTTCTTTATGCAGTTGATATGGTTATGATCATTCTAACACAGATGATCATTTCACTAGAATAATGTATTAAATGTTGCCTTGGTGAAAGGTGATGAAATATAAATTCTACAGAAACATCTGTACTATACTTTAGAGTCCATGATTCTTTCCACATTTCAACTATCTTCTAAAAAACTTGTCCATCACAGAGGAGTGCCCTGCAACCCATTCTTAGTCTTCTGGAAGTCTACTTGGATAATAGTGGGACGATTTACACATTATGTATATTTTGCTGAATGAGGAATCAAAGTGACAAAAAATGTATATCAAAATTAAAAAGTTGGAGAGTCATTATTTCAAATTGAAGAGGATATACTATTTTTTGTAATTAAAAATAATTTCCTAATATTTTCCAATTTAATTTCAATTTTAAATACAGCATTCAATTATACCTTCGAAAGACAGAGATGTTGCATGCTGAGCTGTTTTCTCCCTAATTATATTCATGTAATGATAATTAGATATTTGTTCTTCCCAAAAAGTCTAAACCGATAGAAACACTCTTATCCCAATGGATTCAAATGACTTCTTCATATAACAGGAAACTAAAAATACAAAACAATCCTCCTCAAATTCCTCTCTGCCTTTTCAATTAGCGGTATTATTTCTGATTTATCCTGCATATAGCTGTTTGTACATAGTTCTTTTCGTGTTGTTTTTCCTATTAGTGAGCTCTTTGAAAGCAGGGACTGTCTTTATATCCTGGGCACTTAGCACAGTACCCAGTAGTAGGTGTTAAATAAATGTATATTGACTACAATATTAATTTGACACATAATTTCTCCTTGGAAATTGCTCTTCTGCTTTGAGAAATCCTCTGGCAATACTGTACCAATATACTTTTAAAAATCCACCAAACAACTTAAAATAAAAAGTTAAAATAATTTTGGGAGAATTTAAGTAGGATAGCATAAGATCATAGCTTTATAGATGGAAGGAACCTTCAAAATCACCTAGTCCACTGCTCTCCTTTCACAAATAAGAAGGCTAAGACCCAAAGAAGTGAACTGATTTGCCCATGGTCAAACATCCAGCAAGTAAGGCTGGGGAGTGGGGGGGGGAGGGGGAAACAGGATTTTAATTCCAGTTTCATCTTTCTTTCCCCTGCTTTACATTGGCTCAAGTAGAAAGCAATAAGTATCTATCAAACACTTATTATGTGTCAACCACATGGAGGATGCAAAAGAGGAATAAAGTATATGGTCTCAGACTTCATGGAACTTATAATCTCATTATGAATTATATTAATAATAGCTTACATTTATACAGAGCTTTAAAACTAACACAAATAGAAAACCAGGCAAGACCATAAATAATTAAAAGCTAACTAGTGTGGTTCAGCTAAAACTGCTTTAATAAGGATTCAAGGAAGGGAAAGATCAATATGGCTTGGAGTCTTCATAGAGGAGGTAGCACTTGATCTGTGCTTGAAGAATACAGAGGATTTTTATTGGCCAAAAAGAGGGGGAAGAGTTATTCTGGGCACTTTAAAATTAAGGAAAGTAGAAAGTGAATGCCTCAAGTGATCCACTGTATACAGGCCAGCTCCAGTCATACTTCATTTTACTCCCCAGACATTTTTTCTTTGTCAACCCAGCTGTCACTCTCCCCAATCCCACCCAGACTTCCTGTTTTCCAGCTCTGGAACCACAATCAAATTGATACTGTCATTGCTACTGGAAAGGGCTTGCCGATTTTGTCCCCTTGGGTTCTACTCAGTATCATTGTTTTTTTCTAAACTAAAACAACCATTCCTACATATCAATTCCCCTTTAAGTTTTGGCTCCCCCATTAAAATATAAGTTTCTTGAGAGTACTGACTATACCACTTTTATATTTGTATCTCCAGTGTTTATGACACTGCTTTGCGAATATTAAATAATTATTAAAAAGCTTTTTTCATTTATTTGGGAAGGGTGAAGATTTTTCTAATCCTGTAAGGTAAAGTCACTGGAAAAGTTTAAGGAGGGGGGTGATATCCAAGGATGCTGGGTAGGAGACACAGAGAAAATGCCTCTACTGGTATACCTTATTTTATTGTGCTTCTCTTCATCGTACTTCACAGACACTGTGTTTGTGTTTTGTTGTGTGTTCACAAAAATTGAAGGTTTGTGGCAACCCTGTATTGAGCAAATCTTATCAGCACAATTTTTCCAACATGTTCTTACACCATGTCTCCGTGTCACATGTGCTAACTCTCATAAAATTTCAAACTTTTTCATTATTATTACATCTGTCATGGTGATCTATGATGAGTGATCTTTGATGTTAGTATTCTAATTATTGTGAGGTGCCATGAACCAAATTCATCTAACACAACAAACTTAACTGATAAATATTGTATGTGTTCTGATTGCTCCACTGACCAGTCATTCCCATCCCTCCCTTTCCTTGGGCCTTCCTATTCCCTGAGATACAACAAAATTGATATTAGGCCAAAAAAGTCAATTGATACAACAAACTTCATTGTTGTCTTATTTTAAGAAATCACCACAACTACCTCAGTCTTCAGCAACCACTACCCTAATCAGTCAGCAGCCATCAACATGGAAGCAAGCCTTTCCACCAGCAAAAATATTACAACTTGCTAAAGACTCAGAAGATGGTTAGCATTTTTCAGCACTGAAGTATTTTAAAATTAAGGTGTTATATATGTTGTTTTTTTTAAAAAAACAAAATACTATTATACATTTAATAGTGTATAATATGAAGTATAGTATGATTTAAACATAACTTTTACATGCACTGGTAAACCAATAAATTTATGTGACTCGCTTTATTGTGATATTTGCTTTATTGTAGTGGTCTGGAACTGAACCCACAATATCTCCAAGGTGTCCTTGTAGTAGTGGCATACTCTTAAGAGCCACTTGCTAGATTATGTGGAGCTGGAGTTGAGAGTCTGGAGAGAGAAGATTTTGGTTTTATGGATGCAAGCTGACTTTGGCACTGGCAGCTGAGATGAACTAAAAATGCCTTTTGATTTTACTCTTATTGCCCTAATCTCTTCTCTTTTGAAGGACGAAGTGGTATGGAACATATTGGCTCTTCAACTCTTGAATGGGCAATGCTGGTTAAAAGGTTACTCTTCTGGAAGGCAGAGGAATAATAGTAATTTTCTCTTCTCCTCTCTCCTTGATATAAATTAGGAAGTCTATGAGACCTTGGTTAAACAAAGACCAATCATACCCAGAAAAGGTAGTCCCCTGCCATCTTCCTTTTAGAAACAGTTGTATGCCTTATATTCTTAGAAATATTGTCAAGAAATCTATTCATAGTGCAGGTCATTTCTGATAAATTTTTATGTGTGAACCCAGAAATCTCCCCTGATGGTCTAGGTGCTTGATTACCTTTAACATATTTATATTAACTTGTTATATTCACCATATTATATTTAATTATATGTAATAAATGAATGTTATAATTATAGTAACATTTATTATATAGATTTATATGTTTATTATTAAGTTAAGAATTTCCCCTGTAACTCTGCTTTTTAATTACCATTAAATATATTTGTCTTTTAAGCAATAATGCTTCTTTAATGGGGGAATCTGCTTCTAGGTGTTCTAGTGGCCAATATCTACATGATCTGAAGAGTAATGACCTTCAGCAGATTTGTGGTGCCATAAGTGTGATAAGAAATAGTAAAATACAGGTACTGAGCTTACTAAATTTCTTCCCCTCTTCCCTTCCTCTCTCAATAACTTTTTGGAGCTGTTGTAGAGGGGATTCTTGTCCTGGTATGGGTTCAGCTGGATGTTGTCTAAGGTTCCTTCCAACACTGAGGTCCATAGATTCAAAGTACCACTTCATCAATATCATTAGGAGATCAGACAGGACAAGTAAAGAGCCAGGGAGAAAAAAAAAACTACAAAGGTTAGTTCTAATGGAGAAGTTAAGCAGACTCCAAAGACAAGATGAATTGACTGGGGTGGGGTACTGAGAGGAGCAAACCAAACTGAAAAAGACAGACAAATGGAGAAAACTGGGATTGGGAAATACAGAGCCAAAACCACAGAGAAACCAGAAGTACACAAAGCTAGGTCATAGGGAAGACGAATTGTTGAGTGATGAGGAAAGACAGCCCATAATCTTTTTCTATGAAAGAATACTGGGGTGTAGTCATCATCTCAAAGGAACCATCCCTCAGGAGTGGACAATAGCAATCTTAGTGATCTCTCACACACACACAAAAAAGGTTAATCTGCATTTCCAAATTAAAAATTCCATTAACAACAACTGAATTATTGTTCATAAGTCAGTCTCATCTATCTTGGTATATAAGGACAGATAAAGTGGAAACATAACCAAAAGACTGACTCTTAAAATAATTCATGAGTCTGATCAATAAAATTATAAGCAAATAGCATTGATCAAGTGCCTCTATAACAAAGGGCCTTTTTTGTTAATAGCTCACTGACAGCACTTAGAAAAAGGCAGCTTTGGCATATTATATTACTTTTATTCTGTACTTGAGATAATGTTGGAA
This sequence comes from Pseudocheirus occidentalis, assembly GCA_028646575.1. NCBI lineage: Eukaryota > Metazoa > Chordata > Mammalia > Diprotodontia > Pseudocheiridae > Pseudocheirus > Pseudocheirus occidentalis. The sequence goes on from CM053594.1 coordinate 103,659,040, forward strand.
TTACACAAAATACTGAACTTGGAAAAATTAATATAAATGAAGAGATGTTGCTGAAATAGAGCATAGTCTCTGTGTGTAACAGATGAAGGATGCTTTGTTCATTATTTTAGGTACTTTTATTCTTTATGCCTTCCAAAAATCTCTGTTGCTCCTCTGGGAATATATATTACTAAAAACAGAAGACTCTCATACACAGGTATCTCACTACCATTGTTACTTAGTTGAGGCACACCCTTTGTATAAAGCTAGGGTTTGCTTCTGCTCTGAATTCATTTTCTCCTCTTCATTAACCATAAGAAAGAGAAACCAGAAGAGACAGCCAGATGCTCAGTTCCTGAGGAAAATCACTTTAACATTTCAGCATGATCCAAGGGAAGAAGAAAAGCCAGGAAATTTAGAGTGAAGGCTCAGGCCATGCTAGACCACACCCAGTTGGTTGCACACAGACAAGTTCCATGAAAGTGCTCCTGTTTGGCGACCTCCAAAAGAGCAAGATGCACTAGACAGGTTGGGCTTTGGAGTCTTAAACGAATGCGGCTTGGGTTGGCTTCAATGAGCTAACTATCCTATTTCACATAATTTAAACGAGAAGCAATGTTATACACATCCCTTGCACTAAATTAAACTCAACCGAGAGCTGTCCAGGAAGCTCAAGGCAGAATATAACCATTGGGATGAAATAAATAAGAAATGATTGTCAAAAGAGAAACAGTTTCTAAGAGTCACTCTTTTTTAATTTATGTTTTTGAAGGGTCTCAAATAAGGCTTATGGAAATGTAGTCAACAGCACACTGGCACTGAGAGACGAGTGCCTCTGACCCTGGTTTTCAGTGGTCCAGAAAGAAGCAAAACTCAGTTACCTACAATACATCTGATGATTTAGGGAGAGATCTAATGTAGCATGTTAGTAATGTAGTAGGTCATCTCTCATCTCAGATTGTAAAGATTTTGCTACCATTAAGATTCTTCTCCTCCATTCAAATTCATATTTAATTCAATTCAACAAATATTTATTAAATACCAATTATATGCAAGGCACTGGGTTTACTTAGTCAAAAAATAAATAGAAAACCAAGTCCTACATTCAAAGAGCACGCATTAAGTTCCAAAGCGGAAAGGAAACTTAGACATTATCTAATCTAGCACTTTCATTTTGCTGATAAAGAAACAGAGGGCATAGGGGAAATGATTTGACTATAGTAGTGAGCAGCAGAGCCAGGATTGGAACTCAGGTCCTACAGTTGCAAAACTGATGCTTTTTTAAAATGCACCCCGTTGTCACTTAAGTAGAAAAGGATTACTTTTTAATTCAGGAATCATCAATGTCAGAAAAGTATTGCTGCCTTTCTCAGGAATGATTTTCATAAGCCACTGCTCTAACCAGCATAGCATTGTCTAAGATTCTTTTCCCTTGGTCTACTGGAGAACACTTTACTTACTTTTTGGGGGGATAGCAAAATAATTTTTATAGTTTGCTCTTTTTCAAAAAAAAATTGATATCATTTTGTTTTGAGCTTTTTGGGAGAGGAAAAGCATATCATTCTTTTTTTCCCCCAGATAACAAGTAGTTCTTGCCTTTATAGATCTTTATTAAAAATTGAATAATGCATAAATAATTACAATATACAGAAAATGATAGGTGTATCATTGAAGGACAAAACAAATACAGAAGATCCTAGGAAAAAAGTCATAAGTGATTGAATGGAGGTGGGGAGAACAATAAAGTTTTTTTCTGTTGTTCTCCCTCTTTCCCCTTTAATTTGAAGATCTCATAAATGTCAAGTTTTGGAAATAATCATTTTATCTAAGGCCAGTCTCTGTTTAGCATTTTTAAAAATTTTCTTTGTTTTAAATTTATTTAGTTTAGTTTAGAGCATTCAGTTCCACAATCTCTTGAGTTCGAAATTTTCTCTGCCTCTCTCTCCTTCCCCCACCCCAAACCCCTACGGTGGCATGCAATCAGATATAGGTTCTACAAATACCTTCACATTAAACATCAGTCAAGTTGTAAAGAAGAATTATAACCAATGGAGTGAACAATGAAAAAGAAGGAATGAAGCAAAACAAAACACAAGAGAGAAGTAGTTTGCTTCAATCTGCATTCAGACTCTAGTTCTTTCTTGAGATGTGGATATCCCTCTCCATCATGAGTCTTTTGGAGCTGTCTTATAATCTCACAGACTATTAATGTTAGTCATCACAGATATGTTGTGTCTGTAATTGTGTACAAAGTTCTCCTGGTTCTGCTCTCCTCACTCAGCATCAGTTTATAAAAGTCTCTCCAAGTTATTATGCAGTCTGTCTGCTCCTCATATCTTATAGCACAATAGTATTCCATTACATTCATATACCATAACTTGTTTAGCCATTCCCCAATTGATGGCCATCCCCTTGATTTCCAGTTCTTTACCACCACAAAAACAGCTGTTATAAATATTTTTACACATTTGGGTCCTCCAAAGCACACCATTCTTTAATTTATCTGCAGAAATAGGTTTTATATTTCGAGAAGCCAGCACTCTCCATCACCACAAGTGACATAAATAGTTTGGGCCTTTAAAGGTTTTGGCCTGAATTTTCAAAACAATAAAAAAAATTAATTAAGAGTTAGCTAATAAATTGAGATTCAAATCCAAGTCTTCTGACTCCAAATCTAAGGCTCTTTAAAGGCAAAAGTATTGCTTGGGACTAAATTATCCATATAATTGATAATTTCATATGGCTAATCTAGCTCTAGAATATAACACAAATTAAGTTCTATCACTCAGCCATAACGATTTGACTGAATGGAACATCTGAGCTTACAATTAAAAGCAACAAGTGACCTAATAGATATACACCTGAAGAATTAAAAATAAAAATATATGTTCCCTTAAATTTTATGTATGAGGAATAATATTCCACTCATAGAGGTCTCAGGTGAAAGGTAGTATTTTAGTTAATTGGAATGAGTTTAATAACAGCTACAATTAAGGGAGTATAGCTATCATGTACCCATGACTATGAATATCAAAGAATAGTATGCATACATATGTACATATGTGCATGCATATAGATGTATGTTTTTATTTATATCTACTTGCATGTGTATTTAAATATATATACATAATAGAGCCTGTGACTTCATCAGTGTAGGGAATTCTCAGCATGCAATTTTTTTTCTAGAGAAACAGGCCACTTGTCTGTAATTTAAGGTCTTTGAGAGTGACATGGGGGCACTGAGGCACTAAGTGATTTACTACGGTCATACAGAGAGTATTTGTCTAAAGTAGGACTTGAATTCAGGTCTTCCTAACTTTAAAACTGGCTCTCTATCCTTTATTATATGGTGTGGGGGGTGGGATGGGGGGGTGTAGATAAATATCTGACCTGGAACCTGGCCAACCTCATCTCCAAAACAGATTACAATCTCCACCTTTGTGGGGTGGAGGAGGAAGATTTACTGGTACTACAAACAGACTAGTGAAAGAAGGGCAAACAGGATCCAAGATTCCTGTGGCTGGGAAATTTCTCTTTTACTCTGTCTCAAAGAGGCATGTCATGCTGTAATTAATTTCAATCAGTATTGACACTCCAGTGCATGTTGAGGAATTGGGCTACATATATAACTATAGAGCATAAATTTTAACTGAATCCATATAACAGATACAAGATAGTTAAACTGAGGTAGTCTGTCTCTAAGCATTTAATTATTTACTATGTGAGGTACACATTATGCTTAGATAAGAGGATATTAGCATTTGGGAGAAGGGGTAGTCAGGTAAGGTTTCATGCAGAAGATGATGCTTTGAGGAAGATGGACTTTATAAAGAAGCTATAAGGAAGGAGAGCATCCCCAGATTTATGGAGGCAGCATGTGAAAATCCCCTTACAGTTTGTTCTGTGAAGTTTGGATTTAGTCAAAGGGCTACACTTGAGGATCTAGAGGGCCCCATGTGGCCAGCAGGCCCTAGATTCCCCACCCCTAGCCTAACTCCCTCATTTTACAGAGGAGGAAATAGGCCTAACAAGGTGATAAGGTTTATCTAAGGTTACACAGGTTGGTCATTAGAGAAGCTATTTGAACTCAGGTCCTCTGACTACAAATCTAGCTCCTTTTCCACTGCAACATCATGTCACTTCTTCTGTATTATGTAGTTACAAGTTCAAATACACCATCTGAAACCACAACCTTCTGGCAGGGTACAGGTTTCTCTCTGACTGAACGTTTATGGTTCAGATAACTTTTTCCAGCTATACTAATATGTTATTTTCCAAATTGTTTCTCTTTGAGACCAGCTTTCAATGATAATCCATTTAAATCCCTTAATTTTGTTGGTCTAACTTCAACAGAGTGTTAATAATGTCTTGTGGTGCTCCATTAGAATTTAAGCCCAGTTTTAGCTATTGGTGAGGTTTATAATCTATACTATACCTTCCTCACCCCTTCCCTACCACTTATTGTTAGCCTCTGTCTTCTATCTTTGGGCTAGTTTCAATCATTTAATATATAATTTAAAATCAAATCAAATTTGAATCATTCAAATAAATCTTCATGAAATATTATACTCTAAAATTTTAATTACTTTATAATTTCTGGGCAATGTCAGCAAAATCATGAAGCTTTTTGCTAGAGATTTAGGTTTTGTTTTTTGTTGTCATTTTTTTTTAAATTAAAAATAATGTACCTAAAGTATATACAGTTTCAGAGCTGCTAAAGAAACCTAAAATGTTATCAGGAAACAAGTGTTGCAAAAATGATTTTAAATACCTTGTTGAATGAACATTGTAGGAGGGTGTTTATGTCATTGTGTTATGTTTTGCCTTTGTAGAGTATGTATATCCACATCGACAATGTGGCTCATAGAGAGGCAAGAATAGAGATCTATAGTCTCATTCCCCTCATGATTTTCCAAGGGAGATGGGTTTCTGCTAGAAGGGGATATAGCAGGTAGAGGCCAGACATTAACTTTCCCTCAGAGAGAGGGGATACTAGACTAGAATTATATCTACCTACTCCTTTAAATATCATTATTCTAGGAGAAATACTCTTTAGGTTCAAACTACACTCCTGTATTTTCCCCCTTAAAGGGGAAAGAATGCCTCAGAATTATATTTACAGGGCTTGATTCCCTTCTCACCAGGCACCATTTCTACAATGAACACACAGTGAACAGCAAATAAATCCATTTATCCAAGTAGATGGCAAACAGAAATCAGAGAAAGTCTACATATGAGAATATATACCAGATAAGGTACAAAGAGGAGTGAAAATCTCCCAGGTGGCAGCAATATAATACAGTTTAACCATGATGTTCTCTCATCTCACCCAAGGGGAAATGCCCCAAAGTCTCCAGTTTAATAAACTATGACTAGGGACTTATTCCATGTGTTGGTTCCTCTGTATCAGCGGTTCTCAATCTGTGGGTCGCAATCCCTTTGGGGTTCCAACAACTCTTTCACAGGGGTCTCAGGTGTTGTCTAAGACCATCGCAAAACACATATTTCCAATAGTCTTAGGAACCTCCTCTATCCATCTCTCTTCTAACCCACATGCAGACACACCCACATATGACTATTAAAGAGTCGTGCATTAGGAAGGTTGAGAACGACTGCTCTATGTTTGCTTTTCCCCAGGCTTTCTCCCTTGAAGGGTGTGAAGTGAGTTTGAAATTTCATGCCTTATATCCAAGAAGCTGGAAACCAGAAAACCAAAATCTCTCCTCTCTAGCTATCACCAACTCTACCCCTCACATAGGTGCAAAAAGTTGAATAATTAATCTCTCCCAGTGATAAGAATCCCATATAAATGGTCTTTGAGGCTTAGGTTACAAACATCTCCAAAGGCTATGAAGCTAGTAAAAATGGAAATATGCATAGTATGTTTTTATCTGCTTGTAGCTTGTATACTTTGGTGTACTCTCCCTCAGATAGGCCAGCTTCATTTCCCGCTCAGGATGTTAAGGTATAATGAGAGGCTGAAGTACTTCTTTTCAACTACCATCAGGTCTATACTCCACTGGCTATGTGTCCGCTACTGGTAGGGGCCATTTATTAGGCCTAAATTCCTTTTAATCACTTAACAAGGGACAAATATTTCTTCCCCAAACTCTTTCCTATACTAGCTCAGTCTAGAGGAGTAGGCTCAAAACTTAGCTCAATTCCTGTGTAGAGTGATCCCATCAAGTTCACATCTAAAGGTCACTCCTTTCTCCTGAGTGTTTTCACACTGTTCCAAATGCAAGCCCAGTTTCTGCAACCCAGGAATGCTAAGATGTCCTCTGGATCTTTCAAAGTCATAAAGTTAGAGGTTCTCCTCCTTCTGGTTTCTAATCCATTGTGCTAGCTGCTTCCATTTTATTGGCAAACTTATCCCATTCACATTCATAGTTATGATTACTTTTTACTTTCCCCCATTCCATTTTCTTCTTCTCTTTTTTTTATCTTGTCCCTCCTCAAAAGCCTGTTTCACTTCTAACCACTGTCTCTCTTAAACTAACTTCCCTTTTCTCTTTCCCCCATCCTTTTTGTTTTTAGTCCCTTTCCCTCCTTTCCCTATTAGCTAAGTTACATTTTTATACAAAATTGAGCGGGGATACATATTCTTTTTTTACCAAATTCTGTTGACAGTGAGGTTCAAGCATTGCATATCACTCCCCATTTTCCCATCCATTGTAAAAGCTCTTCCTTGTATGCCACATTTACATGAGAATATTTTCCACATTCTACCTCTCCCTTCTTTCTCCCAATGAATCCCTATTTCTCACCACTTCATTTTTGTTTACAGATCACTCTAACATAATTAACTCATATCTGTGCCCTCTGTCTATGTAGACTCCTTCTAACTGCCCCAATAATGAAAAAGTTCTTAGGAGTTATATGTATCATCTTCCATACAGGAATGTGAATAGTTTCACTTTACTGAGTTCCTTATGGTTGCTCTTTCACATTTACCTTCTTTTCTTCATGAAAGTCAAATTTTGACTTTTGTATTCATCTCTGGTCTTTTCACCAGGAAGTGCTTCAAAGTTTTCTATTTCATTAAATATCCTTTTTTTCCACCTGACATATTACACTCAGTTGTGCTGAGTAAGTTATTCTTGGTTGCAATTCTAAGTCTTTTGCCTTCTGGAATATCATATTCTAAGCCCTCCACTCCTTTAACGTGGAAGTCACTAATTCTTGTACTATCCCGACTATGACTCTATGATATTTGAATTTTTTCTTTCTGATTGCCTGAAGTATTTTATCTTTGGGAGCTCTGGAATTTGCCTACAATATTCATTATAATGTTCATCTGGGGATCTCTTAAAGACATGATAGGGATTCTTTAGATTTCTATTTAACCCTCTGGATCTAAGATATTGGGGCAATAATTTTTTTTAAATATGATATCTAGGAGCTTTCTGTTGTTTGTTTTTATTAAATGTTTTCAAAGTTTACTGATCATCACAAAAACCCAGTAAATGCAACCAAAGATAAAAACAAACTGTCCAACCAATATCTCAGAACCCAGAGTGAAGGGGAGATGGGACACTATGCTGCACAGTGCACATACAGAGCAAAGTGATGCATGTGTGCAGCAAACAGCTGTGGAGAGAAATGAGGAAAAACAGAGAAAGTGTGTAATATTAACCACTGGACAATGACAGCATAGGTCTTCTTCAAGGGCTGGCTCTCATCAGCCATCTCATTGTTGGGAAAGGTGGTCATAAGAACAAAGACCACATCTACCATAGCTGGCCAGGTGTTGACAATGAAAAGCCAGATATTGCTGATACCGTGATGGTGGTTAAATTTCTGTACTAGTCTCCCACCATCACCAAATTGGATTTGGATGCTGGTCATGGGCTCTAACTCATCAATTGCGATTGAGGAACTGGCTTTGGTTTCATTTTCCACCTGCTGGGCTGGAGAGCTTGTGTTCAATAGCTGAGGGGGAGTGCTACCCAGTTTCTGACCCTTGCCAGTGAATGCTCTGAAGGTTCCTTTTGCTTTACAAAGTCCTCCTCTTGATGGTCCTCCATATCCAAGTTGACCTGTCTCCCATGTGATAACCTGCGTAGCTATATAGGTACTTCACCTCTGTAGATAGATTCCAGAAACTGGGCATTAGATGGGCCCTGGTAGCTTCTCAGCCCCCCACTGTCCAGGCTGAATCCACTCTTCTAGAGTTTCAATCCTATGGGCACATCTTGACCAGAAAATTCTTCTCTATCTCTTGCTATGTAGGCAGACTCCTCCTCTGGGGCTGTCCCCAAGGTGTTATCAGCCCCCTGCAAATGGTTTTGGCTTGCAACTCTCACCAGGGATCTCAGCCATTCAATCAACAGCCACTGCTCCATGTTCCTTGTTACCTCTGAAGAGATCTTCCACCAACTCGTTAGAGCTTTTCTTTCTTGGGGGACCAACAATCTGCTGTCCACTTCTCTCTGAGCCTCCAGCTTAAAACCTTTGACCCTCTTCATCATTTGTCATCTTTTGGGCATGAACAAGATCTCTGAATGATGTCACCCTGTTGTCACTGGGAGCTATGCCTCTGGACATTGAACCAGGTGCTGGCTGGGAAAGCCAAACAAGGTCTTTAACACCTCTATCCTCATAAAAGCTGGCCAGGGCAATCTGCAGGTCCCATCCAGCCAACTCAAGGAAGATGTGGGCCTCGTCCTCTTCATCCCCAGTCACCGCCACAAACTCCTTCTGCACCTCCTGCCTCTCCACTATCTTGCCCCCCCCAGTGCACCACTCTGGCCAGTACTGTGCTGCCCCCATTCCTGCCTATGATCTTTCTTTGATCATGCCTGTTAAGTAGTATAATAATTCTAAAATTCTCTTTCCTTAATCTATTTTCCAGGTCAGTTGTTTTTCCAATATTTTTCTTTTTTTTCCCTTTTGTCTTTATTGCTTTTTGATGTCTTGTGGAGTTGTTAGCTTCCTCCTGTCCAATTCTAATTTTTAAGGAATTATTTTTCTTCAGTATTTTTTGTACCTCTTTTACCAAAATGTTACTTTTCATACTTTTTTTTGCATCACTCATTTCTTTTCCCAATTTCTCCTCTACAATCTTCTCTTTAACTCTTTAAGGAATTCTTGTTGGGTTTAGGTTGAATTTGCATTTTTCTGAGGTTTTTTTCTTTCTGGGGGATCATCTCTTAATTGGACTCCCAGTTTCCTATATCTCTCCTCTCTAATCTATCTCCCCCCCCCACCCATAACTGTCAAAATAATCTGGCTAAGGTTAAGTGTGATATTCTTCTCTTAATAGGTCTTCAGTAGCTCTCTACCACTTCTAAAATAAACTATAAACAAATTACTCCTGTTCATGCACTCTACACTCTTAACATTCATGAGCTGTTCTCCAGATTCCACATTACATCTCCTCTTTTCATACATTGGAAGAAACAGGAGTCCATGTCTAGAATATTTTTTTCTTCTTCCTTCAGCTCAGAGGCCATCTATCATCTCCTTCTCTAATGAAACCACATCTAATTCCCCCTCCCCAGTTAGTAATCCTTACCTCCTTGAATTACCACATTTCATTATCTGAATATACTTTACTTGTCTCTGATGGGATATGAGCTCCTTAAGAGCAGTATTTTGCTTTTGTATGCCCAGTACCTAATATATAATAGGTACTTAATTTTAAAAAGTTCACTGATTGAACCCTTTGATCTGCTCCCTTTCTCAAGCCTATTAGATCTTCTATTTATTCTTCTGTAATATCAACCCTTACATCTGTGTGTGCATTTGATTTTAGGATTCTCTTCATTTAGTTATCTTCTTGAATCTTCATTTTTTTTTCTGTTGAGTTCCTCTCTTCTTTTAAACATTGATATCTCTCCCTTGGAAGAGTTTTATTAAATTATTTTATATGCCACCCATCTCTCAGATGATCTTTCTTTTCTGCCTTGACTGACAATTCTCTATTGTCATAAATTCCTTATCACCCACTTTGTCCTTAAATACCTTGGAATCTGCTTTCTAACCCCTCTATTATTTTGAAACACTATTCTCAAAAGGTACAGATGACTTCACTAATTCCAGTGCCTTTGGTCACTCTTCATTATTCCCTATTAGCAAGAACTGACAGATGACCACCTTGCTTAGAAATTAGTTTCATTTTCATCACTCACTCTTCCATCAGTGTTCCTCACTCCATCCATCTCCTTTACTTGTTCCTCTTCTTCTTTTTGACCCCCAAATACTGGCTTCAATACTGCTCCTCAGCTTTTCCCTATACATGTGTATATAGATATGTATGTGTGTATGTCTGTATGTGTGTGTATACGTATGTATATGCACAAAGACGTATATAGGTATACATTTGTTTTGTTTCTCTTTCTTGGAGGTCTTATTTGTTTCTAGAGCATCAACTATCACTCCTTCATATTAAAAATATAAATCTACATCTCTAGCTTCTGAGATCCCAGATTGCTGTATATTTCTACTTCGGTGTTCGTCAAACAGCACGTATGAAACTAAATCCCTCAGCAATAATGCATGTGAAAATATTTTACATTATATTATTGTATTGAGAGTATACAGGTAAAAGGTGATTTTAAAAAAAATTTGAGAACTCAACAATTTTTCAAAATTAGTTTATCCTTTGGTAATTAGTCCTATATCTGCTACCTCAAAAGGTATCCCAACACATACTATCTTGACTTCAGTATTTTGCTTTGGCATTTTCATAAATTATACATAAATTTTCATTTTTTTTATTGTAAAATCTCCAGCTCTCTGCTGAAGAGTCACCATGGCAAACAACTACTGCTCCATTTGGTGTTCTTGGAATATATGGGTGCAAGTAACAAGAAGCTCATGCCTCTTTGCCAAAAAGTCAAGTTTAATTTGCTTTCTTTTCCCCTCCCTTCTCAACTGGCTGAAGTACAAGTTCCACTGTAAATGCAGCGACCAGCAAACACAGATGCCATCATAAATATGTTATGTTGCCAAGTAGGAAACCCTGCATTGACGAGTAACAGAACTCCCCATAGCAACTAGAAGATATTCAGGGCAGCGTACTTAAACACTTGAAGGAATATTCTAAACAAAATTCATGCATGTTTCATATCTGAAAAATAAGTTTTTGTTTGCTTGTTTGTTTGACCACTGACATCTTGCATCTGTCTGTAATCCACTGGGTCATTTCTGTCTAATTGTTATTCTCAGTGAAACAAGACATTTTATGGATCTGCCATTTCCTGCAACACAACTGCTATCAATGAGATTCTCTTGTTTTTGCATGAAATATAGGTACTCTATTGAAAACAAAACAATCTCCACCCTTCAAATACTCCTTAACTTCTAATGTTGAAAATTACAGGCACCCAGTATAAAGACAAAAAAGAACTGGTTGCAAAGGTCAGTACTCTTGGGATTTTCCAAATCTATTGGCCACGAGATTCTAATGTTGGACTAACTTCAAAAAGTATCTAGTTCAACCTTTTTGTCTTACAGTTGAAGATACTGACGCTCAGAGAGCAAAAAGCGATGCCCATAAATATTCATAAAAGGCTTATCATGAATCCACTGTGTGCTGGGTATGACAAAAAATGGGCAAGAGTTTAAATTCAATTAGATGCCCCCCCCCCCCCGCAAGGCACAAAAAATGATAAAATTCAACTCTGGTGGGGCTCTGGGACAAAAGGTAGCATGTTACATTATTAGGCCTATGGACTGGTGAAAACTTTCTAGAAAGCAATATGGCAAGAAATGTCACAAAACTGATGATTTATTTAGGGAAGGAAGCTGATAAAATGGTCAAGTCGGTCAGACCTAGGTTCAACTGCTACTAACAATGAGACCCTAAGCAAGTCACTTAACTATGAATTTCCCAGACAATTCTCTGAAGCTAAATTTGCAGAGGAACATAGACATAAATTAATCACATTGTAATCAGATCTAGACTCTCAAAGAAAAAACAAAAATGTTTTAAACTACTATCATATTAAAATTTAAATCCTAAATATTAGTGAAAAGTAATATATATGTGAACATACATATATGCACAAAAATATTTAATGCTGATTAGCACCTGGCTCTGTAAATTAACATACATGCCTAGAGCACTGAAGGACTGAGAGGTTTAGCAACTTGTCCAGGGTTACACAGACAATATCAGAAGTGGCACTTGAAACCAGAGCTTCCTGATGCCCTTTTCCCCCTCTAATATAATGCCTCTAGTTAATGTCCTGAATCTTTATGACACGGTAAAAGTAATAAACAAGAAAAATATCAATATGGAAAGGAATATAAAGTGATATAAAGTGAGTTCCTCAGGTTCAGAACAACATAAGTACAACTGCAAATGAGAAAAAAAGAAGAAAGTAATCAAATTTTGAATAGTTTTTGAATATGTTCATTTGTTTGGTTCTACTTTGTTTAAAATGTATGTTTACAGTTTATTAATTTCTTATTTGTATGTGTATTTGATTGTTTGCTATTGCTGATGAAGATGAATTTTCCTTTTTTTTTTTTAAGTGATGTGGAGTGAGTCTTTACCTTTCATGAAGCACAAATTCTAAGGGTTGGAGGTGAAACAGACACATAGGAGAAACAATCAGAGAACAACACAAAGGTAGTAGGTAGATAAGTTGAATCATCAAATCATTTTTGAGGTACCACTTGGTCAAGAGACAGCAACAGCAGCAGCAGCATTTGTCCATAGCTGATCTCATTTCTGAATTGAAACTAAAATCCAAGACATGGTATCTCAACAGAGACATAATTATCATGTGGCAAAAAACATTCTGTTTGCCAACATAAGGCTCAGGTTCCCAGTGACTCTTATAAATGGCTTTAGCTTTTGTATAAACCACCTCATCAAAATTTCAAAATAGGAGCATTAGTAATATTCTCCTAAAAGTTTTGCATTGATTTCTGTAAACTCTTTCCAATCATAATCTCTATGAAACTCAAATGCCTTTTAACATGTCCCAGTAGAAGAGATATTGCAGACCTTACATACAAAGTCCTTGGATGATGTTTTAATTCAGTGAAGACACTTGAATCTTCTGACAGAATCCAAAAGCAGTTTTTCTTGAAGTAGTTTTTCCAAGCTAAAGCTTACTTTACATCTTGTCTCCAAGGACTACTCGGACCTATCAAAGAGCATTTTCACTGTGAGACTATAATTGAACAAAAAGTCCAATGTTTTCTATGCTATCTTACATTTTCTGCATGGCAAAATTAAACATTTTTTTAAAAGCTACATAAAAAATTGACAAATGCAAGTCATTGCATTCTGCCCACTATTTTGTGGGTATAAACATATATGCATACATAATAACATATTTCAAATGATTCAGACATAAACACATTTTACCACTGAATAGTATTGTATATTAACATTATTAAATTGGACTACCAGTAGTTTATAAATATAATTCTTGCCTATCATAACTATACATAACATCAGTTTGCTGATCTTGGACTACAAAACTTAAATATTGTCTCATAAATGACAACTTTGTAAAACATGCTCCTAAATAAAATGCATTTCACCCATGTAAAACATCTTATTAAAATAATTATGTCATTTAAGTTGCCTGAATCAAGGCATGCCTACTGGTTTATAACCCAAGCTTTAAAAATCAAAGGATCTAGCAGTTTGGTTCAGTTCCTAACTTTTAATACTCTAGGTGGCGTACTTCCATAAGGCTGTAGATACTTTAAAAGGAAAATTTCTGAAAGATTTTAATTATTTCATCAGTTCCTCACTAGTGCTATAGAAAGTATTTGTAAAATACAGATTTTTAAGCAATTACCTTGAACTGGAAGAGAAATCAAATATTCCATGTATTAGTATCATTATAAATATCTAGCCTAATGAAACTTATAATCATTCCACTTAAGTAAATTTGGCTAAGTGTTGCACATGGAAAGAAAAAAAAGTTTCTATAATATTTAAAATGTCTCCAAAAGTGAGAAGAAAAACTATTATGTTAATGTTTTAAATGGTATTGATTTTTTTGTTCATAAAATTAAAACAATAATACTCTCTCTTCTTCTGTCCCTACACACATAGTAAGGCTGAATCTTTGAAGACTTCACACTTTCAACCATAAACATTTTTTTTCACTCCTCATATTTGAAGATAATCTTGCAGTTAAGTAATTAGAATTAGGTATACAAAGAGATGGATGGAATTAAATGAATGGGACCAGAAAATTTGATGTGATCACTAATCCTTAAAACAAATGGGATATAATTTGTTAGTTAGTCCAAAAGGGCTTGTTGCTGCTTTTGTAAGGTCTGTTTGATGCCATCTATACAAGAGAGGCATCTCTAATTGACTGATATCTTGTGTGCCTCAGTTACTAACTCCTTAAGTCAACTGCACTGTTTAAAATGTTTTTTTAAAGAGATAAATACTCAAAAGTCTTTCTTCAGCAAGGCTCTCTTGAAATCATCTAACGATGTAGCTAACTATACAGAAGTTTTAAGTATTCTTCTGTTACTATTTATACCCAGACCAGAAGTTTGGTTTCAATCAGTATAGGTAGTATACTAATAGAATAAAATACTATGGGACTATGTTGTTTCAGATCCTCTCTGGCCACCATAAAATTGAGAACATGTGGACAAAATTGCTCCCAAACTTACTATGTCAGCTTTGAGAAGTCTATCTCTTCAAGACAGTGAAAATATTTGACGGTTTTGGAAACTTTGTATCTGATCTAAAACTAATGCCATGTTGTTTGCTAGTTTACCAAGGAATATTTGGGAAGGAAGTGGAGCTAAGGGACCAGACCCACAATTAAGAGATGTAAGGGAGAACGTAGTAAGGAATATCCTCTGCCAAAGGACCTTTTCTGCACCAAGTCTTAAGAGAGCTGAACTGGGCACTGAGAAGTTAATTGAAATGCCCACAAGGTGGCAAGTGATTTGTCACAAAGGCAGTATGGCAAGCCAGAGGCAGGACCTGAATACAGCTCAGTTCTTTATCTACTATATTGGACCACCAAAGAACATACTTCCTAGTAAACTTCAATTTTTTTGGATTTCATAATAGATGATGTATGTGATGTGGTTACACAGCCTCCCAGTCTCCTCAGTCAAGGAGCAGAACTTACTATGAATAACAACTTAGTCTGAGATTACCCAATATAGCTACCTATAGGTAAATTCAGACTCCTTCAGGCATGTTATTCTTTTGTAAATATTGAAATATATACATAAACTCTTCGATCTTATTCTTAAAATTAAATCTGCTGGCACTTCAGTAGGAGTATACTCCCATCAGCAACCATCTCACTTGGACTCTTCCACTTTACTATCAGATGTACTGATTATATGAGGAGATAGTAGTGGCACTAAGAAGATGAAGTTGGAAACAATGAATAGAATTGACCAAGTACATATCAAAGAAATCCAGACCAGAGAGAAAATTTTAAAGTATTTACAGCACCATTTCAAAATAACAGAAAAGATCAGAAAATGCTTTTTATGAAAACAAACAAAACCACTGACTGAGAAAACATAGAGGGCTTTCAGCCCATAAGTGTTTTCTCAGATCTATAAAATATCTGGATGATCTATACTTATTTCAACGATTTTAACAATAAAACCTGAGAATAAAACAAATAGGCTCTCAAAGATGATTTTCATCTGCAGACAAGAGTTGAGAGATAAATTATACCACTGTTTTTTATATTTTCCAATTAACAAAAATGCATCTTCTTACCCTCCCATTATAGCCTCCCCATCCTCAATTAAAAAAAAAAGACCTAAAGAAAAACAAAACCTGTTACAACCATATATAAACAATCAAGTACACTAGCCATTAAAAAAAATTGTCTCATTCTGAACCCTCAGTTCTTTTTGTTAGGAAGTGGGTAGCATGTTTCATCATTAGCCCTTTAGAAGCCTGGTTGGTCATCACACTAAGAGTTCTCAAATTCTTTCAAAGTTGGTTGCCTTTACCACATTGCTGTCATTGTACAAATTGTTTTCCTGGTTCTGTTCACATCACACTGCATCAGTTTATGTCTTCCCAGTTTTCTCTAAAACCTTCTACATCATTTCCTACAGCAGAATAGCATTCTATCACACATGTATAACAAACTGTTGATCTATTCTTCAATTTATGGACATCCTTTCTGATTCTCTTGCTTTGCCACCTCTAAAAGAGATACCAATATTTTTGTACATCTTTTGTTTTGTTCAGCACTAATCCTCCTCCCCCCTCCTATTTTCCTATTGAATGAAATGCCTTTGTGTATCCAACTCCTCTAAATCTTTCTCTCTGCAGTGTGCATCGTTTCTTCCATTAGCTAGTTCAAATGCCAGTGACTCCTCCCCACTCCCTCCTCCTTGCCTACATAGACACTTGTGTGCACCTTGACTATGATATAAATGCCCCTAATCTTTCTTTTCTTTCCCTTATCAAGTCTATTGCTCTTTGCCTTCTCCATTCTTCTCTTAAGATCATCAAGATATAACAAAACTACTCCCAAGTCTTATCTAATTAGAATCCCTGGATGATGATGTGGTTGAGAAGGGTGACACATGTATCATCTCCCCAAAATTTAATAGAAGCAGTTTAAATATGTTTAATCCTTTACTGTTGTTCATTCACGTTTACCTAAATTTTTATAGTTCTCTTAACTATAGTTTAATGTTCAAAGTTTCACCACAACTCTGGGATTTTCATCAGGAAGCTGAGAAGTGCTCTATTTCATTAAAAGCCTATTTTTCTCTTTCAGCATTATATTTGATTTTGCTGGGTAAGTTGTTCTTGGCTGTAAGTCTTCTGGAAGATCGTATTCCATGTTCTCTACTTACAGAGATGACTGCTAAAACATGTGTGATCCTGTTTCATTGGTACTCGAATTATTTCTTTCTGTATGATTTCAGTATTATTATTACTTTCAACCTGGAAGCTCTGGATTTTGGTTATCATGTTCCTTGGAGTTTTCATTTGTGGAGTTTCCTTCAGAGGAAAGTCACTAATGTATTATTCTTTTTTTTGTTTTGTTTTGTTTTGTTTTCCAGGTCATTTTTTTTCTGAGATATCTAATTATTTTTTTTAACTTTGTTTTAATATTTCTTGCTGTCTGGAGCAATAATTGGCTTCTATTATACCCTTTCTAATTTTCAGGGAGTTTGTTTCAATGGCAAGGTTTTGTACCTCAAGCACTGCTACATTAAAGAGGTTGCTTCAATACTTTTGTGATCAGTAACAGTTCCAACAGAGATAGAGATCTTATTATATTACTCCCCTGCTCAAAAAGCTTCAGTGGCTTTTTTAGACTGACTTGTCTAAAATACAGCCTTCTGTTTGCATTTAAAGACATTCACAATTTGGCTCCAACCTCTCTTTCTAGGCTGATTACGTATAAATCCTAGACCATTCCTTCTCCTTCTTTCAGTATCTTTTTAAAAAAATTGATTTATTTACTTTTAGTTTACAAGATTCAGTTCCACAATCGCTTGAGTTTCAAATTTTCTCCCCTCTCTCCCCACCCCTTCCCCAGGTAACCTGCAATCAAATATAGGATCTGCAAATACTTTCACACTGGACGTTAGTCTGGTTGTACAGAAGGTTTGTAACCTATGGAAAGAACAATGAATGGAAAGAGAAAACAAAACCAAACATGGAAAAGAAAGAGAGCATGTAGAATGCTTAGATCTCTTAAAGATCCACCTATAGTGCCCCACCTTTACACAAAGTTTTTCTTGCTCTCTCTAGATGTTGGCATCCTCCTCCAAATACTTTATATTTACATTGTATGTATTTATCTGTATATGCATTTTTCCTCAGCAGAATTATTCTTTGAAGGTAGGAACCAGTTTCATTTTTCTTCATAATTCCAGTGGCTGACATAGAACAGGTGCTTAAAATATGCCTTCTGAATTATCTAATTATTTGTTAACTATCTAATGGGGATAAATAACCACATTTTCTGATACCTACTAAATTCATTAAATAACTACTAAACGGCTAAAGAGTAATGGATACAGAAGCCCCTAATGTTCTTCACTTTCACACTCAAATACAATATCATGCCTGCTATAGTACTCTGCTATACTAAAATGCATGTTATAGTACTCTGCTATACTAAAATGCATGTTTTTCTCCCCCCCCACTAAAAGTTTTAACATTACCATTCATTCTTCTCTCTCCAAAAAGAAAAATAAACTCCATCAAAGGTTACAAACCAGCAAAAAAAAATATATTTTCTTTATGTAAAATATTGTACTTAGTTTTTAAAATTAAAAAATTATGAAACTCTAATAAAAAAAACAGAAAAAACATACACTTTTATTATATTGTGGCCAGTTCATAAGAGCAATGAAAAATGAAATTCAATGAACCTGGGACATTTTGTCAATGTGAAGATTGCAAATTATTTCTCATATTTCATCAAGATTCCCTTTAGTGTGAAATATAATAGTAGGAAATATAATAATTGCCTATCACAAGAAAATCGTGAAGAGTCTCAAGAACAAATCAAATCCAAAAAACATTTTTCAGTGTATCTATGCAAGGTTCCTTGCTAAGTTCTAGGGATAAAAGAAAAAATGAAAAAAGCTATTGCCCTCAAGCTTATGTTCTACTGGAAACATCTCCTAGGGCACTTATACAAGTATGACTAGCCTTAGTGTTAGGGAAGGGGTCTGAGGAAGCTGAAATCAATGCAAAATTCAACAAATATTCATTGTATGCTTGCTGTCTTGTGGTGCTGTCCAAGGTACTGAGGACACAACTCTAAGAGTTGTTCAGTGATATAGTTCAGTGATACAGTCAGAAGTGGTGTCAAACTCAAACAGAAATGAGGCCATTAAAATACACATAAGGATCCCAAGAAATAACAGTATCTATATTCTATTGATATTGATATCTACAGATATTAACAGTATTTATGTTCTAATGTATTTTTATTTTGTTAAATACTTCACAAAAATGCTCGACACCTCTGAGGTAGTGGACTGAGTGCTATACTTTGAGTAAGATCCGAATTAAAAAACTGCCTCAGAAACTATTTCACCTTAGACAAGTTACTTAATCTCACTCAACTTCATTTTCATCATTTAATAGCACCTACCTACCTCATAATGTTGTTAAAATGAAATTAAATAACATGCAAAGTTCTGCAAACCTTTAAGTGCTTACAAACTGTAACTGTCAAGAAGCATCTAATACAATGGAGGGAGGGGAGAGAAATAAGTAAATATGATACAAGGAAAGTGAGAAATGCAAAGGAGAGATCAAAGTAGTATATGAAATTAAAGGATGGAAAACTCACTTTTACCTGGTGAATGAGTGAAGTGCATCTTTCTTTGTATTACTACTTGCTTAGCACAGTACCTGGCACATAGGCACTTAATGTTAACTGACAGTAGAAAAAAATGAATATAAGGAATTAAGAGGAACACGGGAAGATCTTTAAGAACTGCTGAAGAATGAAGTAAGCAGAATGGAAAGAAAATACTCATAACTAAAATAATGTCAAATAGGGTCACAATAAGGAAGATCAGTTCTTGCCTAACGGAAAACTGAACAAGCCTCCTTTCTCACACAGCAGAGACAGAGATTTACCAGAAAACAATGTTATCTCTAAGATCTGATCACCTTATCTTTGATCACCTTCTGAGGCCTTAGTAACAAGGAAAAAGAGTTGGGGGAGGGGAAAGGGAGGTGTGCAGAAGATTTTTCTTAGAAATATGATAATGTAAAGACAAAAAGTATCAAAAACATTTTCTTAACAAATCTAGTATGGAATATAAGAATATATTCCAGTTTTATCATCATATTCCTACATTATGACCTGTTTTAGTTTCAAAGAAAATAGGTCATTTATTTAACCTTGCTAACATAATGAATGTGTCTGACATTTATTAGCTATATGACCATGGACAACCCACTTCACCTCTCTGTCATTTATAAAAATAAAGGTAATAATAACTGAACTACAGAATTTTTCTATAATGACAATTCTTATTAAGTTTTGAAACTTTTTAAGGAAAGGAGAAGGCTGGGCATAGATAGCAAGGAAGAGCCAGTGGAAAAAGGTAATAATGAAGACGAAAATTAGGGAGTGTGGAGGAAAGTTCTTAGAACTGGATTTAAGACCTCCATGGAGGATTTAGCAATACCTACCTCTTCCCTCAAGACTGGAGGCTCTCTATTTCATTATTTATCTTGGATACTAAATCTTTATTAGGCATTTCTGTGCCACACTTCCCAGTTCAGGGAGCATTCTCCTTGGCTTTTCTGCCAAAAGCAAAATAAGAATCATAGTTCTACCTTCTCACCAGCATCTGTTACCTTCATTCTTTCTTAGCTTTTCTTTTCTTTTTTTCTGTAAATATGGTTTCCAAGACAAAACAAAAACATAACATTTTTGCTGCCCTTACATTTCCTCACTAACCTCAGCTTACTGCTAGCTAATATTCATGGTAACATTCACAGAAGCTGCTTTTGTAGCCTTCTTCTATGACCTGCCACTGCCTTCATCCAGTGAAATTTTCAGAAAGCCATTCATAATAGAGATTCTGGCTGTGTACCATGTTAATGACTTCATAATATATTATAGTTATTTCTGCATAAGCAATATCCCACTAAAGTTCAGTTCTTTGCATACCAGAGATACTTAAGAAACACATTTCTATTCAATAATCATACTGGTAAAGCCTTATCACAAGCTGATAATTAGAAATATTACTCTCTATTTAAATTTATATCTTGCCTTCATTTGAGGTAATTTTACCTGATAAACACCAATATGAGAAAGAATCCAGTTTTTATGTACAAGTTTGAAATCATCGTGGTTTCATTTAATATGTTTATTTTCTACATCAGATATGGTTTAAAAGCAGTTATTATACAGAGATGATCTCACAAGTGATATATAATTAATGGAGTCTTCTTGGATTCCTCTTCCTCTGAAACTTGTTAGCTTTCTCTATCATCCTGCTTAGCAGCAAAAGGCATTTTTAAATTTGTTACAAATGTCTCATTAATGGGAACTTGGTATAAATAGCATTGGGCACATAGTATATAACTCACAGACCAATAAGGTTGATTGTGGAATTGTGAAATTAATGTGAGTTTTGAAAACCTTAAGACTGGGTGATCTGCAGTGTTTCCAACATGTCTTCTACTGCCTTAAGAGAGTATTTGGTTTCCTTCTTACTTCGCCCTGCAAACTAAAAAGAAAATGAAATTAAACTCATTTTTAATATTTACCTGATGGTATACAATGTATTCTAATATAATTTTGTGAAAGTCTGTAAATAACAATGTAAATGTTACTTTTTTAAAGGAAAGAGACCGTGCTTTGTCAGTTCCATTGAGTTCATTATCACCTCTGTGAAGATAACAAATCATTACGTTTTGCACCAGCTCCCCAAGTTCCAGTCCTATATCAGTAAGTCTATTGAAGATTTCAAACTAGATATACTGCACATATCTTAAACTCAAGATGTACAAAACAGAACTCATTTTTCCCCCCCAACTCATTCCTCTTTTAAATTTCTCTATTACTGTTAAGGGTTTCATCATCCACCTAAGCCACACCAGCCTTCACTGTCATTTTTAATTATTTTCTCATTACATAATCAGTTGCCAAATTTTGCTTCTCTCTCTACACCTTTCCCATACGTTTCTTTCTTTTCACTTACATAGCCATCACCCTGGTTCAAATCCTCATAATCTCTCACTTCAACTACTATAATAGCCTCCTAATTGGGCTTTCTGCCTCAGGTCTATCCCCACTCCAAACCATCTTCCCACTCAGCAGCCAAAGTGATTTTCCTAAAATCTGACCATGTTATTCCCCTAACTCAAACCCCAATGATTACTTACTTACCACCTCTGGGATCAAACACAAACTCTTTTGATATCTTTGAAATTTGGGTCCAACTTACCTCCTCAGCCTAATTACACATTATTCTCCTTCCAGAAGGAGGGGAAAATGAAATGCAAGACACTGTGCTTTACAAATATTAACACATTTGATCCTCACGACAACTCCAGGAATTAAGTACTATTATTACCTATCATTTTATATCTGAGGAAACTGAGGCAAACAAAGGTTAAGTGACTTAGCCAGGGTCACAAAGCTAGTAAGTGTTTAAGGTCAGGTTTGAACTCAGGATTCTCTGATTTCCAGATCCAGTTCTACCTAGCTACCTCAAGTTAGACTACCCAGTCAACCTAATTATATTGGCCAGCCCTTTTACTGATCATCATATATATAACACTCCATTTCCTATCTCCAAGCATTTGCAGCTACTATCCCCTTGGCCAACAATGCACTCCCCTCTTTATTTCTACTACTTAGAATGCTTAGTTTCCTTAAAGTTTTTGCTCAAACATCATCTTCAGCATAAAGATCCTCCTAATCTCCCCACCTGGTAAGGGATTTCCTTTTAAAATTTTTTTTCTACTTTGCATATACATGGTTTGACCCCTAGTATATTCCATGCTCCTATGGGGCAAGGAATTTCACTTTCATCTTTGTATTACCATAGTACCTTGTACATAGTAGGCATTTAATAAATGCCTGCTGATTGACTGGTAACAGCAGAAACTATTTCAGCAACAGGATTATAAAAATGATTATCTTTTGACTTCCAATACAGAACATATGTGGGATTTTGAAGATATTTTAATAAGGGTTAATAACTAATCAGGTAAAAAAAAAAATTTCATTGGTAGTTTCTTAACCTATCATACTTGCTTTCTAAAATTATTCTTTAGACTTGAAAAATTTTGAAGATGAATTTAAATTTCTATTTCAGCATGACCAGCAATTAACTCCTACGACATTTGATCTAAAGTTTTATTTTACCAGAAATGCTTGGAAATAGTGAAAATGAATGAAAAAAGTAAGGCACTCTAATAAATTCAAGTAATTATTACCATAACAATTAAATGACATGTAATTGCCTCTTTTTAAAAAATATCTGTTGCTTTATGGCAGTTGTACCATAAAAAATAAAGTGACACTATATTTCTGTAAAAAAAAAAATAGGTCGGGTTTTCCAATTAAAATATACAATGCAATGCATATTCTTGTGTATTATGACCATGTAAAAGAGACATCTCCATTCTGTTTAGTTGAAATTTACTGAAATAAAAGAAAAACATGCCATTAAATAACATCTTTGTATATTTATAAACAAATTCAATTCCTGTAACCAATGTGGGATGGAGGCATGCTGCTGATTACCCCATGCTAATTTCAAAATGAGTTTTCTAAAGGGATTGACAATTCCCATCACTCATCAGCCTGATTTAGCACAGATTTATCGGCTATGTTAGTGCATTCTTTCAGGAAAAAAAACAACTGAGTTTTAACATACCTGCACTAAACTTTCCCTTCTGTTCAAAGTATTGACTGAAATTTGTTATTATAAACAGAAATCTGTTCCGTAACTAAATGTTACCATCTACACACTCAATAAATTTTCAAGTGAATGCTTTTTCTTTAAATACCAATGCTGTCTTAAATAATAAGTTCTTGATTTATGATGTGTTCCCTCTCTCTTGTAATTAACATAATTTAGCAAACTCATAACCTGTTGAGAAAGAATAAGTGATGAAGCACAGCTAACGTCACAGACACAACAGCTTTAGAAGCTGGTAACCTGTCTATGACCTCTCAAGCTATACTTAATTTTAGGATCCTCCTACTTCCTAAACTACTAGCTTTCTACTGTTAAATATCATTTGATATAGGAAAAAAAAAAAAGGAGGCAGCCTTGGAAATAACACCAAGGGATGAAAAACACCTTATGAAAAATGGGACAATGGATGTCAAGTATAATTTTTTAAATGTTTTATTATACAGAGCAGATAACTACATTGAAACTTGTGTTTTCATGATGTTAAAATAAAAAGTTCTAACTACTTACTGTTTTCATTACTCTGCTAATTAACTCTTACTGGGATTTAGGGAGAACAGAAACTGCCTTTTATTCTACCTCTCCAAGTAAATAAGAATGTTCTAATCAGATACTTTCATGTCCAATTCCTTGGAAAAAGGCTTGATGAAGGGGCACAAATAGGATAATATGTAGAAACATTTATTCCAAATAACTTCTAAACAAAAACCTTTTTCAAGAATTGATATTAGAATGCAATATACTATATCAGTAAGGCTATATCGATGCTAAAGAAGGTATTTTATTTTGAGATCTTGAATCACAATATTAGTAATACTAAGTTGTGACTATTTTTTGTATTTCAATAAAAATACAATCAAGATTAAAAGTGTCAACATTACTGACATCCAACACAATTCAGAAGAAACAAATCTCTGTGTCAAAATAAATAAAAGGAAATTTCAAACACTAAATCTATCACTTTACATTTTGCTTGATGAGCAATTATTTTGTCTATTCCAAAATTAGATGGTAATTTAACTGATTAAGCCGGAATACTATTTTTCCCAAAAATCATGATTTTCTATTTCCCAAATGGTTTGTAACAGAATCACCTCTGCAATCATAAATAACATATGGATAGCCAACACTGAAAAATCTAAGTGTACTAAAGAAGCATTTATCTGGAAAATTACTGCAAGTAGGATCACATTAAAAGTTTTTTTGTGAGCATTAATCAAACTTGCCAGCCAGTGCTGAAAATGCTACAGCCACTGAACACACTAAACCAATTATGAAGATGAACAAGACCAAGAACTAATTGAAGAACAAGAAGTAGCCATATGGTCTTTCATTATTAAGTGAAAAGGAAAGGAAGTAGTGCTTAAGAATATACTTTCTAATTTACAAGTACTCAGAAACATATTATTAAAAAATAATTTACTTTATACCTGTGCTAACATAAATCAAAAAGTTCTCAGAGTCTATTTAAGAATATAGTTATTAGCTATTTTACTGGTGATTAAAAATTATTTTCTATGGTAATCATAAATTGTATAAATGACACAATAATTCCAAAGTTCTCATTTTAGCTTATCTGTAAAATGGGGTTAATACCAACTTGAGGGTTCATTATAAAATGAAGTGCAATTAAAACTTTCAAACATTAAAAAGGTTTATAAACATTAGATATTATTATGACGAGATGTTTTATTCCAAAATTTTCCTCTTTGCTGATCTAAGAAAAAAAATCTCTTAAAAATAATAATAATAATGTACACAAACATATATACACGTTTGTGAATATATTTTTTAATCTGAAAATATGTAGATATATGTATGTAGACTTTTGGAAAACCCTCTGTGTGTGTGTGTGAGACCTATGATTTTTGTTAAATTTTTGTTAAAACATTCATTTTTTTTACAATGATTCAGAATTTATAATGACTTAGGACCTATATTGGGATAAAATTTATCTTTACACTACAATAAAAAATTTAATAGACTGATAGTATAAATATGAGAAAGCAGGACACAGTTCCCTTAAGGAAACAAATAATTCTTAAACAACACTACTGCAGGAGCTCTCACATGTCCTCAAAATTATTTCATATAGAGCTTCTTACCTAAGAATTGCACTGAGGCAGGCACAATAACAGCATTTCATATTTATATAGCCTTCAGGGTTTGTAACAAATTATTTCTTCACAAGCTGTCAGAAAGTACTGTATTATAAAGCCTCATTTTACAGTAAAGTTTAATAATGATTAATGTGCACAGAACCACACAAATTAGTATCAGATTAGAATTCAAATCCAAGTCTTCTGACTCTTAGGACTATCTGAAAATGAGGTTGGTTATCAGTTTGTACTATGTATCAATATATATATATATATATATGTATGTATGTATGTGTATATATATATATACACACACATACTGAATACTGATTTAACTGAATTTAGCTTAACTGAAAAGTTTAATATACTACAAAATGCAAATAGATACCACTTCTTCAAAAGTAACTTTTCCTGTTGTCATAATATGTATTGTATATTATATATATATATAATAAGTGCCTCTGTCCTACACCTACCTAAGAGAAAAATCAAACACATGTAATGATTTTTCAGTAATTTCTGTTGTCTTCTTCCCATTTATTCTCAATTATGAGTTTCTGCAACTATATTTGTAGCTGCATATAATCCAATAGTAACATGAAAGCAATTAAGTTTATATTATGCTTTGAAATACTTAATAGTGATCAATATATGTATAAATTGGAATAATATCTAGAATCCCTAACTCACTAAGAGCTATAGTGTTCTTCATTTAACATCTGCCACAACCACCTACCTTCCAGGCTAACTTCATTTTATACTCTGTCCCACAATAATGTACTTTCCATTCTAATCAAACTGGCCCACTATTCCTAGTAGGTTCCCTGTATCTAATAATGTACTCTCACCTTTGCCTCTTAAAAACTTAAAGAAAAAAATAAATAAGAGCAGTCACCTACTACAGATGGTTCTTCCTGATCTCCCCAGCTATATAAGAGCTTCATCCTTTACTTTGTATAACATCATTTACTTTGTATAACACTATACATACTTTGTATGGATTGATCCCATATGAACTCCTCTAAGACATTTTTTTCTTTTTTGTACCCCCAGTGTCTAGCACAATATATAACATATAGGAAGTATTTAAATACCTGCTGAATTAAACTGACCTGAAGGAAACCCTTCTTATTATCCAACTACTCCTTTCAAACATTCAACACTCTACAGAACACAACACTGCATGAGCCTTCTCCACATAACAAGGTCTGTTTGTCTTTTATCCTGAAGATGTATAGCTTTCCTACTCTCCCCAAAGAATTAGTGCCTTCCTCAAAAAAAAGAAGCCCAAACAAAAAACTCCACCCCAAACAGCCTTGTGCTTATTTTTTATATATATACTTATATATGTACCCATTGTCCGTATATTATTTTCCTACTGAATGTAAGCTCCCTGAGCACAGGTGTTGTTTTGCTTTTGTCTTTGTATCCCCAGAACCTGGGAGTGGCACAGAGAAGATATTAAATGAATGTATACTGACTGATTTAACTGAATTTAGCTTAACTGCAAACAGTTTAATATACTACAAAATGCAAATAGATATCACTTCTTCAAAAGTAACTTTTCCTGTTGTCATAATGCAGTATATGTTTCGCAATTTTTATGTATTTGAGGTCTTCTTTCTCCTAACTAACTATGGGCTTAGTCTTTCTAGACTTCTATTCTCACCTATCTCTAACTTCAACTATTATTACTCTATAGTTATCCTTCCTAAAGCTCTATCAACACCTACAACCTCTAATTTCAGTTTCAAAAGTCCTATTTCTCTCAGTAGATATTAGCTAGCTGCTAGGAAAACAAAAGGATTAAATTAATTCACACAAAACTTTGAGCCTCATGCTATTTAATAACTTCCAGAAGTTTAGAGAGTTAACTCAGAAGAACCTCTTTAATCAGCTGAATTTTAGGTAATGCTGCAGACAACTGCTTGGTCAAAAACCTTGCTTTAAGTACTTCTAGACAACTCTCAACCACAACTACTATTATATGCTAATGTTGCTCAGAGGAAAAATTGGCTTTTCTCCACTTTCACTTCTGTCTAGAACCAAGTTAATCTTGTGGCCTTGATCCTATTCCCTCAGGTCTGCACTTCTAACTTTCCCTCCCAATCATCTTTTTTTTCCTTCTGAATTATTTTATTTATTTTCTTGCTTACATCATTCATTTCCACGAGATTTTGAGCTACAAATTTTCTCCCCATCTTTCCCCTACCAACAACCCCAAAACACTGATCCCACTGTTAAGTCCCTCCCCCAATCTGCTCTCTCCTATGTCCTCCTCCACTGCCCCTCTAACTCTTTTTTTTCTGGTAGGGCAGGATGGGTCTCCCTACCCCAGTGCCTGTATATCTTAATTCCCAGTTGCATGTAGTTAATAACAACAACAATATATATACATATACACACACACACACACAGCTTTAACATTTGATTATAGAACTTTAAATTCTAGATTCTTTCCCTTCCTCCCTCGTCACCCCCACTACTGGAAGGACAAGCAATTCAATACAGGCTGTACGTGTATAATTACGTAGGACATCTCCACAGTGGACATATAGTGAGAGACAGATTATATGTCCCTCCTTCCTATCCTGCCCCCACTCTTGTTCTATTCTCTACCTTGTCCCTGTCCCTTTACAGAAGTGTGTACTTCCAGCAACCCTATCCTCTCCCCCACCCCCTCCGTCATCCCACCTCTCATCCCCATCCCCTCTACTCTCCTCTGTGGCAAGATACACAGTTTAGAGTTTATAGCATTCCTTCCCTAAGCCACATTCAATGAGAGTAAGGTTGACCCTTTCCCTTTTGCCTTCCTGTCCTTCCCCTGCATTGTAACAGTTATCCCTTGCCTCTTCCACATGGGATGATTAACGCCATTCTGTCTTTCCCTGTCTCCTCTCATTCTAATCCTCTCCCACATCAGAATTTCACCCTTTAAAGTATCATACCTTCCTGTTCAATTGATCCTGTGCCCTCTATGTACACATATACACAGATGCTCAGATATGTATTCATATGCATATATACCCTCCTATATAGACATATGTGTAGGTATACACACACACACATATATATATATATATATATATATGTTTGTATTCCCTTCACCAATCCTCATACTGAGAAAAGTTTCATAAGTTACTATTATCATTTTTCCATATTGCCATATAAATAGTTCAACTTTCATAAGTTCCTTATGATTTCTTTCCCATGTCTACCTTCTCGTGCTTCTTGTGTTTGAACGTCAAATGTTCTGTTCAGTTCTGGTTTTTTCAGCAAGAATGCTTGAAAGTCCTCTACCTCACTGAATGACCGTATTTTCCCCTGGAACATTATACTCAATTTTGCTGGGTAGGTGATTCTTCGTTTTAATCCCAGCTCCCTTGATCTCTGGAATATCATATTCCAGGCCCTTTGATCCCTTAATGTAGAAGCTGCCAGATACTGGGTTATCCTAACTGTGTTTCCACAGCATTCAAATTGTTTCCTCTTTGCAGCCTGTAATACTTTTTCCATGATCTGGGGATTCTGGAACCTGGCTATAACATTTCTAGGAGTTTTCTTTTTGGGATCTCTTTCAAGAGGTGATTGGTGAATTCTTTCAAGTTCTATTTTGCCCTTACCTTCTAAAATATCAGGGCAATTTTCCTTGAGAAGTTCTTGAAGGATGCTTTCTAAGTTCTTTTTTTTGATCATGGCTTTCAGGTACTCCAATAATTTTAAATTGTCTCTCCTGGATCTATTTTCCAGGTCAGTGGTTTTTTCAAGGAGATATTTCACGTTGCTTTCTATTTTTTCATGTTAGGATCTGTTTAATAGTGTCTTGATTTCTCATAAAGTCATTTGCTTCCATTTGCTCCACTCTAATTCTGAAGGAATTATTCTCTTCAGAAACCTTTTGAGATTCTTTTTCCAGCTGGCAAATTCGAATTTTCAAGACATTCTTCTCCTCATTGGCTTTCTGGGCCTCTTCTGTCATTTAAATTCATCTGTTTTTTTAGGTGTTGATTTCTTCAGTCAGGTTGTTGACTCTCTTTTCATGATTTTCTTGCATCATTCTCATTTCTCTTCCCAATTTTTCCTCCACTTCTCTTATTTGGTTTTCAAAGTCCTTCTTAAGCTGATCTATGGCTTGTAGGAAATCTTCATGTTTCTTAGAAGCTCTTGGTATGGGAGTTCTGTGTTGTCTTCCTCCTGTTCCATGCTTTGATCCTTTTTGTCCCCAAAAAGGATTCTAGAGTTGATTGCTGTTCTTACTTTGCTTCCTTTTCCTGCTCATGTTGCCAGTGAATTGTCTTTTTAGCTCTGTGGAACTCTGCTTCCAGAAGAGAAAGTTCTGTTCCAAATCCCTAGGGTTTTCACAGCTGCCAAGCTATTAGGGGGCTGCTGCAGCCCCCACCAGCTTTGGCTCACTGAAAACGTACCCCAGGACTACCACCCAAGACCACAATCTGGATCTAGGCCACTCAACACAAGAGCACTTAGCCTCTGAATGATAGCTTGGCCCCGCTAAAGTCTGCAGGCCGGGAACTCTGAAGCAGCTACCTGGAGGTGTTGGCAGGGCCTTCGCTTTTGTGCTTCCTTGCCCTGGGGGGCAGTTTGGCCAGACTGCTTTTCCTCAGTCAGCTGTAGCGTTTTCCTGCTTCTATGCTGCCTTTTTGGCTCAGCCCCCTGCAATCATCATTTTTTTTTTTTTTGGCAAATGTTCAATCCTTCTTTAAACAAAGGTTTCCTCCCCTACTATCTACAAACATGCCCAAACTTTTCCCATCCCTTAAAAACCTTCAGGGGATCCTACTATCTTTTCAAGCCACTATCTTACACTTTCCTCTTTCTTACTTGAACTCCTAGGAATGCCTCTGCTTCCTCCCCTTCCACTCCCTTCTCAATCTCTAGGAATCTGTCTTCTGACCTCATCCACTTATCTAAAATTGTTCCTTCCAAGATTACTAATGATCTCAACTATTAACCAGAGGTGGGGAACCTTCAGCTCAGGCCACTTGTGGCATTCTATGTCCCTGGGTGTGGCCTTTCAGCTGAGTCCAAGTTAACAGAACAAATCTTTTTGTTAAGGGGGATTTGTTCTGTGAAGTTTGATCAAAATCAAAGGGCCACACTTGAGACTTAGAGGGCTAGGTATGTTCTTGAGGTCACAGGCTCCCCACCCCTCTAACTAAACCAAAAGCCTTTTTTCATTCCTTATCCTCCTTGGCCTCTCTGCAACACTTAACATTTGACACACCCCTGGCCCCTGGATATTTCCTCTTTCCTGGGTTATGACACTATTTCTCCTGCCACTCTTGTTCACTCCTTCTAATTCTACTTTACTGGATCTTCATACATCCTCATATCACATGCACTGGTATACTTGAGGGTTCAGCTTAGACCTTTTTTCTTTGTCTGAACTCTCTCTTTGATCTCATTAGAGATAATTAAGTCAATAGAAACTAAGAACTCACAGATCAATGTATCTTCCCACTCATCTCTCTTAAGCTCTGGTACTGCTTCATCAACAAGATGTCTGCTACACATCTACATCTAACTCTACCATGGTCATCTCGAACTTGACACGTCTAAAATGAAATTAATTATCTTCCTTCTGAAACCCACCCCTCTTTCTAATGTCTTTATTTCTATTAAGGAAATTATTGGTTTATAATCTTGGAGGCATCCGTTTGACTTTTCTCTTACTCCCTCTCCATATCCAATCAGAAACTGAGTTAAGAGATTAAATGACTTGCCTAGCATCACAAAATCAGTATGTGCTAAGAGTAGTTCTTGAATACAGGTCCTTTTTGATTCATAAAGCTCTTCCAGAGCTAGAAGAGACCTTATAACCCATTAGTCCAATCCTCTCATTTTACAGATGAAGAAACTGAGTATCAGGGAAGTTAAATGGCCTGCCAAAAGTGACACAAAGGAGGATGTGAATTCAGGTTTTCTGACTCCTGAGTTTTAAGTGTACCCACTGTACCATACTGCCAGGTGGCTTCTCTATCCACTATATCACAATTCTTTCTTATGAAGTTGTGCAGTGAAACAGAAGCTGTCCTAACATAAAAAATTCAATAACAAACTGATGACTTATAAAATTAGTAAATCCAAAAAGCCTCTGAGCTCAATACTAGCTTCTACCCTGGATCACTCTGTCAACATAATGGCTTGTTAGTCTATAGATGTCTCTAGGTGTTTCAAAAGAGAATATAAATATCAAAGGAATAACAAATCTCTTGGAAAATTGACACTGCTCTTTAATATTTTTCAAACAATGATTCTCTTTATAATTATGTTGTGAAAAATCAAACCCGAGAGATGTCATTTTGTTATTATACAACTTGGTGAGAAAAAAATCAATAGCTGTTTCTCTTTTTCTGTCCATTTTAAGAATACATAATTACATTTATAAGCTAATCTTGGTAAAGGCAAAGTAAACTTATTTTCATGATTTTAAATTTCCTTTTAAGACAAAGTTCCAACAAAAAATAATTTTTTTCCCCTATACATACTATGGGAAATGTAGCACCCATTTTAAGTTAACGGACATCTTAAGCAACAATTACCTTCAGAGAAGGAGAAACTGTGGCACCTGTGCGATCCTAAGCAAATACTGTAACGCTCGGGGCCTCAGTTTTTCTGTCTATAAAACAAGGAGTTTGGTTAAAACTGGAAGATCTCTAAGAACCTTCTAATTTTAAACCTAAGTTCTTTCAAAGAACAGAAGGGCACTTCAGGACAGACTATACATTAGGAATAACTATAGATCTCTGGTGAAGGTAAGGCCCAAAAGAGGGAAGAGTGAGCTAGGGTTTGAACCCAAATCTAACTCCAAATACAGTATCTTCTCCACTACTTGAGCAGAAACATTGCTAGTAACTTTATTTCCCCTTCTAGATGTGGACAGCTAAATGTTTTAAAATGCACAAAAGAGAAAAGGAAGTTCAGAAGGAAGCATCAAGAAGCAGTTTTGAAAGTAACATTATATTAACTACTATATATTATACTTCCTTTAAAAAACAAGCTATATGAAATAGACTCACAATTTCACATAGCATTTTTTTGGGATTTGGGAATTGTTTGTATGAATGGAAATTTGCATTTCTAGGGTTTGAAGTTCAGAATAAAAAATAAAATCAAAACAAAACAAAAAAATATACAAAATCAAAACAAGATTTCATTCTGATTCAACTTCAGAGGCAAAACTAATGCTTTTTGAAAGGTAAAGGATAGTATGCTCGGTGTTCACACAATTTAATAATATAAATAACAAAAAGTGATATTTTTAAAATATGGCTACAATCCTGAAGATAAAGTTGGTAAGCGGAAAAGGGCCAAGAGGAGGGAGAGAGATGTAATGGTAAATCTACAAATGGAATAGTATCTGCACACTTTGCTTTTAAATTTAAGAAAAGTATGTGTTAACTACCCACTTTTACTCATGTTTCTAAAAATCATGCTCTTTCCCTGGTCAGTAGTTCCCTGCATTCTTAATGCACATTGCCACAGAAATAACTTTAGGTGGCAAACAACAGAGGTGTCAAACTCTCAGCAACTGTCAAACCAGATTAAAATGTAACTGGGAAATATTCAACAAAATAAATAAAAAATATAATACAACACAGATAATGCTAATTTGTAGTTTTCTAAGTCAATAAGCAGTTGTCAGGTATCCATTTCTATTTTAGTTCAATATCGCCAATATAAAATATCATAAACTTAATGACTTAAGCTTGAAAGTCATTATGAAGACCAAACATTTTTAAATAGCCCAGAATCTACTTTTTGAGTTTTTATTTTTTGCTTTTTGGAGCGCAACTGGAGTTAACTGACTTGCCCAAGGTCACATGGCTAATAAGTGTTAAGCGTCTGAGGTCAGTGTTCTGGTCACTGCATCACCTGCTAGTTGAGATTTTAAATTATATAAATATACACTGAAATACAGTACTGAAAAATTATTTATAAATCAAATCATGTTCTTTTTTTCAGTAACTCAAATTACAGTTTCAGACAAAGTTTCTCTTCTGATTAAACTTCTAACTGGAGTTAGAACCTCAAGTTCATCTATTACAAATAATCATCCCCAAATGTATACATCTGGACATCCTGTTTGTTTTAATTAAAGTAGGTCACTCATATAACAGGTATAGGAAATTCACACACTGCAAATTTTTGTACACATTAAAAGTCTCTCTACTCCAGATGCAGCCTCTATTACAATTGATTTTAAAAAGCAAACCCACTCACTGTATAGCTTATATAGACTGAACTTAAAAAATATCAATGGAACTAGCTGATAATATAAAATCACATTTCATATACTAACCTGATATGCTCTGTTTATTTGACTAGCTGCCCAACCAGCATATTTCATATTGTCCTTTTTCATTTTTGCACTTGCTTTTGGATTTGAAGCAATATGACTTGCTGACTATAAACAGAAAAGAAAGTCAAATTTACATTCCTTTTTCTAGCCAAGAAAATAATGAAAAACATGGAAGTCATAATTATAATATGAACTATATCAATATAATTAAAAAACCACTATGTCTGTATATTATATTAGAAAGCAGATATAGTCTATAATTAAAAATGTTATCAACTTTATATAAAGCCTAATGGTATAAAAAATGTAATTTTAAATACAGTATAGAGATAAAAGAAAAGGGAAAGAAAGAAATGTAGCTATTTAAAATTATTATATAGTAACACATAAATAACTAAAAGACCCCCAGCAAACTGAGTGAATCCTACATGGAAAGGCACTAATAAGAATTCTGTAAGAAAACATGGAGTAACTGGGGCCTGTATTCATACATATGAAATCAGAAATCTAATTTATTCTTTTTTTTTTTCTTTTTGGAGGGGGAAAGGCAGGGCAATTGGGGTTAAGTGACTTGCTCAAGGTCACATGGATAGTAAATGTTAAGTGTCTGAGGTCACATTTGAACTCAGGTCCTCCTGACTCCAGGGCTGATGCTCTATTCACTGAACCACCTAGTCACCCCAACTTTATTCTTAAATACAGATTTCCTCTTTGTGTTAACAATCACTTTTTATACCTTGAATAAGTCTCTATTTGATTCATTCAAATCAGAAACAACAATTATTTCTAAAGTATCTGTTAATTTTACAATTGCTAAAATAATTTTTCTTTCTCTACTAAGATACATTATCACATTTTTTCCAAGTTTATGTTTAGTCCTATATTAGTTTCAAAATATTAAACTTGGGAGAGACTTCAAAGATTATCCAGTCTCTGGAAGTTCAACTGATTCTTTATTCTCTAGTCCTTTCCCTCAACTAATGTGTTTAAGCACAAAATTTCTTACCTTTGCAATGGCATTTCCTTTCCCTCTCTCCAACACCTATGCCATCTTTGTCTTTTGACAAATATTCTCCAGGACCCAGCTTGAACACAACTCTCTCTGACAAGGCCTTTCCCCAATCTCCTTGGGTGGATATATCTCATCTTCCTCAATCCTCCTATTTTACTTTTGCAATTCTCTTACCATATTCCACTGTACACTATAGTTGGAATTATTGTATATTTTCTTCCATGTCAGTGTGTATGCTATATTCTCTTTTCTCCCCTCTCTCACTCTGCATTTTCCCCAATCAATACACAATATTAGATGCTTAACAGTTGTTTAATGTAAGTTAAAAATTATCCCTCTACTTCAAAACTTGTCCCCCTCTCCCTCTATCTCTACTACCAATCAGTGACCAAGTTTTGTTAACCCTAACTTCACCATACCTTTTTGCATCTGTACTCTTCTCTCCATTCATAGGGCCACCAGGCTAGTTCAGGGCTTTATTATGTCTCACCTAAACTAATCAAATAGCCTAATTATTCTCTTTCCCACTGCCCTTTAGATTTAATTCTCCATACAAATGGCCAGATCCCTATAGCACAGGTCTAATTATTTTACTCGACTGTTAAAACAATCTACAGAGGCTTTCTATCACCACTAAGATAAAATGCAAGGTCAGAATCACCAAATTTCAGATTTGGAAGGGAGCTCAATGGTCATGTAGTTTAACCCATTTTTTTTAAAAAAGCCACTATAAAATATGAGAAAAGTGCTCAATCATCCTCTGCTTTAAAACTTACAGTGGGGGGAGGGGGGGTGTTTAGGACCTCCAGAAAAAGTCCATTATACTTTTGGACAACTTTTTCTAACTAACTCTCCAAAACACTTCTCAATTGCTTCTGGTTGTGTCCTCCAGACAAATCCTTGAAATATTTGAAGATCACTTTCTATTATGTTTCTCTTGAATCTTTTCTTTCCTCCAGGATAAACATTCCGCAATTCCTTCAATCAAAATTCATATAGCATGTATTTCATATTCTGCACCATTCTGGTTGTAGTCCACTGAATCTTATCAAACTTATCAATGTCATTCTAAAATCTAGAAATAAATCTAGAATATTAATGTATAATCTAGAAATAAATGTAGTGCTGTATACAGATATATTCTGAACAAGGCAGAGCATAGCAAGACTGCTATCTCCTTGTTCCTGGAAGCTATTCCTCTACTACTGAAGTCCAAGGTCACCTTAATTTTTCTGACTACCTTATTACACTGATTCCACATACTCATTTAACCTGCAGTGCACTAAAACCCCCATGATTTACAGATTAAATGCTGTCTACTCTAATCTTGTACTTGATTTTTTTTCAAAACAAAATTTAAAACATTACATTTAACCCTATTGAAAATCATATTCTATCTGGATTCTGTCATCCAATGTGTTGGCTATTCCTTCCAGTTTTGTTTCATGTGCAAATTCATTATCCATATTTTTATCCAAATCATGATGGAAATGTGTAGCACAGAGTCAAGCACAAATCCCTTTGGCACTCTCCAGGAGACTTCCCATCCTGATGACATTAAATCATTAACAACTACTCTTTGAATTCAATCATTAAACAAGCTTTGACTCCATCTAATTATATATCCACATTTCTCCATCTTCTCTACAAGAATAATATGAGTTATTTAAATAAATGCTTTACTAAAACTTATGTAAATTATCTAAATCATTCACCTAACATCCTGGGTTAGAAACTATCAAAAAAAGAACGAAAAGATTAGCCAGGTATGACCTGTTCTTGAAGATCCTCAATATAATTTTTTAAATCAATTTTTGCTGCCTTTTGCTTTCCGTTCCAGTTTCAGCTCATTCTCGCTGCTGCTAAGTACCATTAAGACTCCTGTCACTATTTTTACAGGACCACGCTAAATCATATTCATTGTTACAAGAATTTGTTCCAATCTCATATAGAGATCTTTTAAAAAATCTAAGTTGTTTGGTGACTTCTTTGTACGTCAATTTGGTTTCTTTACATACAATTCTTGTTTTTACTCAATGAACCTGAAATTCCAAAAATATGAAAGGAAACAATCTTGAAAGCCTTCCATTCCTCTTGCACTGACTTCGGCCTACTATTCAGACTCACTTCATATTATTCCTCTTTACATAATTTTTATCCTAGTTAAATTATCCTTCTTCATGTTTTCTGAATTTCCCATTTCATGTCCTGCCTCCATGGCTTTGTACAGGTCCCCTGCCTAAAATATTCTCTCCTGTTTATTTATCCGTGTATGTGATGACTGACCACAGTAGAATGTAAGCTCATCGAGAGCAGGGAATTTCTCTCCCTCCTTTTTTTTTTTTTTTGCCTTTCTATATACAGCATTTAATATAACACCTTGCACACATCAGATATGCTTACTAAATCTAATGATATACCGAATCTTGGATTTCCAAAAAGAGTTGAATTTTATCAAAAGACAGCCTGGAAGTTTTACCACATGAGAATGATGATCAGCCATAAGTGAGAACGAGGGATGGGGACCATGGGTTGAGAAGAGCAAGTCAAGCAGTCTTCACAGCAACCTGTGAAGGCATGGATCATTTTTCCAGTGCTTTTACAACTGAAACTTCTACCTTTATTACTAACCAATCCCACACTATACCTCAAGAACGACCCCCCACCAACATTTCTCTGACTCGTTCTACTTCCCAAAAAGGAGGCCTTTTTCCCCCCTCTTAAGTTACTTCGTATTTACCTATTTGCATTTCCTGATTTTTCCCTACAACAGAATGTAAACTCCTTCAAGAAAGGGTTTTTTTTTTCCCATTTTTGTTCAAGCATTGTGCCTTGCATGTAGCAGTTGATTAACAACTGCTTGATGAACTGAATTGAATAAGGCTATGAACAGCTACTAACAATGTCACTTACTATAATGTTAACAGTTCATATTTCTCAGATTTTCAAGACGTATCTTGAAACTGGATCTCTATCTCTCTGAACTGCCTCTATTTCCAGATTACTTAAACACAGAGAGAAATTTATCCTTACTTTATATTAGATCAGAGATTCTTAACCTTTTTGTGTCATGTACCCCTCTGGAGGTATGATGAATGCTCAGGAATCCTCCTAAGAATAGTATTTTTAAACATATAAAATAAGATAAACAGAATTACAAAGGAAACCAAAAGTTAGTGAAAATAAAAATGCAATTTTGCCCTCTCCCTAAAATCCATCCAGAGACCTACAGGGGGTCTTATCTCAAATACACTCACAAAATAATATCAAACTTAAATGAAGAGAATGATTTACTAAAATCTTTCATTTAGTTCTTATATTCTAGAGTGATAAATGGGAAGGAAGATTTTTTTTTTAATCTGTGACTAATGCTATTATCACTGGCAATAATAGTCTTATACTTCATGAAGATAACAACTTCATCACATCTTAGTGATGTGATTCATGTGTATTAACAGATGATTTGCTATAGTCAAAACAAACAAACAAACAATCCAAAACACATCAGCTGGGAGCCAACATATCAGAGAGGAAATTCACTGAACTTAGCTAGGCTGGTCTGTGGATGGCAGCATCTCATTTGAATGATGTGCCATCAGTCCCATCTCAAAGACTTTCTAACTGGGCAGCACCTGTCAGGTTTATGTACTGTAGACATAGCCTTCCAAGACAACTAGGGTAACCTCTGTATTAAGAAGAATCAAAAGAATATGACTGTAAGAGAACTTGCCAATCATCCTCCTAATCTCATTAGGATAGCTACATTATTCTCTTTACCAGTACACTTAACTTCTCCACATCTAAGCTTATGTGATTTTTGTCCCTATTTTTACACAAATTCACTGTAAAAGATGTGTTTCATGCACTAGAAAGCTTTCTCTTGTTCTTTTAACATTCTGCCAATGGCAGTGCAGTTCTTGGGCTGCCCATTTCTTCTTTTTCACTATCACCATAAGAACAGCCAATCTCTTTTACTTTATCATGAGTATCTGTTATGTGATTTCTGGTCAAATCAATTTTGGCAATATACAGCAGACATATACTCATATCTTCCAATTTTTCTTTGTATCACTTGCTACTACTGGCCAGTCTTCCAACAATGAGAGCAAAATTTTATTTTAAGTTTTATTTTTTTTCACCCCAAAGTGAGAGATCCTATCTTCTAAGATTCAAAGAAGAGAACTGCCAGCTTCCATGTCCTTAAGATGCTAGGATTAAAGGCATATACCAACTACCACACCTGGCTTAAAAAATATTTTTTTCAATTTATTCCAGCAAGATGACCTTTAAAATTCCATCAAAAAGTTCTACTAAACCAAACTGAGGACAAACAAGTAGCTGAGAGGTTTTCTTAAGCTTTCTTTTTCTTTAAGTGTTATCTCTCCTCCAACAAAGCCACCACTGCATTGTTATAGCCACAAAATTAAGAGTTTTGAATCTGAAATGCAACACTTACAAGATATGTGACCATGAGTAAGTCACTTAAAATCTCTAGACCTTCTTTTCCTCATTTTCTTTTTTTTTTTTTTTTTGCTTTTTTTGGAGAGCAATTGGGGTTAAGTGACTTGCCCAAAGTCACACAGCTAGTGTGTCAAGTGTCTGAGGCCAGATTTGAACTCAGGTTCTCCTGACTCCAGGGTCAGTGCTCTATTCATTGCGCCACCTAGCCGCTTCCTTTTCCTCATTTTCAATGAGGGGATTAGACATCATGACTACTAAGGAGGAGCTCTGTGTGTTCCATTTGTATCCTAACTACATAAGCTCCTTGAGGGCAGGGTCCAACATTTCACATCTCTTTGCATCCTTGAAAATACCTAACAGAATGTTGGACAGAAATACTTGTAATAAACTGATTCTTCTCTAAGTTCATCTTTTGTCCATGTGTAATAAAAAAGAAATAGTTTATTTTTTGTTTCCCAAGATAAAATCGATCTTACTCTATTAGGAAAAATCCAATATGTCTTGAAAAATCTATTTAGTATATGTATTTTGACAATCTTTTTAGAAACATAAGTTTAAGCTATCTTAAGGGAAGTTTAAAGTACACACTACTTTAAAGTATGCACACAATAGGGTTAGGCCTGGCAAAAACAGCATAATCAACCACCATAAAAGAAAAATAAAACTAGTTCAACATACTGATTATGTCTATTGTTATTTCACTTCAAGAAAACAACTTTGACTTTTAATAAGGCAAGTTTTATTTTTATGGCAAAGTATCAAACTGCTCAATTTACTTTAATATGTGTGTATTGTATTACATATATGCATATATACATTAAAACTGAACTAAGACTTCTGGGACATTCTACATGTATATGCATGTATGGATATATGTCTATATTTATGTGTATAATATTCCATCTAAATTATATAATTAATTTTAGTTTTAAAGTTTAACTAAAACTAATGCAAGGAACTATGAAAAATTATTAACAATGAAAAATTATCTGTGCTACTTAAAATTTTTAAATTATTAGAATTTCAAATTAGTACACATATTTAAACTATATTAAAGATCAAAGCCATATAATCAGTAACTAAATGAGGAAAAGGTGTGGGAGGTGACTGGAAAGAATAGCTAATGGATTTTAAATGACACATTTTCTTAAAATAACATTTAGCATGCTCCTCAACTCACCATGTAAAGCCCAAAAAGAGCTCTCATGTTTCTGTTGTTCAGTTTCAATGCCTGTGCAAAATATTTTCTTGAAAGTTCGAGATTTTCAAGTCCACCTTGGGTATATTTAACCTGTTAAAATTGTGAAGGGTTGAAATCTGTTTATTTTACTACTTTGAAATATAGCATGTTTCATAATACCATAGGAATTACTAATTGAGTAGATATTTCACATTCAAGTCCAGATGTTAAAGGAACTCATCTTAAGGTTGTTAGGACTAATTTAAATCTCAGATGCTATTTGAAGCATAACAAGACAAAGCACAAGTCTGTTAGAAAATTGATCTTTTTTTGTACTGTATGCTTAAAAAAAATAAAGACAATTTCAGTAAGAGAAAAAGGCATAATAACTTCAAATGATAGATGTGAAAAAAATTAAACTGCAGCATTACATTTAATTTTCTGCTACCCAGGACTTTTCATCAGCACATAAAATACACCTTTAGATATGAAGTTGCCCTGCGGCAACTATTTTTATTATGGAAGTACTTTAGCCAACCTTCAGTAATTACATTTCTTTTATATTTTTTCTTGAGTCTAGAGATAGAATGAGAATTATCACCCCAGAAACTTGACTGCTAGTCAAACTCAAAATAAGTATCATTTGTACAGTAGCATGCAAATAAAATCCATCTTCTTGCCCCTTTAGATTTGCTAAAAATAGAAATTTGAGAGAGGAAAAAATATAACATTTTTAGAATCCTCATGGTCTAACTTAGAAAAATAAATGTTACAAATTAATTTTGAAAAATGTCCAAATTTGTAATTAATAAAAGTTTTTTAATTACACATAGTAAATGTGTAATAAATGCTTAATGACTAAACAAATATCCTACATTTCAATTTTTTGAAATTAAATTCAATTTTTTCAAATTAAAAAAAATCACCATTTCAAAAGATCAGGAACTCAAAATTTTAAGCCTAAAACTAAAACTTCATTAGTTGCTTTAAAAAAAATTACATCCTTATCTAACAATCACAAAAAGTATCATTTTAAAAGAATAACTTTTAATTTCTTCAAATTATGCAACAGTAATGAAAACAAAATCACAATAAAATAAGAAACACGTTGACAAATTTAATTATTACAATATATAAAAAAAAAACA
This sequence comes from Pseudocheirus occidentalis, assembly GCA_028646575.1. Taxonomy (NCBI): domain Eukaryota; kingdom Metazoa; phylum Chordata; class Mammalia; order Diprotodontia; family Pseudocheiridae; genus Pseudocheirus; species Pseudocheirus occidentalis. The sequence goes on from CM053594.1 coordinate 103,700,596, forward strand.
CTTACTTCTGCAAACTGCTGACAGTATAAGTGGTTGTGTGGATTAGTCATCATAAGCTCCTCCAGACAAAAGGCTGCTTTTGCATAGCTGAAGAATATCAAGAAGAGAAATTAGTTCATCAAGAAATGCTGAAAACAGTAGACTATTTGCAACTTAAAATAATTTTTGCCATCATATTAGCTACCATTTCCTTCTCAAAATTCTTACAGCTGAATTAGTTCAATTAATTAGTTAATTCTAAAATTCACAAGATTAATTTAAATTTGTTTTAATCTTAAAAGAAAATCTAACTAGCAATATGGAGACTAGTTTTTAAAGTATGTGTTAAAGGCATTAAACCTAATGCCTTAGGTTTAAAAAGAAATAAAAATTCCAACAAGTGAAAGACAGAATTGTTATAACAGGTGCTTCTAAAGACAGAGTATTCTAACCATCTTACTTAAGCAACTACAATGTAATTCAATGCATAATTTATCCTCAATTTCACAAAGTTACTAGTCAGAAGAAATTCTAATGAATATAAGTGCTACAAGATCTGACACCTTAGAGAAGAGAAGATGGCTCCTTTACAACAAAAGGAAAATATTACTTTTTTTCTATTCTGCCAATGTGTAAATAAAAAAAGGAAATAAAACTGGAATGCCACCTCAAACATTCTCATTGCTATGAATGAAAAAGATAAATTACTTATTATTTTTCTCCACTGTTTGATCTACTAAAATTTCAAGTACATATGTACAGATTCCATATCTGCAAACCAACTCAACAATGAAAAAGTGCTGGTAGTAGTGGTAAAGCTATCTATAGAAACATTAAAACTGAGAGGAAGAGTAACTGCTTTTCCACTTCATGGATGAAGAAACCAATTTCAAATACTATGCCCTTCGCCTTCTAAAGCAAAGTATTTGGATCATAACATATTATCTATGTAAAAAAAGAAAAGCTACAGGAAGACACTTCAAAACTATACCCTCTCCTAAGACGGACAATAGTTTGAGAAGGATATACAAGATTTCAGGGCTAAACCAGCTTAATCATAGTCATGACTATGGCTCCTGTTCAGTATAAATCCAAGCTGATATCTTAATGTGCCTTAAAATTAGTGCAATAGTAAAAGAGAAGAACCCAGTGCATATTTTTTTAAAAAATGAATCTAAGCACTTTTAAAAAGTTAAATGTTATGTTTGTGTCTCCCCTAAAAGAATGTGGATTCCTTGACAAAAGGGACTGTTTTGCCTTTCTCTGTAACTGTAGCACTTAATACAACAGTGCTTGCTGTCCCATAGCAAATGTGTAATAAATGCTTACTGACTAAACAAATGTCCTACATTTCAATCCATTATTTTTATTAAAAAACAAAACAAAACAAAACAAACCATGTATCACATATATATCACTTCAAATACTCATGTCAATGCAAAGGTTCTATTTCTCAAATAGTCTCAAAATTAATTTGCCACATTTTACTATATTTTAATTTAGCCTTCCTTAATCATAGAATACCCCTAGGTTTTCAGTTTGGGGGGAAAAAACAGATAAATGATTATTTTGTAACTTTAACTAGCTTCAAAGTCAAAATAGATTTTTGTAACACTATTGAAGAGGGTGGGCTGAGTACAATTATCATTTCCTTAGTAAAAAAAATTACTTTCAGCTGCTTCTCTGACAATAATTTGTACTACTTTATGGCTAAAAGGCTTTGGATTATCCTGTTTAATTCTAAGAGTACTTTCTACCCTGTCTCATTTCTCCATAGCCTCTTTGAAGATAAATAGGTACAATTTTCTTTCTTAAAGTAGCTGTCAAAAGTTATAATTAAAAAATAGAAAAAAGTTTTTTATGGAAAAATTGACAAGATCTTTCAATCATAAATCTATAAAAAGTAATGTAATGATTAACACACATTTAGAAATAAATTTATGGGGAAGGTATTCTTATTACTCTATTGTATATTAAATCTAGTTGTATTCATTTAAATCTAAGCACTATAAATAAAGTAAAGCTAGGCTTAACTTTATAGGTCATTTAGAGTCCTATGAGAAAAAGTACTAAGTGGTAGTGCCAACAACCGAGCCCAGATCTTCTATGTCCAAACTGACAGCTCCTTCCACTGAATCACACTGCATACTGCAAAGTTAAAAATTTTAAACATGGAGATTATAAAAAGATTGAAATTCTTTTTAAAACTAAAAACAGTGTATATAGGCTCATACCTTGCATACACCCTACAGACAATCTGAAGATATCTGAAACAAAGCTAAAAACTATGGGAGTCACTTGTAACAGCATCAAGATTTAAAGAACTGAGACAATTATCCTTTAACTATCCAAATAGTTCATCAAAGTAGACTTTTTTGCTTGAATTAATACAGGATTAATTGCCTTGATTCTCCAATTCACTTTGCATGTTTAATCTGGGCAAAGACAAGAGAATAGAACCTTCATATATTTTATCTCCTCTGTCAAATATTTTAATTTCTATGAGATCTAGGCTTAGCTGTTCATGGACAATAAGGACATAGCACATGACTCTCTCAAAGTCTGACTTTTACAATTTTCCCAAAAGGAAGGAACAAACAATGCGATATAATTCCATTTGGGCAAAAGAACTAAAGGAAAGGAAAAAATATGCCTGAGCTGGAGGTCAGAATTAATGCTGTGATACTAGAAAACTTGCGCTAAAGCTTTGGACTAATCCTTCCACACTGAGATTTCCTCCTGTCATACAGCAATAAAAAAAAAAATTTTAAAAAAAAAAACCCTCACAAAAACCATTAAATATCCAATAAGTGAGTTCAACATTCTTGACTGTGCTCAGTTTTGCACCCAGGCAACAGAATACCTGCCCCTTCAGAACAAACTCTCTTAGCACTAATGCTAATAAATGCTTATAGTCAACAGAATCTTATGATACCCGTTTAAAAAGAAATTCTTCTTAAAGTCATGCAAGCAGGATTAAGGCACTTTTGTGTATATGAACAATTTAAAACCTAAAAATAGATAACTTTTTAAATAACCGTTTTAAAGGAAGCTATAGTATTTCTTATTCCAATGAATGAAAATGAATTTCAAAGACAAATCAACCATTTCTTACTCCCCAAATCAAAAACAGTTTAGCAACACAATCAAGTAAATGAATTGGGCAAAACCATTCTATTTTAGCACAAAATTTTAAAAACAGTTTCTAAATTCACATGTGTTTAATTAATCATATTAAAAGATTTAAAATATGGTAAAATCTTCCCACCAAAACTTAGAGTCAAAGTAAGCATTTTAACTTATAGGAGACTAAATTTCACTGCTAGCAGGTTTTATGTGGAATTAGCAACTTACTCATGTTCATTGATGTAAAGTTCTGCAAGTTCATGCCAAGCCTCTTGGTCTCCAACAAATCTGGTAGGAAGGGGGGGAAAAAAAAAGTTGTGTGTGTGTGTGTGTGTGGTGATTCTGTAAATGAACAGCATGGAAGCAAAAGGGTAAATCAAATGTAAATTCCATTTTAATTAAAAAAAGATTTCTCATAATAGCAAAACACAATCCTCTTGCAAAACACTCACTGTTCTAGATACTCATTCAGCTCTCGGATGGCCTCCACATTTTTCCCTTGAGCTTTTCGAATGGCGATCTTACGCTTTCTTGCAGCCTATGAGTTGACATTAATAAAGGATTAGGCTCTCATGATTCCCTGGGTTTTTGTAAAGAAGGTAATTTGACTGTGCAAATTATTATCTCAATGCCAGTGGAATTCCATTGCAGAGCAACTGCTTAGTTGGAGTTTATAAACATACCCTATGACATCCCACTGGGAGAACTCAAATACCCCTTTTGCAATCACATTATGTATGCTTAGTTTCGATGCACACAATGCATGCATCATTTCTTCCAAATAAATGACAGTTCAGATCCTGATAATTACAAGGCAGCAGGGGATCCTAATCTTTATCCAACCCAAAGTCCCCTACTCTGTCATTCATAAGATCTGTATCTTAGGGATAGTTTGTTAGCAAAGATTAGAAAATCCCACTGTGGCTACTTGATTGCCAGTTATAAATGAGTTTTTGGCAACTTTTCTTCACTATTTTAACTAAGAATTAGTTGCTACCACTTTAATTCTATAAAAATGATCTATAAAATAGTATCTGGAACAACCCAAAATGACTACTGTATATACTATAATTAACTATTATATCAGTCTATATTACCATCTAAAGACTGCTACTGAAACCTTCTAATAGAAACTTCTTATGGGTCAACTGGGCAGTAGAAGATAAGTCATTATGTAAAGTAACAATGAAGAAGAATGAGCATAAAACATTTTATGTGCTGTTTTATCTTTAATATCACATAGTTGATTTTAAATAATGCTAATGATTTGAGAAAGATCATCATACCAGAGTTAATTTAAAATAGTTATGCTTCTTCAAATGTGAGATTTTTCCTATAGCTGTCTATAAAACAAACAAAACCATCAATGAACATATACCTAAGTTATTTCAGGGAAAGTCAAAAGTTCTTAACTAGGTCATAAAAACACAATTTTTTAAAAAAGGATACATAGAAATATTCAATGTTTAGTGGCCTGTTTATCCTTCACTAGTCTACATATAAAGCAACAACTACTTTAACCAGTTATCTTTTTAATGATGCCTTTTATTTTTACATCATATTCATCTCCAAATATACCCCTCCTCCTCCTCTACTCAAAGAACAATCTCTTGTAACAAAGATTTAAAATGAAAGAAAAAAGCATTTCAATAAACCAACACACTGACCACATTATTATAAGAGATACAGCTTGTCTGACAGAATATATGCATCCTTAGAAAAAGTTGCCTTAAAAGTAAATTAGGCCTTTCTTTAACAAAAATAAATGAATAACACATATACGTATTCACCCATAGGAAAAATATCCAGCTTCACTGAGATTATAAACTCCTAGACAGAAGAAAGTATCTCGAACATCTTTGAATCTCTCAAAATGCTTAGTAGAATGCTATGCACAGGTGTTCAAAAGTACTTCATAAAGTCATTACAATATTAAACTTAAATCTATTATGCCCACATATTTAATGAAAAATGACAATGATCTAATCAAATATAACAAAACTCAGTATGGTATAGATTATAAGTAAGAGTAGCTAGAAGTATTTTTTTCCCCTCTGTTTGGGACATAAGGACTTGACAAACAGAAAAAAAGAAGAAAAAAGACACCCTGGGAAAAAATACTGGTACATTGACCTGAAAAGTGACCCAACTCTATGAAATTCCCTCCCTCAATATTCTACGAGGTAACCCCCCCCAAAAAACCCCCACTCTTTAGTTACTTAATTCATTTTCTAGCACATTGTGGAAGCTAACATTTTAAAATGCAAAGGTTGAACTGAACTAAAAAGAGGACAAATGCAGACGCATTGGAGGCAAAAGAACAATTCAAATACATGAAAAAGAATAACCAGTGCACATTTGCTGAACCAAATAAAGTAAATCATAACAAAACAGTATTACAAAAATAATTTCATCTCTCAGAAGACAGAAGCAATGACAGACTTAATTCTGCCAAATTATTTGTGAAGAAGTGATAGCGATGTTGGGAGAAAACAGTGTTACTTTCCATGTATAAAGAACCAAATTAAAAAAATGCTAGGTTATGATCAAGAGCAAGCAGAGGTTCAGGGGAGAGAGCGCTGGGCCTGGAGTTAGGAAAACCTGATTGCAAATTCAGCCTCAGACACTTACTAGCTGTGTGACCCTGGGCAAACCACTTAATCTTGTCTGCCTCATTTTCCTCATCCATAAAATGAACTGGAGAAGAAAATGGCAAAACACTTTAACATCTTTGCCAAGAAAATCTCAAATAGGGTCACAACTGAAACAACAAACATGGTCAAACATAAACCTTAGATTTCAAGAAAGCAGCAAATAGTTCACAGAAATGTAGGCATGAAAGAGACATGAGAGATACTCAACAACACTATAATAAGTGCTTTTGAAGAGGAAGAAAAGGGTGGCAGCTAAAAAAGCTATTGTCTACATATGGAATTTTTCAGTGCATATATAAAAGAATATATATAAAAAGTAAAAAAAGGGAGCAAAAATCCAAGGACTTTTCTTCTATCAAGGATACATATTCTATCAAGGATACATATTCTATCCTTCTATCAAGGATAGAAGAATATGTAAAAAGTTTCAGATAAATTGAATTCTCAAATGAGCCAAGGACACATACATGCATACACAGATACACACATACATACATATAATAAGGACATTTTTTTAAAAAAGTTCTCTGGAATTAGAGCAACAAGTTAGCAACAAGATGCACTGGAAGGGGTACATAGTATAAAGATAACAGATGAAAGAAAGTAGAACTGTTCAGAACATACTTTCAGGATCTATCTTCTTTATCAGGAAAAATTATCTTCAAATTGGAAAGTTTAGATAAATATTGCTAAGAAAGAACTGAAGAATCAAGAGGAAGGGAGGAAATGAAAAGCAGTTGGAAACCTTCCTAAGATTTGCTTATAGACCTCTCTTTGGCCAAGTATATGGGCAATTTGCTGAAGCATCTAGCAATTCGTTAGCTACACAGAAGAAACTGAGATCTCAGTTTCACCAAATATGTAACATGAAGTGAATTTCTAATAACATTGAAGGCACTGCATTTGTGGTTTCTACTAGTTTCAATCCAGATGACAAGGAATTTACAGAAGGAGATAGGAATCTTAACTTTCTCCAGAAGGTTAGACTATGAATTATCTCTAAGGAGAAAGTGTCAAAGAAATCCTTGGAACTTTATAATGGGCTCCTCCAATAGAAGGCAGAATGGAGATACTTAGAGATCCAGGGTGGTGGCAGTATCAGAAGAGAAAAGGGTCTTTACACAAGAGATTTTACCTTTAAAGTATCTTTCCTATATGCCTCCTCTGACTTTACCACCACCATGGTAGTAGGCCCTCTTCATTGTTGTGCAAGGAACTGTTGCAATTATTATGCTGTTTGGTCCCCTTGCCATAAGTCTCTCCCTATCCCAATGCATCCTCCACTGAGCTGCTAAAATGTTCTCCCTAAAGTCAGGTGTGGCCATGTTGTTAACCCTCTTCTCAATAAACTCCAGTGGTTCCCTAACACCTGCAAGATCAAATTTAAAATTTTCTGTTTGACTATTAAAACTCTTCATAACCTCCTTCCTTTTATCTTTCCAGGACTCTTACACCTTACCATCACCCTCTCTCACACACCCCTAATTATTGTGCAATCCAATGTTATTGGCTTCCTTGCTATTCCTTGCACAAGACATTATACTACCATAACCAATCACTGTGATAGATCATGATGTCCTAGTCAAAAACAAAATACTTTAGAATCTTCAGCAACATTGGGGTTATATTTTAGAATCACTACTGCTAGTTGAATATGAAGATTTGAGAAAAGTGAATAACTAGTTAAGAAAATTATGCCTTAGAAGATGGTTTGAATTTCCAACCTCAAACCTTAATAGTCAGTTGTTCTTTCATTTTTGAAAAGAGACAAAAATGACACCACTATTTTGGGATCAAAGTACAGCATGTCCAACTGTGACTGATCAGACCAATAAGAGCTGGGAAAGGGTCTATCACAGGCTAGACACAAATAGTCTATGTGAACATTTGAGATGGAGATGTCTCTAAAGCTGTATATTTCACATTTCTTACTGCAATTCTACTTTGGTCAAAGAGCATATGTGGACATGCCATAAGGGAAGGTCCTTTGCCACTCTCTTCTATTCTACTCAAGCAATCCCAAAGTTCTTACAAGAGATTTTGAGGTCTTGTATTTTTGTATCACTTCTTCTGATCATACTGTAGGTGCTTGCCCTGTGTGAGTTCTCCATAAAACAGTCTTTTAGGAAAACATACATTTGGCATTTGAACAACATGGTCAACCCATGGGAGATACTCATTCTGCAGCAGAGTCTGAATGCTTGGCAGTTTAGTTCAAGAAAGGGCCTCAGTGTCTTATCATGCCACATGAACTTCAGTATTTTCCCAAGATAATTCAAATGGAAGCAATTCAGTTTCCTGGCATGGCACTGGTAGATTGTCCAAGTTTCACAAGCATACAATACAGTCAACACAACAACTCTGTAGACCTTTAGTTTGGTAGGCAGTCTGTTATCTCTTCTCTCCCACACTTTCTTTCAGGTCCTCCCAAACAGTGACAATGTGTACATCAACCTCATCACCTATGTGTACAACCCTGGAACATATACAGCCTAATTAAGTAAACTTAATCCTTAACATTCAAAATTTCTCCATTTGCTGTAACCAATCGCCTCATGTACAGATGGTAATGTTGCTGGCTGGTGCAGAACCTGTGTTTTCTTATGTTAACTGCAGGGGAAATAAACTGTATACATAAAAACATATATATAATATGTAAAAAATTAATGCAAGGCAGTTTTGAGAGGGGGTGCACCAGCAAACAGCTGAAGGAACCAGGAAAGTCTCCTTGAAAAAAGTGGTACTTTGAGCTGAGTCATGAAGGAAATCAGAAATTCCAAGTGGCAGAGGAAATTAAGTAATCAATTATTAGAATGAGGGACAGCCAGTGCAAAAGCAAACTGTATGTGCAGATCTGCAAAGTGCCATTTTGGTGAGAGCTTAAAATGCAAGTAGGGAAATCTAAGACTGAAATGGGAAGAAGGAATCAAACTGTGAAATACTTTAATGTCAACAGAAGAGGTAATATTTGATCCTCAGAACAACAGGGAGTCACTTAATGGGGATATGACATAATCATACCTGAGCTTTAGAAAAATCACTGTGGCTGATGTGAAGAGGCTGGAACAAGAGAAACTGAGAAAAGGTTGGACAGGTGACAAAACAAAGAGATAGCAATGTCTGGAAAACCTAGAGTATCAGGAGGAAATGATGAACAATAACAGCAAGTGCTGCACATTTACTTGACTCAATTTAAAGAGATTGAAAACTAAGAAAATGGCATCAAAACCATGCATTCAGATCTTTTAATCATTCATCTAATCAGTGAATTCTTAATTGCTAAATCCAATGACCTTTCAAAATTCTTCATCCTTCCAACTTCTCTGCAGCTTTTGGCTCTGTTGGCCACCCCCTTTCAGTTTCTGTAACAATCTTCTCTAATTTATCTGACTTCCTCAGTCTTCTTTGTTAGAGAATTATCACCATGTGGTGATGTCCCATTTTGTGTGCATGTGTTTGTGCACACGCACACATGCACATTTTTTACATTTTCTCTGGATCTTATAATTTCAATTAAGTTCAATTATCTTTATACAGACTACTCCAAAGACTTAAATCCAGTCTTCATCTCTCTTTCTGCTATCAGTCCTGGATCATCTTTGCCTAAATTTCCCTTTGTACTCTTAACTCCCTCTCTCCCAGACAGCAATCCCTATAATACACTTCTGGGTTTGTTTGGTTTTAGGAAAGAGGGGTAAAAATCATCAAATCAATCTAGAAATGGGGAAAAAAAAAAACCAAAACCTGACACTATGAAACATTTCACACTCATGGACCCTTCCCTTCTCCACCTCCGCAAAGGAGTTCAGAGAAGTTTCTACTCATATCTCTTCCTCCGGGCCACGTTTGTTCTCTGTAATTTTGCAACCTTTATTTTCAACTGTTTTTGTGGCGCTGGTTCTGTTCAGGTTGCTATTGTCATTTAGGTATATTGCTGAGTTCTTACTTCCCTTTGTATCTGATTATATACGTCTTTCCATGCTTCTCAGCATTCATCACGTACTACAATTTGCTGAGCCATTATTCAATTGACAGGCACAAAAGTGCTGCTACAAATAGTTTGGCATGATGGAATGGGAAGAAATTCCCTACCCCTTAATAGATCTAGGGGGGAATCTGAAGACCCCCCCAGCTTTGTAAGTAAACTCTGCCCCCTAATAGGCTGAATGTAATCACATGGAACCTGTGGTGGGAAGAGTTTGCTGAAAGGAAGAAGAGCCCACAGGAAGCTGGGAATCTGAGTCAGAGAACCAGTGGGAGAGAGAAGTAAGATAGAGAGGTTTGTGAGTAAATACCAATCTTGTATTGGTTTATGAGAAGCTGGAAAGATGGCATGGCTCTAAGTGTTATTATGGCTTGTTAACTTCTTTTATGTTGTTAACTTGTTAACTTCTATTATGATGGAATCAGCTTACTGGTTTTGGCATTTGGTTTTCTGGTGTCTAAATAAACGTTTCAGTTCTGTCCTCAATATGGAGAGTTTGGTATATTTTGTGATCAAACATCATGCAATATTTATAGTCACAGTCTTTATCGTGATTGTGGGCACTATAAATACTTCATTGTCACTACACATGAATATCGGACTTTCTTTCTACCAGTGATCAATTCTTGAGGTTTGTGCTTAGCACAAGGTAAGAATAAGAGTCACTCCCAAAAGACAAACAAAAAAAGTTCTCAAAACCAAGGTATTAACAGCCATTTAATAAAAAATGTCTCAAATTACAAATTAATGGATCTCCAGACAGAATGTAAGCTCCTTGCAGACAGGGACTTCTTCATTTTTGTCTATCTGAATCACTTAGCATAGTACCTCATACACAAAAGGTATTTGATAAATGGTTGGTAATTGATCGATAACTACAGGGTATGAAATGATCATTGATCTATGAAATGATCTGGATTTAAAAGAAATACTAGCAAATGCTGAACTAGGTTTGCTTAATGGGCTGTTCAATGAGAGGTCATGTATTCACTATGTGTTCAGTTAAAAAAAATCAAAGTTTTAATTTACTTCATTCTAATAAGTCTCAAAGTTATTAAAGAAAGTAATTGTTTATAGTCTTTCCAATAGATAGCCATAAATAGTAGTGGGTAGAAAGCCTGACTCAGAATGAAGAAAACCTTGGTTAAAGTTTGGCCTCTGACATATATTGGCTGTGTGACCCTGAAAAAGTCACATAAGGTCTTAATGTCCAAGGCAGCTATGACTATACTTTTAAAAATATGTGCTAACAGCAGATATTTCCCTCAGTACTTTCCTAGATAAATGACATCATACATGTAGAAAAAAAATTCTTTCAAAAAAATGTAACAGATTTTATTAGTCCTGACTTACAGAATAGAGGGAAGGAGAGGTGTAGGTGTGTGTGTGTGTGTGTGTGTCAGAGAGAAAGAGAAAGAGAGAGAGAGAGAGAGAGAGAGAGAAAATATTTAGGTCACAAACATAAGAAATAGAAACGGAACAAAATTTAGGATATGTATGAATGCTCAAGAGAGTGTCTTATCAAAGACTGTGGAAGGTAAGACTGTGAAATATAGTTTGATTCAAAATAAAATCATTGAAAATCCTTTGATTTGACCAAAATATGCTTTATGAATTCATAAGAGTAATGGAAAACTTATAAAATGTAGAAATACCAATTTACAAATGCCAATTTATTTTTATTGGTTTTTCTGAATTTAATGAACTCCCATTCTGCTTTTTAAAAAAAAAAATTTTTAAGCCTGAAAATAATATACCTTAAAGTATTTATTGATCATATTTGGAAAATACATTTTGAAAATCCTTACCTTAATACAAGATTAATGTATGGCTCGAGCAAATTTTTATATGGTCCTAATGCATGGCATTTCACCTATCTAATATCCTAAACATTAAAAATAAACTCTCAAATGGTTATTAATCAACTATGCAAAGTCAATCTTGCTCATGGGAAAATATATATCAGAGAAAAGAAACACCTCTTTCTTAATCAGTATCACATGGACAAAGGTGCATTAGCATGTCACATTATTAAATAATGGTATTTTCCAAGTAGTTTAATAATCCCCAACACTGCCAAAAGAACTGATCCTCCATGTGTCGTATCTTTTAAAATTAGCACTAAACAGATCAAAAGTGAAATGATTTGAACAATTTCTAAATTTGATTAGGAAGATATTCCAAAAGAGCCCAAATTTATTCTAAACTTCTTGATTGGAAGTGTAAATTACCAGTTAGCATAAAAGCAAATCCAACACTTAATACCTTTTGTAAATGAACTTAATAATCTAAGGATTAAAATTCAAATTACAAATGATGAAACTTCAAAAATAAATAAGATATTCACCAGGGTATAAAACAAAACTTTTTTAAAAAAATAACTATCCTTAACTAAAATTTATTTTTCCAAAATGCACCTAAATTCTAAATAAAGAATGAAATTTAGGATGTGAAATACAATTATGAATAAACTACTTGTTTAAGAATAAAAATAAAAATAGAACAAGGATACCATCTTTCTTCTACCAAATTCTAAATATCTGAGTCCTTAGCATTATATTGCCCAAATTCCTCATCTACTCTGTACCAAGGTGTAATGAAGACAGATGTGTGCACTTACATGCCAGAAAGGGCCCTTCCTCAACAAGCCCTATCCCTACAATGAATGCTCAGCATCACAGTAATTTTTCTGGCACTAATGTGGCAGCTTTACAGTCTTATATTTGAGCAAGGGAAAATAAAGCAATAATATCCAGCACAACTGCATTAGAATGAGTTAGTATAATAGAGGTAAATGTCTTGAGACTATGTTCTAAATTTGCTTTAGGGATGGGTAACAAACAATTACTTGGCTTTTTTTCTATTTTGTTTTTCCTCATCATCTGGACTATAAACTATGGGAGGGCGAGGAAGAGGTAATAAATAATCCAATTATTCCAATAATATCTATTAATTACCTAAACTATGCTCAAGGCACTGTGCTAAGCACTGTGATAAGAACAAAGAAAAGATTCATACATACAAGAAACTCATCAAGTAAGAAAAAGTATATGTGAATAATAAAAATACAAAAATACAACTGTGTTCTTTTATTTTCATTGATCATTTTATATTTCATCTTTGTTCCCATCATGTTCTACTGATTTCCTCCCTATTCAAGTAATCTATAAGCTCCTTGGAGGAAAGGATTGTACCATTTTAAATATTGGTCTCAGCACTAAATAAAGTGCCTTGCATACAGCAGGTGCTAAATAAATTTCCACTGACTTGGAAAGCTAAATTTCCTGGATCATTCCTGACTTTGAAGACTATTTCAGTTCAGGGGTGGAGGCAGAAGGCATACTGAAAGAAGTAGAGCAGTGGGGTTTCTTGTTATGGGCAAATAACTCTCTTGAGCATTCATACATATCCTAAATTTTGTTCTGTTTCTATTTCTTATATTTGTGACCTAAATATTCTCTCTCTCTCTCTGACACACACATACACACACACACACACACACACACACCCTACACCTCTCCTTCCCTCTATCATGTAAGTCAGGACTAATAAAATCTGTTAACATTTTTTTGAAAGAATTTTTTTTTCTACATGTATGATGTCATTTATCTAGATGCCAAATAAGAAACAAGATGGCAGCTACAGTTTAAAAAAAGTATGTGTGCACACATTTGTGTGTGTATGTTTGTGTTTTAACACTAAGAAATACTTTATCTCACTTCTAGGCAGTAGAGTAGCCAATGGAGAAGGTTAAAGGAATGATAGATGACATTTATTTCATTAAAAGTCAAATGAATACTCAGCAGGCTTCATTTTTCTTGCAGTTATTGCTAGTATTACTAAAAGTCATGAAACTTGAAGGAATGATGAAAAGAGAGCCCTATTATTTTGTAATGCTTAGAATTTAAGTGTTTTGTACTCAAAAATTGTAATTTAGCAAGCAGCTAAAACAAGGTTAAACAAAATCTAAAGCAAGGATGACTTATCAAAAAGTAATAAGTGAAACTAACAATCTAAGGCATAAATCCTATATTCTAATACTTAAAAGCATTCTAACTACTAACCAATCCCTTAAACTCTTGAGTTTTTAGATTAAAAGATTTAGATACTGGGGCGGCTCTGTGATGCAGTGAAGAGAACACCAGCCCTAGAGTCAGGAGGACCCGAGTCCAAATCTTGCATCAGACATTTAACACACACACACACACACACACACACACACACACACACACACACACACAACCTAGCCATGTGACCTTGGGCAAGTCACCTAAACCCAACTGCCCTACCCCCCCCCAAAAAAGGAAAAAAGATTTAAATACCTAATTTCAGTAAATAAATCCTAGTTCTGTTCAAGTCTAAAAAAGAATGAGTAGCTAGTTTTGAAAATTTAGCCCATGTTATTTAAAAGTAAAATAATCATACAAGAAAACTATTCGTATCAAATTTTCTAGGAGAAGATAATTTTTTAAAAGAGGTTCCCAATTTTACTAAGACAGATAATACAGTAACTGAAACGAGGCTATTTCAAAATGTAATGACTACATTCTGGTTCCATATTTTTGGGGGAAGGGGAAATAGACAAAGTAGAAGCTCATTTTAGTTATAATCATACTTTAGTTTTGTCATAGTTTCACAAAATATTCAAAACTTTCCCATAGAACACTTCTCAATCAGGTACCTCACAAAACAGTAGAAATCTTGCTAAAGAAAGTTGTTTTGGCGGGGTGGCTAGGTGGCACAGTAAATAGAGCACCGGCCCTGGTCAGGAGGGGCCTGAGTTCAAATCCGACCTCAGATACTTAACACTTAATAGCCATGTGACCTTGGACAAGTCACTTAACCCCAACTGCCCTTCCCTGCTCCCTTGAAAAAAAGAAAAAGAAAGTTCTTTATGGGTAGGACAATATTTAGAGCAGAGATCTCTGAGAAGAGAAAAATGCTAACTGCAAAGCAGAAATTCTCCATAAAAGATCATTTCAGTAAGAGACCAACGTTAATAATATATGATACATCCAATTATGGCATATGAAAATGAAATATAAAAAGAAATTCAATCTGGGGACTGACAAAATGCATTGAGGTAATATTTTAAGCTATCTTGACGAACACATTTCAAACATGAAAGTAGGTGGGCTAGAATTTAATAATTTCATGTATTTATTTATTTCATATTAAGCAACAATTAGCTTTATATAACTATCAAGCATTTTCATTTCTGAAAATCTGCACTGATAAAGAATGTGATTGTTATAAGACTTGACAAATCCAATGTCGATGTTTTTACATGCAGCATTTGCCAAACAGAAAAATGTTTAACATATCAGAGCAACTCCATGTGTCAGCACACAAACTGCTACAATATAAACTGAGGTAAATGCCAAAATAAACTTAGTAACTATTTCTGTTTAAACTTCTGAAATGTTTATTTTCTTAGGGAAGCCACATGTATGCATGGAAATAATTAACAGGTAGATGGCTAAACAATTTAAATTCTTGACAACTTATCAAGTTAAACAGAAACTTTTACTTAGTAAAAAGTGAGATTAGGACAAGCTATTATGAAGTTATCTTGAACCAAAATTTATTCCACATTAAATGTTTCTCCATCGGTTGTAAAATGGTTCAACAATCATAGAAAGCAATTTGGAAATGTGCTAAGAAATGTCTATATTCTTTGACCCAAAGATTCCTCTGCTGGGAACATACCTGAAGGAGGTAAATGACAAAAATAAAGGATCTATGTACACTAAAACATTTACAGGAACATTTATTGTAGTGGCAAAAAAAAAAAAAAAAAAAAAAAAACCACCCAACAACAAAACTGGAAAACAAGTAGATGTACCCAAATACCAGGGAATGGCTAAACAAACTGCAGCAATAAATGTAATGAGATATTACTGTTCTCTAAGATACAATGAACATGATGAAAACAGAAGCATGGAAAGACGTATATGAATAGATGCTATATGAGGTAAGAAGACTCAGAAAACAGTACATACAATTATAAGAGTGTAAATAGAAAGAATGATAACAATAAAGCAAAAGAAACTGAATAATGAATTGCCATAATTAGCAAAAGTAGAGATATGAAAAACTACCTCCCCCTCTTTTGCACAAGTGGGAAACCAAGGGTATGGAGCACTCTATATAACATCAAACGACTTCATCATGTTGCTTAGTTTTCTTTTTCCATCATTTTTATTCTTTGTTGTAAAGGATGGCATTTTGGGAGAAGAGGGGGGAAAAGCTATATTAGTAAATACTAATTTAAAAACAAAAGATAAGAATATCCTATACAATTTGTCTTCTCTAAGTTTTTTTTTAACTTAAGACTCAAACAAATCCATTTCTTTGATGTTATGATTCAGAGATAATTAACTATGAAAAAAGCCACATATCAATAGTACATAATGTGGGGATCAGCCAAGGATGTCCCATTAAAAGAAACCCAGATCAACTCTCTCAACATTCCCCTCCAAACAAATTTAAAATAACACATCAAACCAAATTATGGAGCAGCAGAGCCAATAAAAGGATGAGACATTTTTTCTGGCCTAAGAAAACAGGCAGTTGGCAGAAGTTTGTGACACCAGGGTTGAGAACCGTCTAGAGCCCACAAATGTGGCAATGGGAACAGCAGTTGCAGCAGCAGCAGCTTCAAGACTCTCTGCCCATAGAAAGTAAGGGAGTGAGATAACTGGTCAGAAAGAGATCACAAGGGATCCTTAACAGGGTACAGGGTACAGCTGGCAGTAACTGGCAAACTCTACTGACCACATGCAGTTCTGGGTCACAGTTCTAGGGTGGAAAAGAAGGCTGGGGTTCTGTCACAAGGGAAAAGGGGCCCTGGCCCTGGTCACAGCTGCAAAGCAAAGAAAACACTAGTGCTTGTAGCTGCAGGGGACCAGAGGCCCTTCTAGGGCAAAAACCAAAGAGGAGAATACTGATCATACCTCTCCCAAGACCACCTTAGAAGCACCAAAAATTTGCACACCCCCAAACCTAGCTCTGAAAATAGCAGCACAAAAAAGGGACTCAAAATTAAACTGTTTATATTCCAATATGGGAAAATGATACATGTAACTCCTAAGAATTTCATCATTATTGGGGCAGCTAGAAAGTATCTACATAGAGTTGATCATGTTGGAATGATCTCCAAAAAAAGAATGAAAAGAAACAGGAATGCACTGGGAAAAAGGGGAAAAGAGGAAGAACAGGGAAAACTTTCATAAAGATGCATGCAAGGAAGAGCTTTGATAATGGAAGGGAAAATGGGTGGCGTGGTTAGGGAAGAATATATATACACATTCAGTTTAGTATAGAAATACAACTTACCCAACAGGGAAATAGGAGGGGAAGGAGATAAGAGACATCAGGAAGAGATGATAAAAGGGAGGGGAAATTAAGGGAGGCAGTGATCAGAAGCAAAACAAACTTCTGAGGAGATACTGGATAAAAAGAAGAAGGAACAGAAAAAAATGAGATGGAGGGAAATATACTATGTATGTGAATGGAATGAGCTTACCCATAAAATGGAAGCAGATACCAAAATGGATTAGAAACCAGAATCCACAATGTTGTTTACAAGACAAACACTTGAAACAGAAAGACACAACACAGTCAAAATAAAGGGCTAGAGCAGAATCTAATAAGCTTCAGCTGAACTAAAAAAAAAGATTAGGGGTAGCAATCAACATCTCAGACAAATCAAAGCAAATCCAGATCTAATTAAAAGGGATAATCAGGAACACTACATTTTTTAAAAATATTTTTTATTCCTTTTCTTGTTTACATCATTCATTTTCATTACATTTTTGGATTACAAATTTTCTCCCCATCTTTCCCCTGCCCCAACCCTAACACAGCAATCCCACTGTAAAGTCCCTCACCTTTCTGGTAGGGCAGGGAGGGTCTCCTATCCCAGCCCCTGTATATCTTAATTCCTAGTTGCAGGTATTGCAGAACTTTAAATTCTAGATTCTTTCGATTCTTCCCTTGTCACCCACCCCCACTGGAAGGACAATCAATTCAATACAGGCTGTGGATGTGTGATTATACAGGACACCTTCAAGTAGACATATTGTGACAGTGATCATCTGTCTCTCCTTCTTATTCCTCCCCTCCCCCTTGTTCTGTTCTCTACCCTGTCCCTATCCCTTTAC
>CM053594.1:103719004-103735813 GCA_028646575.1 Pseudocheirus occidentalis
CTGTCTCTCTGTCTCTGTCTCTCTCTCTTATTTCTACAACTGCCAGATTAGTGTTCTTAAAGCACAGATCACTGCAATGCCCAAGAAGATCCACTGGTTGTTCATTGCTCCTACAAACTCCTTTAAATTCTTCAAATTTGGCTATAGCCTACATTTCCAGATTAATTTCATATTACTCTCCCCTCATTCATGTTCCTTCTGTCTTGCTATTCCCCATGGATGACATTTCACCTTCTGCATCTACATCATGTACAGACTGTCTCTGATATCTTCTGTATCACCCCATGTCTCATCTACCCCTTAGAAGCTCTGTCTTCTTTCAAGTCTCGATTTATGTGCCACCTCTTACATGAGAAATTTCCTGATATTCCATTGTTAGTTCAAACTGACAGTTCAGATCTAGTCTCAAACATTTATGAGCTGTGTGACCCTGGGCAAATGATTTAAACTCTGTTTTCCAGTTTTCTTAACTGTAAAGTGGGGATAATAACAGCACCTACTTCAGGGTAGTTGTGAGGATAAAATGAGATATTTGTAAAGTGCTTATTCAGTGCCAGGCACATAGTAGGCACTATATAAGTACTTATTCCCTTATTTTTCCCTTCTCATCCCCACCCCACTTCATTACAGTTGATAGTACTCCACTATAAATTACTTTGAGTCATCTTGCACTTTTTCAGTGTTTCTTTATCTGTGTACATGTTAATTCCCCAAGTAAAGTCAGTTCTATAAAGGGCACAGATTGTTTCATTGTTGTCTTTGTATCTCCAAGGTTTAATGACTTGCAAGTTCTAGTAAGGGATAACTTAACCCTCTCAAAATATTAGGTGCCATATTTTTATATCTGGATAAAGAAAGGCCATAGTGAAAAAAAAAAAAAAGAAAGGCCATAGTGCAGGAATCTGCTCTGATTCATCTGTCTTTGAGCAATAGGAATGAACTATGGGAGTAAGTTGTAGCATGACATCTTATGATAGGAAGTGATGCTGGGCTCTGTCAACTAGCACATGATTTAAAGTGCTAGGCTGAGGTTTTTGTTTCTATCACCATGAAACAAAACTAAGAAGTCAGTCAAAAACTATTGCAAAGATTAAGAGAGTACATCAAAGTCAGGCTAAGTAAGTTGGGGTTTTGCCCTCAGTTGAGTTAGTCTTTTTACTCAGAGACTGTTTGAGTATAAGGAAGACCACAAAAGCCTAAGGCACTGTATTTGAGAGGCAAACACTAATGTAGCCAAGTATGAGTGAATGAGCTGTCATGATACTAAGAGAAGACAACTGAATTGGACATAACAGAAGAAAAGGAAAACCATAACCATAGTAAAGTTATTCAAGAATTAATTGCAAGGGTTTGTCATTGCAGAAACTAATTGACCTATAATGTTCCTATTAGTTGACCTACAATGTTCCTTTTAATTTCATAGACCCATTCTGTCCATCTGGAGCTCTCAAAGGAACTGTGGCTCAGTAACTAGATAACCTATCTCCACTTCTCTCATCATGATTTTGTGATAGGAGAGAGGGAGAGACAGAGAGACAGAGAATGTTAGTGTAGACTAATGTCTAATCATTACTAATTAGTACAGCTAATTAGCTTATTAATACCCATATCATGGAAGAACAGTTTTAAAATCCATAGATTTCTATACAATTTTATTCCCCAATTACACACACACACACACACACACACACACATTTCTTTAGGCTAATTTTTTTGCCTTTAATTCTTACAAAATAAAAGTGGATGTTAAGCTTGACTTATGAATATGAAATACAAATTCCTGTTTGTAAAATATTAAAAATAGTTACATATTTTTGAAACATCAGAAAATAGTGGCATTTCAATGTATATAAAATAGTCATTGTTGATAATAGGATGTTAGCGAGTGTTTAGTGCAGTGACAGACAAAATTACCTATCTACATTATCAGCTAAACTAAGAAATAAAGATTCAAATTGTATATAGTTGATTCCATTTTTATGCTTCTTTTCTTTTCCAGAGTGAAATCACATAGTTTTATAACCTAAAAACTTAGTCTACAGTTACCTAATGCCGAACTAAACAGTCAATTTAATGTGTGAACATATGATGAATCAGTAATTTTCTCTGTGTAGGAGACTCCCAATATGAGAACTCCCTACACTAACACAATTTGCAACACATCTATGATTAATAGAGAGCTTTTGGGGACTGATATGAGTTAAGTGACACCTAATGTTATGTAACTAATAATTATCAGGGATGGGATTTGAAGCCATATTTGCCGGATTCTAAGTATTAGACTCTATTTACTACATGTCATTTCAGTGAACAAAAAGGTTATAGGATTGCCTTCACATTGAAAACCTTAGATATGTTTTTTTGAATGAACAAATCAGCATGTGAATGTGATGAAATACTATTGTACCATAAGAAATGATGAAGGGGATCGTTCCAGAGAAACCTAAGAAAACGTATCAACTGATACAGAATTAAGTAAGTAATGCAGCAAGCAGGAGAACAACTAATATAATAACAATAATATTGTAAAGCCAAACACATTGAAAGACTTAGGAAGTGTGATCAACACAAGGACCAACAACAATTCTAGAAGATTCATGATGAAATATGGTACTCACCTCCAGAGAAAGGTGATGGACTCAGAGTGCTAATTTAAGCACACACACATGCATGTGTATAACGTATGAATGTATGTATATTTGAACATAGCTAATGTGAGAAACTGAATATACATTTGTAACAGATTTCTTTTTATTTTTGTTGTTGCTTTCTCCATGGGTGGTGAGGAAAAAGTGAAAAAGAGAATTCAGAACAAAAAAAAACCCTATAAAAATGTGCATACCCTTTGATCCAGCAATACCACTTCTAGGGCTATATACCAAAGAGAACATAAAAATGGGAAAAAGGACCCACATACACAAAAATATTTATAGCAGCTCTTTTTGTGGTGGCCAAGAACTGGAAATTGAGGGGATGCCCATCAATTGGGGAATGACTGGACAAGTTGTGGTACATGAATGTAATGGAATACTATTTTGCTATAAGAAACGATGAACAGTCTGACTTCAGAAAAACCTGGAAAGACTTATATGAACAGATTCTGAATGAAGTAAGCAGAACCAGGAGAACATTGTACATAGTATCAAGCACAGTGTGCAATGACTGACTTTGATACACTTAATCCTTCTCAGGAATGCAAGGTCCTAAAACAATTCCAAAGGACTCATGATGGAAAATGTCATCCATATCCAGAAAAAGAACTATGGAGTCTGAATGCAGAGTGAAACAGACTATTTTCCTTTTTGTTTGTTGGTTTGGTTTTTTTCTTTCTCCTGGTTCCTCCCATTCATTCTAATTCTTCTATACAACATAACTAATGTGAAAATATGTTTAATAGGAATATATGTAGAGCCCATATCAGACTGCATGTCATCCTGGGAAAGGGGGAAAGGAGGAAGGGGAAAAAAAATTTAAAACTTACAGAAGAGAATGTTGAAAACTAAAAATAAATAAACTAAAAAAAAGATAAAGCTGAATTTTTTAAAAATGTATTTGGTGTATGGAATAAAGATTATACATTACTCTTTAATATATAGAACTCCCCAGTTGTGAAAAGCCATGCTAGTTCAGCCTCATAGGAAAAAAAGTAGAAAACTCTCATCCAATTTCCTTGGAGACTTGCTAATATCTTAGGGTAGACAGGATAAACAACTCAAAGAAAATGTATAAAGCTTTGTTTCAATTTCAATATATATTCAGGTTCATGTATCTTCTGAACTGAGGACTAGCCCTTATAATACTGAAGTAAACAGATACTGATCTCAGTATACATATGATTGAAAATACAAGGTCATGGCATTAAAAAATATTTACAAGACAAATAAATAAAAGGAAAAGGTAGGGAAAATAAAATGCTCATCCAAATTGTGGCCTTTTCAGTGTCATAAAGTGATTTATTGCAATACTAATTACTTATAACCTTTTTTAACCAAAAAAATAACTTATTGAACTTGTCTTTTATGGGCTATGTTTTTTTGCTTTCTCATTAATCATTCATCTGTGGTGCTGGATGGCCTGCCAAATTCAGTAATATTTTCTTAGTGATGGATAAATACAAGTGTGAGGTAAGATCTGAAAATACTACCATCTGAGGCAGAGGTAAAGTGTTTTACATATGTTAAATTTTCATCCCTGTATGACTGATTTGTCTACCTTAAAAAAATTTTTAACCAGCAGATAGTTTTCATGAATTTGCTGTCAGGAAGGCTAAATGGTTCCTTAAGGACATAAAATGACCAGCCTTTTGCTCTGAGCTCTATGTTTTCTCCGGAGGCATAGGATACTAGGAGATTAGAATCCTTTGATTCATATTTTATTTGGTTAAAATATTGTTAGCTAAAGATTTTTCAGTTGTTAGTCTTTTATTAAAAACAGATTTTAGTTTTATCAATTCTATAATCTTTGTTTTCAAAACAAAATTGTTGTGCCTATTCACTCCCTTAACTACTTGTGGATCATGTTCCAACTTCATGTGCTTTCTCACAATGAGAGAATAATACTATGATTTGATTCAGAGTTCTTTGATAAGTACTCTTTATTCTTTATAAATTTTCTCTTGCTAGATGTAGCTCTAGACTTTGATGGTGAAGTCTTACAAAAGAGTTGAATGCTGATATTTCTTTCTTAAAGGTGTCTTGTGAATTTTATTGATCTGCCTTGATATGACTAAATCCAAGAAATTTTCTTAAATGATTTGCTAAAAATTGGGAGCAAATTTTTAAGTTTTCTGCATTTTTGAGGTTAATCCAATGCTTCTTAAATTATTTGTCTGAGCTTTGTTCTCTAATGTAGTCATGCTTGGGGTGGCTAGGTGGTGCAGTGAGTAGAGCACCGGCCCTGGAGTCAGGAGGACCTGAGTTCAGATGTGGCCTCAGACATTTAACGCTTGCTGACCTTGGGCAAATCACTTAATCCCAATTGCCCTGCCCTGCCCCCTCCAAAAAAAAAAAAGCTAAAAAAATGATGTAGTCATGCTTGATGATAAATTTTCAAGCTTTTTTCAGTTGAGTCATCCTTTGGTCTTGGTTTGTCACATATTTTATACTCTTCTACTGATTCACTTTCCAGGCTGAGAATATTAATTCACATTGATTAACTGAAACATTTTATTCAAATTTTCTACTGTTTCCCCCTTACTGTTAATTAAAAAAAATACATTTATTTATAGTATCTTTACTGACCCTAGAGTATTTTTTTTTTAATTACAGACATTATATACTTCTTTTCAACTCAAAATCTCCTTCATACTTTTTAAGTTATTTTAAAATTCAAATTCATGCATGTATGCTTTGTTTGTTTGTTTTTACTAATTCCAATTTCATTTCTGAGGCCACTGCTGAAGCTATTTTTTTTTCTTCTGGTAAGTTTCTTCTAATCTATAACACCAGTTCATTGTACTGGAGTTTTTTTCTTCTTGCTCATTACTCTTTTCTTGTATTTGTCCTCTTACTTACCTGAGAGGCTCTTCTCCTTGGGGACTCATGGTTACCTGCTATTCTCTCCTTCCTTTCAATTAATTCATTTTAATTTAGGATATTTCTACTTCTGTTCTTTAGCAAATATTATGTAGTTAATTTCTTTTATGATTTCTCAGTTTTCATCTGCCTTGAAATTCATATATTGCTTTTTTTGAGAACTATGAGTGCTAATATCAAGTCAGCAAGTTCTAAGGCCCTATAATTAACTCATAAAACATTTGTGTAAAAGTTTTTCATTTATAGGTATATATAACTCCTAAGTGGTAACACTAGAAAAAGTAAAAATTATTTCAATTATTGGCATGAGTAATTTAACTTCCTATTAAGGCATTTAGATCAACATTTGCACTTTAGAACATAAGATCTTATTTGCCAGGGATTGTGCTATCTTTTCCGTGTTACGCCCAGCATGTATTTGGCTCCACAAGATATACAAATACAGTTTGAGCTTCCACCTAAAGCATTTTCTAATAATAGGCCAAAAAGAAATCATAAGTCAAGTAGCAAAGCATTTAATTGGGTTTAAATAGTCAAATAAATAACAGGAGAAAAAACAATCATTTTTATCATTCTTATACCCACACAAATGGGTAAAAACCTCTCACAGACTCTCATGCTGGTTGGGGAAATGGAACCGTCCCCAAACAACTTACTATCTGAGGTTGTCATACCTGGGTCAACTCATTGACATATCCAACTCCTTTTTGCTCTGAAGCTGCTATTTGTAGCTTTTTCACTGTTGCCACTTCTATGTGTTGTAGATGTTTGTTGATGCTAATGCTGATGCATCCTCAGGGGCATGTTTGTGCTGAATGGAGTATTAGTATTTATTTGTGACATCACCTTCCTGATGTCATCGTTCTCTTCAAGAATTAAGTACAAACAAGAATCAACAATCTGTGAGTAATAGTAGCTGCCCCACTGGGTACTCCCGTGGCCAGCTCCAATTGAACAATGCAGCTTCTTCCTTCTTCCTTTTCTCCCTTATTCTCTCCCTCCCTCCTTTCCCTTTATCCACACAGGGAATCATATCCTTACCTGTGGGTGCTCTGCCCAAAGGAATATAAATGTTGCTTGCTAAGACCTCACAAGATATCTTGGGGTTTATGGACTAGATTTCTTTTTTAAGGACTGTAATGGTAACCACACTAACATACCCAGAATGACTCCTTGCACAGGTATTTAGATCTGCTTTATTAGGAAAAATAGTTGTCTAAGGGATCAACAATCTTTTTTTAATTACATTCATTAGTTCAGGGGAAAAGTCAACATCCTGAACTTCAGAGAAATAAAGACCAACAGACAAGAGCTCTAACTGCCTGAATCAACTATACACTTTACACATGTCCCTGGATAGAGAGAGCCATTACATCTGAGCAGTTGAGGAGCTCTGGACAAACGGTCACTCAGAATCTGAACCAGGGAATCATAAGATCCTTCTCATAAGGGAGTCCCCAAAGCAAAATACAAAAGATCTTAGCTTATAAAGGCCAAGACCTCCCATTGTATCCAGGGCCATCTCCAGTGATCCTGATCTATATCTTGCCATTGGACCTAGTTCTGGTGAAGATAGTGAGGCTGATGTCTTCGCACAGATCTACCTCACTTAAATTCAATTCACTTGCACATCATAACATCACCTTCCTGATGGCATAGTCCTCTTCAGGAACAAAGGACAAAGAACAACCATAGCAAACCTTAATTTAAGTATTTCCTTTAATAGAGGTCTATGCCAGGTAATGTTTATAGAAGCTGAGAGGTGCGGAAAGAAGAAATTAAATAAAAAAGTATGGTCATGAATCCCATGTTTGCCATAACATTCAGCACATCTAAAGCAAAGATAATTCTCTTCTTTTTCACACGGAGGATAGACTAAGAATAATAATGTATTGTTTTTCTTCTTTGAAACTATAAACATGTAAAAAAAATGTTACTTATTCTTCAGGTAGGAAGCAATAATTTTTTGCTAGACCAGGCTCAGACAGTCTATGTAGAAGGTAAAGTCTGGAGATCTTTAGGATATACCAATAGGTCAAATGGCAGTGTCTGGAAGTCTGGAAGATGCAACACCAAAACAAATGATAAGGCCTCAAGGGTTTTAGAATGCACTGGCAGGACAAATTAGAAGGCTTGAAAGTCCTCTATCTTTCCTAAAAGCTGGTAGATGGCAAGTCCCAGCCTTGTTTTTTTTTCTTCTTCTTATATGTTTCTCCAGTGTAGTGAGAGTAGTTCTAGAGACTAGGAAAAGGGCAAAGTGAAGTCAATGGGGAAAGGTAATTTTTCCTCCCTAGTTTTCCAGGTCAGAAAACACAGAATATAACTCAAAAGAAGTAAAATTTCCAATATTGCACTATATTACTCTCTGGAAAACATAACTCCCGATACAAATCCGTACTCTCTTATTTAACAGCATCTTTTACCCTACAAAGTAGTGTTCCTTTAGGAGATTCTGTGATATGCCAGTGGTGTGGAAAAACCAGTTAGTTCTCTTTGTGCGTTTGCATGGTGAGAGAAGTTTTTACTTCCTTCACTCTGCGACTTTGATGAATTCTCAGACAGCCAAAAAATCCATGTTAGATAATTCTCCAGGAGACATTTAACCATGTTTTTTGCTACTGTCACCATGGGAAGGATTTTTTAATAATTGGTCAACACCATAATAATACCATACTCTCCCACCCCATGATCTTATATAACACAGGCACTCTGAGACCAAATCTTAAACCAGTTTTATGGTTCTCAGGAAATACCAAATCTTTTAGTAAAAATGGGTAAAGCAGGAGTACTTGCAAAGTAGAACTCAAAATTTGTTATTTGTTTTATGTCTTTATAAAAATCCAGATCAATCATGAAAACTCTTGAAATATTTCCTCATTAGATATTTAACAGGACTAAGAACTATTGTTGATCATGTAATGACATGTTGAGCAATAACAAATCTGGTAAGTCTTTTTAGTCAATATTCCTCAGTCACCTATAACTATTGTGACTGTTTTCTAAGTATTCCCAAAAATCTGCCTCAGGACTGGGGAGACTACTCAGTGTGCTAGGGACCTTACTCACTCTCTCTTGATAGCATGAAGGGCCCAGAAAAGCAAATAGGCTTTTCAGCATTTATCAAGTGATCTTATAATGTGAACAGCCACTCTTCTTTTTTAGTTATACATTTCTTTTGTTGTATCCATTATTCCAGTCTTTCTACATAGTTCTGACCTGTTTACACCTACCATGCATCTCTCTATTGCTCCTCAGAAACATAGTTTTTACTCTTCAGAAATTGTGGGATTCCATGAGCCATAGTCATATAACAAAACTGGTTAGATTTTAAAATTACCCTTCACTTGAGAGAGAAGTTGGAACTAATTAAAAGAACCCTAAAATTTCCTATAGAGAATCTCTCTTCTGACTCTTAAATTCTTGGCCCATGTCATTGTTCATTTGCATTGTTTGTCCAAGACATATATAACGAAGGATGGGCTCTGTATTATTCATCTGTTTATTAGTTTGGACTATAGGAATTCTTTGTCAACCTAGTTTCTCTTTTATGCATAGTCAAGCCAAATTGAGTAGTTATGGAAGTTCTACATTTTGGGGGTTTGACACAATCAGTACAACATTATCCTTAACCTCTAGTGTCTGGAGGTCAACACCATCTACAGGAAATAATTCTTCAACATAGACTTTTCCTTGACTCTCCCCTATAATAATATCTAACAGTTTAGTGAGCATATATCTTCTCATTTTATGCCTCACCTGATATTCATGATTAAAGAGTTGTTGAACAGTTGCCTTTGCTTAACAAAGTTATCTATCATTCACACAGTCTTTCAGAATTTTAATGTTAGGAGATACTTTGTTTTAAGGAAAATTTTAGGGTGGCATTTTGATGCTGACTCAAAAGATTTTTTATAGTCAATGAACAATAATTGCCACAAGATTTTTGGATGCTTTATGTTTTTGTCATGTATATAATTGTAAAAATGTGGATACTGTGGAATATCACTTATTAAAGTCTACCTGTATGCTACTAATTCTTTCAGCAAGGATATCTTCAATATGTGTTCATGTTATCCTCATAAAAATAGCAGATAGGTGGGAAAGTAGGCATATAGGTTGTTAGTTGCTGATGTTTTCTGTTGACTTTTCTGATATTAATAAGGTCTGAGTTTTTTTTCCCACCACACCTTTGGATACTTCTCCTACTTCAGATACTTTGAAAAATGCTGTCCCTAAACATTTGTAATGGCAAGCAAAGAAGTACTTAGATCCTTGTTTCAGCTATTTAATTATTTAGCACCTTGTTTCAATTCAAATTTCTTTTGAGCCTTGCCCTGATTGTATCAAGTCTTTGTTGAAACAGAACTTGTGAAACCCACAGTGGGAGGAACTTGTGGATGCAACAGGAAGGGGTGGAACAGGAAGGAGCTAATGACCATATATAAGAGAAGCCCCAGGTGAGAGAGAGCAGAATTAAGAAGAGGAACTTTGTGGTGGAACTTTGTTCTGTCTGTATTGATTTTTGTTTGTGATACTTTGCATAGAACCTGAGACCTTATTGGAAGCCCTGAAAGAGGATTTTCATGTTGTCTGTTTACAGAAGTCCTGGAGGAGGGTTTCAGAGGTCCTGGGACCATACTGATGGTGTGTGTTGAGTTTTCAGACCTTGTATGTGAGTCTGTGTTGATTTCACAGCCAGTTAGTGAATTGATGATGGTGCTGGCAATGTGCATGAATGCTATTATGGTTCTGTTAAGCTTTGTCTTCCCAGAAACAGAAACTGTGAAGGACTTGAGGTGAACTGGACACTGTGAGCTTCAATATGGAACTGGATGAGGAGCTGGACAAGAAACCAGATGAGGAGCTGAGAGCTGCCTACCTGTGAATCCAGATGACAGCTGAGTAGATTCAGGCAGGAGTTGGACCTATGAAAGAAGAACCATGGAATTTGAGAGCCAGCCTCAAGTCAAGATGAAAATACCCTTCCTTGGGTACTTAGTGCTGATTTACTGTGGCATAGGGGTGAGAAAACTTTGTACTCTGTACTTTGTACCTCTTAAGGATGATTGGGAACTAATCTCCAATGAAGAAGAAAGAAGACTTTGTGACTGAGAGATTGAGACAATGTGACCTAGAGGTGGAGAACTTTGCCCTTTGTACTTTGTGTCCCTTAAGGAGGCTTGCTCCTTAATGATTATTGAGTTAAGGACTTAGTGAATGATATCTTTTGCTTAAAACTATGTGGCTACTTTAGCGATAAGCTGTTATGTTATAAAACTGTGAATGCTGTACTTTGGTTTCTGTGAATGTTTTGCTTTAGCTTACTGCTGAATAAATAGAGAGTTCATTGTACTATGTGATCAGAACCTTAGAGCTATCCATAGCAGCAGTCTTCTGGAAAGCTGCTCATGCTTGGCTTTACAACATTCACAACTATGATGCTGCCAGCATAAATTTCTTCTGTTTACAAGTGGTCTAATCCAATTGTTCTTATAACTTTGTTCTCCTTATTGGTATTCTTACTTTGTCAATAAGCATATGCTGTATTGTGATTTTAGAGTCCATGTGTGGTGACTCCATGGTTAAAAGAATATGCTTTAAAAATCTTGGTGCATCTTTTCAATATTTACCTCTTTCTTTGTCTTCCTTTCAGAGTTATCAGTGCATTCAGAATGATTTTACTCAAAATGGCTTCTCACCAAACTTTCTTCACTGGGTTTAGTCTCAAATGCTTCTGTTCTACTAGGTAACCACTTATGATATTTCTTTCACTCTCCTTCTCTATAAGATTTTACAAACATTTATAATCCTAATCTGTTCTGCCCTTGAACATAGTATCTCTTCAGTTGGCAAGTAAGTCAAGTCTTTGTTTATTATGCTATTTTTGGTCTCCTCATTACGGACGTTAATTTACACTAGTTGAACTTCTATGTGAAAGTATTATAATTGGTGTCTTAATCTTTAATTGCATCCAAATTCAACATTTCATTTTCTATAACTTTTTTAAAAATATAAAAGAAAAATACAAAAATACTTTTTATTCCTTTGTGGTTTCTGTTGTTTATGTAGTGATGATAACACACTGGTAGAGAAATGGGTAGATGGGGGTTATCCTCATTTTACTCTTCATTATTTCATTCAAGTCTCTCCATGTTTTTTTCTAAAATCTTTGAGTTCATAATTTCTTACAGCAAGGAAGTATTCCATCACAGTCATCTACCACAACTTGTTCAACCATTCCTTAATTGAGAGGCATCCCTACAATATCCACTTCTTTGCCACCACAAAGAGAGCTGCTTTAAATATTTTAGAAATATAGGTTGGTTTCCTTTTTAACTTGGTGACAAGAATAATGATAACGGGAATTTGAAGATCTTCCTTGCCCCCTAATAGGCCAAATGTAATCACATAGAGCCTGTGGTAGAAGGAGCTTGCTGAAGGATGGAGCAGAGATCAGAGAAAACTGGGAGACAGAGTAGTTAGAGCTGGAGGGAGGAGAGGATACAATCACAGAGACAGCTAGGCATGTGAGTGTTTGTAGGATGGCTAAAGGATGATATGGTTCTCTGCTGTGTTATGATGTATTAACTTCTTTGTTGCTATGATGGATTTGACTTTTTGGTTTTGGGATTTGGTTTTCTGGTATCTGAATAAATGTTTTGCTTCTGTCTTCCATATGGAGAGTTTGTTATATTTTTGTTTAAGAACTATGCTAGCATATTCATAGTCACCATGGGCACTGTGAATATTGCATTGGCACTCCCCAAAGGAACTAGAAATTGCAGGTATGTCCATGTGTTCAAAATGTGTTTAAAAAACAGGATAATGGACACCCTCTTAAGAATTCCTATGAAGAAAAAGGAACATAGAAATCTTGATTGTCCTACTGTAAACAACCAGAACACAGCAGGTACAACAGAAGGGTAACACATGAGTTCTCCTTGGAAAAGCATACAAAGGAATTGTCAGAGTTGGCCTTATCCTATGTCCAAAGGCTACAAGAAACATCATTTCGTGAAATCTTGCTTATTTTCTATTGCTGGTCTCATGATGGGATTTGTTTGGTTTGGTTTGGTTTTAGAAGCAAGGAGTGCACATGCATTCATTGGCCCATATTCAACAGAGGGAAATAGAACTTTCTGAATCCTGTTTCTGAACTTTGTAGAGCCCAGGAGAGCTTTCCTTAACAAGGGTGAGGCTTTTTCATGAAGATGGATTTGGTTTGTTTGTTTAGAATTAGATGAAGAAAATTTACCCATACCAGAATATATGTACTCTTGATTTCTTTGGCATAAATAACTTAAACATAAGTCAATTTTAGATACTGGTATCTTGAAGTTTGTCTCCCTCCCTATGTAATAGGTCTGGGAGGTAATGGGGCGCTGTAATGATACTGGGATTTGAAGATCACCCATGCCCCTTGAACTTGCTGATGTAGCAGGAAGGGGTAGAGCAAAGAAAGCCAGAACCAAGCTAGCATCACCGCCATGGTGACTGGAAGCAGTGGCAGTGGCAGTGACTGAGACGTGAACTCCTTTTTCTTTGAGCCTGCCAGAATCTCTGCTAAGGACTCCTGCTGAGGACTGCCAGGGACAGGAACTGTTGTGAGGGGGAGGGGAAGAAGGAAGCTGCTGGGAACAAGCTGCCTGGATGCTGAGCAGTTGTCATGAGTGAGGAGAGGAGGATCTTTGCCTGAGGTCACCTGTCCTGTTTTGAAGACTTGAGAATGTGGGTGTGTACTACTTTAACTACATGTGCCAACTTTATAACTACTGTGTTGGCTTTGACTTTCTGGTTTTGGAACTCATTTTTCTGGTATTTAAATAAATGCTCTAGCTATATTCCCCATGTAGAGAGCCTGTTACATTTTGGGATTAATAACCATATCAGCATACTTATAGTTGCTGTAGGTACTGTGAATACTGCATTGCTGATACAGGTGGGTAGGTGGAGCAATAAATGGAACATCAGCCCTGGAGTCAGGAGGGCATGAGTTCAAATCTGACCTCACACACTTAACGCTTACTAGCTGTGTGACCTTGGGCATTTGCCCTGCCTACCCCCCTTCCAGAAAGAATAAAAGAATCAGAGGCATAAAAGGTCATGTGAACACAATGTACAATTTTAAATAATAAACCTAAGAAACAACAGATAATAAAATACTTCACCCTACAAAAAAAAACAAAAACAATACCTATTGTGGTCTTTATCCCATTTGGGAGTTGAACCTGGCTCTAACCATGAGATTTCAAGGAATGTGATAGAATTAGGAATATTCCCAATTCTGAGAGGGTATCTACCTGATCTATTAGTAGTCTCTAGGAAATAAAAAGAAATTAAAACTTTTCATCAGAATATATGCAGATTAAGAGAGTTGTGCTGGAGCCCATATACTAACATTTATTCTATTGAATAATTAGTATTGAGCATTCAGTAATTTCCTGTCTTTTAAAATAATCAAAAACTTTGTTTCCCTAAAGTTGTATGCGTGTGTTTGTGTGTGTAGGCATAAGTGTTTTCTACAATTTAAGTGTCTCTGGTATCTTTTATTTTTTATTCCTGATTCGTATTTTCCAACATCTGATGCTGCCTAAATATACCTTTCCATTTGGTAATATATGTTGGGGCAGCTAAGTGGCATAGTGGATGAGTACTGACCTGGAGTGAGGAGGATCTGGTTTTAAATCCAGCTTCAGATGCTTACTAGCTGTGTGACTCTGGGTAAGTTACTTAATCCTGATTGCTTCCTTTAAAAAAATAAATAATAATATATATTATTTGAAGGGTTATATCAAATTCTTAACAAAATTCCTCAGCCTCTTAAATTTTGGGAAGAGATTTTAGTTCCTAAGCTATGATTATTTTAGTGGTAGTCCTTTTGAAAATGTTTATCATGAGATAAGTATTTCTCACACAGCTATATTCATTATACAATCAGACCACTTATTTGTTACAGCCAAGATCAAAATCAGTGCAAAGCTATGAAGAATCAAAATTAGAAAACAGTATGGTGAACAATTAGAATAGCTCCAGCCTGATCTATTAAAAAAAAGATTAAACATAAGGATATTTGAATTGGATGCTGCATATCACAAACCCTAAGTAGGAATGGGCCTATAGTGGCCTTTCCATGGAGTAGGAGTCAGAACTCCCCTAGAAACTTCCAGGGACTTCAGGAACATATGTGTTTCAGTAAAAGAAGGGATTAGGTTCAGAGGTCCCCTCAAAGGACTCCACATTAGGAAGAGTAAATTCCTCAACTGAGTCTTTAAAAGGAGACGGCTAAAAAAAAAGGAGACAACTTCTGACTTCCTTTTCTGTGACTCTCTTGTGTGACAAGTAACTTTCCTTTCCTAGACTTCCTATGAGCAAGCAAGCAAGAGGCAACGCCTTTTTAAAGTCTAGAAGTGTGGCAACTACAACAAAGGTTCAGGTAACTGAGCTTAGGTGAGGTAGGTGTTGGGCAGCTGTTGCTTTGTTTTTCTTTGCCTAAGCATGTCACTAAAAAGCAGTCCTAAGATAGCCATATCCAGGCTTCAAAATAGTCTTGGGAATGCAAGAGGTCCAAAGATATCATATTCCTTGTATAGAGCTGACTGATGGCAGGGGAATTTCTGCATTGGAGAGCATACCACCAATCAGGGGAAGAACTCAATGTCTGACTTCATTTTTTTCCCCTGATGAATATTTTCTATTAAATTAGTTTATTTATTTTCTTGTTTACATCATTGATTTCCACAAGATTTTGAGTTACAAATTTTCTCCCATCTTTCCCCTACCCACAACCCCAAAACAGTGATCCCACTGTAAAGCCCCCCCCAATCTTCTCTCTCCTATTTCCTCCTCCATCTAACTTTCTGGTAGGGAAGGTTGGGTCTCCCTACCCCATTGCCTGTATATCTTAATTCCCAGTTGCATGTAGTTAATAATAATAATAGTGATAATGATAATTATATAACATTTGATTGTAGAACTTTAAATTCTAGATTCTTTTGGTTCCTCCCTTGTCACTCACCCCCACTGGAAGGACAAACAATTCAATACAGGCTATACATGTATAATTATGCAGGACATCTCCACAGTGGATATATTGTGAGAGACTGATTATATGTCCCTCCTTCCTATCCCACCTCCTCCCTTGTTCTATTCTCTACCCTGTCCCTGTCCCTTTACTGAAGTGTGTACTTCCAGCAACCCTTCCCCCTACCTTCCCTGACCCTCTGTTATCCCACCTCTCATGCCCATTCCCCCTACTCTCCTGTGTGGAAAGATACCCAGTTTAGAGTTTATGTCATTCCTTCCCTAAGCCAAATTCTATGAGAGTAAAGTTGACCCTTTCCCTTTTGCCTTTCTGTTCTTCCCCTCCATTGTAACAGTTATCCCTTGCCTCTTCTATATGGGATGATTAACCCAATTCTGTCTCTCCCTGTCTCCTCTCATTCTAATCCTCTCCCACCTCAGAATCCCACCTTTTAAAGTATTATCCCTTCCTATTCAATTGATTCTGTGCCCTCTATGAACTTATATACACACATACTTAGATATGTATTCATATGCATATATACCCTCCTATATAAACATATATGTAGGTATACGTATATATACATTTGTATTCCCTTTACCTATCCTCATACTGAGAAAAGTTTCATAATTTACTATTATTGTTTTTTCCATATTGGCAAGTAAATAGTTCAACTTTGATAAGTTCCTTATGATTTCTTTCCCATGTTTACCTTCTCATGCTTCTTGTGTTTGAGTATCAAATTTTCTGTTCAGTTCTGCTTTTTTCAGCAAGAATGCTTGAAAGTCCTCCACCTCACTGAATCACCATATTTTCCCCTGGAACATTATACTCAATTTTTCTGGGTAGGTGATTCTTGGTTTTAATCCTAGCTCCCTTGATCTCTAGAATATCATATTCCAGGCCCTTTGATCCTTTAATATAGAAGCTGCTAGATCCCGGGTTATCCTAATTGTGTTTCCACACTATTCAAATTGCTTCCTCTTGGCAGCCTGTAATATTTACTCCTTGATCTGGGGACTCCGGAACCTGGCTATAACATTCCTAGGAGTTTTCTTTTTGGGATCTTTTTCAAGAGGTGATCTGTGAATTCTTTCAAGTTCTATTTTGCCCTCTGGTTCTAAAATATCAGGGCAATTTTCCTTGAAAATTTCTTGAAAGATGATTTCTAAGTTCTTTTTTTGATCATGGCATTCAGGTAGTCCAATAATTTTTAAATTTTCTCTCCTGGATCTATTTTCCAGGTCAGTGGTT
>CM053594.1:103736313-103765022 GCA_028646575.1 Pseudocheirus occidentalis
TTGCCTTCTATTTTTTCATTTGTTTGAATCTGCTTAATAGTATCTTGATTTCTCATAAAGTCATTTGCTTCCATTTGCTCCCTCTAATTCTGAAGGAATTATTCTCTTCAGAATGCTTTTGAGATTCTTTTTTCCATCTGGCAAATTTGACTTTTTAAAGCATTCTTCTCCTCATTGGCTTTTTGGGCCTCTTTTGCCATTTGAGTTAATCTGTTTTTTAAGGTGTTGGTTTCTTCAGTCAGGTTGTTGACTCTCTTTTCATGATTTTCTTGCATCATTCTCATTTCTCTTCCCAATTTTTCCTCTACTTCCCTTATTTGGTTTTCAAAGTCCTTTTTAAGCTGATCTATGGCTTGTAGACAATTTTCATATTTCTTGGAAGCTTTTTGTGTGGGAGTTCTAACTGTGTTGTCTTCCTCCTGTTCCATGCTTTGATCCTTTATGTCCCCAAAAAAGGATTCTAGAGTTTGATTGCTGTTCTTACTTTGCTCCCTTTTCCTACTCATGCTGGCCTGTCAATTGATTGCTTGATTTTTTAGCTCTGTGGAACTCTGCTTCCGGGGAAGGAGAAAAGCTATGTCCCAAATTGCTGGGGTTTTCACAGCTGCTGGAGCTAGTAAGGGGCTGCTGCAGCCCCCAACAGCTTTGGCTCACTGAGAATGCACCCCAGGACCACCACCCAAGACCACAATCCAGATCCAGGCAGCTCAATGCAAGAGCACTTGAACAAAAAAGGCCTCTGAATAATCACCTAGTTCCCCTGCAGTCTGCAGGCAAGGAGCTCTGAAGCAGCCAGGTGGAGGCGGCTGCTACTTCTGTGGCTTCTATGGCTTCTGCCGCTTCCTTGTCCTGGGTGTAGTTTGACTGGACCTCTTTTCTCTCCCAAATTTGGCTGAATTGCACTGACCTTTCACTTAGTCCTTATTTCTCCTGGCTTGATAAATCTGGAAACTGCCACAGCTGCCACTGATCCGCTCTCCTGAAGACTCCAGTAGCGGCTCCTCCTGGCTGCCCTAGGGCCAGGCTGCAGTTTCAGGCTGGGCTGGTTTTGGCTTCCAGTCTGCTACAAAGATCCCCACCTGCCGAGCTGCCTTCAGGGGAGATGTGTTTTTGTGTATTTTTCTGTGAGTTTTGGAGCCCTAAAATTTGTTTAGAGTCATATTTTATGGGTACTTGAGGTGGCTATTTGCAAGCTGTTGAGTTTTCCTGCTTCTACAGCACCATCTTGGCTCTCCCCCACAACTTCATTTTCTAGAAAACATGGGTCTAGAAAGAATTGTTAGGACATTGAAGATCTGGGGTAAAATGTAATGCCTTTTCAGAAGTCCTGGAATATATGTCATATTTTGCTAAGTTTAAGTCTTGGCCTTCTTGGAGAGCATAACAGTAGATATAAGTTACTATATCCTGTTTTATGTCTTTGTTAATGCATATTTTTGAGATTATTTTATGTTTAACATTTGTATTCAACTTTGCATTGACTTTTCCTGTTACTGATTCACATTGTATACCGAGTACCTTTCTATTCTCCTCTTTATGGAGACTCTTGATAGGAACAAAACCTAAATTTCAAGCAATTTTCCCGCAGGGTGACAGAGTGGGAACCTAAAGAACCATCATCTGCACCTTCAGCTAGGAATAGTCGTTTCTGATGGAGGGTCTTGTCTTGATGTTGATAGCTGCTGACTGATCAGAATGGTGTTTGCTGAAGTTTGAGGTGGCTGGAGCAATTTCTCAAAAGAAGCCAACAATGAAGTTTGCTTTATCAATTGACTTTTCCTTTTATGAAAGATTTCTCTGTAGCACGTGTTGCTGATTGATATCATTTCTCTCAGAGTAGAACTTCTTTAAAAATTGGATACAATCCTTTCAAACCCTGCCAAAGCTTTGTCAACTAAGTTTATGTAATATTTTTCAATATCGTTGTGTCTCAGGGAAAAGGGAGGCCTGAGAAGTGGGAGGGATACAAGGGAACAGCTGTCAGAACACATACAACATCTATCATTTAAATTTGCTGTTTTATATGGGTGCAGTTCATGATGCCTCAAAACAATTACAATAATAACTTCAAAGGTCATTGATCAGAGATCATCATGACAGATAAAATATAATGAAAAAGTTGGAAATATTGCAAGAATTACCAAAATGTGAAACAGAAACAGAATGTGAGCACATGCTGTTGAAAAAAATTGCACCAATAGACTTGCTTAATGCAGGCTGCCACAAACCTTCAATTTGTTTTAAAAAAAAAACCAACTAACCAATATGTGCAAAGCACAAAAAGCAAAGTGCAGTAAAACAAGACATACATATTATCTCTTCTAAATACTTCTTCATTTTTGCAGGACTTGATGCCACCAGCACAATATGATTGTCAAGCAGGAACCTGAAGGATCTTATCACCTACAGAGAATCTCTCTTAAGTTGGAGTCCCTATTGGCCTTTACAAAAGGCATAGTCATGGGAAGTATGACTAGAAAAGTAGGTGTTCTGCTAATGTAACAAGAGAGAAAAATATACTAGTGATATACTAGTACTCACAAAATGTTAAAAGAACTAGAAAGAGGCCTCCAAAGCACTGGGTATACATGACTCTATGAATGATGTAAGGAAGGTTATGGAAAAGAATTATATGAAATATAAAGGCACAGATGAATTGTAATCCATTCCAGTTGAGGAAGTGCCATAATGATTAGATCATAGATCCATGAAAGTATTGAAATATAAATCATACTGCTCACTCAGGGATGATTGGATTTTTTAGATAACTTTATTATCATCTGATTTATGAATAGTCAGTTGAAAAACTCATGTCAATTTGGAATACACTTCAATAATTTGATGTATCTTTTATCTCATTCATAACAAATGAGATTTTGGGTGCTTGGTTATCATCGTTTCCATTGCCTTTTTACACTGCTCATGAAGAAGATATTAGCGACAGAAAAGTGCAAGGCTTATAAATAATCTACAAGCCTCTGACCTCTTCAAGGTCTGAATTTTGAGCCATTTAAAAAAATTTTTACTCTCCCTGCCCATTTTTATATTTATATCACCAAGTATCAAAGTATAGGTTAACTTGGCTTGAAAAATCTTATCTAGTTCTTCCTACCATTTCAATACTTCTCCCTCTGCCACAGTTGTGGAACTTGAGTAGCAATTATCTTCACTATGGTCTTTTGCTTTATGATCTTCATTAGTGCTACAAGAATGGGGATCAGAGGATCACAGATATAGGGCTGGAGAATCTGGTCTTCAGATCTTTTGACCTCTCAGGTGAACTTACCAATTTTACAAATGAGTAAATTAAGACACAGAGAGGCCAAGTGACTTGCCCAAGGTCACATAGGCAAATGGCTAGCCTTGGATTTGAACCCAGGTTTTCTGACTCCAAATTCAGCACTTTTTCTACTATATCACAGTTATATCCCAATGAAATAACTGTCTTGCATAAAATGCCATTTCTTATTGCCTTTAGAAGCACAAAGAAAGAAATTTCTCTAACTACTTTATTTGCTTCTCTGGGAATCTGTGAACATTCTTTCATTTAACCTCATGTTATTTTTGTTTTCTTGTTTAATTTATAGCAAGAATGTCAATATTGACACTTCTGTTCCTCTGTGTATCAATTCATTTTGCATATACGGAGCACAGTAGTTTTATTTCTGTGAAGTAGTAAAGCAGAGCTAAAATGTTCTTGAAGCTAAGAACTAAACCAGTTGATAGATCTCTCCCCAAATGGGGGAAGATGATGAGTAGAATTTAAAATTAGCAGAGGAAAAGAAGGAGCAGCAGAGGACTTAATGAAGCCACACAACAGGTCAAATGGAGACACCAGCAGAGATCACATCAGCAGAGAAAACTAGTAGAGAGAACCTTAGCAGAGAAAAGGAGTGGGGAGGAAAGAAAACATTTCAGAGCTGAACCATGGCTCAGGAGATGACTTATGACTTTTGGGGTGAACAAGCTAAAGCATCAGAAAGTGAGAAAGGTTTCAGAGAGAAGGTTCAGTAAGCAATCATTCCTGATTTTTTTTAAACCTTCTTTTGGATTCTGGGCTTCACAGACCATGGAGAAAGCTTAAGCTGTTTCATCTTTGGCACATAATTTGTGTTTTAGAGAGATTTGAAAAGTCATAGGGATCAGAGAAAATGTCTAATCTGCCATCTTTTAAACTCATGCAACTCTTCCACTATCACTTTAGAAACAGGAGACTACATAACATTGAGGAAACTTTGATATTTATCCATGTCTTGTGGACTGCCATGGTCAAAGAGGAGAGAGAGAGAGAAGAGGAGAGAGAGAGGGAGAGGAGAGAGAGAGGGAGAATTTCTCTCAGTAAGCACCTGGAGGCTGGGCTGCTACTGCTGGACTGAAGATTGAACTGAGAATTAAAAAGAACTGAGAAAAGAAATGAGAATTGAGAACCAAGACAGAATTTCTTAGAACAAGCCACATGGAGTCTGCATAAATTGATTTTGATTTTGAGAACAAAGCTGGATAAAGTGATTTTGATTTTGAGAGCAGAACTTGTGGTGGTGGAGCTTCTTCTGAAAGCTAGCCAAACTCCTGCTGAGAGCTTCCAAAAACTAGACAGAGCTACTGAAGACTTCTGAAGGCTAACCAGAGCTGCCAAGGACTTCTGAAGCCCAGCCAGAGCTGCCAGAGGAAACATGACTGTGGTGTCAGTATTTTGTCTGTCTGTTTTGGGTCTATGTTGATTTCGCAGGCAGAAAGTGAACTGAGATGATAGTGCCAAGCATGTATGTGAATATTGTTGTAATTCTGTTAAGTTTGATGTGTGCAGATATTGTTGTGGCTCAACAGAGTTTTCTCTTTCCAGGAATGAAAACTGTGAAGGACTTGAGGTGGACTGGACACTATGAGCTTCAATGTGGAGCAGAAAATGCACAGAGAGCTGTACAAGGAACTGGGAGCTGTCTGCCTTTGAACTTAAGTGGCAGTTGGCTAGATTTGGGCAGGAGCTGGAGAAATGGAAGAGGAACCATGGAAGCTGAAAACCTGCCTTGAGTCAAGATGAAAAGAACTCTCCATGGTTACTGAGTAGTGACTGATGAAATTGTAACTTAATTACACCCCATGGGTGGTGGATTTTGACTTTTGTACTTGCATTAAGAAGGCAAGCCTTGTTAAGGATGATTGAATGATTGAGTTACTAAATGATTGAGGTAGTAAATGATTATACTTTGTTTAAAGCTATGTGACCACTTTGGTGAAAACTGTGTGGTCATTTTAGTGATAAGTTTTTGAGTTGTGACATGGTGAATGCTGTATTTTGATTTTCATCGAATGTTTTGCTCTGGTTTATTATTGAATAAATAGAGAGTTTGCTATACTATATAATCAGAACCTTAAAAGCTATTCTCAGCAGCAGTCCTCTGGAAAATTGCTCATGCTTGGCTTTATACTGGTTTTTTAGTAGTAGACATAGTTTGTTACCAGGATTCTTTATGAAGCCTTTCTAGATTGGTAGAATCTGCCAAATCCTACATTTCACAAATGTTGTCCTAAAATGCCTCAGACACTATGAGTTTCTGAGGATCCTTCCAATCTGGGATTATATTATTTGATAGTGTGATTTGACTAACACAAGAATGTAGATCAGAAAGGTCCTATAACATCAAAATTTCCAATGGAGATGATACATCATATCAAATATATACTAAGTTATCTAGCAATCATACCAAGGACAGAGCTTGTTCTTGGTTTTTCAATTACTGATAAATGCTCTCAGTGTAGGAGAGGGAGAGTTAAGTCAACACAACTGGAACTAAAATGAAAACCAGAGCTTATCTGAACTTGAGGTCAGGAAAGGATGTAAAGGATGTCTAGCCAGTGGTGCCTCCAGAAATAGAAGCAACAGAAACACTAAAGATGAATTGAAGGGCTTGAGTCAGTAGCCAGAAGCTCAATAGAGATGAGAGGAAGAGAGAAAGAAATGTGTTAAGTCAAATCACAGGAAAGTAGTTCAGGCACATCTAAGTAATGTTGAGAAGGGAAGAAAAGCCAGGAATAAGACCAAATTAAATGTAGAGGAAAGTATAATCGGATGGAAACAGAATAAAATGCCTGCAGCTTCCTTTTCAGTGATTAGCCATGTCAGCAATATCTCCTCTTACTCATTAAAGGGAGTAATTCATTTGAGATGGGGAACCAGACAATGTAATTTATATGTTACAAATCCTTGGTACCAACTGCCAGTGATCTTCTTCTTTGGGGAAAATAAAAACAGAGTAATATCAGATGGTATAATTCAAATGCTCAGACACATAACTTCATCATTAATTGGCCCCCCAACTATTGTGTGTGTTGGGTGGGGGGAAAGAGAGGGAAGGAAGTCATCAAACAGCACTAAGGGGCATGGCTAATAACACTTGTCTCCACAACATTCCCTCCACATATGTGCACACACATCACAATAACACCAGGGAAAAACCAAGGTTAAATTATGAAGGCTGCTGTCCTATATCTTCTACCATCTATCAACTTCTTCCCACATTCACTCTTCAAATTCTCACCAAACAATATGCTCATATTAATTAATTCACTCTTCTCTTGATTGCACTTACACTATGAGAGGATAACTGGGCCTACATCAAGCACTTATATACCAATGATCTATTTCATTTCTGACAGTCCCAAATTCCCCTCATATGAACTTTTCTTCCTCTAAATCTCATCACTTGATCTTTCAGTAGTCAGAATTGTAAAGGGAACTTTCCTTTAATGACACAAATCTTAGCACCTGTGTGTCTTTCCACATCTCCAGTCCCTCAGTACCCTGAACCAATTATAGGTAGGGTTGTATTGAGCTATTTCCTCAACTAGTTGGGTTAAAATTTCCTTAAAGTAACTATAGACTCTACCTATGAACATTTTTTTTCATTGTCTGTGTTCTAGGGTATTATGAATTCTCAAATATGAGATAGCAGTTCTGCACCTCAGCAGATTCAGAACCATAGACAGCTCCTGTTTGCTCTCAAAACCTTTCAATTCAACAATACAATAAAAAAACATAGATTCAGGTCTGGAAGAGACCTTAAAGATCATCTACTCTAACTCCATACATTTTTGGATGAGGAAACTGATGCCCAGAGAGGTTAGATGATTTAGCCAACATTATAGTGCTTTTAAGGGATAGAACTGGGATTTGACCCTAATGTAGCACTCTCCACTATACCAGGATGATTCCATCAAGTTCATCCTCTAATGGTCTCATAGTCAGAACATTATGGAGACATTGTTACCATGTCTAAGATTCTAAAAAGCAAGGTATACAGTATACCCTGGAAGACTCAAGCAGCAATAGAAATTCCAAACCAAAGGTACCTAACTTGGTCTGTCCCTTTGATGAGCTGTGATTGCTTGGGCAACCAAAAGATTGTGGATAATGCTACATTGATGATGAAGTTATGTGTATTATTGGGCATTTGAATTGAATCATGTGACCTTACTGTGCTTTTTTTCCCCTAAAGAAGAAAATCACTGGCACTTGGTGCTGGGGATTTGCAATATATAAATCTCATTGTCTAGTTCCCTACCTCAAATGAGCTAATCCCTTTAAGGAGTAAGAGGAGAATGGATCATGCTGATTCCAAGATCAGGGGTCTGTTCACTCTTCTTTGCTGCCTCTACTCATGTTTGTTTTTTATTGGGGGGGGGGGGTAAGGAAGAGGGAAGGTAGAGTAGGTTGCAATAAAGGAAGGGAGGTGTTGGAAGAAACCTATGATTTCATTCTATAGAAAGAACTCCCAGTGAGGAAACTTCCTCTACTAAATTAGATTGGCACTGGCTTTGCAATTTAGAATAAGAAAAACCTGAGATGTTGAGCAACTTGCCACACAGTCATTATAAAGGTGGGATGAGTCAGAGATGGGACTTAAATTCAGATCTTCTTGATTTGGGCATACTCTTCCTGACTGGTCACGAGATCAGCTCTCTAGTCATGCTGATTCTTACAGGAAAACTGTTAAGTTTACAAAATAAGCATATCATTTATAACAATTTTTCAAAAATAATTGCATCAATAACAGCAATCTAGTGGTTTTTAATATCTCAATAGCTGCTTCACACCATACCATTTCCACTTGGATAAATACAGTGTTCATGACAACCCCCTCCAATACTACCTCCAAAAATTAATGAGTTACATCAAGTGAATAGCCACCTATAGGCACAGATTATAATGTGTGTTTCTTCTATATTCCAGCCAATCCCTTCTACTTGTTCTAAGAAGCTCACATTTCCATCTTCTAACTACATGCCTTTGCATACGTCATTTCCCCAAACTTGGAATGTTCTCCCTACTTTCTCTCTTAGAATCATTGGTTATATTCTACAATACAATCAAATTGGCCTTTTTTCTGTTCCTCACATATGATGAGTCATTCTCTATCTCTACGCCTTTGTAGATGTTTTCCCCCATGTCTAGAATATATTCTCTTCCCACCTCTAACTTATAGAATCCCTAGCTTCCTTCAAAGTTCAAATCAAGCACCACCTCTATCACAAGGTCTTTCCTAACTCCCCAGCTACTAATGCCTCTATCCTCTCCCTTAAATTGTGTTTTATTTATTTTGTATATATTTATATGTATATTGTTTCTTCCAAGAGAATGCAAGGTCCTTGAGGGTAAAGAATATTTATTTTATTCATTTGATTTTTGGTGGACAGTGCCTGGCATATAACAAACACTTAGAAATACTTGCTTATTTCCTTGTATGTCTTTGCATGTATGTTGACTAATTGATTAATCCTGTTTCCTTAAAATGTAACTATATCTCCCATACTACTAGTGCCATCCCATCTAACATTACTTTCCATCTACTCTAATTACTTTGCAGAGGTAGCACAGTGGCACAGTGGATAGGATGCTAAGGCTGGAGTCAGGAAAATATGAGTTCAAATCCTGCCTCAAATTCTTATTAGGTGTTTGATCCTGGGCAGATCACTTAATCTCTATTCCCTCCATTGGAATATGGGGATAACAGTAACACTTATCTCCCAGGATCATTGTGAGAATCAAATGAGATAATATTTGTAAAGAGCACAGCATAAGTACCTGACATGTAGGAAGCACTTAATAAACATTTGTTTCCTTCCTTGTATGTTCTGACATATGTTTTCTCTCATTGGAATATAATCTCCTTGAAGGCAGGGGCTATCTTTGCTTTTTCT
Source organism: Pseudocheirus occidentalis (assembly GCA_028646575.1). Lineage (NCBI taxonomy): Eukaryota > Metazoa > Chordata > Mammalia > Diprotodontia > Pseudocheiridae > Pseudocheirus > Pseudocheirus occidentalis. The sequence goes on from CM053594.1 coordinate 103,745,512, forward strand.
TTGTATTCTCAGCATTTAGTATTATACTTGGCACATAATAAGCATTTAATAAATGCATGCTAATTCATATCTCATCTGTAATATAAGCACAGTGTAACAAAGCACTTTTTAATATTTATCATACTATTTCAACATTTTATCCATACTTAGAAATATTATGTGTAAGTTTTGTTCTGAATACAAAACAGAATAAGCTACGGCCTCCAGGAGGTTAGATATTACCTGTAGGATCTGCCAATAGGTTATCATTATTAGCATTTTAAGTTTCAGTAGCATAATGGTGGTTACAATGGTTTACTTGTGAGGCAGTGGGGTAGTACATAAAGAAAGGGTCAGTCTTGGAGTCAGGAAGACCCAGGTTCAAGTACTGTCTCTGACATATACCAGTTGTGTAACCATGGACAAGTCATGTAACCTGTCAGTGTTGCCAAGGCACTCTTTAAAGACAGAGTCTTTACAGCAGAGTCACCAATCTTAATCACAGAACCAGTTTCCATGCAAGAATTTCTGCATAATGTTGAAATCACAGGTCTAGAGAAAAGAATAAAAAAGGAAAAAAGAGGTTTTTACTTAAGACACGGTTATATTTCAGCTCCCTGAACACAAAATGGGTCTATATTTTGGCCTGAACTATCCAAGCTAGTTGATTTCTAAGTTTCAATTCACCAGCTATCAATCCTACATTTTGGCTACAGCAACTCCAGTAAATGTAGTGCTTAATTTCGTCAACACTACTGTTGTCATTAAAAATATTCTGAAAATTAAAGAATTGAGGTTAGAAAATTCTTTTTGTGTAGTTCTTTCCATCATAAACAAGTGACTGGAGAGCACCCAGCTTTTATTGGGCAGACTGATTCACAAAGAATGCACTGAACAGTTTCACCATGCAGTTCTCATGTGCCCCATTGTATAAGCAGGGGGGATTCAGCTATGTGGGAAATCCTGAAAATAATTATCTCTGCTTTCACCATCTGCTGTTCCAAAGGAAATGAAAACATTTCTGTGGAATCAATGAATTACAGGGTTATACTCTGATGACCACAAAAGCATTAAAAATTAAATGCAGCTTTACCTTACATCTTATTTTTCTCTTCACAATGTCCCTAGCTTATTACATGCATTGGCTTATCCTACCGTAGATAACCTTGTTGTTCAATTACAGGCTGACTTCTATTAAATTGTTGACCTGTCTTCTTCACGTAAAGAGTTCAGTAAAAGAAAAATAACAGACAATTGCAAGTGACACATCAAATATCCTCTTTCTATTGCACATTCTGTCTAAATCTGTGCAATTATTTGGTTCTGATGATCCTTTGTTCCTAGGATAATAAGCCTCCTGACATTTTAGAAGAGCAGTTTACAATAATGCTTATACATATGGCTTTGATATTACATGTTGTTAAAAGAAATCAGCAGGTCTAGACAGCAGTTTATTTTTTAAATAAATAGTAATGACGGGATGGATTCTAAGTAAAGGAGTATATGACTGCCTGATTTAAAAGGAGAATCACTGGGCAACAGTGAGTAGCTGCCTATAGTGTGTGAAGTAAAGGAACAGAAAATTCTTGATGCCTTCAACATGCCCATTTTCCTTTTTTTTTTTGAAGTTCTCTATTTATTCAAATAAGCATTTATTATCTTTCTCTTCCAATATCTTCCTCCTAATAAAAAATAAAAAGAGAAGAAAACCTTCATAACGAAAATACATAGTTCAGAAAAGCAAACCCCAATACTGATCACGTCTGCAAATGCATGTCTGATTCTATGTTTGAAGTCCATCACCTCTATGCCAGGAGGTAGGTGGGGCATGTGCATCTTTTCTGGGTGGTATGGATACACAAAGAGAAGATTAAAGATTATTCTCTTTTAAAGCATAGCTCAACTCTTTCCCTTCACATCCTTACTTATAAACACTCATATCTACACACACACACACACACACACACACACCATATTCAGTGATATTTTCATCTAAACAAGGAAAAAAAGAGATAAAAGACCATATTTATTTTTCCCATGAGCTTCTGGCAATTTCTCTATTTAAAAGACATCATCAATAACTTCCTTTTTCTAGAGTTCTTGTACTTGATTGGTCCCCTCAATTCTTCAGACTAATTGTTAGTGGACTATAACATTCTACACCAATTTCTAAAGACTCCTATGGCATCTATTGACTAAGGTGAGATTGGGGATTGCAGATGTGAATACATTAAAATTTGAAAACTATTAGTTATTTGAACATTTTCATATAATCTCCTAGTGGTCTATTCAGGGATTGCCCACTACTATTGTAGTGTCAGATTGCACATTACTGTTTTAATTATTATGAACTTGAAAATATCAACAAATACAAACATTTCCCAAAGTCTCCCTTTCCACTTTAGTTGATATTGTCATGCAAGATCCTGAATGTGGTCAGGAAGTCAGGTCATTGTGGGTTTATAAGGAAGCTGCATACACATAGGCACAGCTTGAGCCTTAGCCAATAAGATTCCACACAACTTTATTGTCTTTGAGGGGGTAAAAAGGCTAGCCTTGCCCACATGAAGAGAGGGAGGAGTAGGAACCCTGGTATCACAACAACATGTCAAATACCTTTACTTTGGGAAATAGTCATTTTTCACGTGTTTGTTCTTTCCTTTGTAAATGATCAAGCCAAAGTCTTTTGATCTACAATTACATATCTTTTCAAAGAGGCTCTGAAAATTTCCAGCACTTGACAGCAACTGTCACAATGTCATTCATAAAAAGAAACAGATAGAAGATCTTTCCACTAATGTGGAATCTATCTTAAATTTGGATTCTTTATTGTATTTCTTCCATTACAGTGGCAAATACCTTTGACTAGCATCTATCTTGCTATTTCATGCTTCCCCTAATAATGATTATGATCAGAGAGTCATTGAACAGGGTTTTATATATGTATATATACATATACATATATATATATTTCAAGAAATTTTGAATGATTATGAGGTAGATTGATACTTGGACACTTTTGGTGTTTTGCTCTACTAAATCAAAGGCAAAAATAAATACAGTGAGCCCATATATACTCCATCTTTCAGACAATCACAAAATTGGAAAGATGTGGTCCACTGGTGAATATTAGTATAAAAGTCTCCTTGTTCCCTTTTTTTTATTGTTAATGATCCTTTGTTTTCAAAGAGAACCAATCCCATCATGATATATGACGGGTGATATCTTGACTTTTGTGTGAATTGGATTTAAATGAGGTAGAGTTGCACTAAGCTGTCACCCTCACTCTCTCTTCCAAAATCATTGAAGTCAAGTGGCAACAGAAAAGCCAGAATGACTGATAATGGCCTGTGATACACTGGATGACCTTGGCATCTTTAGTATCTGACCAAGTTCTAAGCACTTCACAGCACTTGCTTCAGTTGCCTTGATGGTCATTAGAACAAATTATTCTCATTCATCCATGCTGCTAGGGGAAATCTTCACTTGTTTCAAGTAGATATCTCCCTAATCCACTGACAGGTGTGAGGACTGTCAATTACCCTTAACCTGGTTTAGTACATCTGTCATGACAGTTTCACTGGGGTATGGCCCCTGCACATTTATAGCTTCTTGGAGCCACAGGTGAGAATTGGGTGACAGGTGGACACCAAAGGTAGATGAGCAGCAGAGCAAAGCCTCACACCAGAGGTGCTAGTCCTCCCTGAACACCCCATACACCCTCGATTCCTCCTTATGCTAACATCAAGGATATTATTCATTCATGCATGACAGAGTAAATAGTCATAAAAATTTTGTAGGAATAGAAGAGTAGGCATATAGGTTGAATGTTAATGTTTTCTTGGATGTTATTTTTGTGTATAAAAAATTTTGTGCATGAAATTTCCCTTCCCTCCACCAATAGCTTTGCTACCTCCCATTCCTTCAAGTACCTTCTATACTGATACCTCAATACTTTCAAATATGTTCTCCCCAGCATAGGACTTCTCTGCATTAATTTTAACAGGATGCAATTTAATCGTCTTGTTCTCTTTAGTGCTATTTCCACATCCCCTATAAACATACCTGAGACTGCTATGTTTAGTCCAAGTGTAGTGGGTCTGCTCCACTTGATAGACAAAACAGTTTGTTACAGTAATTTTTGCAGATATTTTTCTGTTTTCTTTGCTTATTGTCCTCCTTTCATTTTTATCCTTAAATGTCCTTGGATTAAATATGCTTAGTTGTATACCTTGCCAAACCTTCTTTAAACTGGGTTTCCACTGCTTTTTCTCTGCTTTATGAAACATTATCCTTTTTCATAAGATTTTACAATTGAATTTATAATCTAAATTAGTGTTGCTTTTTGTTGCTATCTCTCTCTGGTTGGAAAGTGAGTAACATGTTTGCTGAGAAAGTTCCATTTTGGGGTCTTTTGGTCTTCTTGTCATGGCAAAAACACAACAGTAATTAAACTTCTGTGTAACATTATTAAAGTAGAAGTTGATGTAATTCCTCTTGTCCATTTACCATTTTATTCAATTACTTGTTCAAATAGTTCAGGTTTGAGTTGCCTCAAGTGTACATTATATTTTCGTAATTATTATTCTTTCATCATGCTGTTGTTGTTCAGTCATTTTTTGGTTAAATCTAACTCTCTGTGATCCCATTTGAGGTTTTCTTGGCAGAGATACTAAAGTGGCTTGCCATTTATTTTTTCCAGCTCATTTTACATATTAGGAAACTGAGGCAAACAGAGTTAGATGACTTGCCCAGGGTCACACAGCTAGTAAGTGTCTGAGGCCAGATTTGAAACCAGTAAGATGAGTCTTCCTGACTCCAGACCTAGCACTCTATCCACTGCACTGTATAGCTGCCCATCTTTTTACTAATTCTGATTTGTGTTGTTACAAACCAATAGTCTCATTGTACAAAGATAGTTAACTAATGGATAACTCCCACATCAATAATGTATGTTAAAACATAACCCTTTTCATTTTTTGTTGTGCTATTTGATGCTCTCTATACCCAGTGCCTACAACTTCTTTTATCAAAGAATTTGTTTATGACGCCAACGCAAAAGAGTTTTGTCTTTGTTTTCTCTCAGTTCTTATTCCTGAATCATGCTTTCCCACATATTTCTTGTTATCTTAATCCTTTTCCTCCTTCATGTGATTCTTCTTAAAATGTAGGATTGAACACAATATTTTAGATGTGACGTGACCAAGGCAGAATGCAATGAGTATCATTTCCTTGGCTCTAAACAATATAGCTTGGGAAAGGGAAGGAAGAGGAGAAAATGTAAGACTCAAAATCTTATAAAAGTGAATTCTGGAAACTAAGAATAAATAAATAAATATTTTAAAAGAGAGATGAGAAAACAAAATAAAATGCTTCTCAAATTAAAACCAATGATATCATACACACACACACACACACACACACACACACACACAACGTGTAAAGGGCTCCAAGTTTTCATTCTACATTTTTTTTTACTTCTACATGATATATAGCATATCATGAAGATAATTAAAATACTTTTTATTTATATGACAATACTCAAGTAAATGGATATACTGAAAACTGGAGATTTCTTCACACTATTCAAAATGCGTTTAAAATATATCCATGCTTAGGGGCGGCTAGGTGGCGCAGTGAATAGAGCACCGGCCCTGGAGTCAGGAGTGCCTGAGTTCAAATCTGGGCTCGGACACTTAACACAAAAAACTAGCCGTGTGACCTTGGGCAAGTCACTTAACCCCAACTGCCCTCCCCCCCCCAAAAATATATATATCCATGCTTAAAATTAAAAAATATATACCTCTATTAATATAATCTAAGATCTCATTCACTTTTTTGACTAGCCATATCACATGCAAAAATCTTTTCATATTGTCTTCAATTATTGATGCATCACATTGATTCATATTGTACTTGTAATTCATTAAGTCTCTTTCCCTCCCCCACCCCAGCTCTTTTTCAGATGAACTAGAATCCAGTTATACATGTACTATCTTCTACTTTCAAAGTTCTATTTGTTTTCTGTGAGTATAAGACTACATTTATCCTTATTAAATTCTATATTATTAGCTTTGTCTCAGTGTTCTAGCCTATCTATATCATTTCTGATCTTGCCTCATCTGTCACCCAACATGTTAGCTTTGATAAACATTCTATTAATTTGTTTATCCAAGACATTAAAGAAAATGTTAAACAGTACAGCGCCAAACACAAATCTCTACCCCATTCTACTAGAAGTCTCTTTTTAAGTTATCATGCACTAGAGATTACTTTTGGGGACAGGCCATTCAACTAATTTTAAATTCATTCTACTTAGGCTATGATATGCTCTGCGTTCCTCATGTTAAGTCAAATCAAGTTAACAGATACTTATTAAATTCCTACTAAGCACTGGAAATATAAAGAAAGTAAAAAACAGTGCATGACATCACAGACTTCACAATTTAGTAGGGGAAACAACATGCAAACAAATATATACAAAGCAAGCTATAAACAGGATAACTAGGAAATACTTTTAGAGGAAAGGCAATAAGAGTAAGAAAGACTGAAACACTTCCTACAGAAGGTGATATTTCAGCTACAACTTGAAGAAAGCAAGGAAATTCAGGTGGCAGAGATTAAAAAGGAGAGAGAAAAGCATGGTCAGGGGATAGAGCATCTTATGTGAGAAAGAGCAAAAAGGTCAGTGTTACATGATTGCAGAGTACAAGGAGGGGAATGAAATGTAAAAGGTAAGAAAAGTAGGAAGGTTCAGGTAATGAGAAGCTTTAAGTGCAAAGAAAGGATTTCATATTGAGTTTAAGTTCATACTGAGTTCATAATTCATAATGAGTTTAACTTGTACACGTTGAATTTAAGATATGTGCAGAATACCTGATTTGAGATGTCCACTAGGTAGTTGGATATGTGAGACTGGAACCCAGGAGAAAGGTGGTGGCTAGACAAATAAAGCTGGGAGTATTGGAAAGGCACTGGAGTTGGGGAAAGAAAATGACATGGTCAGACCTGCCACTTCAAGAAGATAAATTTGAACTCAATGAACCCAGAGTAGGGAGAGACTTGAGACCAACCAAAAGGATATTGCCTTTGAGTTACCTAGGCATGAGATAATGAAAGCCTAGACCAAGGTGGTGGTAGTGGCAGAGGATATGAGAGGGCATATATCAGAGATATTTCAAAGGTAAAAATGATGGAACTTGACCCCTAAAATGATATGATAGTACGATATGAAGAGAGAGAGAGAGAGAGAGAGAAACAGAGAGAGGAAGGGAGGGAGGAATGGATGGAGAGAGAAGGAGAAAATAAGAAGTCAAGGATGGCACTAGATTTCAAACCTAAGTAACTGGGAGAATGGTGGTGCCCACAACAGTAAAAGGGAAGTTAAGATGATCAGAGGACTTTGGGGGGAAAGAATGAATTCAGTTTTGGACATGTTGCATTTAAGATGTCTACAGGACACCTTATTTGAGATGTCCAATAAGAAATTGGAGATATAAGAGAGTTTAAGGTGAGAAAATTAGATCTGAGAATCACTTTATTTGTTTTCTTTTTCATAAATGAATTTATTTTTTTTAGTTTTCAACATTCATTTTCACAAGATTTTGAGTTTCAAATTTTCTCCCCACCTCTCCTCTCCCCACACCCCAAGATGGTGTGCATTCTGATTATCCCTTCTCCCAATCTGTCCTCCCTTCTATCACATCTTCCCCTCCTTATGCTCTTCCTTTCTATTTCCCTGTAGGGCAAGACAGATCTCTATACACCATTACCTGTATATCTTATTTCCAAGTTGCATATAAAAACAGTTTTTAACATTTGTTTTAAAGCTTTGAGTTCCACATTCTTTCCCTTTGGGGATCTCTTTCAAGAGGCAATTTGTGGGTTCATTCAATACCTGTTTTCCCCTCTGGTTCTAGATTATCAGGGCAGTTTTCCTTGATAATTTCTTGAAAGATAATGTCTATGTTCTTATTTTGATCATGGCTTTCAGGTAGTCCAATAATTTTTTAAATGATCTCTTCTGGATCTGTTTTCCAGGTCAGTTTTTTTCCAATGAGATATTTCACATTGCCTTCTTTTTTCCATTCTTTTGGTTTTGTTTTATAATTTTTTGGTTAGTTATCTTTGAATTTTGTGGGTTGAGAAGTCTGGAAACAACCACAGCTGCCAGTGATTCAGTCCTCTGAGGCCTGCTCTAGCCCATCGGTGCTGGTATGGCATGTAGGTATCTTCTCTCAGATACCTACAACAGACCTTTCTTGTTGACCTTCCAGGTTTTGTTGAGCTGGGAATTTGTTTCATTCTGTCATTTTGTGGGTTCTGCTGCTCTTGAATTTGTTCAGAACCATTTTACAGGTATTTATAGGGGTTTGGGGGAGAGCTCAAGCAAGTCCCTGCTTCTACTTCACCATCTTGGCTCTGTGCCACCCCCACCCCCTGTGCAGAATCACTGCCAAAGAATAACAGTTGAATCAGTCAGAGTTAATGAAATTGCCTAGTAGTGAAATAGTACAGAAGGGGAAGAGGGTCTATAATGGTGCCTTGGGGGGAACATCCACAGTCAGTGGATATGACCTGGATAATGATCCAGCAAAAAAGACTTGGGAGTGACAAGACATGAAGAGAGTAATGTCACAAAATTTTAGAGAGGAGAGTATCAAGTAGAAGGTGATTGACAATGTCAAAGGCTAGGGAGAGGATTAAAAAGGATGAGAACTGAGAAAAAGGACATTAGATTTATAGACTGAAAGATTGTTAGTAACTTTATAGAGGAGATGTAGTTTCATGATGGGATCAGAAGCCAGACTGCAGAGCTTACAAGAGCATGTTACCTATTATAAATGATCTTCTCAGAAAGTTTAGCCACAAAAGAGAGGAGATGTTTTCTAACAGGGTTATATGGGTCAAGAAAAGATTCTGGAGGTTGGGGTAAACATAGACATGTCTATAAGTAATAGGGAAACAGCCAGTAACAGACTGCTGTTGAAAATAAGTGAGAAGGTAAAAGTGGGAGGAAGAACCATATGTACAAAAATATTTATTGCAGTTCTCTTTGTGATGGCAAAAACCTGGAAATTAAGGGGATGCCCATCAATTGGGGAATGGCTAAACAAGTTGTGGTATATGAATGTAATGGAATACTATTGTGCTATAAGAAATGTGGAGGAGATGGACTTCATATTTACCTGGAGAGACTTATGCAAACCAATGTTAAGTGAGAAGAGCAGAACCAGGAAAAATTTGTACACAATCACAGATACATTGTATATGTGATGACCAACTTTGATAAACTGGACTCTTCTTAGCAACACACAGCTATAAGACAACTTTACAAGTCTCAGAATGGAAGGAGATAACTACATTCAGAGAAAGATCTAGAAAGAACAGAGTTTAAATGGAGACTGAAGCAATCTACCTGCTATCACTCTTTTCCATGTTTGGTTTTCTTTTCTTTATCCCATTGTTCACTCCATTGGTTACAACCCTTCTATACAACCAGACTAATGTCCAATGTGAAAGTATTTGCAGATTCTGTACTTGACTGCATACCACCATTGGGGGAGGGAAGAAGGAGGGGAGAAAACTTGAAACTCAAGGGACTCTGGAACTGAATCTTGTAAACTAAAAGTAAATAAACAAATCAATTTAAATAAAAAAATAAGTGAGAAGGTAGAGAAGATAGAGAAGGCAAAGTGCTGGAGAAGATGAGATGGATGCATGTAGAGGAGTTTGCCTCAACAAGATGAAGGGTCACCTCTTCATATGAGAGAAGGAAGATGGTAGTAGAAGACAGCTGATTGATGTAAAATGAAGTTGGAGCAGGGTAGAGGGAGGTCTCAGCAAGTAGGCTCAATTTTTTTCAATGAAATATGGGGCAAGGTTCTTATCTGTGAGGGTATGCGGTAGGGGGAACTATGGGATATTTAAAGAGGAATGAAAAGGTTTGGGAAAGGTTCTGTATTGAATGTGCTGGTAGATGTTTAATAATTGCCTTTCTGGGTAAAAGAAAATGTACGCATGATACACTTTTAAGTTTAACGTAAATTATCAAGTAGCAGGAGCTCAAGCAAGTTCCTGCTTTTACTCCGCTATCTTGGCTCTGCCTCCTGAAAAAAGTCCTTTTTTTGGAAAGGAAACAAAATATGAAATTTTAAAAAGTAATGAACAGGACGATCTGAAAGAGAAGAGAGCAAGGGGGAATCTGCTTGGTTGAGAGGAAAACAGAGAGAGAAGAAATATATAATCAGATAAAAGCAGAAGAGAAGAATTAAAAAACAAAACCCTAAAGAAAAAAGGAAATGAGAAAAGAGGATAAAGGGTGAAAGAGAGCTAATGGTTTGTATCTATGATATAAACTATCTATAAATATATGTGGGTATTATATATAAATACCTACACCTTTATAACATGTGTGCATACATATATATGTATATTTATGACATTTTCCAATTAGTAAGTGGTCAAAGATATGAACAACTTGTTCTCAAAAGAATTGCAAAATATTGACAACCACATGAGAGAATGCTCCAAATCATTAATAACAAAAGAAATGAAATTTAACATAACCTTGTGATTTCATCTCACACCCCACAAACTGACAAAGATGACAAAAAAGCAGTAATATTCAGTGTTGAAGTAATTATGGAATGGCAAGCACTCTAATACATTGTTGGATCTGTGAGATGATGCAACCATTTTGAATTAATAAAGTGACTTAAATATCCATATCACTTGTAACAGAGTCTCCAATATAGGCCTTTTACTCTAAGAAAGCCATCAATAAGAAGAAAGTCTCCCTATTAAAAAAAAATATATATATATAGTAGCACTTTTTGTGATAGCCAAGAATTAGAACAAAGTAGATATCTATATCTATTAGAACAAAGTAGATTTCCCATATCAAAGTAGATATGGGAAATAGCTATACAAATTGTGGTACATGAATGTCATGGAATATTACTGTGTCTTAAGAAATGGGCTTTGCATTTGAAGCTTCAGGATCTAGTTATTAAACATGAATAAAGCAAAATGGGGGAAATTATCAAGATTGATGGAGCTTTGCAGAAAAAAACACCACCATCAATCAGTATGAGGTGTATGAGCACATTCATGGGTGTATATATATGTGATAGTGTGTGGGGAGGTGAAGGGGTGTAGGGGAAGATACCTTTGTCTATGTTCCTGCCTTCAATGGATTTTCAACATTTTTTCCATGAATACAAAAAAGCATGGAAAGGTATGCATAGACTGATGCAGAGTAAAGTACACAATGTCAAGAAAGCCACAATGTAAATTGAAAGGGCAGACAATTAAAAGTGAATTAACAAAATTATAAAGAGATTTGAATGAAAAGATACTAGAAAATATTCCCAATCCACCCATTCATGGAGGTGTTACATATTGCACTATTTTTGGACTTTTGTCCAATGTGTTGATCAGCTGAACTGATATTTTTTCCTCTTCTTTTTTCCTTTTTTTGTCTTCTAAAAATTCTATTTGTTATATGGGATGGCTCTCTGGCAGGGGGGAAAGGAGTGATACTGGGAATAACTATGATGATGTAAAAACCAGAAGACATCAATAAAAATTATTTTTAAAAAAGTTCCACTACTAGCTCTATAAAAAGACAGCTACTTTTCAGTTACCACATTATTATATACTAGGCATAGAGAATGCCATATTTTCATTGCACCATCATGGGTAGTAGAGTTGAAATTTAATTTCTAAAATGTAATTAAATGAAAACATATGGTTTTTATTACATTTTGGATAATTCACTTCATCAGCACGATATTCTTAGGCTAATATTTTGTTAGTATTATGCTTTATTAAAATGGTTAATGACTAGTTATAAGATACATGTCTAAGACTGTATTCACATTATAATTTGATCTAAAATAGTTTTCATTTTCTTTTGCGGAATGTGGTCACTTGTCCTACACTCTGTACCAACTCTTAGTTTTAATTTCCTATTATAAAACATTATAATGATAAACTATAATTTCAATGTTTTCTTACTTACCTTTTCCTTTCTCCCCCCATTCTCTCCTTTTCCAAAAATTAATTACAATATAAAGAAAGCAAGTTATGCTCCTCACTCTCCCCTACTTGTTTTAAGAACACAGGTCCACTGGAAGTGGACACAGACACTCAATTCTTTTGCTGAATGTTTATCAGGCTTATGTAATCTTTAGAGTCACCACATTAGACTTGGGGTCTGATAGGATGGATTTGAAATGCTCCAGTTTTCAATAACTCTGCCCTGGCTAGCGTAGTTATGATATGCATGAATGCTTTATGATTTTATCCCCAGTTAGAGAGAAAAAATTTCTAGCAAGGGGCTATAGAACAGACAGCTAGATGGCATGTGGATGGAGCCTTAGCCTTGAAGTCAGAAAGATTTGGGTTCAGATTTTGCTTCAGATACTTAATAGCTGTGACTCTAGTCTAGTGGTTCTCAACCTTCCTAATGCCGCGACCCTTTAATACAGTACCTCACGTTATGGTGACTCCCAACCATAAAATTATTTTCGTTGCTACTTCATAATTTTGCTACTATTATGAATCTATCTGATATGAAGAATTTATTTTCATTGTTACAAATTGAACATAACCCACAGGTTGAGAACCACTGCTCTAGACAAATCACTAAACAGATCAGCCTCAGTTTCCTCATCTGTATTGTAGATAACATTATCACAACCACTCCCTTGGTTGTTGGTTGTTGTGTGGATAAAATGAGACTACATGTGTATATGTGTGTATGTGTATATGGATATGTACATGTATAAGCGTGTGTATATGTATGTATATCTATATATAAAGCACTTTGCAAACTTTAAAGTGCCGTATCAGTGCTAGCTGTTATTGTTGTTAGTGAAATCTTAGTACTGTGCTGGGAAAAGACATTCTCTCCCGTGTGTCTCCCAGAACTGTCCTGTACCCTTATGCCACAGACAGAGTGACACAAAGAAATTCAAAGGACACAATGAACTACAAGTGTTTTTGAGAAATAAGATTGGATCAGGCAGATGCCATCTTTAACAGAACAAAAGAGCAGGTTTAGAAACAAGTGGCAGTCATACCCAGACAAAGTAAGGTGGAAGAAGAGAATAAGGGCCACTTGAACAGCTTCTGTGATCAAAACAATATGGTGCTATTTCCCTATTGCTTGCCCCTTAGATTCCTCATTATTCAGTCTCCCAGGAAGTGATGTGGATTTGAAGATGGGAGCTGCCAATCACATCACTACTGTTTGCTGCTATTGCTGCTTTACTGTGATTCTATTTGACTATAGGAAAGTACTACTGCCATCCCCTCCTCTTGATGTGACTGTTCTTTCTTCTCATAAGCAGGTCTTTAAAAACTCCACATGTAGCAGAAAATCCCATCATCCCATTCTAATCTTATGCTAACTTTTTCTGAGCTAGGAAGAAATACAGCTCCTAGGGTGTTTAATGATTTAGGCCCCCTAACAAGACATATAGCCCAAGCCTTGATAAAAGGATGGTTACATTTGTGTTGGGGATTAGTATTTTTGCTAGTCTTTGAGTGCCTGGAACTGAACCCCACAAAATAAGGTCACAATTTTGTTTGTTTAAGAGAGAAATTTAATGGGAACTATTAGGAACGTGGACTATAGGATGTTTAATGCCAACAATGTAAAATCAATATAAGTTGAGCTCTGTTGAGCATATGGAATACCAGAGGAAGTTCCTATCTCAAGAAAAAAATGCATTATCTATAAAACAAAAAACAAATTCATATAATGAATGAATGAAAGTAGAATTCCTAAAAAGAGTCCTAAAACCATAAGGCAAAATTTTATTCCAGAAATGAAGATGGAAAGGGATTAATTATGCCTATGTCCAATGGGCTTCCTGACTTCCATCAGAGAAGAAAAGAAAGGAAGAAGGGAAATGCCTACTAGATATTCCTCTGCCCACCAAAAGAGTAGCCTGCTATTCACTTCTGCCTAGATAAGAGCTGGGGCATCTCTATGTTCCCTATTGCTCCATCCTCCTATAACAGAAGTAGAATAGAGATATAATCTCACTCTTTTACCAAGAGAAAAGACAGGAAAATGTAGGTGCAATAGAATAAATTCAAACTTCTGCTTCTTTGACCAATAAAAAGGAAAATGGGAACAAGCCTCTGCACCTTTGCTCAAACTGGGAGGAAAAATGCGAGGTCAGAGCAAAGTTAAGTATATTGTTCTCTTGAGTGACTGAAAGAGAAGAAATTATAGTCAAAAGAAAGAAAATAGAAAGCCTAGGTTTTTAAATCCCATGTACTCCTGAGGGTCAAGTTGTCATTTTCCTCCTTGCTAGGAAACCAGGCTATATTAATTAACTCATCTCATAAGGGAGAGGTGATAGTCAATCTTCTACTTTCCAAATTCTGTGAGTTTCAAAGATCATTGGAGGTTATGGTCCTTTTCCAAGGAAAGAGATAGTGTTTAATAAAGGACATCCTAATACACTAATAATTTGTGGTGTATCGGAAGCCACTGTCGGAAACAAAGTAGAGGAGGAAGGTTAACTTTACTGGGCCTTCTCTCCCCCCACAGCTTCCACAGGGTTAGAAAGCACAAGGTGTTAGCTATGATTCTCCCAAATATGGCTGAATTGAAGAAGGCTTACAACAACTGAGCTGTGAAAATTTCTGAAATTGAATTTATCATCTCCTTGGTTCATTCAGTCTTCTTCAAAGTGTTATAAGTCCAAACAAATCATATCTAACCTGAAGCCCAAGAGCTCATTCCCCTTTCTCATAAATGTATGCTCATGATCTTTGTCAAGAACAAGTAAAGTGATGGTGGAAACTGGAAAAAATAAATTTAACATAAAAATGTATTTATATATCTATGACTCACACAATCTATAAACTAGAAACATCTCCTACTAATCCTTTACTTCATTAGACATGAGAATATATTCTAAAAAATATTTTAATTATTAAAAACTATGCAGTTCATTCTGAAACCACAAGAATACACTCCAGGGTGTGTCCTGCTGGGAAACTGCCATTTCTGGGAAGAATGAAGTCACTTGGCCTTTAGTTTTGTGCGTCATGACATACCCAAGGAAAGTAATATCTCATCAGGAGGCACGTCCTCTAATGACTCCTTACTTAATTGTGTTTTTCTTCCCATTAGAGCTCTATTAACGCCTATTTGTCCAACAGAGGATTCCAAACAATACATGTTGTTGTTTTTTTCTAAACCCAAAGGTTTTCATGGATCAATTTATAGGTTTTAATAAAAGTAGAAAAACTTTAAAACTGCATTAAGCTACACAAAAATCAGAAAATCCTTTTGCAATATTGTGGCAAATTCTGACAACCAAAGAACTGGTTGGTTGAATGGCTGGTTGCTCTTTTTTCACAATGCCTCATTAAGGTGGCCTTGCTAGATTGTTGATTCAATTTGTGATGCACATATTAAGATTTCCCTTCAGAATTTAATCACAGGCTGTTTCATTATCATAGATAATAGGATCTAGTGAGAGGGTCACATGACATAAATTGACCCTGGTATTATTTAGCTGTCACCTAGAAGAGAACAAGCTCCTAAGGGAATGGAATGTAAGAGACAGAAATTTAGGGAAAGGAAGTCAGGAAAATTTCAAAGCATGGAGTGATATGAAGGAATAATAGTAGACACTGATAGGGGCAAGGCATAGTGGGAAAGTATAGGTGTGTCCTGATCAGCCAGGAAATATGAGGATCCTGGATGTCCAAAAGTGGGTAAAACTGAGTTTAGAGAGATACAAACATCTCTTATTTCACTGTTACAGGCAGCTAGATGGCTCAGTGGATGAAGTGCTGGCTTTGCAACTCAGAAGAATTCTTTACTAGCTGTGTGTCCTGGGTAAATGACTTAATTTCTGTCTGCCTCAGTTTCTTTGACTATAAAATGGGAATAATAATAACATTTATCTCCCAGGGTTGTTGTAAGAATCAAATGAGATAATATTTGTAAAGCACTTAGCGCAGGGCCTAAAACATTGTAAGTGCTACATAAATGCTAACTATTATTATTATTACCCATAGGAGTAATCCTTTTTCAACTCAGGTGGAAGGGATTAAGAGAAAACTCCACTTTGTTTCTGTTTTGCCAGAAAGAGAAAATGGAGATGCTAACATTTGGGGGAGGTTAGAATAGAAGAGGAAAGGGTATTTGATAGATAGTAAGAAGTAGGATATTCCAAGCACAGGAAACTAAAAAGTACTTATAATTCACTTCCATTTGCGACTTCCATTGCAATCCAAAAAGCATTTATTAAGCATCATTTTGTTTAAGGCATTCTTCTAGGCAATGGGAATACAAAGACAAAAATTTTAAAACCATCTCTTTCCTGAAGGAGCTTACATTTTGCTGAATTTTCAAAATGGTTGCTTAAATATAACAAAATTTGATGCAAATCCACTTAATCTTTATAGCTACAGGACCAAAGACCGGAGGGACTTCAAACAGAGACGGAAGAGCTGTCTAAGTCCTTTCTTGAAATTACTTTGGTCATTGATGTGTTAACTTTTTGGACTAACTATGAAATCTAACATTAGTTCCTATTACCCTTATAATATTATTGTTTTGTGGCTGAAATTACAGCTGAATCTCTTTGAAGATGAGAGTCTCATCTCCAGGGTCCTCCTGTGGTTTAATGTAATGTCAGCAATTTGTTAAAGACAGATTACAAAGAGTTCCAGAGACCAAAGTGATTGACTCCGGATGTATTTTTGAAAGGTGATTAATATTAAATTTAAAAGGTGAATGGCTTCAAGTTTTGAAATTCATTATTTCCTGAACTGAGCATTAATTTTATTTCTGGGGTCTCATTTGTCCTCATCTATTATCAAACGACCTTAGGAGACAACCTGGGAATGGACACAATCATTTTTCCACCTGTGCACAATTGCTCAGATTTATAGAAATTGTCATAAAGGGTGTAGATTCACTTTTATGTAGGGAAGTTCTCAAAGAAAAAAAAAGAATGTCAACTTGTAGTTGAGAAGAACCTAGATTTGAGGTGCCAGTTACTGACAATAAACACGGTTGGCATTAGGCTCACATGGGAAGATGACTTCACCCCCTCAAAGTTCATCCACTCATAACTGTTCAGGCAAGTACATTTTAGTTTTTTGAGAATAATAAGTAAATCCTTAACTGGGTTTTTGTTCCTAAAAGGAAATGAAAAAAAAAATGTTCTATGTAAAGTCCCTTTTAGGCCAAATGATTTTTTCCCCTCTGGGTCTAAGTTCCCTAATTTCCCCAAAAAAGATCCCATTAGACTGGACAGTCTCTGAGGTCTCTTCTATTACTTATGTCTGAAAATCTATTAGAAAAAAAGCTTTACCTTGTCCTTTAAAAGTCTACCATTTCTTTTTTTT
Organism: Pseudocheirus occidentalis; assembly: GCA_028646575.1. Lineage (NCBI taxonomy): Eukaryota > Metazoa > Chordata > Mammalia > Diprotodontia > Pseudocheiridae > Pseudocheirus > Pseudocheirus occidentalis. The sequence continues at coordinate 103,762,885 of CM053594.1, forward strand.
TTTTGGAGGGCAATTGGGGTTAAGTGGCTTGCCCGAGGTCACACAGAAAGTCTACCATTTCAATGAAATTTATTGTATTAGAAATTATGGCTCAGAAAAGCTTGCTAGTTTTAAGGAAATTTAAATATGATCAAAGCAGAATATTGTTGTTCCTATTATAGCATCAGTGTTAAGTTTTCCCATCCCTTCCCTTGGCTGCTCCTAACAACTTCCTTATTTCTCTCACCAGTGGGACTGACCTCTATTTTTTTTGACTAGGTTTGAACCCTGGAACTGTTTTTGATTAATCCTTTCCTTCATGCCCTGTAATTCAATCAGTCGTCAAATCCTGTGGATTCTTCATTTTAAAAGTCTCTTGTATTCATTTCTTTTTTCCCTCTGCCTCCAGCCTATTTTAGCCCTTCATCGCATCACTCATTGACTATTGTAATAACCTCTTAACTAATGCCCTACCCTCTTCTTCCATTCTGCTGTCATGTTCATCTTTTCTAATACTAGTTTCCTCCTCAATAACATTTGGAAAATTATTTTTTCCCTTAGTTCTCCATGGCTTACAGCAATGTCAAACCCAAATAGGAAGAGGTCCCTGTAGGCCACAAATAGACTTAGAAAATCACACATTAACATTATCCATGTTGTATGTTCTAATTTATTTTGTTAAATATAAAAATAAAATATTGGGGCAGCCAGGTGGCATCGTAGAAAGAGTACTTGGTCTAGAGTCAAGATCACTTAGGTTCAAATCTGGCCCCAGATTCTTACTATGTTACCCTTTGCAAGTCACTTAACCTGTGTTTGCTTCAGTTTTCTCATCTGTAAAATGTATAATAATAGCATCTATCTCATCTCCAGGGTTGTTGGAAGAATCAAATGACATAATAATTGTAAAGTGCTTAGCACGCAGCCTGGTCTGTAGTAAGCTCTATATAAATGTTAGCTATTATTGTTATAATTATCATTATAACCTTTATTTCCCAATTGCATTTTAATATAATTTGGGCCACATTTTGAAGTGTTGAATTTGAACACTGTGTGTGATTCAGGATTGAAATTCTACCTGCGCTACTTACAAGTTGTGTGACCTTACAATCATATAAATACCTCATCTTTCTGCGACTCAGTTTTCCCCACATGTAAGATAAGGGGCAGGAACTAGATGATCAATGGAGTCCCTTAAAGTTCTGAATCCATCTGAGCAGCTGGCAGATAGGAGTACTTAGTAAATAGGTGTTTATTGAGCTCCTTCTGAGCAAGGACCTATTTGATTTGTGTATCCCTAGAACTTGGTACAATACCTAGTACACTGTTGACTGTCTGGTGGATTGAATCCAGTTTTTATCTCCTCCTGAGACAGCTTATGAAGAGTTTCATATGGGAAAAAAAAAGACAAAGAATAATTTAACCCTAGGCAAAAGGCGGCGGGATGTTTTCCCCTAGACTTCTTTGCTCCAAGTATTATCTTTTATCTAACATTAGCATGTCAGATAGAATTGACAAAGATTCCAGTTAATTCCTTCCTCCAAACAGATTCTGAAACTTCTTCCTATTCTAATACAGTCTAAGAGAAAGTCAAAGGGAATGGCTGGAAGAATCTTTCAGAAAAACAATAGAAAAGAGTAAAAAAAAATAATTTTCATCATTTAAATAGTACTGTGTAATATAGAGAACTGGTTGTTTGGTCTATTGACTGTATGTGAACACTTGTAGCTGGAAAGATATAATAAAGAATGAAAATTCATAGAGGTAATTAGAAAGGACCTGTTTTCCTCAGGGGAGGAAGAAAGCTAATGAATAAATCCATGACAACTCTTTGCGTGAATGACAATCATTCAATTCTTTTTCAGATTTATGATCTCATCCATTTTCCTGCCTCTACCAATACCAGGCACAAACACATAATGAAAGAGGAAGATCTTCACCACCCATTAATAGGCCTAATACATGGAGCCTGAGTCATATGAAGCCTGGGTCACATGGAGGAGAGTTTGGGGGAGCTTGCCCAGGGAGGAAAGAAAGAGCAGAGAGTAGAGAGCAGAGAGTGAGAAGCAGCTGTGAGTGGGTGGAGGAAGGAATTTGTCTGGGGCAGTGGTTCTCAAACTTCCTAATGCCATGACCCTTTAATACAGTTCCTCATGATG